>JAHLMI010000004.1:0-1200000 GCA_019915075.1 Strobilurus stephanocystis
TGCGGCCTGCGATACGGTCGCGGCGGTTCGGCGTAGTGCGAGCTTGGGTGTGGATCCACAGGCCGGCCGTTGGGCTGCGACGTCCCAGCGTCGGTGCGCTCGTTCTGGATGTACGGGTCGAACATGTGCACGGGCTGGGTAGCGGCGTGGTCCTGGGCGTCGGACGCATTGGGCTGGGGAAAGCCAGCGTACTTGCGCGTAACGCCCGGTTTCCGCTTCTTCTCGCCTTTGTTCTTCGTCGCTTTCTGGCTCGTGTAGGTGCCTTCTGGAACGACCAGATCACGTACGCCCGCGAGATCGTCTATGCTGCCGAGGTCCTCCATGCTCTTCTCGGTGTAGTACGCCGCTGCGCAGAGAGATCAGACGGAAGTCGGGCAGTAGATGCGCGACTCACTCATGTGCCATTTGCGCGGCCCGCGCTCGGTCTTGACGACGGCGGAGTAGGTCTGCTTGATGAGCGGCTCCCAGTCGCGCGGCGGGACGCTGTCGCTGCACGAGCCGAATGAGACGATCGCTGTGCCAAACGCGGACCCGCAGCTCACCTGGACTCGCCGCCGCTGTACTGCTCAAAGTAGAAGAGAAAGTCCTAGATGGGAACGTCGGCGGGAATGCGCAGCGCGCCACAAAACAACGCACGTCTCGCACGCGACTGGGGCTCCAGCGCCGGCCCTCTGTGAAGCGCTCCATGCCGAGCCCAGTGACCTCGGTGTTCGGGCCCCGCTCCTCCCAGACGTAGATGCAGCCCGCGCACAGCTGCGTGCGCTCCTCGGTGTCGAGCCGCCGCGTGATCATCTGCAGCCAGCCCTGCTGGACGGCGGCAAAGATCTTGTGCACGTCCTGTATCGAGCGGATCCTGACGTTGCGGCAGGTGGGCGTCTGCATTCGAGGGTGGCAAGTAGCGAACAGGCGGCGGCCCCGTGCCCTGGCTTTTCTATGCAGAGTGTGGAGAGGCAACACGATGCCCCTGCGCGCATTTATAATTAATTAGGCGGCCTCCTGCCCATATCCTGCCATATCCCCCTTGTGTAGTGCCATTTAGCATCCATGGCATCAAATCCGTGGCTATGCGCGGCAGGAACATTCGATCTCGGACGCTTTCAGCTCGCATTCCCTCCCAGATCAAAGCGCATGCGCACATGGGCACACTGGCAACTTTAAACACCCTAAATTGCTAAACACCTAATCTGAGCGCGGGGACTCTCATCTCTCTGCTGTCAGCCCGAGGGTGCACTGCGAGATCGGATCCGGGGACGAAACCCTCCCGCCCGTGCCACTGAACCTTATTCTAGGATGGTGGACAATCGTCTCTGGCAGATCTCCTGCCTCGCTGCAAGCACTAGGTGACCCTCATCGATATCGAATAACATCATGCAGATCTGCGTCACCCTTTCTGTCGTTACATTTGGAAGCCTGGTATCATAATCATCAAATATCATGGTTCATGGTGTGAAGATGTTCGGCGGCATGTCTCCGCATTCTGGAATGTTTCCGCTGGGTGGTATCACGAGCTACTACTTATGCTAGCTTGCCCTCCACTCATTGCTGGAAGACGTGTACATTGCGTAGTGAGAACCATGTTTGCTCCATACAGCAGTCCAAGTATGTACGTGCACCGAAACCCTGCCACCAAATCTGGTCGTCTCGCTCGCTCTGACATCCACATGATATCAACCCGATATATCTGTCCAGGGGTGGGGGCGGGTAGGAGGCCGTAGACACATATAAGTCATCTGCAAGTCATTCTCAAGAAGATTCCGCTACAGTCGTCGAACCAGTGTCGAACCCGGCTCGGTTTGACGCGATCCCATCACTGAGAGCCCACATAGAAGTTCTACAGATACGCGCTTGAATTACGGAGGGCCGACTGTCAAGTCTGGCAGTCCATGTATTCATCGGCTAGTATGTAGAATGCAACGCGCATGCGCACGGAGACTGCTATTCGCCGGGCCCACGATTCAGAGTCAGAACTGAATATAAGATCTGTTTGCAGATCCCGGAATCCGTTCCACCTATGCAACAATCAGAGATGCTATTGTCTGGCGCTTCGGCACTTGATGTGTAGAATGGTGTGTGTACGCTGCGCATTCAAGTCGACAGAAAGTTATCTGCGTCTTAGCGACACCGCAAACTGCGTGGCGCCTAATTAGCAAGTCAGACTGCATAACATGTGCTTCTTTGGGTGTCGCCGAGTTCCATGTACAGTCATCTCCGTCTGCGTCCGAGGAACATATTACCTGGGTAGGTTTGTGATTTAAGAGGTGTAGGGATAGATTGATCGTGGCCCGGAGGGAATGGACGATCCTTCAATCCGCCGCCGACAAGTGAGCGACATGTGTTAACCCATGTTTGTGGGGAGCTGGTGCCCACGCAGATTTATACAATACAATTACGCGTTAAGTGGTATGCAGGTGCCAAGAATACGGTAATGATCATGATCTCTTCAACGGCAAAGCATGGTATAGCAAAACAACAAAGCAATAAGACGGATGAGTAAATGAAGGTCCCTCGGGTAGGAAGAAGTTGCTGGGTACATGAGTCATTCATCTGACCAGCCGCCCTTGGAACGCATTCAATGCCTCTTCGTCTGCCGGATGGCGACGCGGAGGGGGTATATTCTGTAGGTATGCCAGTGGTGCGAGCTTTCCTCCTCCGGGCATCGACCCGGTCCCACCGACCCGGTTTCTAAAGCGGTCCACGTCCATCGTGTAGGGGGGACTCGCGCCGCCCTGGGAGGAGGAGGGGTACGGGGAGAACTGGGGCTGCGAGCTTGTCTGAAAGTTTCTGAGCACGAAAGGATCGCACGACATGGTATCGCGGGGCCGGCCTTTCGCCGACCGAGCACTCTTGTACTTTCCTGGGGGAACGTAGAGGTTCGCGAGCGTCGGGATATCATCAATCGTGCGTAAGTAATTGAGTGAATCTTGCGTGAAGTAGGCAACTTCGGGTTGGTGAGTGGGGATGTCAATGTCCAAGGAATTAAGGGACTTACTGAGGTGCCACTTTCGACGGCCTCTATTTGTTTCAACAAAGACCGAGTAAGTCTGCTTGATTAAGTTGTCTCTGAAGACGGCACGGCTGGGACCCGCAGGAGAGTAAGGTCTGGAACGCGGGAGACATTCGACGGAGACTCGAATCTGCGTGCTGTGGCAACTCACGTAGTGTCCGAGTCAGACGTCATGGCGTCCACGTCCGTGGACTCGGGGCTTTTCTCTTGATAATAGAGAAACTCCTATAATCAACAGCCACGAGCGTGAGCATGGAATGTGAACCAGAGTGACAATACGAACGTCTTTCACGCGACTTGGTCCCCAGTGGATCGAATCTGTCCATCGCTCGATGCCCAACTATAGGAGGAAGCATATGGTGAGTGTCCGGTGCCAGCGCTCACGAGCGCTAGTCGCGACTTACGCATGATGACTCGGCGTTCGGGCCACGCTCCTCCCAGACGAACACACAGCCCGAAGCTATGGACCGACGCTCCTCAGTGTCAAGGCGACGAGAGACGATGGGCAGCATGTTGAGTGAGACGGCGTGAAAGATGGCATGTGCGTCTGCTGGCGAGCGCACGCGGATGCCTGTGCAGGTTGGTCGTTGCATATTGTCAGAGGATGGGGTTATGGAACAGGGCGAGCAGGTTTTCCACCAGCTTTATAGAGCTGTAAACGAAACGAGGTGATAAGATGTCAAGATCCTTTGAATGGATGCTGTGATGATCAAAGAAGGTGTCATAAGCGATGCTAGGCGCGAACAAGGTCACCGCACCTGGAAGTTTTAATGACTGAAATAGCCAATCATGGGAAGAACCCTAGTAAGAGTTTATACATCTGTCGGCTGGTTCTGTCCCTTCACGGCATGGGAAAATCTTGTCCTTGGAGCGAGAAAGCTATAGAGTTTTAGCGAGTGTGACATCTGGTTAGAGGCCGACCGAGGACAGGTGGAAATCAGGTTAGAATGGGCCGTGGCCGTCCACGAATATGTCAGTTGAAGTGGTGCTACAGCAAACTGTTCAAGATGGATGTTCTTTGACGGAAACCGCATCCAGATCTGTTCATCATGGCTCAACTCCCACGTCCGCAAACGCCGGTGGTCGAGGAGGTTCTCGCTGCCTCGTGATGTCAAAGAAGACGAAGTAGTAAGCGTTTGCTCACGATCAATGAGGGAAAGGGAAACCTTCGAGGCTTGAACCTCGGACGGCCACGAAAGGGATGTCCGGGTCTGTTATGTCCGTCACTACAAGCGACGCGCATATGATTAGATCTGGGCCCGGAAGGGGATCCATAAGCCCGTCATGTATATAGGCACCTGTTATAGAATGGCAGAGGTTTACCACAGGTAGCCGTTCGTGGCCCTCTCCGTGGCCCGCTGAGACGAGAGTACCTTAACACAGGGCTGCGCGAATCTAAGTCCGAGACGCAGAGAGCTTCGCGGAAGCAGACAGGGCGACGCCGAGAGCAAAGGATTTTCGAAAATATGTAGAGCGCTGTCCATCGCGAACTCTAACCGTACATCAGAGTGATAGCACCGTCTGATTGTGTTCGAGTAGCAAGAGCGGGCACGAGGATGATAGATGACATGCATTGCTTCAATTGACACAAGACCCCACAGATTTGGTGTAGGGTTCTTGATGTTAGCATGCGGCAGTTCGCCGTGATTTACTGTGTCTTGATGCCGTGACGATGAGAAAAGATCGTACCAGGAAAGATTTTCATCAGCTTCGTTTAGCGCTGTGGTGCATTCAGTGGATCATCAGATGATAGGTGAGGATTGGACAGGCCTGTGAACCCGAGAGGGCAGGGCTAGGCAGGGCGAGTTCGAAGGAGAAACTCACGATCGACCGAATACAGCAGAGTGTCCGAGCTAACCGCCAAAGCTTGAAGGAAGACTGAGTTAAGCAAGTGTGCATGCTTCGTGTTCGCACTTGCATCGCTAGAATGGTAAGTGGACGCGCCGCGCCACCGCCTTCAAGTGAGCTCAAGGCTCTCCTATGTAAACGATGCGAAAGTAAGAGACGATGCCGTGTCGCGCGGATAGCAATATATTCCACCCCGGCAGGCGTTGTCAATGACTTTTGAGCATTTAGTGTAAGCACGAAACGAACTCTGACGCCTTGACGCGCGTCTTGGTACCGGTCCAAAGTGGGCGCGTGACGTTACCAGAGTAATCAGCAGGCCGAAATAGGAAACGGCTTGATATGATTCGAACTCGCCTCATCCCATCTATCTTTCATTCTTTTCGTCTGCGACGCCCACCACTGTACTTGGAGTCCAAATCCGCCTACTTTTCCGCCCGTTCGAAGTCGATGTCCGCGCAGCAGCCAGCATGGGCGGTCCCCACGCCAGACAAGCCGGAACCCGTGCTAAAAGTCTACAATTCGCTCACCAAGTCTAAAGTGAGCGCAGAATAATGCTGAGGGGATTGGTCATTCACGCTAGCGCAGAACGAATTCATTCCTCGGTCCGGGCGGCACGTCAAATGGTACAACTGTGGTCCGACTGTCTACGATGCGTCACACATGGGCCATGCTCGGTGCGCGATCGTTGCTGCACTGGCTTGACTTTAGCTCATATCGCACCCAGAAACTATGTCACGCAGGACATACTCAGGCGCATCTTGTCTGACTACTTCGGATACGACATCCATTTCGTTATGAACATCACCGACATCGACGACAAGGTCTGAATACACCCAGTCGCCCTTAATTTGCACCTAACCTTTTCAAGATCATCGTACGCGCCCGTCAAAACCACCTTTTTGAAACATTTCGCGCCGAACTCACGGCCGCCTCGCCTGAACTCGTCGATCGCGTCCGTGTTGCATGGCGCGCTTTCGTACAGCAAAGCGTATCAAAGGGCCTGCCGGAAGCTGAACGCCCAACCCCCGGCAGCGAAGAAAGCCAGTGGGACCATCTGAAGAGCCTCATGCACAACACGCAATGGAAGACGGACTGCCTGAGACGCGATGAAAAGTTTGACATGTATTTCTCCTCCGCGGTAGGTCCACCTACATTTGACTTTCTCTATTGGTGCTGAAGGCTGGCATAGACACGTACACTTGCAGCACTCACGATCGCGCAATCTCACATAGACTCGGGAAACACTAGTCTTGACGTCGCACATAATTTGATAGACGAAGCCCGTGATGTTTTAGCTCCAGCACTCGATTTTCAAGTAACGGTCTCCCCTCTGTCTCCGCTAAGCACAAATTCATTTTGCGCAGTATGGATCGACGGTCACGGACCCCGCTGTTTCGAAATCCCTAGCGACATATTGGGAAGGCCGATTCTTTGAAGACATGGCTCGACTGCGTGTCCTTGAGCCAGACACCATCACCCGAGTAACAGAGTATGTTCCCGAAATCGTCGCATTCGTCGACAAGATTATCAAAAATGGTTACGGTTATGAAGTTGAAGGAAGCATTTATTTCGACACGCAGGCCTTCGACAGCGCCGACAGCCACGACTATGCTAAATTAGAGCCGTGGAGTAAAGGGAACAGGGAGCTCCTCGAAGGAGGCGAAGGCAAGTCCTCGCCTTTAGAATCACTGCGAACTATTTGACTGATCTACAGCCAGGCATGTCGACGAATAGAGCTGGCCGTCGGTCAGGCTCTGACTTTGCCCTGTGGAAGGCTTCCAAAGATGGGGAGCCTTCATGGCCGTCGCCTTGGGGTCCTGGCAGACCGGGATGGCATATTGAGTGCTCCGTAATGGCTAGCGCCGTGCTGGGGAATAATATGGATATCCACTCGGGTGGCATTGATCTAGCCTTCCCGCATCACGATAATGAGATGGCACAGTCAGAGGTGACTTCATCTCAATTTTCCTTCGTTTCTTATTCCCTCTTACCAAAGAAACTCAGGCTTACCACGAATGTGGAGCATGGGTCAATTACTTCTTGCATACCGGACATTTGCACATCGAGGGACTCAAGATGAGCAAGTCTCTCAAGAACTTCATCACCATTGACGTACGTTTCATGCCGTATTCCTGACTACATTGCAGCTGACACACAAGGCCACAGGAAATCCTCCAAAAGCACTCGGCGCGCCAACTCAGATTGGCGTTCCTCGCTCAGCTATGGAACGCTAAAGTTGACTTCTCGGAGTCGCTGATGACAGGAGAAGTGCGAAATATCGAAACGACCCTCAACGTAAGATTTAGCTCTGCCACCTCATTTAGAGCCCTGCTAATTCTTACTGCCTACCCCAATCCAGAATTTTTTCGTCACTGTCAAGGCGCTCGTTAGTCAGGCGCGCTCTAATGGGCCCTCGTCGGATGGCTATCACCATTATGAAGAGGCTGAACGCGGCCTAACGGAAAGGTACTGACAGGATCATGATACGAAATCTTTGCTGATTGGCTAACGTATCTGCAGCCTTTACGAACACCAGTACGAATTCCGCGCGGCGCTGTGCGACTCGTTCAACACACCCGTTGCCTTGGATGTCCTCCGTGATCTAGTTTCCCGGACAAATGTCTACATCACGTCCAGAGGCCGTAATGTGAATGTGGGTCTTGTGGAAAACATTGCAATGTGGGTGGGAAAGATGTTGCGGATGTTTGGGTTGGGCGAAGGGGAGTCAACTGAGCTCGGATGGGGTCAGGATAGCGAGGGCGGCGGTGCTGTAAACGTAAGCCCCCAGTTCTATCTTGATATCGAAGATCCAGCAGCCCACGCTTCGCCCTGTAGAAAGAGGAAGTTCTGATGCCGTACTTGCGCACGTTGTCTTCTTTCAGAGATGGCGTCCGACGGCTTGCGATGGCCAAGGGCGACACCGCGCTCAAGGATATCCTCGCTCTTTGCGACCAGCTCCGTGACAACGACCTCGTCCCTCTAGGCGTCGCCTTGGACGACCAGGAAGGTTGGTCCTATGATCCACCGCTCAAATGTGTACCTAATTTGTCTTGAAGATGGGCGAGCTTTAGTGAAGTTAGTGCCTCCAGCGGAGTTAATGAAAGCTAGGGATGAGAAACGTGCGGTGCAGGAGGCGAAAGCGGCAAAGAAGGCTGAGCAGGTGGAGGTCGAACGCCAGAAGAGAATAAAGAAGTTGGAAAAGGGACGGGTGGCACCGACTGACCTGTTCAAGCCGCCGAATGTGGCTGAAGGGACATACGGATCCTGGAACGACGATGGCATCCCCCTGACGGACGGTGAAGGGAAGAACTCAGCAAAAACCAGGCGAAGAATGCGCAGAAAGCATGGGCAAACCAAAAGAAACTCCACGATGAGTTCCTCGCCTGGCAAGCGGAGGCGCCTTCATAGAGTTTGCCTTCATTATTTTATTCACTCCGGGTGTTTCTGGTGGTTCTCGGAATTGATCTATTGAATCTATCTACCATTCAGAACTTTTCACGACAAGCGCTGCGATTTTCTCCAAGCCCTTTTGGTCATCTTCATCAAAACCATTCAATGCCAGGCAATCAAGATCCAAGACACCCAATACTAAATCGCTTCCATCCTCATTGCGAGCTATCAGAGGACAGACGATTTCGCTCTTAGTTGCTCCATCGCAGGCGATATGACCGGGGTATTCGTCAACGTTCGGAATCAACAGCGTCTTGCGCTGTATGAATGCGTCTGCGCAGACGCCACGCGCTTTCCCGGGTGCTACGTTGATGAACTGGCATGCGGGCTTTCCGGAGAAGGGCCCCAAAAGTAACTTGTTGTTCGCCTGAGGTAGTGAACCACCTCGCGGATAGGAAACAATGGTGAATCCAAGTAGAAACCTGTAACAAATCAGTTGACCAGATGAGTGAGATCGAAGCGGACATGCACAGAGCGGTGGATTAATTAGACTTACCCACCCAGTTTACCGCCTTATCTTCGGTTGGACCGAAGAAGGCTGGAAAGGCACGGAGCGAATGAAATACAACAGATGATGCATTTGCGAGATTGGAGACCTGGGCAATGCAGACGAGGAGTATCAGTGATCGATTCTCTGTGTGGATGATCCAGCGTACCCAGTTGGTCTGGTCTTCAAGGAGATGCTCTATTTGAGTGTGAACATGTTCCCAAAAGGCGGTTTTCGTGGTGATTCTGAGAAGCGACATAAGCGAGTGCCGCGCGGTAGACCAGAGAGAGACCGCTTTACTCTGGTGGCACCAAGGACGAGTCTGCGTGTGACATGATGGTAATAAAGAAAGAAAGCAGGAGTCCTGGAACACAGAATGGATGGTAAGCATTTGGCAAGTATGGCGAAATGATTCCAGAAGATAAGATTAGATGCAATCTCTATGTCAGGGCTGCCTCTGGATACGTATCAAATCGCACCATCTTCGATCTTGACTTCTACCATGGCGCCCTATCTTGAAAGCATCAAGGTAAGCATCTCCCGCACTTCCCTTGCTTCATCTCAAGGTCTCTGCTAGTCGTTTGCAGATGTGCCCATCACCGATGCTGGCGTCGACACCGTGGCATTCTTGGAAGCCGCAGATGGCTTGGTTGGCTTGTTCGGTGCGGAATCATACCGATGGCCGTAGTTGTGTGCCTCTTGACGCCGAATCCAGATCTTCTCGGGTCTGCAGCCTTCTCTGTCGTCCAAAGTGACCTGAAGGGCAACATCACCGTAAGATCTTGTGTAAATGTCCTATTCAGTCCGCTAATTCAACTATCTAACATTAGAAAGTTCGCACGCGTTATGCTGCTACACCATCTCTGTCGGCGACCCTCGAACACCTCGTAGAGAACGAGAAAGGCGAAAAGAAACGTACCGCTACCGAAGGCTTGATGTGGTTATTACGCGGCCTCTCGTTCACTTGCAAAGCTCTGCAGAACGCCCAGGCCAACAAGTCTGAGGAGCTTGCCACTGCGTTCACCAAATCATACGAGGTCACACTGAAAAAGTTCCACAACTTCGTCGTCAAGGGGATTTTCAGTGTACGTACCACTGCAATCCGTTCGTCGGGGCTGTCTAATTGTTTATCAGGTCGCCATGAAGGCGTGTCCCTATCGCGCTGATTTCTATGCAAAGCTCGCCGCCGATCCTACCGGAGGCCCGGCTGCAACCCAGGAGACTTTGAATGACGAGCTCGACAAATGGCTTGCTGCGTTGGCAAGCATTGTGGCGAGGATGGAGGCTTTCTACGAGAAAGGTGGATATGGCAAAGGATTTTGAATGATATTTAACGACTGTGCTTCTGTAACAACACTCAATCCAATGGAATAGCATCACGCATATGTTTGCGTCGAGAATTCTGCCCTGACAGGACAAGCTCGTTTGACGAGGTAGTCCAACTATCCCTCAGGGAAGACTTTCACTTACTATTCATCGAGGGCTTGGGAGTCTGCATCCCATCGTCCAGCCTTATCTTGATGAGATTGGCGCCCAAGGAGCTTCGAAAATCTGTTCCGAACCATGGGAGTTGGATACATACTCACGGCCTTTGATACCACTACATCTGTACTTGGATCCGGTTCTGTGTCGTGAGTCGGCAACATGGAGATTGCTGTATAGATCATCGAAATCCACCCCAACTCACACCTCTTGAGTCGGCAACATGGAGATTGCTGTATAGATCATCGAAATCCACCCCAACTCACACCTCTATTCCTCCGAGAAGGTGATCAAATTGTCCTCGTGGTGGCCATTCAGGACATCCAGCGTTACTGATGGGTAAGTGATCTACAGGTACCGAGCTTCGTCGGCGCGCTGGAGATGAGGCCAGTTCCTAACACCTCTGTGTGGAAAGTGTGTACAATCGTTGTACCTACCTCTTCGAGCACAAATATCTGGCGCAGAATCTCACCCCGGCTATAGCTACTATACGACAACCTTACCCACAAGCGGAGCTTCTTCCCAGCAAGCTCCCAGAAGAGTTGACTGTCAACGCCACAGAAGGTGTCCGATAGCCGGAAACGTATATTCAGCTTAGCATGCCACACAATGAGCACTGGGATATTCAAAGACAGCTCTACTCACCTATTTATCCGCTGTATCCACTCGATTTTCCTCAAAGGTTTCTTCTGGCGTCGAACAGAAGGGCTGCTGAAGTAGGATAGTCACTCTGCGGCAGCAGCCTGCAGGGAACGTCGAGACCTGTAGTAACAGTCTATAGAGTCAAGCCTTGTGTCAACAAACCGTATGTTGCAGCTGACAACTTGTAGACATAGTACTATGAGTGTTCCAGGAACAGGCCTATGCTCAACGCCACGAATCGATGTGCCTCCCTCAATATGGGCAACGGCGACTCGGTCAGGGTCTCGGCCCAGCCTCGGTTATCACTGATCGCGCGCATTTTCTGTGTGCCACCTCGACCAAATCGTCGTTTGACATGCGGAGGAAGCAAGGCCACGATGAGTTTTCCCATAGACTCATCTCCGCTTAGCTCTACAACGTCACGGTCGGAGTCAATGGGAGGTGGGACAGGAAGGATGTTATAACAAACTTATCACAAAAGCTTCATGCCGTGACCTTGAAACTACCATATCGCATCAATCCGTCAATTGAATGTGGGCTTTAGGTTTGAATTAGGATCCTGAGCCTACGACTGTGCGAACTTGTGCCCCAGAGTGTCAATGTCTTAGGCATGGGACGTACGTTGACCTCTCTTCTAAGTTCTTCCTGTTCTCTTCCGATCCCACAGGGTGGATTTAATTTACCAGACCGAGTTTGGGGTAGTGAAAACCGTCAGAAGGATACTTTTGGATTGTGTCGTGGAACCTCATTCGTGTGTAAGATTCCGGTCAAGTTGCGTCCGACATGCTTCCAGACTCTAGGAGAGGATGCAAGTTGTCCCGAAGTTGCATAGAGGCGCTGGACAAGCGCTTAGAGCGCTAGCACGAGTGTCTGTTGATTAGGAAGGTCAATTCATGGCACAAGAGTCAGCGAGAGATCACATCCTCAGCACACCAGTGACACCACCCACAACCAGATCACTTGCTCCCAGTGAGAAAGTTCAGGGACCTCTGCGACATCGTGTAGTCATGGCGTGTATCGCTCCAGGCGGATTCGACTCTTTCCATGGAATAGATGCTGGCATGTTATCCGCAAATTCATTGGTCTACGGCCCATTCTCGGAGCAGATCCGCACTTTGAACAATGAGAACAGAAGAGTTGCCCGTACCTGGAGACGCTATCTTATGGCTCTTCGCAAGGCGACCGCATATCAGTATCTAGGGTTCAATGGCTCTACCTACTAGTGGTCGCATTTGATATCATTGCAATGGAAGATTTTGAGCATCGCTGTTGCCGTGAGTCGTGCGCCACATATCCTACAGATCGATTAGTTCGACTTCGAGATGTGAAAATGCACAACCTATGATGCTTCCCAGCCCAATGGCCGTAGCTCTGTTATCACTGTCAATGTCATCATTCATCCGTGCGGCGTGGATACTGGTCCGAGTCCAGAATGTTCCCATCGTACCCATTGAGTTTGGCTATTGGTTCAGTAACGGGACGCTCGAAGGGAAATACACCACTACCACATACGCCGGTGGTTCGTAAGATCCCAAACTCCAATACCCGAAGAGACGATCCTTCTGCTTCAGAAACATTGTGGGGTCCGAGTCATTGTCTGTTTGAATAGAGACATGTCGCTTACCCGTTCCTGTGTAACCTGACCTGATTCACCGCCGAAAGAGTCCAGTTGTTCACGTTCACGTTCAAGGGTATCGAAGGCAGCTTTCAAGGTTGGCGAGCTGCCAGGGATCAGATCAGAGCCGGCGAGATCGCACGGAACCAATGAGAGGTTGCATGTTGTCACCGCCTAGGAAAGGTTTTTGTGCAAGCCCCAAATTACTACATATTTGACGTCCAATGTCACAACATAGGGCATCGAGGGCTCGTGAGTCCTCACGGCATATATGATATGTCTCCAGGCCCCAGAAAACGATCTATCAGGCTTTGGCCTTGGTCCAAAAGGGAGGAATGTCACAAACGGCGTGGTTGATGAAGGTTCCTCCAATTCTAGAGACTTTTGGATCGCAAATGACGTTATAGACGCCTCAGCGCTTTGAGACGCACGGGAGACCAGGTAGACCAGGCTGGGGATGCCAGGTCGTTTACCACGAGTATCTCGGACCTCAATACCCTCGGCTGGTCACCGGTTACGAGATAATATTCCTCCAGAAGGTCGCGATCGGTGAGACGGGATGAAGTAACGCCACACTACTTAGTATATCAAAATGCAAAATCAGATACAAGATACCCGTAGCTGAACCGGCAGATGAAACAGAATTAGATGCGAGATGCCTCAGGCAAGATCCATCCGTGACAAGGGAGGAATGAATGCAGGGGAGAGCGGACGGCGTCATTCGTTACGAAGACGTCAACTTGCCCATGATAAACTGCTTCAACTTCAGCGCGCTGCAGAAGTCTCGGAGTTCCCATGCTCTGCCCCGATACAACGGACATGTCAAGAATTATTGGAAGCGAGAAAGGGAACGATGCCGGCAACAACTGCTTGTCGAAAAGAGGTGGTGGACCCTTTACGCATACAGCGGTTTCGTCTCATACGCAAGCCAACAAGCCTCGCACAGGATCGCGCGCTGTCAGAAAGGCCTGGCCACTGGAGAAGATGGGCAGAAGACTTCCTTGCAGATGCACACACCTCGCTAAACGCGTCCATATTTGCCTATCAGGTGGAGTGGCAAAAGCCTTCCTAGAGTCAAAGAGCAGCCGCATTATGTATAGGGTGCACCAGCATTGTTATACGAAGGCAATGAACGTTAGAACTATTGGTGTTCAAAGCATCTGAAAATAAGTGGCTCATTAGCTTCTGAAGCTTGACTGATACTATAGAAAACAGACAAATAAATCGCGCATACTACTCTGCGTACTGGCGTTCGTCTCAAGAGCGTAAACGATGGTGGTCCATAGGTGTCTTCAATTGACTGTGGCGTCGAGGACAATAGCTTCTTCGCAATGGAATTGGGAAGAAAATCATCTCACAAACAGTGGCAGTAAGTCACCAATGCCGCATTCAGCAGTCCGCACAAGGAGACAGAGTAAGCCCAGGCATCGAGAACATGACGGTCAGGATGAACTTTGAAGGCTGCAGTGGAGAATCCTGAAATGGCAATGATCGCGCTCGGTCGGAAACGGACCGGTCGGGCTTGGCGGACTTAACAGCTTAACCTCCGCCATCATCATCTGCCGCCGCCCCGCTCGCCAATCTCGCTTGGCCCCCGCCGGCAACTCTGCTATGCCCCTATCTGATGGGAGAACATCTCCAGACTACGAGTTCAATCCCTTCGCGGCTGATTCCTCTGTAACCTCGTCTCCCGTTGAGTCCGAGTTACCATCGCGCTATGCCTCGCCTGCCAGTACAAGCTCGAGCAGGTCGTCGAGCGTCTTTCGCAGTCCTCGACGCAGCTTGCATAGGAGAGCACAGACTGAAGACCATACTACGAGCCATCCGTTATGGGGTGGACCATCACAGCCGAACGACGCTAATGTAACTAGGCCCACACTCACGCGGCGCATGATTAAGACAGGACAACTGGTGGATGTCCCGGTCTCTCGTGGCACAGAGGAAGAGGAACGAATGGCTGGACCAGACGAGAAGACTGTCCTGGTGCATGAGGTGTGCAGACATCACGCAATAGCTAACTGAACCATTTGAACGAGCATTGCAGGTTACAGTTACTGACTCTCTCGCGGGAGTATCATTGAAGTACGGCATAAGCCTGGCAGACCTACGGCGCGCCAATCATCTCTGGACCACAGACTCAATACATCTTCGCAAAGTGCTCTACATACCCCTCGACAAGTCTTCGCGTGCCCACATGTTCCTTCAGAAGGAGATGACACCCCCTCCTCTCGTATCTGTTAATGGCGATGACGAAGACAACCATCTCACATCTAACGGTCACGATCCACAGCCTAGGCCTCACACCATTGCTGACCGTTTGCCGCCCTCTGAAATACGGCGTGTGCCACTATCCGAAATGTCCTTCTTTCCTCCGTCCTCCTCGAAGAGCAAGCATGGGAGACCCACTCCGACACCTGCTCCTTCCACCGCCGCGACATCTATAGCGCGTCCGTCCCTGCACAAGCGATTCACCTCATCGCCTCCCACCAACTCACTCAACACCCTCTTGACAGCACTGCCCATTGCAGCATCTACTCGCGATACCATCATTGCCCGGCTATCCTTTGACAGCACCAGCACGAGTTACTCCGACCGTGCTTCTGCCAACGACGGAGAAATGCATGCATTAGACGACGTCCCCAGAGGCCGTCATTCGGAGGATTACGAACGGACTCCCCGTCTTAAACCCAAAGGCACCTCGCCGCCGCCTCCTAATATGAACGGTGAAATTGCCATGGTCGATGTCGACAACGTCAGAGCGCCGCGTGTGCGGACGAGTCAGTTGGAACCGTCACCGGAGATGCAGCTCCCGATGACAATTGGGAGGGGAAAGGTTAGGCGGAGGTTAGCCTCTGTGGATTTTGAGGCGGGTGGCTGATATTAAGAGGTACGAGCCGACTTTGATTTGACTTATACATTGGAATCTACACTATCATCTATCTGCATGCATGTATCATTAATCACATTATGGAAACGGTATGTTCCTGGCGTGCGCGGTTTATATAGCTCGCTGAATACATTTTAGAATAGCATCACGATTTTGTCGGTGTGTCAAGGGTGTATATGGGCAGAGCATGGTCTGCCGAAAAACCAGCGCATGGGTCAATATCGCGACTCCAATGAGCCGAAGTTACATGGTTGTACTATCACGAGTTAGTACTTAGGTCAGAGCGCGGCCCTTCAGCAGACCAAGCGCCAAACAGGCGATCCAACGCGGAACTGCGCATCCATACACGCTGAATGTGGGTCTCGTATGTACGCTTCGACTGTGCTAAAGACTGTCTGTCTAGTCTGTCTCGTATATTCAGAGTAGACTACACCTACTAGTAAGAACACATCGGGCGGGTGCCACTGTTGTAGAGCACAAGTGAACTGTGACTGTTATATCGTCTAGTCTTTGACATTTGGGCTATTTATGTGCTGTGTTGATTTCGGAGGGAGATACAGTTGACGGTAAATTCAGCTAGATGCAGACGTATGCACCAGCGGACGCGTACAAAACCATTCAAGCAGGGCGCCCAGCAACGTGAGGTGTAGTAGGGTGCAGATCAAAACTGGGGACCGGGTGCTTGAATACCGTTGGAGGCTGCGACTGGCGGCAATGTGTTTTTAGACTTACTTTGAGTCTTTGACTCTCCGATCGTCTGGTCCGCTGGAGTCTTAGCGCGTAGGATATTGAGAGCTGAGGTGCAGAAGAGGAGCCTTCATAGTGGCGGCGATATGCGTTCGCAAGCGCCATTACAGACACTCTAAGAGCAGGGAGACTGTCGGACTGTGGTAGCCTGCTGGTGGTCAGACTCCTTCCCATTCGCTATAACGCCCAGAAAAGCGAACACAAAGCTGATTACTGTGGCGGAAGATGTATACTAATTACTATGACCAATGCCACCAATCTAATCTAATCTCACCCAACTCTTCATTCCCCTTTTGTCCAAACCTTATTCACTTTTCTAAGGCGTTATAGCGACTGGCATAACTTGCCGGTCCTGTTTGTTTGGCTGCAGTCTTTGACGTGAATCCATGCCCGCCTCACCTGCCTCACTCGCCTCACATTCGGTCACCTACCAATCCTGGCATCTCCGGGCTACATACAAGCGGTCTTCTCAGTGTTCTTTTGGTAATCATAGTGATTTTTCCCCACTGTGTCCGGGCACTACTGTCCTCTGGAATGGGGGTCCGCCACCTCTAAATCAGCATATTCAATGAAATTAATTAGTAGAACTCCCGGACATGGCCTACTCAGATTGGTTAGTTGAGAGGTTCCTCATCTTAGTTGAGCATACAATGGGGCTGTCAAGCATGCCGGGTAGGTTTTCATGGAACAGAGAGTGTGGCGCACTTGCACGGAGTCCCGGGAATTCTTACAATGACACGGACAGGACGCAGCCAAACAAACATGACCCCGCAAGTTTTGCCAGTCGCTATTACGCCCTAGCAAAATAATTAAGGTTCAAGAGTTACATAATGCCATCATATGACGAGCAAGGGTTCGAATCTTGAACATGGCATTCAATATTTAAGTATATACGTAGGCTTCGGATTTGAGATTATTTTGCTGGGCGTAGGAGCGGATGGGAAGGAGTCTGGCTGGTGGTGGTAAAGCAACCGTACCGCGCGTAATCATATTCGGATGACCGGTAAGTTGCCGGATCTTCATTTCTCTTTCCAGTGTACCGCCACATGCTTGGTTTGCGAGCATGCCTCCGCGCGTCGATACCCGTATTCCCTTCGCGCCGCCATGTTTCTATGCTCACCCACTCCCACATTGAGGCCCTCGCAGCCTGTCGCCGCAGTATTGCAAGGCTAGGCCAGAAATATCTGATTCAATACAGCCCGAAGAGTGGCATGCTGCAAATCGTGGACGAGCTCTTACTCTCCCTCTCAATCAACTCAACCCTCTCCAAAAGGACGCGTATTCTCTATCTGGCAGACTCCGCATCTCGGCTCGACAACCTTCAGGCGAAAATCATGCAGGAGCAGCCAACCTGGCTGATTTGCCGCTTGGACAAGAAGGGACAGCTGCAGTGGCCACCTCCACACATCGACTTGCGGCATCGACGGTTCATCACCGTGTTAGTGAGCCATCTCAGAAGTCATACAGCCCACTGATACTGCCTCATAGAGAACTTGGCACTTTCGCGACAGAGACTGGCCTTAGTCTTTCTAAGATCAAACACGGGAATGCACTTGCTGTTTTTCTGGTTGAAGCGGATCGGGCTGAGGATTCTTTGTGCGTGTGCAGCACCCGATAGTCATGTATCACAATTGACGGGCCTAGCTGGTCTGAATTCAATGGCCTCTACCCTTCCGAGGGAGAGAAACTTGCATTCCCGATTTGGGGCTTCACGTCCCTCTCAACACCAGTCCTTGTGAACCATCATCGACTACGGCAGCAGTTCGGCCGCCATACGCGGCCATGGTTCATTCGCGATGCCCTGGCCGAACTGACAGAAGACTGGTGGGCCTGACAATCCTACGCATTGATATGCCTTAATGTCCTTCAGCAAGTGCGACTTGCGGTTCACGACTGTTTCTGTCCCAATCTCGATATCGAGTGCCACCAGGCGCGTCAACCCCTCCAATTACTTTTCGGAAGTCATGTCGAAAGACGAAGTCACGAAACCTATCGTTGACGCGTGGAAGGCACTACCCCCCAATGAGCGCGAATGCACCATCGTATATTGTGTAGATCGGGCCCACTGCTTGGCGCTTCGGGATGCGTTCGCTAAAGAAGGGATCCAAGACACGGGCCTCTGCAACTCGCTAACACAATGGGTCAGATTTTGTCAAGGCCAGGAATCATGGAAGATACTTCTTGCTCCTCGCAGTATGTGTAACTACCTTTGGCTTTGTTCCTTTCTCAGAGGTATCTTGTTGCAGAGTACCGAAACCTTGATGACATCGTTCCTCGCGTCGACTGTCTCATTCTTGCTCATCCCACAGTCAATGATAGTGCTGCGTACCGGCAACAGGTATCTGCTCTTCTCGGCCTTTCTGCTTCGGTGACTTAGGAATTGCAGGTCAAATTCGGAGGCGCCGTCTATCCTGGCAAGAGGCAGTGTCATGTAATAGAGCCCATCGACTCCGTCGACGCTTTCGTCGCGCGTCAGAATCACATTCTGCAGGTTGCGAATCTAGACTCGTCCGACATGGTGACAAGTACGTCGGAGTCTACGATTCCATTTCTACACATTGCTAATGTGACGCTCCAGAGGCCACCGTAGACGACCTCAGAGACAAGCTTTACTTCCAGAATCCGGTCCCTCCCACGGGCGCAGCGGCACTCGTCCAAAAGCTCGCCTCATCTAAAAAAGAGGATACCGCTATATCGACCGAAGGTGAGTCTGCACATTCGTGGCGTCCTCATCTACAACGACATAGGCTGACCTGCCGAACCAGAACGTCCTTTGACAGAAAAGGACAAGGAGCTGGCCCGACAAATGACACAGCGCCAACGCACTGGAGAGATTCTCAGCAGGATGAATGAATCTGCTCTACACTTCATCAAAGCCGGTGATATGCACTTCGTTCAGGACTTGGGCCCCCATTCCGGTTACATGGTCCTGACGCGACTGGAACCTCTTGACGGTATGAACATCCATCTCACATTCGTCTGGTTGTCATTCTTTCATTCTCAGTGCCCGTTGAGGAAGCTACCCTACGCGGCGTATGGTATAAACCTGCGTTGGAGGCCGCATACATCAACATCAAAGACGCAGAGCAAGAGCTCCTCTTCGAGAGTTCCTCAGTCGACGAAGCAGTGAAGCACATCGTGGATCTCATGGACAAGACTTTCGAGTTCCAGTGCGTACCGCGATTCTCCTCCGCGCGTACGCTTTGATGCATCCCTGGTATAGCAAAATGTCGTGGGACAGTAAGGCGCGCCACAATCCTTTCTTCAGTACGAACAAGTGGGACAGAAGAGGTCCTCTCACAGGGCAAAGACGATGCATTATGGACATGATGTCCAAGCTACCTCAGTGTCCAGAGAGCTTGACGTTCAAGTCAACAGGAGCACAAATCGAAGCAGGAGCGCCTGAGATCGTCCCACTTTCTCGGGTACTGAACTTTATGACGAGACGCGAAGCGTCCAACCTCATAGCGCGATTGCGTTTTGCTCCTGAGGTATGGTCTTTCCCGAAGTCTTCAATATGAGCCTGTTTATGTGATTTTGTAATCTAGGTAGAACCTTTCACTGCGCAAGAGAACCATAGGGTCAAGCTGAGGTTGCAGAAATCTAAGACGGTGAGCATCTCCCTGCCTTGCTAGCTGGGATCTCAATGCTCCTTGCTAGGTTTGGGGCCTCATTGAAGACCAAAGGCGTATGACGCGGGAGAAACGTGCAAACAGGAAGGCGAAAAAAAGTCAGCGCAGAAAGGATAAGGCACACATGAAGCGGTTGGCGCTACTGCCGATAGAGGCGGATGTGATACAGGTGTGGCCTGAATGTCTACGCGAGAGAGGACTGAGTTGACTTTTCTTTGTTACAGTTGGACAAATGGAAAAGCCCATTGAATGAGAACGGTAATACTGATGTGTATTCATGACCAGGGGTACATGAAAGCATTGCGATTGCAGCAGAGGGAGGGCATGAACGCACACGTCACCGGGATGGCTTGATTACCTCCAGCTAGCTGCCTCCTTGACAGTGAAGACGACGAGATACCAGATCTAGTGGAGTACGATGCCTACGACATTGGTATAATCATGTCAATGCCTTCTGAGAGGCTGTCCACCGAGAATCAATATGTTGATGCTAGAGAGAGGACATATATACCTGCTTGATAAGTTGAGTCTCTCTAACCAGTCTGGTGAGTTGCCACAAACCGCCCGCAGGTTATACACCGCGAAGTAGCCCAAAGGTTCTGTGGCGGGTACGGGATCTCCCTGTACTGCGTATGAGTTTGGCCGCCTGCCAGAGCGCTGCTCTTCTATGAGCGCGGGGCTTCTGGTACTCCGCTCGGAGCATTGCGTTGTCGGATATTGGTACAGTAATGATGGAAGCTAGCTGTGAAGCAACGTGCATCACAAGTCTGAGCATCAGACACTAGGAACCGCTCTATAGACTATAGAGTCAGCGAGCTTGGCTTAGGGTTCCCATTCATGTATATCGTCCCCCAAAACTCAGCCACTGAGAGGTCTAAGGTCCATGCACGTGTACATGTTTCAACTTGAACGCTAGCTGCTTGCCGTAGCGTTTCGAACTTTCTTGTACCCGTAGGAAAGCATCGTTCCCGCGCTTGTGGATGCTGCTTCCTGAGTCTGGACCTTGAGTGTCTTTCATTGACCTCCAAAGGGTGCGCGTTCGCAGATCCTGAGCCTCGTGGCGACACGCCGAGTGCACAGCGGAGATAGGGTCAACGTGACATGGATGCTATAAATGGGAGTCATCGTGATACGGCTTGTTGGTGACTGCCAACATACACTGACAGTCTCACACCTCGTACGGCCTTGGATTCAGTTACAAAGCCTTTCTCTTTGATTCTAGCTTCATTTATTTCAATCTCCTTACATATTAATGCCCGCAAGATCTAATCGCAATGCACGCAGAAACAACATATACCACCCATCTCCCTACCCATCTCATGACGACCAACAGGGCGGGCCAGAGACCGCTGCCGTTGACGACGACCCCAGCGACGACAGCCAGAGGGCGGGACACACCCGGTCTCCCGTCTTCGCGCGCGAGCCCACCATGCTCGAGTCATTCTCCCGGACCGTGCGCAACTACGTGCCTTCCAGCATATCCATACCTGCCGCAGCACCGTCCCCGCCCCTCGTGTCTCGGCCGTTCGTGACCTCCACCTCCCAATCGTCGAGTTTCTTTGACGACGCTGGGCATCCGTCTGGGCTGGCTCAGGCGATGCACAAGAGCGCGACCGGCGCTGATCCCATCCTTTGGGCAAGGTGGGACACGCTGCGCGACGCCAGGCTCCTCCTCCTCGGCTATGCAACGGGATTGCAGGTGTGGGACTGCACCAGCCTCGGCGCGGTCGCTGAGGTGCTCAATCTGACTGACTTTCCCGACGTTGCAGCATACGCTGCCGTCCTACCGGGACACACCGCCCTCGGCATCCTCACCAACGACTATAACTTTCTCGTTTACTCTTTCACGTCGCATGACATTGTCAAACGGATCCCGCTTTCCACTCCCGCACATACATTTACCGCAAACAACGAATACATTGTAATAGTCAGTGTCTGTCTAACTTGTATCTGTGTCCGCGCGCTAACTGATATCCATTCAGTCAACTACCAATCCGCCTGCTCTGCAAGTCCTTGCTTCATCTACATTTTCGATAATACACACTGTCGCTCCATCGTCACTCGTCCCTTTCAGAGAAGGTGCCACAGCACCTCACCCTATCTTTACACTTTCAAGTCGCCTCCTAGCCTATGCCTCGGCGCCGCCACCCCCCATCACAAACGCCTCTGCCACCCCTACGAAACCTATCTCGACTACGGCAAAGTCCATGCTTAGTGGCATGAAGACCCTCGGAGGCATGGCCTTTTCCGCTGCTGTCAGCACGCTTGGGGGCGATACTCTACCCACCACCACCCACAACGGCAGGTTCTTCTCACGCAGCGCACCTGCCGCTTCTGGTGCAGACACTCCCTACGCAGCAGCGACTTCTCCCACCGACGAGCAATTCACATCCGAGGCTGGCTATCACATCACTGTGATTGATCTTCGATCAGGCGCACCTATATCACGGTTCCTGGCCTCTAAGCACACACAGCTATCATCGCTGAGCTTCTCGCCAGATGGGTGCTCTTTGTTATCTATTGCCAAGGACGGTCAGCTGGCCAGGGTCTATCGCCTGAAGCCTATTCCCAGCTTAAGCGGCCCGTCCTCCCTGCCCAATCCCACTAGTATCGACGATGCACCTTTGCACGTATACGATCTTCGCCGCGGGCGGACCTCCGCTATCGTCGAGAGCGTCGATTGGTCGTACGATGGTCGCTGGATCGCGATATCCACTCGCAAGCGAACCATACACGTCTTCCCGGTTAATCCATACGGTGGCCCTCCGGACTTGAAGAGCCATCTACGTGGAAGGGTCGTCAATTCTGACAATATGGTTAGTTCTAACTGCCACCCTAAGCTCCGTTCCCTAACCGCTCTTCCCCAAAAGCAGCCTCTCTCCGTTGAGGTGGCGCCTGTCATACGTCTAAGGCCGACTTCTCATACCCACAACAATACACACGGCAGTTTGGCTCTTGCGCCTCCAATGACACCTTTTTTGCCGCCCGTGTTCAAGTTTCTTGACCCTCATCCGCAAATGCTACCCTTATCTCTCCTTCCAATGACGACAGCACAAGCACCTTCTATCTCCGTTCCATCGTCTTCTCCCTCTTCTCCCGGTTCACCACGGCATCCACACACATCTCAACAGCATATGAAGAACTTCCAGGATATGCTTGTGTTTGATCCAAATGATGGGCTACTCCAGCTTCGTCGATGGATCCTGTCTGCGGGGGTAGTGCGCGATACTGCCAAAGACCTTATGGTAAGCGGTATGACCAGCGTGTCCTTGCCGTTAGGCCTGGGTTTAGGTGTCCCTGGTAGTACGTCTCCGAGCAACAGGGGGAGGAGGATGTCAAGCAGCGGCATGTCGCCCGATATGGTCGGCAGTGCTGTGGAAGGCAAGGCCGAGGGTGAGCTGGTCGCTACCAAAGAGAGCGTTGTGGCGACTTGGGATCTTAGACGGCGCCGGGACTGGGCAGATGTCAAGAAGCGCCTGGACGACAACGTCGACGAGACTCGAGCAGACACTGAGTATGTTGCCGATCTGTGAATGACCGTGTTTCGTTCTCATCTTTATAGCAGTTATCTGTCGCAAGCGGAGCTATCGACTTGTTCGAAGTCCTCTAGGATTCTGCCGAGGTCCATCTATCTTTCTCATCAATTCACGTTCCATACATTGGGCGAGGATTATCACGCCTTGATCAGGCGATACCAGTTTGATATTCCTGGTGCCAAAGTTGAGGTGCGCAAGCAGGTGCAGGTCAGTGCGTATCCGACTTTGGCCACCGGGGGTGAGTCGTTCGTGGAGGGGTCTCCCACTTCACGGCGCTCGTTTTCTTTCGACGAACCATTGGCTTCCGCTTTGCTACAAGCCGATGGATTCGCAGACAGGGCAAAGGTCGGAACCGTTCTGCCAATGCTACCCAATGGGAATGGGCACGGTTCAACCCGTATGACTTCAATACCCATTCGAGGCGTAAGTGAGAGTCTGGGGAGGCTGAGGCGAGAGATGATGGTGGCGCGGAAGAAGGGCCGCACTGCCAATGGGTCGTGGCGTCGGTCGATCGGTGGTGGAGAAGAAGGGCTGAGTATGTCTGTGCCGCTGGAATTCGAAGAAGATGAAGCGGACTTCTCGTTCCAAGTGCCAAGTGACGAAGACTCGGAGAGGATGCGAGACGAGAGTGGTGGCTCACGTGGACGTGGGGAGGACTTGAACCCTCTGTCGAGCTCCACGCCTGCTACCAGTGTAGGCCCTATGGACATGGATCCCGAGGAAGATCGAGGAGGGGCGCTTGTGCATGATGATGTGTGGAATGACGGATGGGGAGTAGAGGACAAGAGGGCGATCGAGGAGGTTGAGATGTACGACCATATCTCGGCTGTAGGGCTCCTGGATGAGGAGCAAGAGGAGATGGATAGGCGGCTGAAGGAAGAGAAGGACAGGGAGGCTGCTCCTACCGACATGTCTTCGCACAAGTCCAAGAAGAAGCGCAAAGGAAAGAAGTAAAGAGGCATTATTTAAGGTAAGTAGAAACGAATGTACAATTGTTTGTATTGTAATTACAGATGTAATATTGTAGCATCGACTATATCTAACCGGTCAGCCATTGATACAAGAAGCACCACAGGGACAACCTCATCTAATCAACTCTCAACATAATTCGCTATTCTCCTCCTCTGTAGGTCAGGCCGCTGACGCTCGATATGTATTTGCCCCAATCCTCTGACCTGTGATGGACACAATCACCAAATTGTAACCCGAAGATATGACCATAGATCTAGGACACGTACTCTTGATCAAAACCCCCTGGCCACATAGCCATTGTGTCTGCATCGTACTGCATATGATGACTAGTAAGACTCGTCCCAGGATGGGGACCACTGAAGTTCTGTGGCACGGAGGAATAGCCAGTCTCTTGGGGTGCGTAAGAGCTTTCCGTGGACATGTTGCTCTCATCCGGGATCAATGAGGGACCGACGGGACGATGCATAAGAGGTGTAGGCTCGTGGGTCCAAAGAAGAGCCGACATTTCACTCAATGATGAAGAGATCCCCGAGATTGGTGGTGAGGTAAGGACATTGCTAGCAGGAAGGTAGAAGTCTTGATTTTGATATGCAGCTGGGACGGATGAGTCCGCTTCCTGGCTGTGCACGGGCATCGCAGATGTCGGTAGCTGCTGTGCCGTGATACGACTATTACTGATAGTCGGGCGACGTTCCAACCCTGACGATTTCGCGTTGCTCGACGTAGCAGACGAGCATGCCTCGTTCGACGATTTGGGCCTGTCAGCATCGAGCTCCCGCTTGTTCGAGAATTTCGAAGGAGAGGGCAGGTCTCCTACGCAAGTGAGTTCATGTAGGACATCCCTGTGTGACAATGAGATGCACAATAGATAATTTCCAGATCAGACGGTATACCAAATTCGGCCAGCGTAATGCCAGCTACAAGGCACCAATGTCAGCAAAGACCAAAAGGAGGACGGCAGTTAGAACATACTACGGCTCCATGGATCTGATGGCGGTCATACAATTGTGTACTTCGGTCATTTCCTTCTCAAAGTTGAAGACCATGCCCGACCGCTTGGCATTCCAAATATTGAGGAGAAGGACAATGGCGGCGCTGAAGATTGGCATCTATTGCAATTGTCAGCATTGTATATTTGTCGAATGGGATAGATCGCAGACTGCAATCGGGTGAAGGGCACTGGGGTGGCCGCGCTTCATATAGCAATCCAGAACGTGGCTAGTGACACGGGCGGCATTGGTGCATATAGCGAGAGACGGATATTGAGTCGGATTCGGTTTTTTTGGAGACGGTATGAATGGGCGATGCAGAAGAATCTGTAGATAGCAGTACCGGCAATGTAGCACAGCGGACTGTGTAAAGAAGATCTTGTCCTCACGATGCGGGTCCCAGCGAACTAGAAGATGATGAGTCTTGAGTAATAGCCAGAGTACAAGGCCATACGATGGTCTGGGATCGAGTCAACCCAATTGTTGAGAGCGGAATCCATTTCTGCAACGACGTGCTTCTTCCATTTGTGTCCAGCCACGCCGAGCAGCGATCTCGATTTGTTGATCGAATACTGGTACACAGTCTGAGTGTCAGATGTTGCAGACTTGTAGATACGCACAATAGTCCTCATGCAGAAGGCCAATATCTGGTTGAGTTCCAAGAGGACGTTGAAGAACAAAATGCTCGAAGGTTTTTCGGCAGGTTGTATGAATGCCTCTTTTGGGTTGTCGGGGCACCAGTATTCGTCGTCGCATGCGATGGGGAACTCCGCATCGATACTAGACAGATTGGACTGAGGGAGAGACAAACGTTGATCAATGAGCAACGTACTCCTCAAATTGGATGGCACACGGTCGTCCAAGGGACAGGCTCATTTCTAGATCCTTCGTCACTAGACACCTATAGGTACATGCGTCAGGACAGTTGATCAGATAATACAGAATACGATGTGCTGACCAAAACGCACGCTTCCATAGCTCCTGCTCGGCCATTGACTCTGCTGCCCGACGATGCATCCGCTTCCTGTGAACGCCAGCATCCTGAGCCATTCGAATGCCAACTCCAAGAGTTGTCCACGAAGCGTGTGGGGACGAGCAACCGTCGAGGTACATGACTGAAAGCTTGACATGGAAGAAAAATATATCAAAAAGTCTTCGACAGAGAGAGGTCGGGATGGTGACGTACCACGCATTTTTGCAGCTCGTACAGAGTGGGCCATTCCATTGACGACACCTGCGTCTTTTGCACTTGCACGAACCACTTCCAGCCCGAGGAGTGGTGTGCGTCGATTTCTCCTTCCAGATTCACGCGCATGTCACCCGAGTATCGCGATCCTACAGCACAGACCAGTAGGACAGTAGCTCCAAACCCTTCATCGCACAAATGAAGGCGCTCTGATACTGCCTTTTCAAAGGTAGGTCGGTGCAAAAGCGGCAAGAAAGTATTCCTGTGGTTGAAATAGAGCTCGATGAGAGTCTCCATAAGGCCAGGCTCGGGAAAGACGTAGGCTGTCTCGTCGCGGTTCTGACTGACATTCTTGAATTTGACCTCCCACTAGAGACAAAAGATTAGAGTAGCTTCGGGGCGAGACTAGGAGGGGCTCACAGGAAACATCCTCCAGAATTCTGGTCGTCTGACGCTGGCGCTAGGTACATCGCCGCAACTTCGGCATTCTTCTTGCAAATACCTCTTGTGACTGTAAGCACTATGCATCAGAGCAGCAGCGCTCGATTGGCCGTAGAAGAGGTAAGGCGATGTTGAGTTAATGGCTATCCGCTTCATGCCAGTCGCGTTGATGTACTCGAGCTCTTCTTCGTCCTCGTCGGAGCTACCGTCGTCAGGATCGTTGGGCGTGTCTAGGAGAACCTGGTTCAATAAGCTGGCGAGTATACAAGGGGCGAAATCTAGGGAACTGTGGGCTTGTGTTGCTGATCCAGCTGCGATGATCTTTGGCGGTGACTCAGGCTTGGCGGCCTCAAGAGCGTCCAGTTCCTGGGCGATATCGATGTCAGGCAAGAACTTGAACTGGTATCAGCTCCTCGTTGGAAGGGGTGAAGATCGAAACCACCTTGTGCACAAGCATATACATTTTTTCCAAACGCTTTTCCAGCGCATCGACGTATCCTTTGGGATGTCGGCGTTTCTTGACGCGTCAGTACATTCAATACAGTTCTAACGGCCGATAATCACCCAATCTCACCTTAGCTGCTTCAATATAGGTGCATTCTAGGTTATAGATCGTGCAGTTCACACATGGTTTGTCAGGCATTTGCCCGCCTTCACCTTCATGGCAAGTGTAAGAACTGACGATGACATATTTGTGAAGTGACGCGCACATTTGACTGCAGACGAATGAGCGATAACACTCGAAGTGAGATGAGATGACGCACTCTTCTTTCGTCGACATATGTCGCATGCGCGCTGCATCTTGCGCTTCTTGACAGGTGATTCTTCGTCATCGTTATGCTCGTCCGGGGAGGACATGGTTCCAATAGTATAGGGGCTAAGTTGGAGGCGATGTTCTCCTTTGGGCGACTAGAGGGAAGGCTGGTCGGTTTAGAATGCCAGACTGAAGTCCACTTGCGAGCGCGTCAGTCCTTTTATTGAGATAACCGTGGACGAGAGGTCCTGATACAATTTCAAAATAGCGTGCCTTCGAACGGCCAAGATTTCGCGCGGTCCAATCTGCACCTGGGCAAGGGGGATGGGCGGCCAAGGTGGAGTACTCAGTCAAGAATACACTGACTACTAGCGACTTACTATACTACCCATGGCCACGTGAGTCTGCTAAACGGCGGCGCACTTAGCCTGTAGGTAAATCATGCTCAATCAGTCGATCACAAATTCACAATCATCGAATCAGACCTTTCTTGGAACCGTGAGGATGTGTAGTTGTTGAGCGGAAGCCCCTCGTTGCTCTGCCTGCGGTTGATCCTTTTGTTTTCCAGCGCAGCCACCGCGAAGGGTGTATACACAAGCTAGTAGTGCACCATTTGAGGGCGCCAGAGAGTGAACACGAAGTCGGGGCGGAGTTGGGATCGGCCCGCTGACGTGTTCAGAGGTCTGTCGAGCATTGAGTAGCTGAGTCAGGTAGCGGCTTACCGTCATGTCAATAGACGCGGAGGGGAAGATTGCCATCGTTACTGGGCGGCACAGCTGGTTTAGTCAATTCAGTCTCGGCGATCATTTAGATTGACTTACTTACGGCAGCAATCGAGTTACAATTGAGTCGACGACGAGTCGGAGTGGTTGAGTCGACATCAATCTTCTTGCTGCAGTAAGGCTGCAATAAGTTCAGCTTCTCAGCGAACAGATAGGACGCTTCTAGTTCCAAGGCACTAGAACAAATCTACGCGTTTGTGCCGTCGCCTAAGTGCTGTTACCACGCTTGCTCAGGTGCGCGAACCTCCGTACGTATTGCCGTGGAGTAGTCAATCGACTGGCGTGCACAGCATTTGCTGTCTGGCAGAATGATTATGAACTTTAGTAAACTGAACTTGGACCCTGCTTGAAACCTGCTTAAAACAGAAGCCAAAGTCAGACTTTTGCGCACACATATTCAGTCATTACAAGCTTCTAGATCATGTCCACGAACGTCGGGTATTGCGTGTACACTTCCTTGAAATGCAACGACAATGGATCCACCGCGCTCCGCATCGCTGACAGGACCGCGCTCGCCGTCTTCTGCAGACTCCAAATACTCACCACCCTGACGCGCCGGTTCACGTTCACCTGGCTCACATGGAACGCGAGGGCATCGTACATCTGCCAACGCAAGAACAGCATCAGTTCTGGAGAAGACATCAACAAGGGATCGCCGCAAACCTTCACGGCCATCTCATCCATAAGACCACAATCCCACAACTGCAATCACGAAGATGTAAGCCGTGAGACGAACACTATACAAAGCTACGCACAGTCCAAGATCCATCAAAGTCATCGATATCCTTGACGATGGTGCAATGAATGGGCACGAGAGTTCGGTTCGCACTGATACAAATTCTGTCAGCGAACGAGGCACACATGAGACCAGGGCAAACTCACTTCATGAAAGCCACAATTGGGCGCACCAACGCGTTGTTGACGTAGGAAATATCATTCGTGAATATCGGCAACGCCGCCTTGATATCTCTGAATCGCAAATCGATATCCACCGTCACCTTCTGCGCCGGGTCGGTGCTCAGATCCGCAGGGGCCCTAAGCGGCGGCTTCGCGAGCTCGCGCTGACCGGGTATCCTCTCTAGCGCAGGGTTCCCCAGCGAAGTCGTTATACGGTCGGCAATCTCCTCGAGGATCTCGTTGAGCTGCAGACTGTCATTCGGGTTTTGGGGAAACTTGATATCCAACACAGCGTCGACCTTGCCGGACGTGATCCAAGACATGGGTCCCTCGTTCGAGGTCGAGGAGCGTTTGAGGTGGTCAACGT
This sequence comes from Strobilurus stephanocystis, assembly GCA_019915075.1. Classification (NCBI taxonomy): domain Eukaryota; kingdom Fungi; phylum Basidiomycota; class Agaricomycetes; order Agaricales; family Physalacriaceae; genus Strobilurus; species Strobilurus stephanocystis. The sequence goes on from JAHLMI010000004.1 coordinate 29,719, forward strand.
TCACGCCGTCGATCCGTATACGGGACTGCGTAATGTTATGAGCCCTTTATCCAGACAATTGAGGACGAAAGCTTACCATCCGAGCCCAATCTCCATCCTGCAGGTCCATCTCCGTGGTCCGCCCTATACTCTGCGGCTTGTGCAGACTCACTAAACACCCATCAAACTGGCCCACCACATTTTCTGCACATAGGAAATCGTAGAACATCCACCGCTTCCTGAAGGTGCGAATATCCGCGCGGAATATGGACGCCGTAAAGGGACGAAAGTCGCCAGGCTGGTAAATCGTAATCAACACGTCTTCGACCTGTAACGAGTCCAAGTCAAAGTCGCCAGGTTGGGCCTTGTGGCGGAAATCAGCGGGGTTGTAAGGGTTTTCTGGGTCCCAGGTTATAGAGCGACGATCTGTCATGTACATATTGTCAGTTTTGGAAACTCTACATTGACGGTATCGTCTCACCAAGTACGCCACGGACACCTTTGATCACAGCGTCCTCTATGAGGCCTCGTCCATCAAGCCACCTCCAAAGTGAGAAGGTGACGTCGATAGAGCCTATCATGAGATCAAATTGCGCCACATTGGGAAACTCTTCTTGCTTTGAATGTTCATCTTCGTCTTCACCGACGCGATGGTTGGCTGGATGATCGCTAACGTCGTACCCAATTCCCGAGACGTGGTCCATCGATTTGGAGTGCGGAAGGGCGGGTGGCCGTCTGGAGACGTAGACGTTCTTGAAAGATATTCGGAAGTCTTTCCATTTGGGAACGATGGCCGACTCGAATATGACAGTGACGCCGGTCTCTGAGGTCAGGTAGCTGCTTGCCGCTTGAGCAATGAGATCTGTAAAGGCTCAGGTGTGTGGTTGCAAGACAGCAGGAACGGTTTCTTACGTTGTAGGCCCAGACCATTCGCGATGGCAAACACGACAGAGAAAAATGTTGTCCTATAGACTGTCAATTCATCTGACATACTTATTGTGTAGCTTTCACTCACGTTCCGACCAGAATCCACAGTGTCTGGCTCATCAAGAAGACGGAGATGAACGCAGAGATATCGTCGGCGTTGAATTTGCGAAAAGACCTGATTGTGTACCACTTGAAGCGAACCTTCATCCTCTGCCAGAATCCGTGTGTGACATTGAGAAAGTCATCTCGCGTCGGCCGGTGCAGATGAGGCAGGGAAGCGGCCAGGCGTCGGAAGAATCGTGAGTAGTTGTCAAAGTTGTATGCAAGAGGCGTGGCTGGCGGCGGCGGAGTCGGGCTCGCGGGCGGCACTTCCACCGGTTCCGCAGGCTGAGAGGCAGCAGCAGCAGCTAGAGGCTCTTCTGCCGGTGCTCGGAGAGGCGGGGCTTTGTCTTCGTGCTGCTGTTCCAATTCGGCAGGTGGCGGCGGTATCTGATCCTCCTGTGAAGGTGGTGTCGATGGGTGCGCCTGTTGCTGCTCTGCAGAGTCGGATTCGTTCTCCCGGTGAATGGAATTGGACGGCCTGAGTGGCGGTGGTGGAACAGCCTCGTTTATAGGGTGGGATGGAGGAGGAGGTGTCGGCTGCCTGTTATCACGCCTCGAACGCGAGCCCTTGCCATACACCACCGACGACGTATGGAGTCGCCGAATATCGACCGCCGCCTGCACGCTCCCCGCCAGAATGCTCATCGCTGGACGCCTCTGGCATAACGCTGCCGTCGAGCAGTCTCGCGTCCACTGCGCTTGTCGTTGGACATGGAAAAAGTTGCGGATAGTGGCATAGCGGTCGGTGTTGGCGCGTGCACATCGTGCCAGCCGTCCCAGAGCCGATATGGAGGCCAGCGACATGGCCTTGCCCGACGCAGTGGTCGGAGGACAGATTGGGATGAGAAGAGTCGTGACACGATCATCACGGCGATTCAAGCCTTTCTGATGTGGACCATGTCATTATTGTCAACGCGCCGCTTACGCTTGTTACTACAACTCTTTCCTTCTCGACGACCACTACCAATCCACCATGATCCCCGACTCTGTGCTAGAAGTGGGCTATAACCTCCTGGACAGGGTACGCTCCTCGTTACCCAGCGACTGGCGCATCATTCACGTTACCCTCTAGGGCCTGGTCCCCGACTTCATCTTACGGCGCGCTATTCGTGCGCTTCTGCGCCAGAGACTGCGTGAAATTGACCTGGGCTCCTTCGAGGCCAACCATGCCGCCAAAATGGCCTGGATAGAGCAGGTCAAAGCGCTTTCGACCATAGCGGCCGTTCCACACAAGGCTAACGAACAGCACTACGAGGCGTGTACTATGCGCTCCATCCAGTGACTGCTCATACTCAGACTTGTGCAGGTGTCCACGAAGTTCATGCTCTCGACGCTGGGTCCATTTGCCAAATACTCCTCCTGCCTCTACCCTACGGGCAAGGAGACACTGGCGGAGGCTGAGGTGCTCATGTTCGAAAGCTATTGCGAGAAGGCCAAACTACGTGACGGGATGACCATTTTGGACTTGGGATGCGGTCAGTGAGCTCAACCAATTCGCACATCTTTCTCATCCAGAGAACTCAGGATGGGGAAGCCTCAGTCTATACCTGGCGCAGGTATGGTGCCTACTCTCAATCTCGTGTTTGCCCCGTGCTCAACTTTCTCGCAGAAATACCCAAACTCCAAGATAACCGGTCTCTCCAACTCTTCGACTCAGAAAGCATACATAACCTCTACCGCCAAGGAGCGTCAATTGTCAAACATCGAAATCATCACAGCCGATGTCAACACGTTCGACTTTGACGGGTCAAAACAGTGAGCATCTCCTTGTGTTGGCTCATTCTGAGATTCTCACAGTTCCTCAGCTTTGACCGCATCCTATCCATCGAGATGTTCGAGCACATGAAGAACTACGAAGTCCTTTTGAAGAAAGTCTCGACCTGGTTACGCCCTACCACGCCCGAGAACCCTGAGGATGCTCTTCTCTTCGTGCACCTCTTCTGTCACCGCATCACACCGTATCACTTCGAGGAGGGCGACGGCTGGATGGCGCGCAACTTCTTCTCGGGCGGGACCATGCCTTCGCATGACCTTCTAGTGCGTCTTTGACACCTCGCCGCATCACGCTCCACCGAGTCTTACGTCCATTTAGCTGTACTTTCAAACCGATCTGACGCTCATACGAAGTTGGTACCTCTCCGGGCAGCACTACTCGCGTACACTAGAAGATTGGCTCAAGGTTCAGGATGCTAATGCGAAGGGTCAGTCCATGGCCAGCTACCATGCTATCATTGGTTTGATTCTCATATTCATGCTTCAGATGGTCTGAGAGAGTTGCACGACGACGCTATCGCCAAAGGCAAAGACCCCGTTGAAGCTACGAAGGCGTTCTATAGGTACGTGATCGTGTCGTGCCCCGGTAAATCTCCTCACCGACATCTACCAGGTTCAGGGTATTCTACATGGCCTGCTCTGAGTTGTTCAACTTCAACCGGGGCCAAGAGTGAGTGACTTGGTCTCGAGTGTGTGTGTGTGTGAATTGCTAATTACCACTCCCTGCTAGGTGGGGCGTCGGTCATTATCTGTTCAAGAGGAAATAGAACTTCGTATGATAGCAATACATTGTTCAGAGATATACATGACTAGAATACAAACTGAGATGGGTATGTTGTCGTTAAAGTAAGTACCACCACAGGTGGCAAACAGGTGAGATCGCTGAGCTTTGTGCCAGCTTTGCCTTTTCATGCACTCCAGCGACGCGACGGTCACCTATACCACCGACGTGATGCGTACCGGGGGTATATCAAGTCAAAGTGGGAAAGAACCGCGGCTGGAGTATATCTTCCTTCACCAGCCTCCGTCTATCCGCATTCCACTTCCGCAGATACTCCCTCGCTCTGGCCTCAAACTCCACACAACCCACAAAAAAGTCCTTCGGTATCAGATCCTTCCTCTGGTCCCATGGCTTCATATCAACGCTCTCGCACCGATCCAAGCACACTAGTATGATCCCAAAACTATATGCGTCCGCCAATAACGCGTCCTGGCACTCCCCGCGCAGGATCTCGGGCGCGCAGAAGGGGCGCGTGCCCGGGTGGATCTGTTCCGTCTTTCTAGAGTTCAGAGGCTGCTTCTTGAGTATGTGCACAAACGGGTCCGCCGGCTCGTCGTCGGGGGAGGTGTATATAGAGTCTATGGAGACGGACCGGCCAAAGTCGAGCAGCTTGACCGTGTCCGCGGGGATGGTGACCTGCACGTTAAGCAGGGAGAGGTCGCCGTGGCTGAGGCCGAAGGAGTGCAGGTGGGTGAGCCCGTCGAGGAGCTGGTCGTGGTAGTCGATCTTCTGGTCGCGCGTGAGCGGTGGGCGGTGGATGATGACGTCGTAGAGGGTGCGGCCGTCGATGTACTCGAGGACCATCCCGACGTTCTCGAGCGAGCCGAGGAAGGCGCAGATGTTGCGGTGGCGGGAGACGGTGGTGTACACGCGGAGCTCGGCGAGGAACTGCACGGTGACGTCGGACGCGTTGGACTGCATCTCGCCGTTGATCTCGAGCTGGACGACGTCGGGCTTCTTGACGACGCATTTGAAGAGCTCGGAGGCGGAGCCGTTGGCGCATGGAGAGAGGTTCGCGGTCGGGTTGGGAGGGGCGGAGTACGCGGTTGGCGTCGGGAAGGAGAATATGGACGTCGGGTGTCGGGGCGGATTGAAGATGGCTGGCGGGGACGCGTGCGGGGTTGGTGTTTGGAGGTGGTCTATGCGCTGCTCTGTGGTGTGTGCGGATGGCTGGTGATGGTAGTGGTAGTGCGGGTCCGCCACAGCTGTGTCCTCATCGGAGGGATATGAGTTGACCGGAATGGTCTTGTCTTCCTCGTCGTCGTTCATCTCCACTGCGCACAATTAGTTAATGCTGCCAAGATCCAGGCAACACGCACCCATCCACCAGTTCTTCTTCGACGTCAAGGTGACCCGTTTTACGAGCATTCTTGACGGCTGCTGGGGCGTCGGCGGCATCGCACTGTCTATACTCGGCGACTGAACAAGGGGCGCTCCGGTAAGCGCTCTTGAGAACGCAGGGCGGAGGTCCTGCATTTCGCGGACGATAAGTGATGGTGGTCGATGGCCAGATCGCGGATATGCATCATCAGAATCATCACACGCGCGTCGACAAGCATGTTGATGGACCGCGTTGCCTCCGAAGGTGGCTCCTTGAGGCAAGCCGTATTCCTGGTATGGCGCGTACGATTGCAGATAGCCGCGCTGGAATGGATGATGAGGGAGTGAAAGAAAGACTCTGGTTTCCATATGCACCCATAATATTCCAATTTCCAAAATCATCCTTGTGCTCAAGAGTCGATTGCGCTCGGGCCCTGCATTGCCCAGGGAAAGTCGGCCCGCCTGGCCACACACGCGCGGGCTTTGCATGGGCACCGGCGTCACCGACGGCGAGCCAGATATGGACAGCGGTTGTCGGGACCGTGGGAACGATTCCTCCATCAGTCGGGCCATTCCCGATTTGACTTGACTTCGTACCACCACGAATGGCGACAGTACACCCTTCCAGAATGGGACTCGTTCCCCAGTCCTCTGGAGACAGGCGGCGTGGCCGCTCTCCCTCACCTCGCCGTCGCGAGCCCAGCCCCAATCGAGACAATGGCCCAAGTTCGAGCAGACAGGTAGAGCGCAGGCCGAGCCCTGCTTACGACGACTACCGTCGGCCTGCTCCACCAGCAGCAGCCCCCGACGCCCCTTGGCGACAGCAGGAGAATATGTATCCCAACAGACGAGGCGGGGACGGCCCTCGTGTAGCGGAGCGAGGTCCTGCCGGTGGTTCGGATTACATGGAAAGGTATGTTTGCACGCTGAAGACTGATCTTTCCATCAAGGCCTAATATATGTACAGTCGGCGTCTCCAGCGCGAAAGCATCACTCTCAATGTCTGGCCAACCTCACCCAAAGCACCAGCGCGTTCTCCGTACGTCCTGAGCCCTCCTTCACTCAACCCACCGCTAACTAGAACCTTAGGTCGCCAAAACGTCGCAGCAAGCGCTCAAAGCGTGACCGCTCACTCTCATCCGACGATTCAGACTCCGAAGAGGAACGAAGAAGGCGCGAGAAACGGAAGCGCAGAAAAGAGAGGGAAAGAGAAAAGGAAGAGCGGAGAGAGCGGAGGCGGCACCGCGACCGCGACCGGTCTCGGTCTCGATCACGCGGGCGGTACTCTGACGACGAGGAAGAAGACCGCAGGCGCAGTCGGAAACACCGCACCAAAAGCAGGAGCGTCGAACGGTCCTACAGGCGGAGCGAGAGTCGGAAACAGAGTCCTCCTCCGCCACCACCGCCAGACGACGATGAATGGGTCGTCAAGTCTCCTGCTCGCCCTGCCAGTCCTCACCCCCACGACACGTCAATGCAGCCTCCTCCCGTCAGAATTAGGGCTGACGACGACGATGACTCTGACAACGAGCTCGGCCCACAGCCTGCCGTCAAGATCACGAAAAGACTCGACGAACGCTCTTATGGTGGGGCCCTACTCCGCGGCGAAGGCAGCGCCATGGCAGCCTTCCTCCAGGACGGCACGGATTCTCGTATTCCTCGTCGTGGTGAGATCGGGCTGACGCCGGATGAGATCGCCAAGTACGAGGACGTCGGGTACGTGATGAGCGGGAGTCGGCATAGACGCATGAACGCGGTGCGGATGCGCAAGGAGAACCAGGTTATCAGCGCGGAAGAGAAGCGTGGGATTTTGAAGTTGCAGAGGGAGGAGAGGGAACGCAGAGAGGCTATTTTGAGGGAGGAGTTTAGCGAGTTGGTTAATGATAGGCTTAAGGGTGCGGATATTGGCCCGGCCAAACCTGCGTAAAGTCCGCATGTATGTGCTTCATTTCTAGTCTCTCATATTGCCCTTCCTCATGACAAATCGAGACGGAGTTACTCGAGCATTGTGGCACAGGTCACTACTCTCGAGGCCCTGTCGAGGCCAGACGTAGGTACTCGATCGAATATCATCGAGTATTTTGTCGGCGAACGTCTGGCCTCGAGACTACGCCGCAATAATGTCGGCGACACCGGTACCAGCTCAGATCTTCATCGTTATCGGAGGTCCTGGCGCTTGGTGGAAACACCTCTTTGTGCACTCAACTCACATAGATATAAAAATACATACATAAGAAGACATCCTGACGTCGTGTGATATTCTGACAGGCTCTTGAGGTAGTCTTACCTGAAGAGCAGGCTAGGTCAAAGCCTGGTCAAAGCTTCGCAGCAGCTTAAACTTTAAGTTAGAGAGCTTTGGCCCAACCGGGGTTTCCCACGTGGCCGCATCCGTATTCCGTCCTTTCATTCCTAACTCCTTTCTTTTCGCTTTCATTACTGCTCAATACATCTCTCAAGTTTCTCTCGTCTCTGCACCTCAAGAAGTAGCTGTTGCAAGATTGCAGCTCTCTGACTGAACCGACCATCCCCAGGTGAGAAGGATCGCTTCACTAGTACGAAATACTATTCAGCTCAATAGCGCCATCAAAGGATTATTTCTCTTTTTCTTCATTATTCCAACCATCCTCTCCGCATGGAAAGCACTGCACCTGTGTTCTCCGACCTGAAATTTCGGACCATTGGCCAAGCACCCAGCCTTTTGGGACGATTTTCGTCTCCTGAACCCGCTACTGCATCGCCTGCATCTCCATCTCCCAATAATTCCGACGATCATCCATACCACCCCGACCCGACCTCATCACACACATCCAGACCAACTCTGCTTGAAGCACTGGGCACAAACCCCTTACCGCCTTTACCCAATACGCCTCACAACCCCCTCTTCTTTCCTTCACCCATTTACGACCGCTCTTCACTTCCAGCCGAGCCAATCGAAAGTGATATGACTCGACTACAATATCCCCCAACTCCCCCCATCGCCCGCTCGCCGTCTCGGTCATCGACTCTTCCCAATGAACCCCCTCTTGCCACACTTACAGATCTCAAAGACCGGCTGTCTTCCATTGCAGCATCTTCCCATCCTCCAGATATCTCTGCAATCATCACCGCTGTCCGCTCATTTCGTGAGCATGTCCTGGCCGCTCACGACACAGCTCGCCACGCTGTCTCCCTCTCCGCCGACTCCCTACGAGCTGCACAGGCTGCTTCCACGGCGGCGCAAGACTCCCTGTCAGCTTCAGACAAGGCCATTGCCTTGTCAGATCAACTTTTAGCCTCCCTTGATTCATTCTCTTCTCAACTCGATGCCCTTCCTTCACAAAGTGTTCTGACGGAAATCTCGAGTGGCATTTCGTCCTGGACTTCTCAAGCAGAAATTTCTAGAAGAGCTTTGCTCATGTCTTCCAGTATCCCGCGTAACCCATCTCAGCTTCGTGGTTCGCGCGGCCCACTCGACATTTCCAACGTCAAAACCGAACGAGGGTCACACCCACCACTAGCCGACCATCCTACTAGTACCAATGGCAATGCACGACAATCCTCATCGAATTCCATTCCATCTGCTCTTTCTGACATTGACGGGCTTTCGGATATCTCGGACGATGTGCGCCAGACGATCACAGAGCTACAGAGAGCGAGTGATGTTGCCGAAGAGAAACGGCGTCAGGTCGAGGACGTAGAGCTACAAAAACTCAAACAACGGCTCGACGAGGCTTCCCGGAGCACGGGCGAGTATGAACAAGAGCTTGAACGTGCACGGACTTTACGGGCGGAAGAGACAAGGCGAGCGTTGGAGGCCAGACAAAGACAGTTACAGTTTGACTTGAGGCTGCAAAAGGCCAAAAAGTTGGAAGAGCGGCGAGAAAAGGCCAGATTGGAGGCGGAGAGTCGAGTAGCCGAAGAAGCCGCTAGGATGCAGCTACAGGCTGAGACTGAGCGTCGAGCTGCCGAAGAACGTGAACGTGCAAACGTGCTGGCAAGAACGAAGGTGGAAGAAGAACGACGTGCGGAGTTGGCTGCTGCTAGGGATCAGGCCAAAATACAGGCGGAGATGGAGGCACGTGCGAAGGCTGACAAGGAAGAGTTCGAGCTGCGACGACAGAGGGTTCAAGAGCAGAAGTCTCGTGCTCTGCTGCAGAATGCACAAGCCGCCCAGGCCAAACAAAACATCCCTCCGATCTCTCATCTTTCCGCTGTCTCTGCATCTCCGCCTTCCAGCCAAACGAACGCTCGATCCATATCTGGTGGCGTTTATTTGGGGGCTTCCGCTCCTTACGAAGAACCACTGTCGCAGCATGGGATCTCCCAACCTGGTTTGGGACCGCGTCTGGCACCTGCAAAGCCTGCGGGTAGTTCATCTTCGCAACCAAACCTATCCTCCGCTTCCCGTGGCCATGGCTCTCCCGGTCGCCGCTTGAGTGTACCGCCAATTGTACATCTCAATGAGAGGCTCTCGAGCACTAGCTCGGACGAATATGTTCCTTACTCGGTCGGTGGTAACAGTGGCAATCTTCCTCTGTCATACCTGCAGGAACTCGTACCTCCGAGTGTGCAGCAAGCCAACTTGCGCCATATCAATAGCCCGACGAAGGGAAAGGCTCTGATTGTACCAAAGGTGGAGCACATTGAAGCGACGATTCCGACTCCGGTCTCGCTTGCCACCCCTCCAAAAATGAATGTTCAATTACCATCCGTACCTTCCACCGCAACCTCTTCTAATCAGTCTCATCGCACTCCCAAAGGTCCCAAGGCAACGATGAAGGGAACCTCTGGCGGTCCACCGGGTGTCTCGACTTTGCCAGGCAAATCGGATTTGCCATCACAACCGATGACCAAAAACCAAAGGAAAGCTGCTCGACGTGCTGCGAATGTGGCACAAGGTCAGAGCGTGGCTGGGCCGTCAAACTCGCAGCGACCGCCTCGCGACTCAGACCAACAGCAGCTGGCTGAACCGGCAGCGTCTGCTCAGTCGCTGATGCGTTTGGGGCATGGTCCGCTGTATCCGCCTTCGCCAATCAAATTAGACGGGGGAGACGGTGGATGGGATCGTTTCAAGGAATCAACTGCCGGTGGCGTTCATTCTCGATCGACTTCCGACTCACGGCCATCTTCATATTCCGCTTCTCGTGGTGCAGATCACTATTCACCTCACTATTCACCTCTTCCCGACCAACACACGGTGCGAGATGAGTATGAACCACGTCCATTTGCTGGCCACAAACGTCCCAGGGACGATGCTGACAATGTGGAACGCGAGTCTCGCCGAGTTCGACCAAAGAGCATCACACCATCGCCTTTGCAGCTATTGGATCGAATGCACGACGACCCTTCCAACAACGACGGTTTTGCGCCTATCGACTACGGAGCACCTCGCCACGCAAACTATCAGGAAGATCGTAGAACTCCTCCAATCTACACGGAATCTCTAGAGGACCGTCAATTTTATCCGGGTCCAAATGCTGCATCATCCAGCAGCAGCAACAAATTGCTTCAGCGTTTGAGCACACAAGGGAAGCACCCACAAAGAGGTAGCAGGGGTGGCACGAGACGTGGCGGTGGAGGAGGGGGTGGTGGCGACAGTTATAGGCCGAATGGAAATGGCGGGACGGCTTTGGGGAATCGTCTCACTGGACACCGCGGTCGTGGTCGATAGTCTATTGACTGGTGAGTCCTTCGTCCTCTCGAGACCAACACGATGCTCTAACTCGAGCATCTTAGTATAATTTGTAAGTTCACTGATTCGTATTTGTATCTGCATTATGTACACTATTTCGCCGGTAATGTAGTGGTTTTCCCTCTCATTCATGCGATGTGTGAGGATATAACGTTCAGTCATCTCATGGGCAAGTGCTCTCATCTGTCAGAGACACAATGAGCGAGCAGGCCAAGTAGACAACATAGCCAAACCACGTCGCAATCCTTGAGTGCATAAGCGTCAGCAGTGACATGACCCTTCAAAGCACTGTTCAAAGGATTCTTGCCTATTCTTGCGCGTGGAAAGGTTCATTCCGGGTATGGTGATATGGTGACTCTTCCGGTGAAGCAAGTCATGTCGGGCGGGGAGGGAAGCGCAGTTAAGTTCACGATGCTGCAGGCAGTGAAACACATATATACAGAAGTGAGTAACGGAGCGGAAGTAGATAGACGATCTACATCTATATCTATAAGTAAGCGTATTTAGCAACACGCAGCTTTAGAGCGTCTAGCCCAGAGATGTAAATGTAAATGGATCCAGAAACAAACAAGAAGAGACTAGATGCGGACACCATACCCCGAAAGATACTTGATAATCAGTGGCCGAGAGTGAGCATCGCTGATTTCATTGCCAGCAGCAGCAAAGATCGCGTCAAACTCGGCTTCGGAAATATCCTCGAGGTCGAGGACGAACGGTTTCATAGCCTCCACGTATCGCCTTATGACCTCGCGATACACTCGTCCTATCTGTCGCTTGGCTGACTCTGAAGGCCACGATCCAACGGGAACCTGCGGCTGTATCGAGGTGATGTTCGTGAACACCTCCGATTGGGCCAAGAAGGTGGGAATCGCCTGGGATACGTGATAGAGGCCCTCTCGTTTGAGACGCTTGTTAATCAGATCATACAAGCGACAGAAGGCAGGGACCTCATGAACAGGGTTCAGATTGGCGCTGGGATGGAACAATGGGCATCGCATCCACTCTCCGAAAACGAAAATGCCGCCTGGGCGAAGGATGCGGGCCGCCTCGTGAATGATGCGGTTGTAATTGCGGACCTTTTCGAAGCTTTCAGTAGGTCGAGACCAACGCCAATTGAACCAACTCACAGTCATGGCACAGAACCTCGCGTGTACAAAGTCGATCGAGCCATCAGCAAATCGCGTTCTTCTTGCTTGTTAGCTTGGAGACTTTCTCTAAGTCATCAACGTACCTTTCATTGATATCATGTAACTCGAAGGAGACGTTCTCGGGGACCTGCTGTTGAAAGATGGGTACTGATAGATTCACATTTCAGTTAGGCAGCATGAATAATTGAGCTCGAAAGTACATACCTATATCGAGACCAATGAACGTTGTATCGGGGAAGCTGGCTGCCATCTCCAAAACCCTATTGCCAGAATGAGTTCAAGTTGAGGCAATAAGGTTGGATGTACCATGTTCCCGTCCCGCACCCGATATCCACAACGACTTTGGGGCGATCTGGCTCACTCTGAAGCACATCGGCTGGCGCCGTTCCAACGAAGTTCTTCCCTATCAGACGCTTCAACACCTGGTGTTGAAGGTTCATGCGCTACTAAGAGTCAGTGAGAGCATCGACGAAGGAGATGTTGTCTGTTACCCTTTGCTCGGCAACGTCAATTGGGAGAGGGTAAGGCGTTGTACCAGACGAGGCGTACACTCGGCCATCCCTTTCGATGAAAAGATGCGACAGTGCTCCAGAGGTAACAGAAGCAAAGATCGCTTCGAGAGGTTGGTGTTGAGTGGGCTGTTCGTCTGTGCTAGACATGGTTTCGAGGTTGCAGCATGTCCTGTAGGAATCGTTGTATATATGCTTTGGGAGCAGTTCTGCGCCGCTCCAGCATGCATGAAGAGACTGCGAAATGACAGCGGTTGGATGCAGCGGATATGAATTGAGCAAGCAATTCGAGCTCAGGATGGAAAATGAAACATCCCCAGTCTTGAGCCGTGGAGAAGAACTTCAGACGAGCAATGACGGAGATTATTGAGATGCTCCAAGCGCACCAATGATACTGTTCGCCGTCGTCGTCGCTTGAAGTATGTACCAGCACTGACCATGTAGACCTCATCATTTGTATGTATGAATGAAAGGCAGCGGGGACTAAGCAAAGCTTCAATGTAACTCATCGGCGAGTCGACAGATGATTGTGATGTTCGTGGAAGGGTCTCTATGCCAATAGATGTAGTCCGAAGAAGCAAGAGAGGTGTATAAGTGATTCATATGACCGGTGTCACCTCCCGATATCTTTCCAGACGGTCGTGGTGGCGGCCATTGTCAAGGTCAGAGGCAAGCTGGATCACGTGCTTGGTTCGCGATACGACGCGTGGGGTCAGTTTCCCACGCTGTATTGCGCTATCGACAACAATATCGCATGCAGGCAACAACGTTGATGTGCGTGGGCTTCTTACCTTGGAAGCTCCCTTGAAGGATGGAGATCAGTCCTTGCGACACTGTAGCAAATTTGTGAGTCTAGACGGAGCGGTGAAGGGCCAACCAATGACAATCATGTTTTGGCGGAAAGGAAGTCAGACGGTCTCACCGATCCTCGTGAGAGGTGTAGAGAGCTAGACGGTAAACTTCACGTTACTCATGACACCGGGAAACGCTGCGTACAGGTCAAACATGCTCCACCGGACCGGGAACGGGAGGCAGTACTAATCCAAGTGCTTTGACAACTCCTCGCAATCAATCTTCTACATATGGAGAAGGACGAAGATATTGAGTAGCTCCCAATGTGTATGATACTATCTTTCCTCGCACGTTGGAAGCGCCGAGCACGAACAGGGTCTTACACGATCGAAGACCCGAGCGCTACAGCCTGAGAGGACCTTGTCGACGTCGATTCACCCGACTACGCTGTCTCAAGAATCATCCCTGGAAACCAACGTTCACATAGACGAGCTCTACTTTCAGTCTTGAAAGGACTCGGTGAGCTCTCCGTTGCATGGATTCATCAAGAGCCTAAGGCATCGCGTTCATTTCCGCCAACTGATGCCTGTGAGACCGAAGTCTCCCTACTTTCGCCGCATCCAGACCTACTGAGCACTGTTTTCCCCGGCAAGCTACACGACCCGGTTCACTACCCTCAGCCCAAAATCCGTTTCCTGGACATGCATGTCTTGAATATAGCAAGCAAGTACTTCAATACACTGGTAGCAAAGTCCAGCCCTCACGCTAAGTAAGTATGAATGTAAGTAACACTAGAAATACAAGAGATCCGAAGTAGTATACCAGAACTATTACGAAGATGCGTTATTACATCGAGAATATATTATCTTTGGAGGTGTCCGGGTCTTCGTCAAGTCATTCATTGCATGCAACGGCAACTTCGTCAAGAAGCGCGCTGTACGCTGGTCAGATAGCAACAACGGTGAAAGGATTCGTGGCCACGCTCTTCCGCGTCTCGTTGCGCTCGATTGTCACGCGGTGCTCGTCATCGAATGGCGTCACGAAGGGATCTACAGCGGCGGACTCGCGCACACCTGCGAGATCACCTCTCGACCACGTTGACGATCGGTGGTGTGAGAACAAGCCAGGTGGGGCGGCGGGGGCACCGTTATCGAAACCGTGGTGCAAGGGAGGGGCCAGGGTGGTCGAGGGGACCAGCTCAGGTTCCGATGGCACGTCAGACGGGACATCACTCTCCAGCACCTTGGGCTTTGAGGTCGGGGATGACCATGAGAGAACGCGTTTCGTCCACGGCGCAGTCGGAGGGTCGATCGGAGAAGGGGACCAACGCGAGCCCAGTGCACGGCTCGTGCCGTCAACCCGGACCTCTGGAGATGGAACCGACACATTGGGCAGAGCTGGATTGGAGGCAGGAGCCGGTGGCGCGGGCGCGGGCACCATTGTACGAACATACTTCGGTCTCGCAGCAGTTGCCTTCCCCACGGAGATCCTCAGATTCGGACGGAAACGTTGACGAGGAGCATCGTCCACCACCGCCGACGCGGTCGCCTGCTCAACTGGCTCCGCTGACTTCCCACGCCAGAGAGCAGCAAACCTATGGTACCAAGTGATGTTCTCCTCTGCAGGATCACGTCCGTGAAGTTCCAATTCACCATCCTCAACGGAGCGTTCCTTTCCTCTCCTGCCAAACGCCATCAACGGCTTGGGCCCGCTAATGGCACGTTTGCGTTCCTCAGGAGAAGCTTCAGACTTCTCCCCGAAGAAACTGTCCCAGCTTTTTTCTTTCGTCGAATCAGACTCGGGAAACGCCGGGAAACGGGGGCGCTTGAATGAGGGGAACGCAAAACCGCGTCTGGGAGATGAAGGGTGGTAATCTTGATGAGAAGACGCGTTATAGTTGCCGGCAGAAGGATAGGCAGGCTGTCCGACGGTGAACGGATCGACGAAACCAGTCTCGCCACCACGTTGTTCTCGCTGCCATTTACGCCTCCGGCGACCCTCAAGCCATGCTTTGCCATAAGAATGCCAAAGGATGATGCAAATGGCCATGAGCACAACCAAGCCCCAAAGGGCTAAGAAGACGCCAAACGTGATGCGTTCCTTTTCGAGGGACTTGACGTATGTGTTGACGAGACCACCGAGAATCCCGCCGTCGCCGTCATCACCATTTCCTACAGTCGCCGCAGCAATAGGGGTCGAGACCTCGTTGACTTCGGATTGGGAGAGGACAAGAGCAGATTCGTTCATCCGCGGGAGGTCGATGGCGAGATTGTTATGGAGGAACGTAAGGGCGTCCTCGATCGCATCCACCTTCGAGCCTATGAGACAGTGCACAAACTCCTGCGCAGCATCCTCCAAAATCGTCCCATTGAACACGCTCGCCACCGCCGCCTGGACCTCATCGTAGAACGTCACGATAGTGTCGTTCAAGGTAGTAGTGGTAGAGTTTACCCATCCAAACAACCCATCGTTGATGGTGGACTGCATACTATCAACTTGGGTGTTGACGGCAAGCGAGTACGCCGCAGACTGGTTGAACATGCTGGCGTTGATGGAGGTGGCGATAGTGTTGGTGAAGTCGGTCTCGGTAGATGCTACGCGGTCCGAGTAGCTATCCACCAGAGGACGCATCGCGAGCAGCTGAATCTCGATAGCCAAAAGGCCAAAGAAGCCGATGAGGAAGCACGCGAGTGCGGGTGGGTGGAACACATAGCTGAAGAACCACTGAAGGTTATTGTGCTTTGACGGTGAGAGGTGGAGGCGGGCGGATATCCAGTTCGAGAAACGTGTCACCAGGGGATGTGCGCTGGTCGAGTGAAGCATGAGGAGGTTGTGGTTTGTGAGGGTGAGCTGAGGGGCCCCGTCCCTTCCATCGGAATGATACACAGACGGGTCTGTGCTCCACGCCTGGCGGGTGTACTCAAAATGCTTCTCCTGGACCCTCCACTGATACCATTCCAAAAGACAGTTCAAACCCACAAGAAGGAGAGCAACGAGAATGATGACAATAATGGAGATCTTCGTCAATTTGATCAGATCGCGGCCGACATCGTCCACGACAGAGAGGTCCATGTCTGTGCAGAAACTGAGGGTATTCTGCGCCGGGACCGGAAGGATGGTGGCATTCATGCTCATGCCAGCAAAAGTTTCATTGATGTCGGCTTTCACAAGCTCGAAGGGTGTGTCAATCCTGCAAGTATGTTAACACTGTAGATGAAGGACAAGAATGAAAGTAGCTACACTTTCTCGATTGCCTGCTTGAGTTCGTTGAAGGTGGGGAGAGTGTCATTCAAGGTTGTCAGTGCCTGCGTGAAAGAGTCCGGCAGAGTGACATTGGACAGAGAGCTCAGGTCTGGTGTGTCGATGGTCGGGACGCTGATGTTCGAGAATGGGTTGACCTTGTTGATAGCATCGATGGCAGTCTTGATAGCACTGTTGGCAGCACCGATACTGCCGTTGATAGCATCAGCAATGCCATTTGCCGCGGCGGTGACCGCCTTGTTGAGCTAGACAATGACTGATGAGCACGATCGCCTGGTCGTACGAAAGAGTCTAGCTACCTCTTGAACGCCGGCGATAAGAATCGCTAAGCCACCCCGGATGACCAACTCCACGAAGCACAAAAGGGTGGAGCGGTAGATGTCCACGATGAAGTTGATAATGGCCTCCATGATGGTCAAGGACACCACCAAAGTGGCGCGCGCCGCGTTCAGACTGGCGTTGATCGCGTCAGAGTACTGCTGGTTCATGACGATGGCCATATAGCGGGGCATGCTCGCTGCGGAGGTGGCGGCTGTTTCCGCCGCCTTGCAGCTGGCGAGGAGCTTGGACTTGGCGCTGCTGATGGCGTCCTGAGAATCAGAGAGAGAGGCGGCGAGGCGGAACGCGACGAAGATGAGGGAAAGGATGGGATAGGCAAGCCATGACAGAGAGTAGAGGTAAGGGAGTTCGAGATAGGGCCTGAGGCCGGTCGTGGTCGTGTAGTGAGCGTCGTACGTGGGCGGTGGCGAGACAGACATGCCAGGGTATGTGAAGTCGGCCGGCGACGTCGTGGGGCGTGAGGGGGGCGTGAAGAACGGAGAGAAAAGGAGAAATAAAGAAAGGATCCTTTTGAGTCCGCGCCGGGCATTGTGCGCATGGCCCTTGCTCCGACTATTGTTCTCCTTTGGCGCATTGTTCGTCGAAATATGGAGAGACGTAAGGCGTGTTACCCCGGGCCGCTTTGGCCCATTAGGTTGCTTTTGTTTGCTTTCCCAATCCAGCCTGTGCCGACTTGCCGACTGGACCGTCTCTCAGTCTACCTTTCATCGCTTTGACCCTCGTCGCTATCGCCTTTGAAAAAGCCTAAGAGCTGTCTAGGGCTCACCGAAACACCACGCTGCATCTGTTGCTTAGCAAAAAGAACTGCGTCCCTCCCGCCTGGAACGCGAGGGAGTCCCCTTTGAGCACAAGCTAGCACAAGACATACAGTTGCGGCGAAAATTGATGCAGTGCCCCAAAAAAGGAAGGTGGGGGTGGGATGCACACAAATTGTCCTGAAAAAAATATCTTATATTCAACCCTCCCAGAACATGCAGCCAACAAAATTCTGTCCGCCCCCGACTCTTTGTTAGCGGTTGAAAGCGTGTGCAAGTCGGGATTTTGCCCGATCACCCACTGACGAAAAAGGAAGGACTGCATCAATTTTCGCCGCAACTGTACGCACGAAAGGGTACCGATACCAGTCTCGTTGGTAGCCAAGATCTCATACTGATCTACAGGACGTTTTGAGCCTGTTAGTTGTACTCCGGAGACTGAAGAGGGCTCGAGAAAACCATCTCGAATGAGTACAAGACACATTTTGTTCATGCTGCAACGGGTCGAGCCAACCATCTACAACGCGGTCACTCAGTTTGGATCCTGCATCGCCACACTCAATTGGCTGACTTTACGGAATCAACGCGTGCGGACGACGAGACGAGAGCACAATTCCGCTCGTTTCTGGCAACTTCTCGATCAGCACTGCCTAAGGCACATCGTGAGAAACGTGACCGTCATTACATCAGTTTCCGTCGGCAGTCTGAGTCTCTCTGCTTTGCACAGTCATCATGAGCCAATATCCAGTTCCTCCCCCGTCCTACGGGTCTTCCTCCTCTTCGCCCAAACCCATCGCTGACAGCGCTCGGGGGCCTCTACTGGGCGGCAGCAGCACTGGGCCAGGCGCCTTTGCCGACCAGCCGGAATTCGGTGATTTACCCGACGATTTCAAGGTCAGTGCTATAGCAGCTAGGCGTGCAACCCACTCATATTCTGCTCGACAGTATGGTGTGAGTGTGTCAGAAAGTGCACCGGAGATCCGAAAGGCCTTCGTCCGCAAAGTGTATACTATCCTTCGTGAGTTCAGCAGTGTCTTGATAGCTTTGAACGTACTCCTAATGCTGTAAACTCCGCAGTCTGCCAAATAGTATGTGCATTGCTATTCGAACCTGAGATCTACAGCTGACTTATGACTAGCTCGCTACCACCATCGTTGCGGGTGCTCTCTCACAGTCGTTCTCTACTGTCGTCTGGGTTCAATCGCAGTACGTTCTTTTCCTCTATCCGTACGTGTCCGTCTAATCTCCGACCCAGCACATGGGCATTCTACGTTCCCATGATCCTTACGCTCGTCAATCTCGGAGTTCTATTCTGGAAACGCCACAGCCATCCCATCAACCTCGTCCTCCTTTCCACATTCACCCTGCTCGAAGCATTCACCCTCGGAATTGTTGTCGCATTCTACGACAATGTCATAGTCGTTCAGGCTTTGCTCATCACCCTGGGTGTGTTCATCGGGCTAACAGTCTTCACCTTCCAATCGAAGTATGACTTTGACGGAATGGCACCGTTCCTCTTCGGTGGTCTCATGGCATTGGGTATGCTCGATTCTCACTGTCTTCATTCGCCACATTCTGACGATTTCTGCAGTGATGACTGGTTTCGTCGGCATTTTCATCCCTTTCGGGCAGACTATGGATCTCATCATTGCCATTGGCGGCTGCCTGATCTTCAGTGGCTACATCGTCTACGATACTCACCTCATCAACAAGAGGCTTTCTCCCGATGAATTCATCCTGGGATCCATTAGTCTTTACCTCGACTTTATCAATCTCTGTCAGTGTTGTTCTATCTGCATATGATCTCATTCACTAACGATGCCTATAGTCCTCAACATTCTCCGCCTCTTGAACAACGTCAACGAGCGATAAATGCATCGGCAATAGCTGTTCCGGAATGGACATTTGTGTCAATTTACATACAATTTATCTTCTATGTAGTAGTATTACTTTTCCCGAATCCCTGAGCTTTTGATCATGTCTCGTCACTGGCGCCAACCGTCAGCGACTGTCATGTCGTTGGCGCATTGCGCCTGGATCGACCCCGGTCGTAGTCCTCTGAGTGTACACATCGGGTTTTGACGTTGTTCGACTTTGCAAGGCAACTGAGCATCCAGAGTTCATATCTCCATCTTATTGTCCTCGTCCTCACCGCCCAGCGGAACGCCCTGCCGTCTGCTCACCGCCTCTCTGATCGACATCCAGACCTGCGCTGCTGAATCATTGGCCAATGCCCGAGCTTGCAGAAGCTCCTGCTCATCGAATCCTCTTCCCTTCCAGTCCGTCCATACACATTCGACTCTTTCCGGTCCCTGTACATGGAACGCAAAGCACCCTGACGCGGACAGATCCCTCCTCTCCGCATGTGAGGGGTCGACGAGGAACGTCCCATTCGATGAGCCCACAGAGACCGCACAGACCACGCCCCGCATCGGGACCGACGCCGCAGCCATGCACGCCATGCTCGACGCGTTGATCATGCTCGCCAGTAGTGACTGATCCTGGTCCTCGAGAAGAGACTGCACGACCAGCACCACCGCCGTCCGCGGGCTCGCCTCCATGACCAAGCTGCGCTTGAGCACGCTCCCGATGATGGCCCCGGTTTTTTTCTCGTGCACGCCCGGTATCCCTGAGAGCGGGCGGACGACGACGTCGAGGGATAGTCGGGATGGGTTCTCTGCTGCCAGGCGGGCCTCGATGGGACCTGTCATCGACGCGAGCGCTGATGGGATTTCACCTGCATAACATAGACTCTGTCAGTGTAAGTACAGTAACATGAATGCTGCAGCACAGCCAGACACACACCAAAGCCAAAGCGCGCACTGCCGTCAACGCGTGCCAGATTGTCAAACTCGGCGATTATTGGTCGTAATGCGGTGGCGGAACGGCCATCTGGGCGCGTCATAGTCAAACTTCGTGTTTTTGAATGGGATCGTAAAGAGGAAAGCAGTTTTCAGGCACCGATCACCTCTGTCGGTTCAGTCGCGGAACGCCTTGATGAGATGGCGAACTTCGAGCCGTCCAAGATGATGTATGAGTAGGCTGCTAACATGTTCAATGAAATAAGTCCGAGCTCAAATCATCCCGTACAATAGTGACCACGGGGTACAGAACAAACTCGCTGCATCAATTTGAAGCTTGCCCCCAAGAGTCTGTAGAACCGTGTAGATCTGTATAATGACGATACGGAAATGAGCCGACCCACTCATCTGTTTCAGTGGGTAGTTCCTTGACCTTGAAACAGCGCTGGCACAAAGATAGATGCTTTCACAGCTGAGATACGTACTGTTTAAGTAGATACAGCTTTCTTTCTCACTGTTCATTGATGTCTCCTACCGTCTACGTTGATGACGGGTCAATGATCACTTGCTTGCACAGCTGTATCCAGGGGTGTGAGAGGCAGCAGGCACAAGTGGGCGATCTCCCGCATTGACGGTAGCCAAATAGGGAGCTCGAGCTTGTTACGAAGGACCAACTTAGTTTGTTAGAACGTCCTTCCTGTGTAAGTTCTTGGTAGATCTTCAAGCGTCATTCCATTGGTAAGACAGTTGCGGGCGAACAACACTGTCGAATCGTGTCTGTGCTATCTTTGAGAGAAACAAGAGTTGGTGGCCAATGTTGTCGTATAATGGCGATCGCGGAGATTCATATCCGGATTAAAATGACGGCGATTACTACCTTCAGCCAATCCTGACAAAGGTCGAGGGTATGCCGGGGACTGCATCGCCTAAGACAGACCAGATATTGACAGGGTATGTTCGAGAGCTGGTAATCCGGCTGTTATGAATGATGCGGGTCACTAGCACACGCAATTGAGGATGCAGAACTGGTCATGACCAGCTAGAGGCAGAATCACGTCTCCGGAAAGTCAGGGTAGGGGACCGATTCGAAGTGTCCTATGGCGCAGGCGACCGCCGACTACTCGTTGGAGTTTCCCACGACTGCGGCATTTTGCGGCCTGGAGGTGGCGGGCGTGCGCCGTGCCTTCCTACAATGATGGTGTTCGGTGGGCCACTCTCAGGCTTCCCCAATTACATATCCTCAATCAGACTCTAGCTGGCAAGTGGAACGATGATAAGACAAGGACAGCACTTGGAGCCTCGTGCGTGCGAATCATTCTCTCTATCTCCATTTCTTCATCTGGAGATTCCAGTTCGAAGCGGCAAGATGCACCCAATGATTGTGACCGGTGCCTGGAGACACGACATCCCGCTCTTCTACAGCTACTGCAGAATCAGTAGCTTCTGAACTATCTTGATCGATGACTCCGAGTCGAGCTTTCTGGTATCATATAACAGTGCCAATCTCACGAACGGGCAACCAGACACGTCGCACCATGATGACTATTCTTCTGGAACGCATTCTCTTACTGTTACTGCTCTCACTTTGTCTGCAGGCTGGCGCAACAAACTTTCCGCAGTGCCTGGCGAAGATACAGGCGAACGAGTCCCTTTGGCGGAAAGGCGGAACTGACCTTTATGGAAATCTAGCGACGAGCGCCAACCAAGTCGTCGGCATTACCTACCTTCTCTGTGTCGAGCAATGTGGCTCGGAACCAGAGGCGTTTCGGTGGAGCGATTTTTCCACGTCGTTCAGCTCATACCTCCTCCCATGGCTAGCACTAGTTGCTCAGCTTCCGTTCGGCTCCGATAATCATTGGGACAACATCAACTCAGCTATAATCACTCTCGGCTCTCCGGCTCTATCCACATTTGCCCTCGTTGTGACGCTCCTGAATCGCCGTTGGATGCGACAGCGACTCGACCGCGTCGAATATCCAAATCAACAGCACGCAATTGTTGTCCTCGAGAGTCTACAGCAGTCTCCTCTGTACATCAGCCATCTTTCTGCTGTGACTGGGCTTCCGCTACTTGCATCGCTAGTCGTTCTTCCAGAGAACGATGCTTGGTGGTCAACAGCCGCGACGACATTGTCATTTACGCATTCCTGGTCGGCGATCAACGTAACATCGATATTATGGGTCGTTATCGCATACGGGCTCACCATCGCGTCTTTCGAAGCTCCGAACTTGAACATTATAGGACCGGCAGTGGCGTGCGCTTGGGTTTGGTTACTCGCCGTGGTTTCAGCTTGGTTGAAACTATCGCCTAATTGCGAAGAAAGCAAGATGAGGGAAGCTGTGAGAAAGGTGAACAACGAGTGCGCATATGTTGCTTCACCGAGTGCGAGTGGGCTCCCCCAACTGGCTCGTCACTCTGCTGATGAATACGCGATTGGGTTATGGCGAGCCGGGAGACATGCTTTACATGATGGTAGGTCATTTTTTTCCGCTGCTCATGGAGACTCATTTGTGACACGCTCTACATCAGATACAAACCAGCCGGAATATCTGCACCGACTCCCACAGTCAGAGAGCCTCATTCCAGGTTCATCTTCAGATGTAAATCAAAGTTCTGATACGGTTATCATGAAACCCATCCGAATGAATGCTTCGTCTACATCCTACACTGCTCTTGACCAGCCTCACTTCCAGACCTGGACCATCCCACCATACTCTGACGAACACCATGCTCCGACAATATTCAACTATGCCCGTGTCTTCTCCTGGTCTCGTGCCGTCGATCAAATCGCCACTGCCTTTGAAACAGCAGCCCGGCATGCCTCTAATCATGTCCCTGTGACCCGGCAAGCTGAGGGCTGGAAACTTACCAAGGATGGGAGTATTCGAGATAGCAATCGCCGAGGAAGTTCAGCGGAGGTCCTTGCGTACGTTTCTGCGCCCCCATGCGGCCGCTGGGCGCCCGGCGTTTGGAATCGATTCATCCTCTCCGTCGTGAGCGGGCTGTTTGTGCAATGGGCGACGACGGGCTCGGCCATTTGGATGGCGTATGTGACACCGACTCAAGGGCTCGGGTTAGTGTACTTCTAATTGTGTGGACGTCGCTGAAGGTTGGTGGACAGATGCCATAGCGGATCTTTCATTCTCTACGGTGCTTTAGCCACGATCTCATTCGGGTTTATGCTCTCATCCACCATACTGGAGCAGTTGTCCTACCCCCCGGCGCCGGTAATGGACCGTGGAAAGTCGTTGAATAAAATCTATGAACGTGTTGCCACGTTGTTCCGTCGCCTTGGCAAGGTCTGTGTACAGGTGCTGCCTGTCCTTGTACTGACATGCTCCTTGGCCGTAGATGATTGCCTGGTTCAATTGCGCATCATTCATCATCCTCTCCGTACTCCGATTCTCCGCTCAGTTCGACAATTGTTACTGTGGCTCATCGGTTCTGGGTTTGGGATCGAACAAGGCCTATCAGGTCATTGTGAGTCCGTATCCCGAGACAGATTTCTACAGGTTTTGGATAGCCTCTGTTGCATTGTCTGGAACCAGCTCCGCTTTACTATATCTCTTTGCTTGGGCTCATAGGAATTAGAAGGGTGTGCATTTGTACCGTCGATCGAGGCAATTTCAATTCCAGCTTCGAAGCGGAGGCAAGATCGTGTTCATGTCGACTGCCTTCTATGACTTGTGTTCTCGTCTTGCTCATTAGTGTAATCTTCTCTCGCTGACTTTGTTCACCAAACGTTACATCAATTCCAATGACTGTATGTGCACTGACAAGAAAAACCAACGCTATGTAGCTCAACCGAAAATCGCGCTGAGAATAGGATCTGCCTATGTGTTGGAAAGATCAACCCGAACGTTCAAATCCGAAAGCGGAAAATAGAACGAACCATGTCCTCCTTGTGTTGAGCAAGAACTTTGTTGACCACATTGTCGACCTGAAGCTAATCAGCAGAGCATCATGCAGAGAAGGAGATGAGCGAACATGAGCGCGTGTGACAGGACAGTTGTGGTACTTGACGTCGTGGTCGGGGCTATTATGGTCGGTGTGGTAGACTTCGTGGATCTGTTCGCCCTTGGACGCCAGGTGGTTGTGCATGTCTTTGACAATGTCGTCGGGGTGGCGGTCAGCATTGGCTGTTATCCAGCCCGCCCATTGATCACCATGGCGCAGGGTGTCACTCGCTTGAAGAACAGAGCCGGCAATTGCGTTGTTCATCGCACTGGCTTTCTTGTTCGGGTGAGGGAGGGGGATATATTTTCCGCTGCGCATACGTATCAATTGAGCCGATCCTTTGTGTGAATTGGTTCTCATACCCGGTGGACTCAGCAAACTTCGTGTAGAATGGTACAGCTTTCTGTTATAAATGTTAGGGAAGAGAAATAGGAACCAGTGTGGAAACGTACCTGATATGAGCTGATTGCGGGTTCACAGCCAATCACGAACTTGAACAGATAAGTTGAAGCGAGCAACGAGAGAGAGAGAGAAATGAGCCGTACGACGACAGTGTGCCTCTTCTTGTAACTGTTGAGGATCTCCTCGACAGTCAAATCTGGTTGGCTGTCAGAGTAGTGAAAGACAAGCGACGCAGTTTGCTCACCATCGGGGTGAGTAGAAGGAATTTGGTCACCAGGCTCGCCAATGCCGTGTGGCGGGGCATCAGTAATGAGAAGGACGATCCTCTGGGCGTCCGCTCTCCAAGCGGAACGGAGGACGGCATCAAGCCCGTCGATCTGCGCCTCCGGGCCATCACCGCCTCCTTCTGCGACAACGGCCGCCATCTGCTTCGTCACGGCCTGGGGATCCGTGACAAATGGGTTGAAGTCTTGCACAATCCACGGGCAACCTTGCTCTGGGTGGTCGCGGAAGGGGATGACACGGTAGCGAGCAGTACCGCCTTTCAGACTGGCCTTTTGTCGAATGGCTTCGACGTAGTCTCCAGCGAAGCGGCGCGCGGCATCGATGTAGGGCTGCTGACTACCAGTGGCATCCTGAAGGATCACAACATCGCTAACAAACCTGTCAGACTGCTGCACGACTCGGAGTGGAGGACACTAGTGGAGGAGATGGCTTACATGTCCGTCGACTTCTCCCCAGAAGGCATGTTAACGTTTCCTGGCATTGTGTGAAAGCTGGGCGCGTTGCGACCGATGTTGGGTCTCGACTGAATACGAGGAGATTATATAGCGGCTCCATGTAGGAAAAAATGACCAGTCAGCATGGCGTCTAACCTGTCCCATTTGGATGGTGGCTTCTTCTAAGCTGACAGCACATCGTAAGAAGAACTCAATTCGTGTCACGGTGGACATGAACGCCGGTCGCAAAATGAATGTCATGAGGGCTACCACCTTGCCGCGATAGACATGCGCGGCGTACGCCGGTCAGAGCGTGTATTTCACTGGCATGGGAGCCACTAGTGACTAGGCTCCGACCAAGGCGTGCGAGAGCTTTGGGAAAGACGAAAAAAACCTTGGAGCATGCAAGATGGAGCCCTGGATACGTGCCAGGGTGGACCTCATAGCCATGGGTAGCCTGAGGTATCTACCAATACATCGGAGGGCGCTTGCAGAGATGTCCTCTGTGAGCAATGAAGCATGTCCAGCATGAGCTGGAGTCGACCTTAGGCTTAGAGGTGAAAAAGAAGAACAATGATCAATGGCAGTTGCCGGAGCTCAGCGTGTTGTACGCGAGCACGTGTCGGCCGGCTTAGGTATGTCCAACCTCCTTCACGCGTTTCCGAGCTTCTATCTTCAACGCCGAAAGGCAATACTGCTGTGAGTTTGATGGAGGCAATGATTTGAGCAAGCTGTCTGTCAATTCTTTGTCTCGTTTACGAGGTTCTAGGTGGGCCGCAGCCATGGACTGAGAACGAAGCTGATCTGATAAGGTGAGAGTTTACCTACAATGCCGTTGATTGTCAGAGGAGCTCAATCATTTTAATCTCCGGTGACAAAGAACGCCGGTAAGGCAGTACTTGTTTTACTTCAATTCTGATATACGCGCTAGCGCTTCATGTACAGAGCGGCGAGCGAGCTGTCTGTCAACAGATACGCCAGCCTTCCAGGTGACCACATGCCGAATTCCTCGAGAGTCATTGTATCAATCTCATCTTGTCTTAGTAGTCGGATTCAAACTGTCTTAAGAATCATAGGATGAACGCACAATACCCCAGACTTTTCCAAGTCTTGCCTCCCTCTTTCCTCCATGGCGCCTACCAATGACCAGCTTGAGCTTCTCTGGCCCCTGCCTAGTCCTCCCTTGACGGTGGATGCGCCTGCTCGATGGCCGGGAATTTCCCCCGAATCTACCGCCGCAGTGCGAAAATACCTGCGGATGGACTTTACGCGACACCACGGGTATGTAGTGTCCTTGACCTCCCCATTGACCTTCTCAATATGTAACACACCGCACGCAGATTCTTCAACTATCGTGGCGCACACAACCATACACCGTTTCATCTTCTTGTCGAGTATGTGCTGGGAGGGACCCCGGAGCACCTAGAGGCCATCTGGGACCAGCACACTGTCCTCGAGCGACACGCTTTCCGAGCCGCAACCGCCGTCAACTTACATACGTTCGCGGACAATCTGGGCAACTTTGATTACTACCAAGGCTATCTTCACTTCTTCTCGGACCGCTTGCTCGAAGGCAAGGCGATGGGAGCTGTGGTGGAGGAATGGATCTTCTCGCCCAAGGCGAACTACGGTGGCACTTACAGCAAAGCGCCTGAGATGCTGAACCGTTTGCTCAACGGCATCATGCACCCCATGCTTTTCCTCGGGTACGGACTCGAGTTCGGGTATGTTGTCGTTCCTGCTCGGCCCACGAAATTGCGAAGCTTACTCTACGTACGTTCGTAGTCTGCCTGGTCTTGTAGCTGAGGGTATGTAGATCCCTAATCGAGGAAACAATGACTACTGTACTGATGACGCCAATAGGACTCGCACAAGCTGCTGTGCACGGTTCGTTGTCGACAACGGTGCTACCACGAAGTCTGTTCGACAGTCCGTCCTTTGGACCTTCTGGAGGCGGAAGCCATGTATTCAGTATCGCGGCCCGTATCCTGCGCAATCGCAAGTTCGACGGATTTAAAGGCTCAATTGCGGATACGTCGACAAAGTTTGGCGAGGACCTACACCGCTATGCGTCGGATTGGTACGTGGATGGTTCGGATCCAAAAGACGTCTCCAGAAAGATGCGAGATGTCGTTTTCCTCAACACGATGATATACTCGCTGGGTTCATGGCGCGACAGCACAAAAACATACTACGAGGCTGATTTCACGCTGTGAGTTCGTCTCCAGATGACCAAGACAAACTCCTGACGATCCTACCTTACACAGGATGCACCTTGTCACCAGCGCATTGACCTTGTATTCCTTCATGGCGACCCTCACAAACCCACAATCGAAATCGCTCCTCCTCCGAGGCTACTTGACGCGTTGCCTCGCCTTCTGGATCGCGGGCGGCCGTGTGCAGCTCCCTGCCCGCTCCTTCTTCAAAGCACCAATCCTGACAGATTTCCCCGGCCCCAAGCCCCAGCCATCCAGGTCTGCTTTCCCAGAGCAGAGCTCCCCCTATGCGATCATTCCGAATCTGTGGCTGCAAATCATCCAGTCCGCACTCGTCCACCCTGATGATCATTTGGCCAAAACCCAACGCACCCTCGCCCATTTTGCGTCGCTGTTCGGCGGCATGAGCGCTGGGGAATACAAAGGCACGGAGCTGGACGGCAGTGAGGTGATTGATGGAACGTTGTTTGTGAGGACAGCTGCGTTGACGATGGAATGGATGGGGAGGATTCGTGAGGGTGAACCCGCTAAGTTCTGGGGCGACGATCCCAATTTCCCAGAGGCTAAAATTGCAGATTGATAGGTGTAATCTTCAGTTGTTTGCATTATAAGAAGCCTACTTATTGGCATGTAAATATATGTTGTGGGCAGTCACTGTTCTACTGACCGTGTGATGGTCGCCGTCGCGATCTTTGGTACTTCAAGTTCTTCAGTGTTCGCGGTTGACATTAAAAACATCACATTTGCAATTCCAAATGAACTCCGCCATCGTCCTGCGGAGTCAAACTTTCGAGAAAATTCGCTCTTGCCGCATCAGATCTTTCTCTGAGTTCGTTCGACGAGTGTTCGACGGCGTTGTTCTATAGCGGCGGAGACTGGAGGTAGATAACTGTGAGAGACACGAGGTTAGCGGCTTGGCAAGTCGCCATGACGGCGGACTGACGCGTGCAGGACACCCCTCACTGACGCGTGAAAGACACCACTCAGCGACGATGGTCAAATTTAGGGCGTGCTGGATCACGAGCCGGTGGTCAGAGATGATGTGCATGGACCTTGCAGTGGCCAAATGCCGCTTCCTGAACTTAACCCTCGTCACTCGCCCACATCAATGCAACACTCACAAAGGCGCCTTGCGATCGAAAAGTGGTGCTCTCGAAAGGCACTGCAGCCTGAAGACCTCGCGCGCTTGGACACGATGCTGGAGGAGTGGAACGGCGCGCATCGGTGGATAAACGGGATGCAGAACAAGCGAACCAACAAGGTCGTAATTTCGGAGGAGAGGCGGGAGCCACCAAATGTCGACGACACGCAACAAAGAGTGCCGCCACTTGACCGCAACGGGCCAGAGCTACCACCGACGTCGTTTCCAGTGGAGGGGCAGCTTCCTCACCCAGCAGCAGGCCCTAGTTACGCACCGCACTATGGGCCAATGCCGCTGGACCAGCAATCCGCATATGCATGGCGATGGTCTGCGCCCATCCACAATTGGAACGTCGGACCGCCGCCGCAGGTTGTGTGCTTCTGCCACGCCAGTGAATACCCGCATCATCATGTGTTGGAATATCTGGACTTTCCAGGGGAGGATGAGTGGGGAAGAGGTGTATAGAGGTCAGTGTGATTTGTGTGGTGAAGGGCATATTTCCTGTGGAATTCAAGGTATTTTGATGGATAATAGTTATTTATATTCAATGAGACATTTCTGACCTCGTCTTTGTCTCAACGGCCATCATGTTGAGGCGCCATTGCGCTCTCTCTCAACCTCAAGGTGCGAAGATGGTCGTGAGACTAAAGTCTAAATTGTGCCTGCTAGTTGTCAGAGTTGCCTGCTAGGCACCCACAATGGCTGACTAAGCGCAAGCCGTGTTTACCTCCGACCACCAGGACCTCTACACCCGTTCCTTCACTCAACAAGATGAGCTGGTCAGGGTACGCCACCATGCCAGCGCACACCTCAAAGCCTGCTCATGCTCTCTCAGATTCAAGAAATCAGTCAATCGGGCTGGCACAACGGTGAATATCATCTACCGCCTGCTTGACGCCTGGCACACCAACACCGCAATCTCGTCTAGTTGATGCAAAAGACCGGTCAAATCGAGAGGACCGTCGACAGGGAATTTGCCGATGAGGAGGCCAAATACCGAGTGTGCGTGCGCCCGCTGTGTGTGCCACCGCACTGCCTTACCAGACACACCACACAGTTTCGAGAAAGAATGTCAAGCGTTGCAGAAGGACAGCAAGGGCTACTGGGACGCCATGCGAGGTCTGCCTGGTCATTATCTCATCAACGCAAGCCCTTTCCAACGCGACGCTACCCACAGCAATGACTGCGGCGCAAGCCCGCATAGCAGAGACGCTCGAGACCTTCTACGGAGCAGCGGACCGCTCCTCTGATGGTGCTATGGCCGGTCACGCATACAAACGCTCGGTCGAAGACTTGGATGGAAGCTTTGGACGTGAGCTCGTGAGCCAATCTCCCCATGGCTAATGGCACCATTATTGACGTATCGTTTCTAGGATGGACCATACCGCACCGCGATCTCTGAGCCACTGGGAAAGATGTGTGCTTACTTCCCTGTGATCAACGAACACATTGCCAAACGCAACAAGAAGGTAAAGCTTGTCACCCTCTCCCATGTCGTCCAGTCATTAAACCTCTCTAGCTGCTGGATTACGACGCTGCACGAAGCAAACTCCGAAAGTTGATCGACAAGCCCAGTGAGGATCCCGCGAAGCTGCCAAGGGTAACACATTTCTTCAAGAGCTACACTTGCTCTCGTGTTGACATCTATCACCAGGCCCAGCAGGAGAACGACGAAGCGAAAGAGGTCTTTGACATGTTGAACGACCAGCTCATCGCCGAGATTCCCCAGCTCCTTGACTTGCGGGTACCCTACTTTGATCCCAGCTTCGAAGCGATGATACGCATGCAGTCCAAATTTGCGGAAGAGGGATATGAAAAGCTCAGCGGTGTGCAACGGTGAGTACACCCTGACTCCTTAGTTATAGGTGAATCTTGATGGAGTGTCGGTCGATCCCATAGGTACTTCGATGACAGTGTGCGGGAAGACTACGCAGCTGGTCAATTGGACGCGCAGGTTGAGGGCGTCCTGCAGGAGATGAGGGAGCTGTCGATATGTGGGGCTTAGCCGCGTCGGGAAATATCGTATCTGGAGGAATTTGGAACATTTTCTTGTTGTATCAGTACGTCAGACCTTGACTCTGACTCTCTCATTCAGGTTTGTAGTTCTTGGAGAGTAATGAGCAGGTACGGTTATCGCTCATCGTCAACTGCAGCATCATGCTGTATCATCCGTCGGAACCATCCACCTCTTTCCTCACACATCTGACTGGTCACATTCTTTTCGAGCAGCAGGTCCTGCTGTCTTACGTTCCTGATCTTTCGATTTGGAGTGCCACCTTTCCTCCCATTCAGTCTACTTTCTACTTCCTCCTACAGAAGAGTCTTGCATGCGCCACTCTGGACTTCTGACATGCAGTTTTGTCCTCCCGCTGAAGTATGTTCTCGGATATTCCGTCCCTTGACCATGCTTCGTTGGCGTCGCCGGTCTTGGCACCGGTGATTGAGTTCTTCAAACTTTCCCTCAAGATTCACCACAATAGCTACAATGGCTTGGCACATCTCTTACCAATCGCTATGTGGGCCACAATGGGTCGCGCTTTGGTTCAAGTTGCACAAACTTAGAACGCCGATGCTACGATGGCCGATGGCACAGAACGATCTAGTACACGCATTCAAGCTGGGCGGGGTCCTTCATCCGGATTGTCGTGTAAAGGTCGGCTGGACTGTGACGCGATCCAAGTATTTCTCCTACATTTCTCCTCTCCTTCTAAACTTACCACAGTCCTTCCACCCATTATCCGGCCTTCCCTCTTCAATTACAGGTTAGCTTGCTTCCGAAATCTGTTCTTGATCGTCCGCGATGAAGCTCTCTGTGGCATCTACTCTCCTCGTTGGTTCAGGCTTTATCAGCGCTGTTAGCGCCCACTCGCGGGTCTGGAGCCTCTGGATTGACGATGTTGACCAGGGTCCGTAGATATCCTTATTTCAGTCGTTGTAGGATTGGACTCAACCGCCCACAGGTGCCGGTGCTGCTGTGTACATTCGCCAGCCCCCGACCAACGATCCCACCAAGGACCTGACTTCGTGAGAAGGGCATCAACTTTGCTTGAGAGTCGAAACTAAGCAGAACCTGTTCGAAGTCAGGAGGTCTTCTGTAACGTCAACGGAGCCACTGCTGTCTCCAAGACTGTCAGTGTCGAGGCGGGCGCGACCGTTACTGCTGAATGGTTCCACAACACTCGGCAAGCGCTGGCTTTCTTGGCTTCAGTGCTCTTCTAATCCACATCCTACCGTAGTGGCGACGATATCATCGCTAGCAGCCATGTTGGTCCGATCGTTGCCTACTTGGCGCCTTCTGTAAGCCTCCCGCTTCCAATTGAATGCCGAGCCTCAGTCTCGATGTCGCTCGATAGGGTGCTGCTCCCGGTGACGCCATCTGGACCAAAATCTATGAGGACGGTTACGATGGGTCGGAATGGGCTGTTACCAAGCTCATTGCCAACGCGGGTAAGCTGCTGCCTCGCGCTTCAAATCCGAGATTCTGCAGCCTAATTTTCAATCCAGGTAAAGTCGATATCGACATCCCTTCCACCCTTGCTGCAGGCAACTACATCATCCGCGTTGAGATCATTGCTCTGCACGAGGCGGACAGTTTGTACTCTGAAAACCCCCTTCGTGGAGCCCAGCTTTGTAAGTTGTTTCTGTACACTCTATGCTGTGTGGGCTACACGACTCTCTGTCCCCTTAGACCCGTCTTGCTCTCAGCTCCAAATCACTGGCTCCGGCACGACCTCTCTTCCGGCGACTGGTGCTGCATTCCCCGGCGAGTATACGGATAATACGCCTGGGTCTGTCTCAATCGCTTTCGATAACTTCTATATTCAATGATGTCCTTCACAGTATACACTTCAATGTCTACGAAGCAGATCCCAGCACCTACATTATTCCCGGGCCCGCCGTTTGGGACGGATCTGATTGATTCTAAGTTACAGTACGTCTGGTGATTACTTTGTTGCGAATTCTTTTCGCATCAGCTGTGCTGATAGCCTCCTCCAATGCCGCTGGAAGCCCGACGGAGTTCGCTGTCAGCGAGTGAAACAGAACCGTATACATTATCTACAGGAATACCACAGCTTTGATATCATGTTACTGGGTCAATGAGCAAGCCTCGGGGAGGGGGCTACTGAGCCCGCCGCCGCCACCAACACCACCACCACGGTTTCCGTCCACTCTACCGCCTTCCTTTTTCTCACTCCCATCTCTCTCGGCGTTAGTACATCGCCTCTCGAGGAGCGGATCGGAGCCTTGGTGCCGCTTTCAAGTATGTTTACTGTCCTGGAAGTCAGCCTTCCTGGGGTAAGTATAAGCTCTGGCCTCAAGATGAGGGACCCATTTTCCCCGACTTTCTGTGTCTCTCTCCACTCGTCGGGATGAAGAATAACAGTGATTATCATCAGCTCGTGAACCCGCGCCGGAAGTGGTACAACAATGCAAGGTACTTGGATTCCATTCTTCCATAGTCTCCTCACATATGGTCTCGTAGACTAGCACAGCTGAATGGCTGGATCCTTCTTCTGTAGGTCGTCTTTCATCTCTATCTTTGTGTACTTTACAAATTTACGAGTCGCCATTAGTCTCATCAGCTCTTCAGCATGCGGCTTCGACGAGAGCATGATGAACGGCGTCCAATCACTCCGGCAATGGTCGTCATACTTTGACGATCCCAGTGGAGGGCGCCTTGGAATCTTGGTTGCTATCCTGGTACTTCATTGTCTCACCTTTCTTGTTTGGGACCTGACTGGCCTAGAGCATAGGCTCCCTGGCCGCATATCCATTTGCACCCTACCTTACCGACGGCATTGGACGGCGCTATACCATCCTCCTGGGGGCTCTCATTATGGCGGGTGGCGCAATTCTGCAGACATTCAGCACGTCCATTGGGATGTTCATGAGTGCGAGATTTATGATTGGATTTGGGATGACATTCAACGGTACGTAGCCGCGTATTTAACCTCCTCAGTATGTGGGAATGCCAACGTGCTAACGTCTAAAAGGTAACGCTGCCCCGATCCTTGTCACAGAACTCGCCTACCCACCGCACCGCGCGCAGCTCTCAGCCACTTACAATGCTCTCTGGTATAGCGGTTCAGTAACGTATGTTTTTCGGGCCTTTCTTCGATAAGCAACACTTCATTCCGTCACGGTGTAGCGCGGCCTGGACGATCTATGGTACATATCGCATCCCCACTTCTTGGGCGTGGCGGGTCCCATCAGTGCTGCAAGGCTTCCCGGCGCTCATGCAGATCCTCTTGATATGGTTCGTCCCAGAGTCTCCGAGGTGGCTGTCGAGTAAAGGACGGCAGCAGGAAGCACTCGACGTGCTAGCGTGGTACCATGCCGATGGGAATCGGTAATTAGCGAACCCATTCCACATTCATATCGGTATCACAGAGACACTTAGTAACGACCCACTGGTACGCCTAGAGTTCCAGCACATCCAGGACGCGATTGAGGAGGAGCGGCGAGGTGTGTTTCACTTCCTGGAACCCTTCCTTCATATCAACACTTACACAAGCTTTTGAAAGCTCAAGCGGGATACAAGACCCTCTTCACGACTCGTGGCGGCCTCCGGCGCGTGCGCATAATCGTAGGGCTCGCCATCTGTTCACAGTGGTCCGGCGTCGGCGTCGCTTCCTTCTACCTGAACGTCATTCTCACCAAGATCGGAATCACCAAAGCCTCCACGCAGGTCAGTACGTTAGTAAACTGCAAAATGCCTCAGCTCACAGATACAAGCTACTACGCTACTCTTGAACGCCCTCTTCGCAGTATGGAATCTCCTCTGGGCGCTCCTCGGTGCGCTCCTCTCTGAACGCATTGGGCGGCGCAGGCTCTTGCTCACATCTATATGTGGGCTGTTCGTGTCCTTCGCGTTCAATACGACGTGCTATGCGGTCTTCTCGAAGACGGGATCAGTGGCGGCGGCTAATGCGTTTGTTGCGTTTCTCTTCATATCGTATGCTGCGTTTGAGTGAGCGTCGTCCTGGACTTGAATGCGTTCAACTCACGCCTTCCAGTATTGCGCTAGTCCCCCTCATTGTGTCCTACTCCGTGGAAATTCTGCCCTTCTCATTGAGGGCGAAGGGGTACAATGTCTTTGCTATAATGATCTCTGCGATGATCGTGTTCAACAGCTATGTCAATCCGATTGCGCTGGGTACGTCGTGCATGTCTTTCTTTCTGTCATTCTCGATAACTAGTTCTGACCGGGGAACACAGATGCCATTGGCTGGAAATTCTTCGTTTGTCATCTTCACCCTATTGTCGAAAGTTCTTCAGTAAGTAGTCGCCACAGGTGATCTACACATGCTGGATCGGATTCGAAGCGGGCTTCTTGTACATGTGTACGCATTCACTTATATCGAGTCAGAGTTGTCCCATCCTAACCATGATCGTTAGACGTCGTCGAGACAAAGGGCCTCACCCTCGAGGAAACAGCAGCGCTGTTTGATGGACCTGAAGATTTCACCATGACCGACAAGCATGCAAATGGTACCAGCACAATACCCGTGAAAGTCGAGTATTCCAGTGGTAGAATAATGTAGCCGATATATAGCACAATTGGCCTCCTAAAATCATAAAATCATACACACGCTTTTACTTCTCATATCTT
Source organism: Strobilurus stephanocystis (assembly GCA_019915075.1). NCBI lineage: Eukaryota > Fungi > Basidiomycota > Agaricomycetes > Agaricales > Physalacriaceae > Strobilurus > Strobilurus stephanocystis. The sequence goes on from JAHLMI010000004.1 coordinate 64,925, forward strand.
TGCGCATTAAACAAGCCCCAAATCCTAGTGAAAACAATCAACAATCATCACAACCAAAAGAACGAAACTAGACGCTCACTTTCTCGATCAACCGCCTCGCAATCGGATGGAACCCCATCTTGCTCTTCTCAAACGTCGCCTTCGCCAGCCCGGGATCCAGCTTGAACGCCAATCTGAACATATCCCTGCAAAACTTCATCCGCCCCACCACAGCGCCCGTGTCGCTCCCGCTGACCCAGTTCACCGCGTGCACCGCGAACTTGTCCGAGGCCTCGCTTTGGTGCGCGAGGGCGATCTTGTAAAAGCGCGACCGGATCTCGGCGTTGAGGGTGCGCGAGAAGGCGTAGAGGGCTCCGAGGTGGATGATGTGCGCGCCCGGGAGGGGAGGATAGGTGGCGAGTTTCTCGAGGAAGACGGCTTGGAGGGGACGAAAGTAAGTAGGAAGCCCACTGGTATGAGAAGAGAAAGCTCACTCTTCTGCAGGGAGCTGAAAGAGTCAATGTCTTGCGAGCTAAAGCTTAGTTGGGCGACTTCAGTATCCCTGGACGCGTCCCATTTCTCGGCCAGCTCGTATGCCTTGGTCGCAAGAGTCGTATCATAGGTCATCTTAACTGGGAGCGAAGTCCCTTCACCGTAGAACCATGCCTACAATGCCATCAGCACACATAGCAGTAAATTGCCAGACTCACTTACATCCCAATCAATGGTATCTAGCTTCTTGGTCATCTCCTCACCACCGTTCTTCGCATAATAACCATAAAGGTGATCCTTCCACTGCTGCGTCACGATGCTCTTGCCCATGAACGTCTTGAAGTAGTCCTTCACATACGGCAGGAACACATCCAGTCCACCAAGCGTGCGCTCAATGTGCAGGAGGAAGTTGCATCCCTTCTCATAGGGAACAGTACTGTAGGCATCGTCCGGATCCTCGCCTTTGTCGAATTCGATAACCAAGCGCTGGTATTTGGGGGTGTTGGTGTACATTCCGAGAGCCTCCTTCAACGATGCAGAGCCGATGATGTAGGAAAAGTCGCGATCGGCAGGAGAGTGGATGAAGTGCAGGAGAACGCGTTCCATGTACGTCGTCCAGCCCTCGTTAAGCCAGAAATGAGACGCATGAGCATGAGTGATTCCGTTTCCGAAATACGAGTGCGTGAACTCGTGTGCGACAACGTCAACGAGGGTCCGGTCTCCGGCAAGGAGAGTTGGAGTCAAGAACGTCAAACAAGCGTTCTCCATGCCTCCATAAGGGAACGATGGCGGTAAGACAAGGAGGTCGTACACGCCAAATTGGTAATCGCCGACAATCTTCTCTTCCTCAACCATGAAGCGTGTCGTGTCTTCTTTGAACTCCCAGAAGGCGGCCTCAAGGCCTTCGGGCTCAGCCCATAGGCCAGCGCTCCATGTCTTGCCATCGGGCGTCTTGAAGGCGCGGTAGGCAACGTTTCCGGAGGCGATGGCAATGAGATACGAGGGGATGGGCACAGGCTGGTGGTAGGTATACGTGACGAGATCCTTCCCGATGACTTTCCCGTCGTGGGCCGGGCCGTCGGAGGGTGGCGACTGGCGGATGGCGGAGAGCAGAACGGGGAGGACCGACGTGACGACGGCGGTGTACTTGATCTTCCTGGATGGCGTGTCTGGGATGGGATGAACGACTGGGCGACTCTGACCAGTACAACAGACCTTGGACAGGGAGCAGCGTCCGCGCGTAGATCGGTTGGCACTGACTGAACAGGTATGGGAACGTCTTGCCCTGCGTCTGCCTGTATCGCTGTCAGCCCAGATACTTATCAGCGACGAGGGCAGGCGAGTGTACGCACTCCTTTTCAAGCCATTGCAGCGCGATGCAGCCATCGGTCGTCGCGTAGACGGTCTCCACCTGGATCTTATCGCCCGACTTGAGCCCGGCGGGTAGCGCGACATGCAGCGCGGAGCCCATGACGGCGTGCTTTGCCTTCACCTCATACTGCGACGGGTAAGATTTTGAGCGATGCGGGCGTCACAGTGGAATACTTGCGCTAGCGGAGGCCCCGGCGGCCTTGACGCTGTCAATGGCGAGGTCGAGGGTGTCGAAGCTGCGCGCCGTCAGTCAGATTGATAGACGACGATGATGAGGGGCGCACGCACATAACCTCGGAGACGCCGTCCTTGCTGACGATCAAGTCGTGCGTCGCAGAGCCGCTGACGATCCGCTTATCCCAATCGATGCTCCATGTTAGCAGAACGTGCTCGCTGTAGATGTCGTCGTAGTTGGACTGCGAAGTCGGGTCGGATGGCATGGTGGATGAAGGCGAGAAGAGGACCGCGTGCTGTTGAGCTTTGATGGTGGATTCTATGCAAGAGCCACCGGTTAGTCTCCCGTAGGCAGACTCGAGCCACCGGTGCCAAGTAAAAGTAAGTTTACATACAATTCATGAACAATATGTAGAGAATCGACGCAGTCGATGTTTGTCGAGGTGAATTCCATTGAGGTAGTTGCAGCCTCATCCCATCCCCTCGACGCCTTCACGCTGTCGGAGGTACAGTAACAAATCATCCATGAGGCCTACAAGCATCTGCTCCAGTGTAGTTGTGTAAAAATGGTCAGGTATAAAGTCCAATCCGATCCGCATGATAGTATCCTAGCGCCTCACATACCTCCCGTCCTTCTTGACCTCATCCCACCTCTTCTCCCTCATATCCTTCGCCTTCTCGTTGATCCTATCAACCTCCTGCGTGTCCGGAAAACCGATATTCCAATAATCCGGCGGCGTCCCGCCCTGCTGCCACTGATGTCTGTGTCGCGAGATACCCTTCTTGTGCGCTCTCCGTGGCGTCAATGTCACAGGGGACAGGGACTGCGAGGTCGTCGTCTTCTTCTTTGGATCAGGGCTCTTCCACATGGGCATTTCCAGCCTCTTCGGCATAGGACCCACACCCTCATAGTAATCCTTGCAGCATTCGCAGTCTCCCCCATGCAGGTTCCGGCGCTTCTCCTTCCCTCTGACGACCTCCTCATACGCGTAGTCCAGTCCATCGTTCCGAGAGGGATCGATGGCAAAAGCGGAGTTTATGGTAGTATTGTGCGCATCGCCGTTTGCTGGTCTGGCGATACTGTTGGCATTGGCGTTCGAGTAGCGTCCGCGGCCTTTGTACTTTGAGTAGTCGATGGTGGGCGTCGAGTCCTTGGGTTTCCTCTGAGATTTCGATGTCAACGCGGATGTAGAGGCAAAGGGCACGGTCTCGTTGTCCTTGGGTTCGTTCTTGATAGCGGGCCGGCGAGTCTTCAGGCGTCGCGGGCTACTCACGGACCCTGTCTGCAAGGGCAGCGATGTACGTGGTGGAAGCTCTTCGCTCAAGCGTCGCATCTTTCGTGGTCTATCTGAGAGATCCATATCCATATCAAAAGGCGCTGCAGACCAAGTTCAGTAAGCAAAATCATGAAGGGTGATACATATACGAGCTTTTCGATAGAGGACGATTCGTTCGGTGTTTCCCTGTGCCGTTCATGTTAGTAAATGGCAGCAGTCGTGGCGAATGCTTACGAGGAGAGTCCCATACACGATCGGCCGGCGGTATTGGCTTGATGTCCTCATCGAATGGGGCTGGAGATACGTTCAATAGCGGTTAGAGGTGAGTTTCATTCTCTTACACTTGTATTTCCAAGCACTCTTCTTCTTCGTTGGGCTCGTCTCTGGGCTGCATAAGCAAAATGCTAGGCGAGGGCTTGAAGTACGTACTTGGGGTATTGAGTGATTTCAGCGGGCTCTTACTTCTCGTCGGAGTAGGAGCTACACAGGAGATTAATGGCAGAATTTCACCTATCAAGATGCACTCACCTCTGGAATCAATCTCAGTCTCAGAGTCAGAATCTGCAGCGAGTATGTCGCCACTTGTCTTCTTTCTCTTCCTAAGGCGACGCGTGAGAGGTAAGACAGACGCGTGATGCAAAAACACACGTCGGAGTTGACTGAAAGAGAGGCGTCGTGAACCCGGGCCCGCGTATAGTCTCTAGTGTGCGCTTCGAACTCGAGGCAAAGGGCGAAGAGATTGGACGAGGGGTCTTTCGACGCGTCGGGCTACTGAACGGTGATCTAGTGGAATCTGGCGGGGTTGGGTCGTTCTCCTTGTCATCTTCGTAATCCTCAAGGCAAGGCTCTAGGGCTCAGATATCAGATAGCAGCTTTCAGTGAAGCAAGTGGCAACGCACTGTTCTCGTCCCTATTGAGCAGCATCTTCACAAGCACGTCGCGGTTCCTCCTGAATATGTCTTCGGACTTGCTCTGCTCCGGTTCCCAGAGAGCCTTCTTCAGATTACGCCATCTGAGCAAGTCCCTCTTGAACGTGGCGGCCTGCCGCTCCATCTTTGCTGACTGCGCTTCAAATCGCGACTGCAATTGCGCCACCTCCAGCTCAAGCCTGCGTACATTGTGAGAAGGGAACAAAGATGACCAGAGATGCACGCACTTCTTGATCCGAACGTCTTTCTCCTTGTCTGCCACTTTGGAGTCCGCCAGCGTCTCCCCCATTTCCGTATTCTCGGCCCGCAGACTCTCGAGCTCTCTTCTCAACGATTCCACTAGCTCGACCGTGCCTTTGTATGATACCTCGTGGTCCGCAAGATCCACTACCAACAGGGCCTCTTGAATATCGCGGAACCCCAGCACCTGGGCGAATCGTTGGGCTCTGGCTGCCTCGTCGTGCTGATTCTTCATCAATTTTGCGTTGGCATGTTTGAGCCGCTCGTAGCGCGCATCGCGGGCGGCGAGTTCGACTCGGTGCTTCTCCATGAGTGCCTTGTCCCGTTCGCGCATCTTCACGCTCGAGAATGTTTCAGCCATGATGGTCAAAGGAAAGGGACTGGCAGGGTCGTGATCGTGACCAAACAAGGGACACAACAAACGCGACGCGACAGACGCGACTTGGCTCGTCATAACGCAGCTGTAAACAGTGTATAAGTTGGGCGCGTGCCGACTACTGGAACACCCTTCACAAACACCGCTATGGTGTCTAAGTGGAGGCGAACTTGAACAAAGAAGGTAGCCTCCCCAAGCATGGCTCTTGAGTGACGAACTCGGCGTTGGAACTCAATCAGCGAGAAGTGGCGCGTGGATCCAAGAAATATGTCAAAAAGTAATATGCTGAGATAGACATTATATATATAAAAGTAGGTATCATAATTTTTTCTCGTCGTCCACAGGCGCTTCTACCGGAGTGGCAGCTCCTGCATCATCTATAGACTCTTCGTGTTTCTCTGCACTCTCTTGTGTCTCCCGTTCACTCGGCGGAATCGCAGCTTCCTCGTCGGTCCGAGGAGCTGGAGACACAATCTTGTACGGCTTCAAACCGCCTTGGTATCCCAACCAGGTCTTCCTGTCACAGTGAGGTCCCCGAAGGAACAGGACAAAAAACTGCCAGCCCGACCATGCCATGGACAAAGCTGCTCCAGCACGCCAGCCATGTTCAATGAAGACTTTCGTTCCCACGGCGGTTCCCATCACTTGGCCGATGAAGAGCTGCAAATGTTGTTTAGCACGTACAGCTGAATGCACACATAGGAGAGAACGCACAGAAAGGATGAAGACGGCGTTAAGACGAGCTCGCGCTTCAGGTTTGATCCTAATAATGTGTAGGTTACTCACAAGCTATCAATGACATATGAACCAACACGAACCCAAAGATAGAAGTGGCCAAAGACAACTGAAGCATCTGCCGGAAAACATCGATCCCGAACGTGGATAGAATCACAGCAGCAATATTGATACCGCCAGCTCCGACTTGGACCGCTTGGAAAACCGCGAGCCCCAGCATGCCCACCGCTGAAGCATACCATGGGATAAGCTTGTCGATTGTGCGCCCGACAATTGGGCCCATAGCCACTCCGAACATTCCCACCAAGGCAAACAGCCCAATAACGAGACTAGAAGCGTCTCAGAAACACGAAACAGGACCGATGGCTAGCGAGATTACTCACGTCGAATAGTTGTACAGAGGCCCGCCCAGTAGGAAGGTCAGCGTCACCCAAAAGTTGGAAAACGATGCGCTAGACGCGATATTGATCAAGCACGCCTGCACCAGAATGGGCTCGGTAACGCAATACTTCGCCATCGACCACAAGATGTTCCGATACGTCAAATGCCTGTTCTTGGCCGGATAGTCGGGAAGTAACAAGTAGCTTCCAATCAGAACTAAGGACTGCACACCGATAGCCATGTAGTACACGACGCGCCATGAGACGAATTGAGCTATGACACCAGAGAGGACGCGAGCGATGAGGACACCGAAGAGGAGGCCAGAGAACACGACCGATAAGGCCGCCGCGCGGCGCTCTGGGGGTGCGAGGTCTGCAGCGAGTGGGAGGAGAATTTGGGGCGTTACACTCAAGGCGCCGACGAAGAATGAGAAGACCTCGAAGACGCGTAGGCTCTTGGTGATTGCGAGTGGGATTGTGAGAGCGGTGGTGCCCAGAACGAGGAGGAGTATGAGTTGCCGGCGCCGTACAAGATCTCCGAGAGGTGATATGAGTAACAGGCCTGTTGCGTATCTGGAAAATGGAAGATCAGACTATAAAAGTTTTGCATTGCATGTCGCTCATACCCTGCTTGGACGAGAGTGGGGATCCTGTGAGTATGATGAGAGGCAAGTCCAAAAATAGATGGTGGAAGTGACTAACAGGGAAACCGTGCTATACGATACGTCGAAACTCTTCGACATTTGGACTGCGAGATGGGAGATTAGTTTCAAAGCAGATGATCTGAGCCCTGAAAAATAGCGTACTTAGAAGAGGTTGGCAGTAGTAGAGATTAGCCACAACTACACACGGATTGTCAGTACGCTCTGCGCGTAGTCGGCGGAAGGAAAACGCACTAAACGTGCTCGCAAAACCAAAGGCAATGTTCAGCGTGAGCCCAAAATGAAACGGTTTCTGGGGGTCATAGCGGAGGCGCTTGGGAATTGGGATGAGTCCAAAGTCCGTCGGGAACACTGGATGCGACTCCATTTGCACTCGTCTTCAACGAGTTGATGATGGTCGTTCGAGACTTGGAGTTCTCATAGTGGTTTATATAAGTCTTGCCCACGTCTTGCCTTAGGCAGTTCTGATTGTCAGCGCTGATGAGCAATTGATGAACCGCCACAACTTCCGATCTTATCAGATTTCTTCGGATACGGTATCCGGCGCGAGAGCTGGATTACTCAGGCGCGCAGACTGCTGCACGGCTCTGTGTTCCGCTCATACAGTCTTGGATTGTCTACTCACGAGCCATCAAAAGACACGCTTGATTCAGACGATAGACGTAGCAGCGTTATACTGATGGTCCATATCAATGACTATATGACCCAGTATGACTTCTTCACCCCATGTACTTACAATTGCAAGAGTAGTATTCAAGTTACAGATCAGCAACCATGAATTGCTCCGGTGAGTAGCGGTCGAGGTGGTACCGCTCAGGGCAGTGATTGATACTTCTTACCCAGTGCGAGTCTGACGCTCCCACTGCTACACTTAGCAGTGTACAACCGGCCTTCTAACAGTTCAAGCAATGTACTCACATCTCAAATTCGAAACGGTTTGAGCATAACCTCTTCAGAGAAGCCCAACATACGCATGAGCTACGGGCGGCAATCCCTGTCTCCCATAGCAAGCCGGTACACGTCGGGGCGAAGAACACGAACAGCTGGCTGCAGATCAATGTGATTGAGAGACTTCGCCGCCCGATGCATTGTCAGACACGCACACAAGAGCTTCAATACGAGTTTGTATTATTGGTACGCATCGGCGATCTAGCACGTCAAGTGAGGCCTCCTCAGTCTATTTCCTGCTGCCGTTCCAGACTCGGGCGGCGACAACCGCCCCGGAGATGCTAGGAATAACTTCAATACCAAGAGAATTTGTTTGAGCCCCGGAAAGCCTTGAAGCACGGACGGGACCCTCCACGCTTAAATAGTGGGGATGCGACTCGGATTCTTACCAAGGTTCGTCCAGGCCGCACAGCACTACACTTCGTATGGGGTGTTACGCATGGAAGAAAAAAGTCTGAAGGAACACATCATTTCATACCAAAGAGCATCGTAGGCTGTCGGGAGTTGTCCGCAGTGGGTAGGCCAGGCCTGTGACGAGAATTGGACAACCTTACTATCGGTCAGAGGCCTTGCGCTAGCAGTCAAGTATCACCGTTGAACTCATCCCAAGCCCAGTCAGGACACTCGCCCTCAGAAACACCCCAACATGCCTGTATGATTGCGCCACTCGTTATAACGAGGGCCCCAGGGAGGATGGTTCAGCGACATCAGTAAGGCGAAGGTGGCGCGCGAGAGGCTATGCAGCCAGGGAGCCTATGCTCTGTGCCATATAGATCATGTCAGAGAAGAAAGACAAGACAGCTAAGTACCAGGATAGTAAGCAAGACCTCAAGGCGCGCTCCGCCGGAATCATCTGACATTTGTCAGTGCTGACGGATCGGATGCCGTTCATCGTGGCTGGAGAGCTGAAGAGGCCAATGAGGACTCATGAATCGGGGGAGTACAGAAAGGTAGAGAGATGAAAGGAGACGTACAGGAGAAGGATACGTGTTGTGCCGCTTCCGTCAACAGTTTACGAGCTGCTGATCAACTCTGTAGTGATCCATGCCGAGGAGTGGAGAGGCATACAGAGATGGGGTGGAAGCGGCCAGGGCTTTTACTCCAAACTTATTGGTTGACAGTGGCGGCGATTGAGTGAGGGCAGAGCTTTTTTGCTCTCTAGCAGCGATTCTTGAACAGTACTGAGCTATGTCTATTTGGCATCCAGGAATCGTCGCTATACCAGAAGTCTCAAACGCATTACCTTCGATGACGAGTCAATCTACGAATGCCCCCGTGTGCGTGCATAGTCTCTGGACCTCATGACAAGACCCAGGGTGCGAGTAGCGCGACCAGCTGCCAGTAAGGTTGGAGATTGATATGACCATGGTGACAATCGCGACTGTTGACTCGGGTTCCACTAGAGAGAGGTAATTGATCCTCAAGTTGAGCGTCGAGTGACAGCCAAGTTCCTGATTGACCAGTAAGTAGATCCGAATCACGGAGCAGCCGGCGGGGCATATAGATCATGTTAACAGATTGAACTCGTAATATGCAGTGAAGCCAAATCTGCAGCAACGACAATCTCTGATGTGGTTCGTCGATCCATACTAGTGATCCACAATCATGTTTGGTTCGTAACGTCGGTAGAACGTGATTGTCCAATCGGCCCGAATCGTGCATGTGTGGCGTTCAGAATGATTGCGTCTGGCCCGAGATAACGCAGAGAAGGTCCGACCGGAAATGAAGGATTCGTCATTGAGCAGATCAATGTCGCTTTCCGATCTAGCACATTGAACGCTCTATTAAGCGCGTACTTTGAGAAAGGGACTCCTCGATGTGTGAGTTCAAATCAAACCGAGCCTAGTGACTAAGCCCGATAGAGCAGCAGGCACTTCAGTTCCTTGACGATATGCATGGGAACACCAAGTGGAGTTCCTGGTAGCTTAGAAGCCTGTAGCTTCATCTCAGAAGTTCGCAAATGCAGCCTATCAATACTATCCGTGCTTTAGCGTGAGAAGGCAAAGACTGCCAATGAATGGTGGCACCAGAGTTGATCCATATGCAACCATTGTTCTAGTCGAACACCTGCTAAGCGGTGTTCCCAGAGCGCTCAAGAAAGCCAATGAGAGACGCCAGGGCCAAGGTTCCCATCAATGGCGCAATTGCAGGATACAATGATTCGATTTACTTCTGTCGTCGCCGCCGCTCCGCTCACTCGTGCACTAGCAGTACAGAGTCTACATATATGGTTGAAAAATCAAAAAGATGTGGGTACAGAGGAAATGAAGTTGAATAAATTTACTCGCAAACATGTCCCCAACCTCGTAGCGATATAGCGTCTTCGAGCCCCGTGCGCCGACTCGTCAATGTCATGATGATAGGGAGGCCCTAGTGCTCATGCCTCGTCCTCCCGAGCACGCTTGCCTGATCCCGAAGAAACAGTGCTGCCCTGTGCAGCGCCCGTGACGCCAACGACCAATCCCTTGAGCCAGCCGTTCTCGCGGCGGAGACCCTCGCACTCCCGTTCGAGCTCGTTGACCTTCAACTCAAGCTCCTTCGCCTTTCCTTCAAGCGCAGCCTCGCGCTCCTTCTTCTTCATTCTAAAGCGTGCGCTGGCAGCGGTGTTTCGTCTCCGCTTGTCCTCCGAGGCGGAAAGCGGGGGTAGAGATGGATCGACAGGTGAGTCTGCGACGGAAATGGACAATTTGCGGGTGCGCGCACGCTTAGCGGGAGGAGATACATCTTCGGACGGAGCCCGGGAAGCGACTACTTTGGGCGGCGCGGGTGGCAGATGAACACCATTATTTTGGGCAGAGTAGAGCAGTATCTGGGCAAGGGAAGGGGAGATGGCGGATGGGATAGATTGCTGCTGCTGGAAGAGCTGCGAGTAGTCGCCGCCAAAGCCAGATAACAGGGTGTTCAAGTCGAAGGTGGGCTGGGGGGGAGGGCCCTGCATATTGGGAACGGCGGTACCGGTGACAACGTTAACATGGCCGTCGTGTATGGCAGCACTCTTTGCGCCATCGCGGACTCTGGCCCGCTGATCTTCCTCCTCTTCATCAATCTCCTTCTGGGAATAAGCACCCGATCCGCTCGCATGCATCACAGGGCTCTCTTCAGAGTCAAAGTGCAGATCTGTCCAGAGCGCGAGCTGGGCAGAGATGTCCGGATAGGCATGTGCGGGCAGGAGATCCTGCGAGTCATTGCCCTGTGGGAGGTGGACTATATTCAATCCCTGCAGATTGGGGGCCATGCTATGGATAGAGCAAAGGCCAGCAGCGTCCGGAGCGTCGGGAGACCTGTAGCGTCGGTGGAAACGTCGGGATTTACGTTTTTCTAGCTTTTCTTGCGGAGCAGGTGGTGGTGCGAAGGAAAACCGTAAAGCCCCTTGTGGTATGGTGGTCAAATCGGGGATAACCAAGCTGCGTCCCTTCTTTCGGCCGGCATCTTATCGGCCGTGGGGACCGCACAGCTCAGCGGGAGCTAGCTCCGCCTTGATCCGACTGATTCATTTCACCCGCCTGAAAGTATGTGATCCTCCATTGCAGATGTACTTCGCTCCGCCACACTCTGAAGGATGCGCAAAACGCTGGCGAAAAGTCCAATGCCGTACAGGTACAGACAGATACATGCGCTGCGATAAAGATATGGTACCTCGTGACAGTTATTTCCGCTGCCCTCCGCGAAACGTGGGTCGGCTTGAGAGCCGCGGCGGTCATGGCTTACTCAGTAAGTCTCAGTTTACTAAGCCCACTTGTTTATAAGCAGTGGTTCAGAAATCTGCCGTCAGGCATGAAGTTCGCGAATTGAGTTGGACTGGGGCGCAAGGTAACCGCAGACAAAGGACTGACGTCGAGGAGAGGTATCAATGCATGACGCACACTGTGGGAGCAGCAAGTACTTGTAGCTCCAGGAGACTGACAAGGTCAATACAATTCCCTTCGGTCTGCCCTGCGAAAAGAAGGCATGTGTTCAACAAGCGTATGTCGATGATAACAGGCGTCGTGAGGGGTGAGAAACATATTCCTAAGCCATGCAATTAGACGGGGAAGGACGGTGGAGAAATCTCGACAGTTTTGAGGCATGAGCATTGATTGAAGGCTAGATGATCACAGTCTATAGCTAGTTCACGGTCGAGATCCATCCGAGTGCTGATTCAAGCACTTGGGAGGGTTTGACGGCGATGATAAAGCAAGAGCAATAGCCGGAAGCCTGGCGTTAACGTTGACCGGTCACTGAGTACTGAGGTAGCCAGTAAGAACCAGAGGGCAAGCCAAGTCCAGGAGTGATGGCGAGGGCAAAGACCCTGCGTCCAGCACACTAGTCTGGTCATTCAGATGGGAGAGTGGCGCAAGTGTGGTTGGAGGGAGACGTTGAAGAATGGGAAAGGGTCCATTTGTTTGGATTCTGTAGGCCTTTATACAATTTGTTCCAGCTGCGCGAGGACGCGCAACCATGGCGCAATGAAAGTGTTGGTGATCATGGCGAGAGAGGTCGTCATGGTCATTGGTCAAGTTCCGATCGGCGGCAACTGCCTATTATGGAACGCGCCTCATGATGACCAATCTCAGCACTTGAACCTCGACCATCACCTCCCCGCGAAATGTCCACAGAACAACCCAGGGTTGCCTTCTTCAAGAAAGGGAAATCACGTCCGACGACCACCAGGAAACGCTCAGCTTCGCCGCCAGCACCATCTTCCTCGTCGAAATCACAGGTCATTCTGCCAAACAAGAAGGCTACGACCAACCTTCTTAGCGCCGGCACCAAGCGCAAAATCTCAGACAGAGACGACCTCGATGCACCAGAAAGGGATGGTCCTGACGTGAAATGGTCCGCTGATGGCTCACATATGAAGGCTGCGTTGGATATCATTGCCGGAGATGAGTTGGAGGAGTTGGAGGAGAAGAAGCGAGTGAAGGCCAGCGCTGGAAACGATGACGATGACATTCCGGATGACGGAAAGTATCGCGGCCAGAGCGCGTACAAGAGCCACCTCAAGAAGAGCAAGGAGGTGCCGAAAGCCATGAGAGTCGGGCCTCAGCGCGGAACAAGTACCATTCGGACAGTCACCATTGTTGATTACCAACCGGACGTCTGTAAGGACTACAAAGGTCCGTGCACTCTTCTTCGATGACCTAGAATCGCGACTAACAGCATTGACAGAGACCGGATACTGCGGCTTTGGTGACACTTGCAAGTTCCTTCACGATCGCGGAACGTGTAAGTTCCTTCCGCGTCGCTCGTCAATACGCGAACATTTACCAATTTTTTTCATCTAGACCTCGCTGGTTGGCAGCTTGACAAACTTGCAGAGAACCCGAAAAGAAATATCGAAGACGATTCGTCGGGTTCCGATTCGGACGACGAGGATATCCCGTTCGCCTGTCTTATTTGTCGGAAACATTACATCGATCCTGTAGCCACTCGGTGCGGGCACTACTTCTGTTCGGCTTGCGCCATCAAGCGGTTTGCGAAGACACCCAAGTGCGCCGCTTGCGGAGCTCCCACGGGTGGTATGTTCAATCGTGCGGACAAGGTGATAGCGAAGATGGAACAGAAGCGGAAGGAGAAGGGTGAAGGAGATGATGAAGGCAACGAGGGCGGTGGAGACGTACACATTGAGGGCCTAGGTGACGAAACGCCAGCTAAGCCTCATGCGGCCTCAGTCGACTCGGACTCCGAAGGGTCAGACGATGATTGAACAGTACCCATACCCCAGTTCAAAGTGTATGTGACTTCCTATTCACTCTTAGAGAACAAACGTAATTCAAGCCGTCGTATATTAGTCCCCAGAGTGCACCGTGGCCAGTGATTAGTGTCAAGTCATCTCTCACACGTCGGGAGCTCCAACTCGGCTTCATTCTCGCTTGCTCCTTCTATGTGAGAAGCTATCGTCGGCATGAGATGGCTTCGGGTATTTCCATCCTATCGGAAACTTCCTTTCATACACTTGCAAACGCTATTCGTGTCGAAACAGATGGCGCGTGCATTGTTACCAGATCGCAGCCGACTGGACAACACATCAAACATCTGATGGTACCGTGTGTCTACCTTGGCATTGCATAAGAATATGTAGACTTTGGTGTGCGGACTCGGACGCGGAGGACAGGTACATAAGTACGTTTCACGATTTTCGCTTCCTCATTTGTGATGCAAGTGTCGAATTTGACCGGGCAATTGCATTAATCACTGTGTTTGCATTGTATCTGACAAAATCGCGGCAATGTCGAGTGGTTCCGCTCGCGCACCTCCAGACTTCGCTGGCTGATGCGCGATCGGCAAGAAGTCCGTGAGCAGACATACGTACGGACTCTCGTGAATCTCAATCAATCAGTACAGCTACTTAGTAAGAACTCGGATCTCAAGGGGATCGTGTAGACTGTGAGAGAGAAACAATACTGTAGACTTCGTTTCACGGAGCTCCTGCAAAGTCACAAAGCAATTACATTCGAGAGAATAATCTAGTTGCAAGAGTACTGTACATACTTATGTACAGCCGCCGTCTAGTGGCGTTCCGGATACAGAAATCAAGAAAGACAAAAGATGGAAGACCGTTGTGAGGAGAATTATTTTGAGTGCGATAATGTGCATGGTATGTAGCATGCTTTTGGTCTTCCCGCATTGGAAGATTCAGACGGGGCTGGTAGTCTCGTCGCAGCCGTTATCCCTGTGCCGCTTGAGTGAGTCGGGACTACATCGGTGATCGACATGAGCTTAACAGACTCGCGAAGAAGGAAGAGAAGCCCGTGCGTACCGACTAAAATCTTTATGGCAGTTGGGGCATACGGGTCGGGCATGGGAGTCCAAATGCTGCCCGACGTGGTGTCGCTTCCTGTCATGAGATCGGGAGAATGACTTTTTACAAATATTGCATGCGTAGCGCTCGGGGGGCGCCACAGCTGCCGCGTTCGCTGCGACGGACCCGGAGCGGGTGTGCGAGGGAGCGTGATGCAGCGGGGCAGGGATGTAGTGCCCCGCATTCGAGTTGGAGCGTGGGCGTCCAGAGGACGGACTGCGCGAGTGGTGAGCCGAGTGGCGGGGATAGGCTGGGTTCGCGTAGGCGTCTGTTGGATGGCGGGAGAGGTGCGGACTTCCCGGCTGCGAGTAGTGCGCTATCTGTGACGGTGTCGGGATGAAGCCTGAGCTCATGGATTCGGAGGAGTAGTTCGAGTAGGAGGGCTCGTAGTCCGCAGGCACAGCGTATCCCGATGGGGCGTTCATCGTCGGAGAGCGCAGGCCCGAGGAAGGATAGCGGTGCGGCGCTGCCATTCCCGACGAGATGTAGGGCGCTTGTCCATCTGCGAGCGAGGCGGTTAGACAGCTGTCCAGATAATGGATGACGGCAGGACGTACTGTGCGCGATTGTCGATGACGACTGCGTGCCAGCATACGGTTGTCCAGCGGCAGGGTTGTAGGAGTATGGCGACGACAAGGGGTAGGTACTATCGCCAGCGGCGCTAGCCTCGTGGCCTACGGGGGCGTAGGAAGAATATCTCCCCTCAGAAGACGAGTTGGTGCGAGTGCTATTATACATTTTAGCAGCGACGATCACGATACACTAGTCAGTGGCGGAGGCGTGAGGATGGTCGGCTGTGGACGCAGCACACCCCCGTGGTTTAATAGGCCTGCCAGAGGAAGCTGTATTGCCACTTTGGGATCTGTGTTGAATTAAAGTTACCAAATAATTGCTGATAGCCATGGTACCGAACGACGGAGATGGTGCATTTTCGGATACGCAAATCCAACGCAGCCCAAGAACCGGAACTTACCAGGACATCCTAAATGAAAGAAGTAGTCGGCCAGTAAACGAGATGTCTGTTGGACAATGGATAACTGCCTCTTGCAGATCGCACTATACAGGTGCAGAACAATATATTCGACGGAGTACCCAGCTTCCTGAATGGCTTCCACTGGATGGGGTTGAGCGCGTCCTAGTTCGGAGATGTGCCTTGGTTAATTGGAGCCAGGCTCGACTGTCACTTCAACCTCGAAAAGGCGCGTTATAGTCCCAATGACTAAAAACGTAGAGGACATTATAAGGGTCCTCCAGTTTCCAATTTACCTTGGCCGCTGGAGTTGACTGACGGCTGTGGGAACAAGGCACCGAGGTCGAGCCCGAGAATTGATGCCTATAATAGACAAATGAGGCTTTGTGCAGTTGATAGATAGCTCTGGCATGGATTTCTTCGGCAATCATCAAGCAGGTTGAAACACAACATAATTATGTCAAGCGCGCGGTGGTGGTGTAGAATGTACACAGGGCTTCCCCAAGTCGCTTGGGCTGGAACTAGCGATGTGTGTAAGAGCGAAAACGCCGAAAGAGAAGGAGATTATACATGCCGACGAAGGGGATGATGCTGAACAAGACACGTTGTCAAGATCGTCTGGAGGAATGGGCGCTACGGGAAGCACCCGTTGAGAAGGTCATTTGCGTAGCAGAACAGGACGTCATGCGAGTGCTTTGACGTCCGGATGCAAAGCATAAACGATCGCTACAACGCATACAGAGAACCAGCGAAATTCCACTAGAAGAGAGGACAGCAGTTTTCGTCGGGCCGGACGGTTCCGCGCCGACATGAAAACAAACAGAGGGTGTAAAGGAAGAATGATGGAGAATTCGCGTTGTCACGCGTCAAGGCTGTTGAGATTCGCGCCTAGTAAAAGCAGCAGTCAGTACGCCAAACTTGGGTAAAGCCGCAGCGAAGGCAAAGCAGCGCGAAGTGTTGCGCGTTCGTTTGGAAAGCATCATGACGAGAGGGTGGACCGAGGGAATCGCGATCACCAAAGCAGGACGAGCAATTGAACGGCCCATCGACCGAAGGAGTGGAGAAAGTGGCAGTCATCAAGATATTAGAGCGCAAGAAAGCGCTGAATTGCATGGTGCCGGCAGTCTGTCGCGGAGGCGCGCTAAGCAGACAGTATAGAGAAGAAAAGAGGACGACAGCGGACATAGACAGATTCGTTACTTGCAAGTTTGAACTGTGAAGGCGACACATCGGCCGAGTGGGCGTTGCCAAGTATGGTCAAACATTAGTCAAGCATGCTGCATCATCCGCCTTTACCAGTCTCCATCAATGGCTCCGTTCGACCTCGACGCGTGCATCGAGCAGCTGCTCCGGAAACAGCTGCTGCACGAGGCGCTGCTGCGCGAAATATGCGAAAAGACAAAGGAGGTCCTCATGCGCGAATCCAACGTCGTCCATGTCAGTGCGCCCGTCACCGTCGTCGGCGATATCCACGGGTCCGTCGTGCCTTTCTCTCCGCCATTGCCTCCACTCATCGGCCCCCAAGGCAGTTCTATGACCTCGTCGAGATATTTCGGATAGGTGGCTATGCCCCAAACACGAACTACCTCTTCCTCGGTGCGCTGCAGCCCTTCTCACGCGACATGCACGTATATTCATCACGTCTTTTGGCGCAGGCGACTACGTGGATCGCGGGCTGTTCAGTGTTGAGACGATATCTCTGCTCACCTGTCTCAAACTGCGCTACCCGGACAGAATCCAACTGATACGAGGAAACCATGAGTCGAGGGCTGTTACCCAAGTGTGTGACTCATCCACTCGTCTACGCGGTTCTTCTCATCTCGGCCTGCACAGACCTACGGTTTCTACACTGAGTGTGTACGGAAGTACGGCTCGTCGCACGTATGGACGTACTTTACGGACATGTTCGACTTCCTCACTCTTACGGTGGTGATTGATGACCGGATATTCTGCGTTCACGGTGGTACGATTTCCTTTTGGCCCAGCATGAGCAGCAATTCTCACTGTCATTAGGTCTTTCGCCATCCATACATTCAATAGATCAGATCAAGGTCCTCGACCGGTTTAGAGGTCAACAAACTTCATTCGTACCCGATCTATCTGTGAGCTAACAGTTTCACCACAGAGATACCCCATGATGGCCCAATGGCAGACCTCGTATGGTCGGACCCTGACGCTGAGAAGGAAGATTTCGCTATATCGCCAAGGTGCGTTCCCATCGTGTTTAATCAAACATTCCTGACGAGCTTATCAGAGGCGCGGGCTATACGTTCGGATCGGGCGTCGTGCATAAGTTTCTTGAAATTAACAAAATGTCCCATATCCTCCGCGCGCATCAGCTGTGCATGGAAGGTTACTCCTCACTTTTCGACAAACACCTATCGACTGTATGGTCCGCACCAAACTACTGCTATCGGTGTGGTAACTCCGCAAGCATACTCGAAGTCGGACCGGGTGGATCCATGTATTTCAATGTATTCGAGGCCGCACCAGAGAACGAGAGGGACGGACCCAGTCAACAGGCGAATCAAAACGCAAGTGGCAAGGTATGTCCCGCTCTCGCTCCATGCTGCCTTCTTCGGAACTAACGTACTCTCTTCGCGCCCTGAAGCTACCGGAGTATTTCTTATAGGTTCTCTATCCGGCACACGCCACCGCGTTGCAAGAGTACTGCGTACCGCCAGTATTTACTATGACGGCTCTCGGCTGCCAGGTTCTGAGTTATGCGACGAATATACTCAACCCTCTATGCTTTCTCGCACGCTTGACTGCGCGAATATGCTGGCAAGCCGAGATTATCACACCAGATGCGAGAAGGAGAGACGGGTCTGGGTCTTATTACCAGTTACTCCCGAAGGATAAAAATGCCCACAGCACGTCGCGTCCCTCCCGGGAGTACAATAATCTGCGACGCGTCCATAATCGTAATGAGAAGACTAATAGACACAGCCAAATAGACGCAGTGATTCGGCCATGCCACCGTAACAAGAACAATCGAAGCAGAGTTTTCACCAGGTCGCGCTTCCGACGCCGACCATGGTGTAAGGTCGCAGATGTGCCCAGAACGGCGACAGGGTACCCATAGTACGGATTGAGCGTGGACGTCGGCGAAAGAGAGATAGATGTGAGCAGGATGTCAGGAACACAATGTGCGGGAGATGGCAATCTGAGAGGACGAAAATCCAAGTTGGCGACGGAGACACCTAATGCGGTTTGTCTCAGTGGATCATCTAGTCTTGACAATGGTTCTAGGCTGCCACCATAGTCTGTAACATGGATCT
The DNA here is from genome assembly GCA_019915075.1 of Strobilurus stephanocystis. Classification (NCBI taxonomy): domain Eukaryota; kingdom Fungi; phylum Basidiomycota; class Agaricomycetes; order Agaricales; family Physalacriaceae; genus Strobilurus; species Strobilurus stephanocystis. The sequence continues at coordinate 83,520 of JAHLMI010000004.1, forward strand.
TGGATCAATGTATTGAGTACGGGAACTGGACAAACCTACCTTGAGGTAAAGCTGCGGGGGTGAAGTAATTGACCAGTTCATCCCGATTGAGGAAAAAGACGCGGGACAAGGCGCTCGCGGGCAACACACGTCTGAATGGAAAGATAGATTAGTGTGCAATTTGTGCCTCGCCAATATACTGGATCTACTTGATTATAGCCCAAAGTCCCGAATGTGTCCAAGAGAAGTTGAGCATAAACACTTTGCAACACTTTCAGTGACTGGACGTGAGAAATGCATGTCGTATTGTGCACTTACCAGCTGAAAGCATTCCCGGGAAGCGTGGAATGACGTCCGTCAAGAACCATGATACCAGATCAAAACTCTGGCGATTGAATTTAGGCGCGTCTGAGTGAGAGGGAAGCCCAGCAGATTAAGCTCACCATAGTCTTCATGGACAGGCCCTTCAGATCAAGCAAGACGACATATTGCAGCGCGGGAGGCCCGCCACGCTCGGCCTCGGCTCCGTTGACGTCGTGCAAGTGACATCTGAGCTGCTCAAACGCGCGATACACTATTGCCTTGAAGTCGACGGACTGCTTGTCAAACGGCTGAATAACGATGATGGGCCTGCCAATGGGGTCCGTTATGTTACTTGGCAGACAGCGTATGCTCTCGGCTATTTGGGTGGAGATAGCTGGGTCTGGGTTCGGTGGCCATACATGCCCCAAGCGCCATACCAGAGTCTTCCGGATGGCCTCGAGCGCGAAGGACTTTGTAAACTCATTCCGCTGTGGACGCGTAGTGCAACGGTGAGCATGGGTGGCATAAGTAGATGCTTCCCAGAACCACTGACTCTGAATAGATGGAATATTGAGGCTGTCAGACGAGTTAGACAGCTAATGGTGCGTCGGATGATAATGTGGCCTTACGGGTGTCTTCGAGCCATGACTTGGCCCAATTAATTTCGTCCTTCCCTAGTGACAGCTCGTCGACGACTGACGGCAGAATATCATTGATCATCGTCTCCTGCAGCGTGCGCACATCGCGTAGGTTTGCATGGTATTGCTCCAGAAGACGGTCGCAGTTTGCCTGCAGAAGGCCATAGATGTCCATGAGAGAGGCTGAGCGTGTTGACGAACGATAATCCCGGTGGCATGTGAATTATGCCCAGCACGTGGCTCACGATCAATTCCAAAAATTGTTCGCGAAGTGCCTCCGCGTTTGCTTTCTGACCATCATGGCCGATGCTGGATTGGACGCGTTCGTGAACTGGTTTGAACAGAACAATGGATTCATTGACAAAGCGTATATGGGCTTCACCGTCTTTTCTGCCTCCGAGGGCGGACGCGGTGCGGTTGCGCTACAGGACGTTCCTGCAAGTGGTTCCCTCCCTCCCGCTTCTGGATTCGCTCTAATTGGCCTTATAGGAGGGCCATACCTTGTTCACTATCCCGCGCTCTCTTGTGATATCTACTCGCACGTCTACCCTTCCTGAGCTGTTCGGACTGGAGGAATGGAAGCGTCGCTCGCTAGACCAAGGCTGGGTTGGCCTGATCTTGTGCATGATGTGGGAGGAATCTCAGGGCAGCGCGTCCAAGTGGGGCCCTTACTTGAGTGATTCGAATTCGACCATCCAAAATGCGATTGTATCTGATAGTCCACTCTCAGGCTCCCTACCCGCGGATTTCTCAACTCCAATGTTTTGGAATGACGCAGACCTTAAACATCTGAATGGAACGACGGTGGTAGGTCTGTCTCTACTGTCATATACCTTTAAAAGTTTGTCTGACACTTGTGTGCAGAAAAACTAGGAAGAGAGGATGCCACCCGTGATTTTATGGAAATCCTCACTCCCGCTGTACAAGTAAGATTGAACCCAAGCTTCTCGTATAGACCTAACACAGATTTGAAGAGCCGTCCGGATATATTCCCACCTAGCGCCCTATCCATTCATTATTCGCTGCAGCAGTATCACATTATGGGAAGTCGGATCCTTTCTCGAAGCTTCAATGTCGAGAGATGGGAGACCGATGCAGACGAAAACGAGGAGGCCAACAATAGCCGCTCTATGGATGTTGACGAGCCAGAACCAGCACAGAACTCGGGGCCGACGGAGCAGGAAGAGGTAGAGGAGGAGGAAGAGGAGGAAGAGGACCCTTCTGACGTCTCGATGGTCCCAGTTGCTGACCTGCTAAACGCCCGATTCGAAAGCGAAAACGCAAGTTCTAGATCTCTCTTAGGCCTGCAATAATTGACGTCAACACACCTGTACAGGCAAAATTATTCTACGAAGAGCATGAGCTGAAGATGGTAGCGACCAAAGCAATCAAGTGCGGCGAGCAGATTGCGAGTCAAATTTTCTGTAATATCGGGAGATGTGCTAACCTTCAAGACTGCAGTGGAACACTTACGGCGATCTCCCCAATGCTGAGCTGCTCCGGCGGTATGGGCATGTCGATCTGCTTCCTCTGCCAGGCGGGAAAGAAGGCAACCCGGGCGATATTGTTGAGCTTCGTGCTGATCTGGTGGTTGCTTCCGTTTCAGCGCGAAACAACACACCGGCGGATGTGACTTTGGAACGAATAGAATGGTGGCTGGAGGAGGGCGGTGATGAGTGAGTATTGTGCAAATTTCCTTTGTGGTATCATCTAATCCTTTTCAGTGTACTAGAGCTAGATGCGGAGGAAATCCCTCCGGCGTTGATATCTTTGGTCAAGCTCATGTCCCTGTCTCAACAAGAGTGGCCGAAAGTGAAGAGCAAAGGGAAGCCACCTAAACCAAATCTCGATGCAGACGCTATCGAGATTGTGCTCGATGTGCTGAAACGAAGACTTCAAGAGTATCCTAGCAGTGTGCAGGTGAAGTTATATTCATTCGGATGAGACATCATCACGTATTGACGTCTCTATAGGACGACGAACAGGCACTCTCTAGAGACCTGTCACTCAACGAACGGCATGCGACGATAGTTCGCCTGGGAGAAAAGAGGATATTAGACGGGCTTATATCGCAGTTGAAGGGTATGTTGGGGGAGAGTACCAAGAGAAAACGGACCGGCGGAACAGCCTCGGGGCCCAAGGGTAAAAAGTCTCGACAGTGAGGCGGCTATTACGGTATCATTGACGGTCTTACGCGTTGTACTGCGCTTCCCGGACTGGCGTTGGTAGAAAAAGAGGCGCTGGGGCTTGGCGTACAGGCTGTGTGCATCGATCACCGAATCTGATGCAAGTGCTGCGCGCGCAATATAAGTATTAGGTGCCTGAATAGACTTGTACTCCTCCCATCACCATGGCTGAAACTATCTCGACGACGACGACGCCGCCCACAACGACAGATGAGACGCCGCCCCCGATGCCGCAACGGCCTGTCGCATCGCCCTCGCCCTCGCCGTCCCCGCCGCCTCCGCATTCCACAACATCGCCAGAACCAGTGACCGACGCGCCTGGCGATCCCAAGGTCGCTGCTCTGCGGGCAATGTTCCCTGATTTCGATGATCTGATACTGTGCGTCTGCCGTCTATCCTGCCTGACTTCGTTGCTGACACTCCGGAAGCCAATCTGTGCTCGACTCTGTCGGCGGCAACCAGGACCGTGCTGTGGACGCGTTACTGGGCATGAGTGATCCGGAGTACAAGAGCGAGGCGCCTGCTGCGCAGCCTGAGCGGCCCATGGTGCGTCTCTATCGGGATCGACACGAAGGCCTCTAGCTCATCCTACACTTTAGACTCAAGAAGAATTGGACGAGCAGCTGGCGCGTAGGCTGATGCTCGAAGATGAACAGCAGCAACACCAGCAGTGGCAGCAAGGGGCATGGCAACCAGATCCTCCCCGCCCCGCCCTTGGAACACGCTCGCCCCAGCAGGCCGCCCCAGAGAAGGACACCATGGCCGAGATTGGCGAGCAATTCAACAAGATCGCAGAGTGTCAGTGGTTTCTCACATGCGAGTCTTGTTGCTTATCCTCTCACAGCTGGGAAGCGCACGTTTGGGAACATCTTCAACAAGGTCAAGGCCAAGATGGCTGAGATGGATCAGCCAAGGCAGCAGAACGCCGCCACATCATCATCAGCGCAGCAGCAACAACAACCTCCGTGGGGCGTCGCCGGGGATACCTTCCCCTACGAGACGCATCATGCCCCGCAACAGGCTGCCTACTACGATCCGAATCCCCCGCCTCCGGTATCTAACACGACCAGACCGACACCTGTTCAAGGGTACGACTTATCGCCCAGCTCAACGCGAGGTATGCATCGTTCATTGCGCAGAGAAAGCAGTGCAGTGCTGATCTCGGTGATTAGAGCCCGCGACTACCCCCAGACCTCCTTCCACTAGCTCAGGTCAGCCCATCGATGCTGGCAAACTGGGCTTGCTGCCCAAGCGTCCCGTCTCGCTGATGCGGACCTCTTCTCCTCCGACGGAGCAGAAGCATCCAAAGGACGCCTCAGACAGCGAGGAGCTGGAGTACGTTGAGAATCCTTTCGAAGATGCGCATGCCACTGGGAAGAAGTGATGAATGAAGTTATGAGAGCGATCTATTTGTAATTATACCATTGAAACGGACATTTGTAGAGTAAGTTCGTGTATCTTTGATGAATTTTGATATCTAGCGAGAAAGAATATAACGACCATGTCTGTATCGAATGTGGCGCACTTGCCCCTTGACTTGTTTTGCAAACTGCCCAGGAGGCGGCTATCTTTACCTCTTTACCGCACGTGGACTTGGTCATTCGCTAAGATCTCACCGTACAAAGACTGGAGTATACATTTCGGAGAGATGTGGATCACTTGCTTGGGAAGCCGATCTATCTTTGGTCGAAGTTCACTACTGCTTTTAGAAATCGGCTTTCCGTCTATCCAGAGCGTCTATATAGCAAGCTAGAGTCCTGGGAGCGTTCTTCACACCTTTCTCTCCCACCACTGCCATCCATCGAAGCGAAATGCGCGTACTCGTTATCGGGTATGCATTTTGGTTCTGGTCGTGAGTGTCAACCTGCGACTGATTGAGTGGTGTTCCAGATCCACAGGATCCATTGGATTCCCCGTCGCCCAAGCTTTGGTGCGTGCTGGACATCAAGTCTACGGCTTGACGCGTTCCGAGGCGAAGAAGAAGAGGCTTATGACCGAAGAGAGTGAGTAAGCCAACTTCGGGAACTCATGCGTGGAACCTCATATGAATCTACTTAGTAACGCCTCTCCTGGGAGCTGCACAAGCCCCAGAAAATTGGATCGACATAATCCGAGGCATCGACTGCGTCGTCGACGTAGCCGGGGGTGACGCCAGAAAACTGCTCGAGGCGTTGTCGAACGAGTGCAAGACCAACCGTCCATCGTCTCCGAAGCTGACGTACATCTACACCTCCGGAACGTGGGTACATGGGGAAGACCGCGAGAACATCGTCACCGACACGACGCCCATCACGCGCCCCGCAGAAGTGGTCGCGTGGCGGCCCGCCGTCGAGCAGGCGGTGCTCGCCAATAGCGTTCTGAACCCCATCATTATACGCCCGTCCATGCTGTACGGACGCAGCGCGTCCCTCTTCGCTCCATTCTTTGAGACGGCAGCCAAAGGGGAGGAGATCATCTGGCCGGGGACACCTGGTGGAAGGCTCGCCCTCATCCACGCAGACGACCTCGCAGACCTCTACGTGCGCGTCGTGGAGGCCGGTCCGCTCGTAGGAGGAAAGATCTTCGACGCGTCGAATGGCTTCTCAGAGTCGTATGAGGAGTTTTTGGCTAAGCTTGTCAAGATTTCGGGTGCGCCGGGCTACAAGCTGAAAGATCCAGAGACTGGTGAGAATTGGCGGTTGCTTGGTCTTGATGAAAAATGACTGACGAACGGCAATCAGTATTTGAACGTGCTTTGGGTACCACGACCTTGACGAGACCATACCTAGGCAGAGCCCTTTTGGGCTGGCAGCCGAAGAAGATGGGTCTGGTCGATGGTCTGAGCACTTACTACGCGGCATGGAAAGCTGGCTTGTAGGACTTGTTTGCCGCCCGGTTTCTTGACGAATGATCTTGTACCAAAAAGAATCATGACCCGTCTGTAATAGGATTGCCCGTATCTCAGTATTCTTCCAGCACGTCGAGAGAATCTCTAGTCAGGCACAGAAATGTCTCAACCAAACATTTCCTAATCTCCTTTTGATACACACTTGGGTTGAGAAGAAGGGACGCGATGCCAAGTGGTCGAAATTTGCATGCAGATACTCAAGGAAGACTGAGAGCCGCACGTGTTGTCCTGTCAGCAAATGGGTGATTATTTAGTGCTAGTGGTATCCATGCTTCATGCAACAGAAACAAGAGGAGAAACAGCAGGTGCCACCGCAGCTGTGAAGGGCTCTGCAGAACCTATCATCAATAAGCCAGCTGATGAAGGTCGTCAGAAACGATAGGAGGGTATATGGACGGCGGGATGACGCACTAATCAAGCCAAATAGACCCATGATACTGCCAAAGACTTCGACGACAAGTATCTTGACGAAGAGGGAGGGATCGGCTGCGTCTGAGAGTGCGGCATTGGAGCCGGTGATGCCCACGCAAACACCGCAGAGGAGGTTGCACGCTCCGACGGTCAGGCCGCCCCAGAACAGGGCGAAGCCTACGTGGTATTTAGTTTGCCTTATAGTCCATTTTGCTCAGGTTCCCATACCGGTGAAGTAGTTCTCCCTCGTGTAGAGCTGGTCCTCGGGCACGAATTCTGAAAGCTTGGCAGAGTAGACAATCCCGATGATCTGCGTCGGAAGCGTTCAGCTTGTTGGGGGTTATGCCAGCGTTGAATGATACGTACGACACCGTAAATTGCGACAACTTCACAGAAGATGATGCTGCGCCATTGTCAGTCGGCGTACTGAGCACGTTCAAAGTGAGCGCACCTAATCAGATTTTTGGTGCTGATACGGGGAGCCCTGACACCTCCTCCGAGGATGGAGGCGCCTGTGATGAATATACCCCTGCAACAGCCATCCGTTCAGTCCAACAGTCGGAGTGCCACACTACAGGACGACGCACCAGCCAGCGCCAAGCACGCTCAGGCCAATGCAAAGACCGATGCCCGTCGCTGCCCAAGCATACGGACTGGACTCTTCCAGGAATCGACCGACATTGAAAGCTTCTCCGGATCCTGTTGACGCGGTTACACGGTGCTGGGACGCGAGACAGAGGAGGGCGCACCAGTGAGTAGAATATACAGAGCAATCACAATCACGACAAAGGGCGGCAGCCCATAGCTATAGTACCCCATCTCGAGGTCGTCGTCGTCGTAAGAGGTGAGGTATATCGGTGACAGTAACGGAAAGTGACTCATGTCACTTTCCACTTTCTTCCCTCTCCCATGCACTCCCATGAAGTAGCGGCAAGAGGAGGTTACAACTATGTGAATTCTATCTTGGCAACCCTCCTCCCACCATACAAGGCGGCCTGCGTCTTTGCTTTCATACTCTGGTAACACATCCCACATCAACCTGACTGGCGCCCACACCGTTTGGCGCATCCACAAGGACGCGAGTCTGACAGTCACACCGCCGAAGTGAGTATTTCCTACACTGCAGTCGTTTAACCTCTGGAGAAATAAATACCGGGGTTACTCCGAGTTGAACATGTCATCTTCCAGAGGTTATCCAGCTGTGGGAAAGACTCGAGCTCACTTCGGCGGTGTGAGTGATGCTCCGACCTGACGAGACCATCGGCGCACTCGGTCAGCCTCTCTACGTGGATGTCGCCCAGAGTTTCATCTTTGACTCTGTGAGCTTCCCTTGATTTCCTCAGAATTCTCGGGTTGGCGTCCTTGCGTCCGCTGTCTGGTCTGTTGCCATTGACATGGGATGACATAAAGCAGGGTTTCCTATTCATACCTTGCCACGGCCTCAATCTGGGTAAATGCGCGTGTTCTGGGGGTGTCGTAGCCCTAGGTGCAAGAAGTTTTCAAATTATCGGCAGAGCGCTGCATGTTTGTGTGTCTATAGCAATCCATGACACGGTCATCTGTTGTCGTTTTAGATGAGACCAGCGCGGATCAATGGACTCTCTCATGATGGACTCAATGTATCCTTCAGCATCTGTGTCACCTCAAGACACGAGCGGCCCAGCCTGCACTCGGATTTGATAGCAACAACGCCGGGGCGCACGCGCTTGCGCTCACATTGCACCAGTCACGCCAGTCCGCCTTGATGTCTGCACTACGTGTTGAGACAAGTCCTGGGTCACATCTTGCTTTCGTAGCTTTTCATGGATGTCGTGCGTCGAAGCAGTCCGGCTCGAGCTTGTCGCGTCTTTGTCGCCTCTTCAATGCTGCAAAACTTGCCTACTGTATCTCCCCATCCGCCATCTGTCAATGTAGACGACTCTGTTCGGGACCACTCGCACTCCGAGGGACTACTCAATTATCATTGCCCAACGTCGGTGGTGGCAAAGTGGCGGCGTTCCGTATGTCCTTCCACTTTGAAACCTGCAGTCGTGGGAGATCCAATTTAAAGCATCGGGCACTGCGTATCAGGATATGCGTAACTTAGATTCCGTCATCCATATATAGAGTACACTGCTCATCCTTCGTCGTCAAGAATGTCAGCAACAACACCTTGTACCACTTGCAGGTGAGTGACACGGGCCTGTTCTCGTCCCAGCGTCTGACTGGTCTATAGGGCCCGGAAGGTGGTGAGTTGTCCTCTCGTCCTCCTTCCAATGTCCATAACCACAGACAATTCATAGAAGTGTGACGGTGTGCAACCTATCTGTGGTTCGTGCACGCGTGCGAGAAAATCCGCTCCATGTGTCTATGTCGCTCTTTCCACTCCTTCGAGTAACAAGCTGTTGGATAAGGGAGCCGCGTGCGTACCCTGCAGGTCAGTCTCTTTGTTGAGCCAAGCCTGATCGTAATTTGTCGTTGAACGTTGATTGACCACGATTGTCCCCTTCTCCAGACGGAAGAAAAAGGTTCAACTCTGTCCAGCCCGGGACCTTTCACATCTGACTTACTCTCAGAAATGCGATGGAGTTCGACCCTTCTGTCATACGTGTGAGGTAGCAAGCATGGAGAGTGAGTGTGTGTATGAGAGCAGGTCGGATCTCCTGAACCGTATCGACAAACTCGAGGCTCAACTGCGGGCGTATGAAACCCTCACTTCAACGAGAGGAGAGTCTGGGAATTCAGGTGGGTTAGTACTTGCGCGTGCGGCCCCAGCAAGGCCCGAGCTCCTCTACAACCATAACTTTCGGCTACCGCATGTCGTGCAACCCGAAATGGGCATGCGACTATCCCAGGGCCTCGATGCAAGTGTGATGTAACTTATCTTTCTATCAGCCTTCGTTGGAATCGTACTCAAGTCACTAGTCAGAATATCTACAATCAGCGCGCGCACCTTGGTTTTTGCCTCGTCGACGACAAGATGGCTGTCTTGCGTTCTGGCAGCATCGACTTTGACGCCATAGACCCCGTTATCGTACATGCTGCATATATGTGGGGATATCATCTCCAAGAAAACGACAACTATTTCAGGCCCATTGCCGAATCTGTCGAGCTTCAGAACACTATAGATTGCTTGAACAATGATACTCGGTCCATGGAACCCACGGTCGCGCTTCTGGTGGGTATTCAAGGGCTTTTTGAGAGTCGTCCCTGCTGATCACGTCTGAAGGGGACACAGCTTGTAGCGAATTATTATTTTCACAAGAAGGATTTCTACAGAGGGCGAGAGTATCTCATGCGAGCAGCTCACATTGCACATCGATATGACCTCCGCTTGCTGTCTTTGGCGCCCTTCATACAGAAGGATGCAGGTCGTACAAACATGCTCCGCCTCGATGAGACCATTGGAGTACTGGGCCAACTCTTCTTGATGGACCTTGGACAGAGTCTCTTGCTCAAACACCCCTTGCTTTTCTCGGAAACTGCCCTTCGCGAGTTGGGCGCTATTGCCGTACGTCTGTCTTTCGGCCTCTGCTAAAATGGGATTGGTGACACGATTTGAAACTAGGAATTATATCCGTACCTCGCCCTTGACTCATTCTGTGTGGTAGCACAGGCCCTGGCGATGTTTCATAGCTGGCAGAGTAACCAGCTCTTGGCCCGACAGAAGGTCAATCTTTAGCACTTCGAGTGTTCCCGATATTATGCTCATGATCCCGACTAGGCCGTCTTCCTAGGTGACATGAGCATGGAACAGTGGACTATTGCATTCTGGACTCAGATTGAGCGAGTACATCAGCACTTGGCCCACATCAGGACAAGAGCGCTTCAAACTTCCGTGAATTCTGCTAGCGACAATGGCAAGGTGCTCAAGATAGCTGAGATGATGACGTTGTCTGTATTGATGGACCTTCATTCCGTGCTTGCGCCAACATCGTGGCACTCGCGAAACTCCGCTTTGGCCTCTGTATCGCGAGTTGTTGAGGTTCTTCAAAGTATCGAAGTTCGGGACTATATTCATCTATGTCCTGGACTTTCTGTGAGTCACATCAGAATGTGGTTTGGCCCCCGCTGATACCCTGCTTGTATAGGCTCCAAGGAGGTCCTGCGTCAACGTGCTTCGGTTCGAACTTGCATCTCCGTCACCTCTTATCTCAAGGGATGATCTCCTTGCAATGATGAGTGTGATCCAGGAAAACGCCCGACGAGTACTGCTGAAGACAGAAATGTCCGTTCCCGATGAGCTGGGTCTCATTGACAAGTCCGGAGGCTCCTTTCCTGGACATGTCTAGTTCGATCAAACTCATTACACGTTATGACTGTATTGCACATCATGCATTAAAGCATAATATAGAGCGAGCTGCCGGTCTTGACCCAGATTGAGGACTAGTCCCGCAATATTTGTTGCGTTCTCTGGAACTTGTATCATGTATCTGCTCAATCTCGAAGTCGCTCGAGATTGGACCGTACAACTCAGGCGTACTTGCCATAGTTGAACTATGGACCACCTCGTGTTTGCGGTACTTGGCAAAGGTGATAGAGGTGTTAGGCAGGCTAGTCTCGTGTGCATCAAGCTGGTGGTACGATAGACTCAAGCTGGAAACGAGAGCCGGAGGCAGATCAGAGGTGAGCACCGCGAACCTCCTGCCGCGGCTCGGAGATGCAAGCTTGTCAGTCTATCGTACCTTGGGTATTGTACCGCCCCCAATCCATGCCGAGCAAAGTCAAGTATTCACTTAATGAGATTAACATCCAGGTTCATCAGCAATTGAGATCAAGGACGCGCCTCTTGCCACTTGGAGGAGGGAAACAAGGTGACGTGATGCACTCCTCTATAAGGCAAGTTCCTCACTCTGTCATTCCTTTCCAACACAAAACTCTCTCTATCAACTTGACTATCTACCTACAAGTTATTGTCCCCTTCGGGGTGACATACGAAAAAATTGGAACGATACAGAGAAGGGAAACATACCCGATCGTTCGGTTGATGGACCTTTCGGTGATGGCCGAAATGCTTTTGCCGGCGCCAGCAGAGCGCTCTTCCCCCCTCAAGACGCGCTCGAGTCGCGACTCACCTTGCTCATTGCTCAAACAGCCTTTGACCACATTGCCCACGTCGCCATCCACTCGCATTCACTGGCCGACCCGACTGCCTCCGCCGAATAGGTTTCATGCCGCCTCAGACCTCCCACCACCTCGACGCGACTGCATCGCTCTCGTGCCTCCGTGTGAACTTGGCGTCTACCGCCAAGTTCCCACGCCCTTGTGCCGCCTTGCTCTCCTCATCTACCGCCTGCCCGCCGCCAGCCCGACACGGCGACACGACTTTTCCGTGCGTCTTCCTCGTGTCTTTCTCCTGACTCAGCTCAGAACTTTGACAGGATCCTACGCGGCACCGTACCACGCGCTGCGCCTTCCCTCACGGTCGCAAACCCATCACGCACTCAGTCCCACCGACACGTCTCGCAATCTCGACACAACTTTCCTGGTCAAGCTCGACGTTTCTGCCGGCAACTGCGCTTAAGGCGCCCAGCTGCGCGTCACCATGCTGCCTCGTCGCCAACTTGCCAACCGCCCGCCTTGAATCAGTTGCGCTGCCAGTGATACGCGCTCTGCGCTCTCTCCTCGCGGTCGCAAAGGCCTTGTGACTTGCCCAATTCCACCAACATTACTCGCGGTCTCGCCCACACCATTCTGCTGGCCAAGCACGATGTTTCCGCCCGCAAATGCGCTCCTGCCGTCGTCGTCTGCGCGTCATACATGTTGCCTCCTCGCCACCTCATTGCTTCATGGTAGGGCACAGACGGAGAAATCCCGCTGCAGACGCGCTGCGATCCACTTCCCTACCGGTCGCGTCCGCCCTATGTCTGCATTCACGGACGTGTCATCTCGGTCGCCATGGTTCAACGCGTCAATTCGCCCGGCGTCCATGGCCACCATTGCCCTTCTGCGCCGGCCACGCGTCTTGTTCGCCTGGTTCGCGCCCGTGCTCTGCTGCCGAGTCACTGGAGCACACATGGATACGATAGCAGGTACGCTAGCGTATGCTTTTCTCGCAGCCGGTTCTTGACCATTCTCATAGGCCTACTCTTGTGCAAAGGCGAATATGCGCCACCTCTCATCACTCGATGGATGGTCGTCGCCGTGTCAAGCAACAATCCACCTGCGACTCGTCTCGCTTTGATCGTGGTTCCGTCACTGCCTCTCATTCACCAGAGCAGTAACGAACAGCTATCCTCGCCTCTCCTTACCCATGGGCGCCGTCATCTCTACGCCAGACCACCTTCAGTCTCATACTCTGCACTCTGCGCTCTGATGACGCAATGAGACCTACACAATTCCGCAAAGCTGTAGGTGTCATTGCGTCATTGGCATCCTTCGACCGATACTCACTGTTTCTCCAGGATTACGAACTCGCCAATTACGGTGATTACTCTGGAGGGACAAACCTACGAGTACGCGAAGACCATTATCGAGTACGCGAAGACCATTATCGAGTACGCGAAGACCATTATCGACCTGACCACCCGCGGCGCCTCTAGGCCTTGCGCTTTCCCAACAACGCCAGACATCGGGGACCGACAGAAGGTCCAGTTCAGAATCAGGCGGCAATATCATGTTTTCGATCCGTTGCTGCTTGTCACTTGAGCGACGTATGAGCCTTGCACAGGAGCAACAGTGTCGTATGTGTAGTACGGTCGTCATCGCTATCGACGCTGAGACTTGTGGACGTGAGTGCTTCCTCGCTAGCTCTGCCAGGTATGTTCCTGATCATTCCGCTATAGCCTTCACATGTATTCCGGCCATTCTCAACGAGTACCGGACCGCAGAGTTGAATATGCATCTGCGCCTTCCCTTTCAAGGTTAGGGTTCCAATAGCCATCTGTAAATTCCAAGCTCGCTGACCTGGCCCCAGTTCATTTCTTTGCAGCTCCCTTGGCGACTCCTCTGGAGGCGATACATTCTTTGCCGAGGGACGAGGCATTCAGGAGCCAGATTTTCTGCCGAGGGACGAGGCATACAGGCCAGAATTTCTTGCCGAGGAACGAGGCAATCCGCAAGCGAGGAACGAGCGCAGCTATGTAGCGCAAACCTCAAAAAGTAGCAACGCGCGAGGAACGAGCGTGAGGTTTTTTTTTTTTAAGTCCGTTAAAATTATTGACAACTTTGCCTATAAGAAATTCACGTGAGGGCGGCGGTGGGCAGTGGGCGCAAATGGCGGTAGACAAGGGCGGCGGTGGAAGGCCGCATTTGACGGGCGGTGGGCGGATATTTCCCTTTTAGGACGACCGTCCCATATCGCGTTTCTTGTTGGACGTGGCGCGTGGTATTCATTTTGAGATGTCGCAGATCACAGCAGTAGGCATTGTATATATGAGCCAGTGGATGCAGCACAGGGCATGGAACTTTGGGGCGTCCGGATCAGTCTTGGCTGTACACCGCCACCGATCGCGACTTGTCCTCTGCCACTGACCACGGACCATGGAGGATCGCATCAAGGACGCTGAACGCCGCCTCAATGCTCTCCGTGCTGATGTCAACGACCTTCCCGCCTCGGATCCCATGTCGCCTCGGTCCAAGCGCCGTATTCAGAGTCTTTGGGGACGCGTCGAATCCATCGCCAATGACCTCACGACTATCGTCAAGAAGCACAAGACGTCTCTCGATGCCCCACCGCCGCCGCCGCCACCGTCGCCACCACCACCACCTGAAGATGACGTGTCAAGCTCTGCACTGGTGCGTGTATGCGCCTTCTCGGCGCCTTCTTCGGCTGACAGCGAGCAGGAACCCCACGAGAAACGCTACTACAGCACCATTCAATCTGCCTGGAACTCTACTGTTCTCTCTGCTCTCGACTTTCGCTCCACTCTGCTGCAATTTCCATTTAACGGCACCTCCGTCGTCGAAATCGAAGACCAAGCTTTCCGTCGGCTCATCATCGGCTACCATGCCCCCCAGAAGCAATGGGACGCTATTCTCGGCCCTCTATCCGACTCGTGTGCTGCCTGGGACTTGCTCTGTACGCGCCTCGGCAACATTCAGAAGGAAACCAGCACTCTCAAGCGCATCCTCGCGACCGACTCGGTATATGCGCTCTTCCTTTGACTCTCTCGTTCCCTTCCCCTCTCACACTCTTGCAGCTCATCAACACGCACAAAGAGAGCACCGCCATCGAACACTTTGTCTACTATGTGATCCGATCTATAGGTGTCCTCCTCTTCGCGATCGACTGGAAGAAGCATAGCTGCGGCGACGGGTCAAAGCTCTGGAAAGGCCAAGTAATCAAGGCCAGCTTCAAACAAGAACATCCGTTCCTTGCGCAGGAGCTCGCCAAGAAGGGACTGAATGCGCACGAGATGGAAGTCGAAACGGCCAAGATGCTCAGCGTGTACGGAAAGACTCACCACCGCACAGTAAGCGGTCGTCTCCGCTTCCTGAAGATTTATAGCCGCGTGCGTCTCTCTCTCTTTCCCTCTTACAGTTTGTCTCTCACACATCTGTCCAGTTTGGAGCGGCGGTATTGCTCGACCCGTTCTGGGACGCCTGCCTCGCCTCACGCTCTGGGATCAGACGCTCCGCTGCATTCGACAACCTGGTCGATACCGTCTGCGACGCGGCATCACGCGTCCGCTCCAAGCACCCTGATCCTCAACTGGGAGATCTTGCTGTTGTTACGAACTACCACCGCTGTGGGGATTCACTCTGTCGCATTCTGAAGGCATTTGGCTTGGAGACTGTTTCACTTTTTGCTCAGGACTTTCTAGATGACAATAAGGCTGATGGTATACCTGATGATTATGACTTCAGTTTTGGTCCTTGTGCTACATAATATGTGTTTGTCTAATACCAAGATATTGAGTGAAGTGGACCTTGACAGCAAGATCCCAGTGTACCACTGTGTCATTATTGATGCCCACCACAAATCTTGTCTACAACCTGTAGACGAAATTTGCGCCTACTCGTGCTAGCATGTGTAACATCTGCGCAGTATCAAGGACGGGTCTGGACCTCCGACCCTGGCCAGTTGGTGACGTGGGCCTGCACTCAGAGTTGTTTGACAACCGCGACCACCAGCTGCACACGTGAACAGCGCGTCTTGTTGAGCAGGCTTCCGTATAAATGGGTGTGTGTTTGTTCCTTGATGCCTCAGACCGCAGTGCGGCCACTGTCAGCAGATGCTGGCAGGGCAAGGCCTACTCACCCGCTCGGTTTCAAGGGAACGCCGTCAGGCCAGTACCATAGCAGTCCGCTGCCGCCTCCGTGCACTCATGTTCCTCCCGTTATACCGGCTCCACCCACAGCCTCGACCATCATCTCCCAGCGCCGCGCCCCAAATCCTCGCACTACACAGCACGATAGGGCGGCCTGCATAAGTCAGCACCGGCGACCGCACGCTGTCACCGCTCCGGACTCCGTGGACAAGGACGCCACGCCCCAGCATCTACGCGCGCTCTCCTGCTGATGGCCGACGCGACCATGACTTCCACGAATGCGTTTCCATTGACAAGACCGGGAGAGGGCACCATTGCATGCAGATATTCGCGGCGAGTCAAGCCCATTCGCTTTCGCCTTCTCCGCCCTTCGGCAACTTGACCCGCATCCTCAAACTGTATTCGGTATTCCTTGAAGCATGTATGTATGTCTACAACTCATCGCTTTTCAGATGCCGAACAACAATTTACTACCTGTTCTTGAATCAAACGGCAGAGCAGACTAGCCTGGTATCTTACCTGTCATACTTAACAGTCTGTGGTCTGGCAAGTAGCTCACATCCTTTATGTAATTCTGGCCACTTGGCATCGGAGTCGAATCGAATCGAAGCACGATTGTGCCTGCTCCTCGCACGCCTTTATCTGCAGAACTGGAGGATGTCTGTCTTTCAAGACGTCGACGACTTGGTAGCCAATGGGATACAAAAGCGGCTCGCATTCGCAACTCTCAATGCCCAAGCCCGTATGGAAGGCCGGCTGTATGCCTACCTGGACCATCTGGAGGCCACCGGTGAAGGAGCGAAATATGGGTCTTACGATGCGGAGACCGTTCTTGCGCGTAATGCGCCTCTCCTACCAATGCGTACGTTCTTATATATCCCTGCTTGAGGCTTCACCAATTGGCTTGCAGCCATACTATTAGGTTTCGTCAATTTTCTTGTGATGAACTCGAAGGGAAAACTGGACGATAAGATTACGGTCGTAACCCTCCAAGTCCAGATTGGCCTCTTTCTCGGCCTGGTAAGTGTTGTCACACTCTGATACAGAGTTTGTCTCACGTTCTACAGACCAAGCGGAAGACAGGGCAGGGCTATGCGTCGGCGATTACACGCCAACTGTTTGCAGTAAGATACTCAGCCTTGCCTCTGACTTTCTTGTTCTCAATACTATCTAGTACGCCGACAACCAAGCTGTGGAGAATCTGGGTGTCTCAAGGAAGAGGCGCGAAAAGGACACCGCAGATCCATTCGACATAGCCATACTGCTGGCGCATCTATACTCCCCGTCATACATCGTCAAGTCCACGAGAATGGTGAGACTCTGCCTCGTCTTCTCTGCATACGCATCCGACCTTGATAACAGCGCCATCAAATTGCGTTCTTCATCAATCTCTCATGTCGAACGACAGCGCGTCCTGGACAGATCGTGGAGTCTTCCGCTTACGCGCACACAAATGAAGCGCTTCTATGGGGAGTAAGTATTGTAATATCCCTTACAGTTCTTGGGGTCTGATCATTTTCAGGACGTCGAAATGATTGTTATCCCAGCGAGTCAGCCCCCGCCTTGGGCAAACAACAATGACGGAATCGAATGTAACGATTTGGCCCCTACAACGGAGATTCCACAGCTCTGTTCGAAGATAACTCACCGGTTGCTGAAAGGAAAGCGAGCCGATCCCGATTTGTATGTCATTTTTGTGTGTCAGTCCACTCTTTTGCTGACAAGAGGCATTCAGTGTTGGCACTGGACACTATTGCGAGCCGATCAGCAGCAATACGAGCTTTGCCGGCATGGGACACTGCGTTAATAGTCTCTTACTGGAGATGGCACTCTGTGACGGCGTCTTTGCGAATGTCAAGAGCCTTGATGACCTTCGCTATATCATGGAGCACGCTGATAGATCGATAACACTCACAATATCAGAAGACAAGAAGACGCTCCCGGTACTGAGAGCGTATGTCGACTCTGGGGGATCCACCATCTCACCACAGAGAGCTTTACCATATGCCAGCCTTCATAAGTCTGTGCAACGCCTTAGCTTAGCAGCTGGTTTTCAAAGTAGGCGATCACTATGTCGGGCATGTTTTCTTTCTGATCATTGCACAGAGGCAGTTGTACTCTACATGCTTCGTCGCATGGCTGCCAATGCCATCGGCGACGATCCCAACGTCTCTGATCAACGACGTACGCAAGCTATGGGACATGACCGATTCTCACGGATCTTCCAAAAGTACCAGAGCGTGCAGCTACCCTTGGACTATACGGCGATTGTATCTGGTCGCGAGGAGAATAGAGACCTGATCAAGGTGAGCATTTGGTGATTCCTATTACAGTGAAGAACACCAACCAGTATCCAGTCACTCTCCAGACCATCAATGAACGCCGATTCGAATGCTCCCAAGGCGTTATCTCAGGCTAGCATAGCATCCATTCTGATGTCTCCTGAGATGGTCCCGCTACTCACAGAACAGGACAACGTAAGTACAGTCACATCATATGGTATGAATCACACTCAACTAGTGATAGATACGTCAAGTCTGTGTGCGCCGATATGGAACTCTGAAGAGCGCCAAAGGAACGGAAGAAGGCAATTTGTATCAGCAGAAATTCAGAGCCGTCAAAACTATGTACTGTTCTCTTCAACGGGCCGAACTTGTACGGGAACGGCGGGAGTACTTTCAAGGGCAAGACAAGCAGATTCTCGCTTCGCGTCCCCCTCAGGTAACCACAATGATCCAGTTCCAGAGACGAGCGCTAATATGGCACTCGCATAGACCGGT
Organism: Strobilurus stephanocystis; assembly: GCA_019915075.1. Taxonomy (NCBI): domain Eukaryota; kingdom Fungi; phylum Basidiomycota; class Agaricomycetes; order Agaricales; family Physalacriaceae; genus Strobilurus; species Strobilurus stephanocystis. The sequence goes on from JAHLMI010000004.1 coordinate 101,895, forward strand.
GAACAAGAATACATAGGAGCGTCCGATATTGGTGAACCGGAATCAGCGACACCACTCGATGTCATTGTTGCAACGAATGACGAAGACATCGAAGACTTGGACATTGTTCAAAATTTCAACGACACGAAACACCTCGATATCAGTAATCCATCTACGGAAGACATGATGGACATGTTCCAGGGTGGCGGGCAAGAGTCGGCAATCGCTGCGCAACTGGCGCTCATCAGCACAGTATCCGGTGACGCAGACTTTGTCAGCACAGAGGCCAGAGCTGTCGAAGAAGAGAGAGCATCTGTTACTGCATCTATTGGACAGACTCAACTCACCCTACAGCCTTTCCATAATCCCGCCTACCATCTCGACCCTCAGTTTAGTCAGAACATGTTGTTCAGCGGGTTAAACGATGACGGTAGCCTACAAGCGCGCTTCGACGCATGGCAATACCTGCACAGTCAACCGGAAACGCCCATACGTCCATCGTCTCTCACTGTCAACACTGTCTACTATCCTGGCGAATCTCCTCAGCAAAACGGTCTCTGCCTCCGTCCTGACTGTATGTCGAACATCATGTGAGTGTCATCAGTCTCAGACCGCTATATTCATATATACTCCTCGCTCTCCAGAGGCATGTCAGCAAGTAAGCGGGCTGTACATTTGCACGCATGTGCTTTGAAGCTACAACAAGAACTTGCATGGGATGAGCGCCTAAGAACCTTTCCGATGATCGCCAATAGCGAGTGCGCCGTTCCCTCGTGTTTGACCAAAATTAGTGAGCCGCGGAAATATATGGAACACCTTCGCACTAGTCATACCCAACATCGTCGCTGCCAACTGCGCCCTTGTTCGCATGCACACACAACGTATGGGAAATTTTGTCGACTATATCACCTATTGACCTTGTCATAGATATACCGATGTGGCGTCACTCATGGAACACTGGCCCGAGGAACATGGCTTGCCAAATCAAATCGTCTGCTTTGTCGACTACTGTTATATTTGTTATGAGTGGTGCGTATCTTTTGTAGTGTCAGTCATCCCACGTAACACAGAGAGGTCAGGTTTCGCAATGAGGCCAAGTTCAAGGATCACATGAACGGCCACTTGCACCGCGATTGGATATCACAGCTACCAGGCAAGGATTGTGAAGCCATTGACGACGAGGACGGCTACATTCCATACGGAACGGTTCGGAGATCCGGTTTGGTGTTGCGACCCGGACTATGCCCATTCTGCCTCTGGGATGAAGACTCCACCGTTCTCGTACGCATGCATCAGTGAGTACTCTCTACTAATCATAGTATCTGCTGATCAAGTCGTATTGTGTCAGCTTCGTCTCAAGTAGCCTCGAGCACCATATTATCAAGATGCATCATGAGATAATTGCCCGCCCGTTCTATGACGAAGGGATCAGAGTATGTTGCCCGTGCAAGCTCTGTCCTGACCTATCACAGTCCCGAACCGTTGTTGAGCTATACAACCACCTCATCGCGGAGCACCAGATCCCCATCGCCGGGCGCCGAGGTACAACACACGAAGGGACGCTACCTGTCTTAAGGACATTGAAGGATATTCCGGGTCAGAAAAAGCTCAGTCTATGTGGTATCGAGGATGAGGTGAGTCGCAAGCCTGTCTCTGTTCCGTAATTTGCCTCAGTATCCGCGTTCACAGGACTCCACTGGCAGTGTATATGAAGAGGGAGACTTCCAGAATTCTCTGACTGTTGATCAGCCTGCGCTCGCTGTTGGAGAAGTCTTGGAAGAAGTCCAGCAGCCTGCCGAAGAACCCGTCGAGGTCTTCACTGCTGCAACCGTTATTGACAGATTGCGAACATTGAAGAACGATGAAGATGTAAGTCCAATCTCTTGCTATCTCACTCCATGCTCAAGCTGCCCATAGCCATTCTCGCCTATGAACCTTTTGCTGGACTTTGCCGAAGAGATGGACGCAACTGAGGTAGAGTCGAAGAGGTTGACATGGGATTCAGTCTCCAATGAAGCACGAGAAGTGTTCGGACTCGTCGAGAAGCGTTGAATTCCAGTCATGCTTGCATTTTGTTACAGAGTTTACATAGCCATATCCACATCATTGTCTTCGTCGTCCGAGTAAACCACCGTCTTCTTCTTGCGCTTCGTCGGAATAACTGCTGCCGGATCTCCTTCGTCCAAAGTAGTTGACGTCCTTCGAAGCTGTCGAACTCGCTCCGTTTCGGCTTGGGCTAGGAGGATATCTTTATCAAGTCGGCGGATCCGAGCCTCTTCCTTCCTGGTCTTTGCTTCCTCAAGGGCTACAGATTGTCGTCCTTCTTCGGCGACAAGATCTTGCTGAGCCTTGATCTTTAGGGTTTCCGCCTCCATTAGTTTCAGTCTGACCAGTCCTGTATTGATTGCCAAGGCCTCCAAACGGCGCCTGACAGCGCATATATGCGCATATATGAGATACTGGATCCATATCGCAAACGGAGGACGTACGTCTCGACAAGTAAAGCCGTCTCTTCAGGCTGCTGTACAAGGTCCAAGTGTAGCGGCGCCGGCAAGACAATCGGTGCCGTCTTAGGAATACTATTTTCTTTCGCCCTGTTCTCAAAGGTGAGATCATTCGCCTTGCATCCGCCTATATAAAAGATTGCCCACGTACTTGAGTGATGCTGTAGGCCGCTTCTTTCTATCGAATGAGACTGGGGCTAAGGGGCCACCGCGGTTCGCCATATCGTGCTAGACTATGCTGAAATGCTGAAATGGGGTTGAAGTAAAGTTGTAAGCATACCGAACGCGTAGTCACCGTGGTTCTCAAAGAGCTCTTGGACTGATCGAGCTCGTCGCGAGCTGCTCATGTGATGGCTTAGCCCTCGAGTACCTCACGTGCTCACGGCATGTATTTTCCGCCCTCTCGACTCTCTTCTCTCCTTACCCATTGAGCCTGTCTGGTGATCCACCGATGCTCTTTGGTCGTCCTCTGTCCTCTGTGATCCACAGCCGGCAGTTCTTCATCCACGCGGCCGTGCACCAGACCGATTGTCCCACTGCTCTAGTGGCTGTTTTGCATCATTCTCATTTCGTGTCCCGCTCCCTTCGTGTTGCCCCCATTTCACATTGCCCTCTCTTTGTGTCGCGCTCATTTCCATGTTCTGGTCCACTTTCATCTACAAGTTGTAGATCAAATTAAAGTGATTCCACGATACAAAGATTAGCATGGCCCCTGCACAAGGATGACACGCTTTCCCGGAGTGGTAGATCTACGGATCTCAATATTTATTGTTTTGCGTCGCTAGAGCGTTAGAAACGCGGAATTGAGGCAGGAGGAGCACTGGGGAGTAGGGCCGTGGGGTAAACCTCCCGAGGCGGTACCATACCTGTTTGGTACCGAGCCCGCCGCCCCGCCAAGTTTGGAACCGGTCTGGAACATGTTCGGAACCGGCACGTGACAGATTCACGTGATGCCGCCGCGCGCCTCCCGCCCTCAGTCCCGCCTCCATCCAGCGGCCATGATTTTGTTCTGGTAGCCACTTCTTCCTGTGTTATTGCTTTTGATCTGTCTCTGGCTCCCATGTATGCTTTTAAGCCTGGTTCTACAGCTTACAAGCCTCAGTTTCTATAGTTACAATGTTGCGCCACACACACTTTCGCAGCCTCGGCCCTCCTGCCACCAGATCACATGATTTCATCATGTGACAGGTTCCAAACCTACCCTCCCAGGCCTCTGAGGTATGGAACCGGTTCCAAACTGGTTATTTACCGAGTCAAACTGTTTTTGGGGGGAAACCTAGGTTTCCCCCACGACCCTACTGGGGAGCGAAAACTTCCATTTTGGGACTGTAGCTGCCGCTTTGGGTATGTGATCGGGGACCCGAGTTCGATATTTGTGGCGGCGCCTTCTCTAGAACTTACAGTACTTATCGCGTGAAGCTCTAGCTAGGCGCGGAAAAAAACATTGAATATTGAGATCCGTAGATCTACCACTCCGGGAAAGCCTGTCATCCTGGTGCAGAGGGCAAAAACTCAAATTTATGCTTGCTTCTGGCTTACAGCCGGCTGCCCACGCCAGGATCTTGCAGATCAATCTGCTCATGAAGTTGTTTCCATGTTATTTGGATTTTGACTGCACTTCCCTGTAGGGCGCTTCCGACAGAGCTTACTGTTGCCTTACCAAGAATGAGCTTGGCAGAGGTCATCCTCCAGTCAGAGCTCAGCTGCTCAAGGATAGGAGTAAGCCTAAGCCCGGCGGGCTAACGCGCTAATAATCACTAACAGACCCTATCACCGAGCAATCTCGCCGTGAGTGATTTCCAACCATGGCTCGAGAAAGCACGGCTATTTGTAACTCAACTGTAATTAGTCTTCCCTCGGCAAAGTTTGTTCGAGGTGACATACAAAAAAATCGAGGCGATACAGAAATGCGATCGTATTCCCCTGCACATGAACGACACGCTTTCACTGTGAGACCCAGAGCGGATGGAATTCATCCGGTCAAACGGATGAGAAACGTATACAGAACGGATGAAAAACGAGTGAAATCCGTATGATTTTGATCAGGATCCCACCACACAACGTGTTCGTATCACTTTCATCCGAAAATGTCCGAAATCATACGTTTCCCGCTTGAAAGGTTTGCGGGTGATTCTCATCCGTTTATAGCATTTTCCGTATGAATTGTACTACAATATCATTCTTGTACCAGTACGACATACAGACGAAGATTGATACACAATGCCATTGCAGAACTGAGTGAAATACATGGAATTATATATGTATACTTGGTCTACCCACATCCCGTCCGCCGTCTCCGTCATGGCAGTTTTGACGGGACAAGTAGAGGGTGCCATGCGCTATGGGCGGAGAATAAACCGAAAACTGCAGTAGAGCCGTGAGTGTGTGCACAGGATGAAGCTAGAAGATACAGCACACACCGTTGCAGGAAAAACCCGCCTGCTAGCATACTCCCGGAATTGTGCTTCGTGTTCGTCCTGTCCTTGTGCAAGTCTTGGATTTCGGGTCCGTAAGAGCTGTCGTAGGTGTCCAATGTCAAACCAGCGCCCAGTGTTGAGTCTGAGAGAGAGCAGCCAGTCCGAGTCGAGCAGAGCAGTCACAGCCAGTTCCGAGATCAAGTAGTAGTAGCCTTTAGTACCCGGCAGAGCAGCCACAGTAGTCCACAGCAGTCTATAGAGCTCAAGTCGACCTTCTAATTGACGGCAATGAGATACACGACAGGGCGGAGGCAGGAGCGAGCACCGAGAGCTATTGGGGGCGGCTTGCGGGCGACGTGGGTTGGGTCCAAGGAGCGTGCCTGGGTGCTGACGTGTTGATCGGCCAGCGACCGGCCAGTTTCAAGGTCCGCTCCTCTGTTGAAAAAAATTCGCTCAAGTCCTACCGGATGAAACTCATCCGGTTGCACCAGCGAGGAGTCCTTGCAACTCGTTACCAGAACCGTATGAGATTCGTATGAACATTTTCAACCGTTTCTCATTCGTTTAACGGATGAAGATGAAAATCATCCGAGGATCGGATGACTTTGATCCGGTCCGGGTCTCATAGTGTTTCCCCGATCGCCGATCGCAAACTTAACGATGGCCAGACGGAAGTTGAGGCTACCATACACTATCAGTCGCCATACATCATGTATCTCAAGTAATGGGAATTACTGCACAGAATGATAGCTCGCCAAAGTCTTCTGCGAGTTCAGTCGACAGACGAACCTTGGGATTCCCAAGGTACAGTTCATCTCAAGCTCAGCCGCCGCCCGACCTTGGGATTCCCAAGGTCCGTCTACAGAGCCAGGTCCGCAAGCCTGTCACCCAGTGCTTACGACCAGAGCCTTAAATAGCTGAAGTCTTGTTCGTGCTGAGTCGACGGCGAACCTTGGGATTCCCAAGGTCCAGCTGAAGCCAAATAGCCGCGGCCCGCCGCCCGACCTTGGAATTCCCAAGGTCCGTGACCCGTCTGGCTATAGTCCGAAGGCAGGTGCTGCAGTTCATTCATCTCAGGTAGACTTGAACAACAACCAATGAGAGTAGCAATGCCGCTTGACAGGTCCACAGTGAAGAGCCTGTGTACCTCGAGCTCAAGGTAGGAACGCAAATGGCTCTGCTTGGCACGCGTGTACAGTATTGTTCAGCGTTGTGCAAAGAATTACTCCAGTTAGCCAGCAGTTCTGTGCGCTATATTCGACGCGTTCGGTGCAGTGCAGGATTGTGTAAATGGGCGCCGGGCGCCGGGTGCCGCGAGTGGCGCGTTTAGTGACTCGATGAGGAGGAAGTCGGCTGACGCGGCTCTTGTATAATCGTCCCTCGTCCCGGGTTATCTACACATGAATGTTGGAACTGAGCTGTACACGCCGTTATTCCTGACCTGGGTGAATGACAGCCACATTGGCAGGTATTGGATTCGGCATAGAGCGAAGAGACCCGTGTAACCTCATTGACTGCGTCATGCATATGCGTGCCGATCTTACATACGCGTGTTACCCCGAACGTTGACCACGAACCACCAGGATGAACTGCTACATCACGAACACCGCACGTCTTGCAACCCGCAGCCTAGGCAGCAGGACCGCATTGAACAATGCTGCCCGTACCCAGGCGCGCACTTTTATGTCGCTGGAGTCGACAAAGGTAACGCTTGGTCTGAGTGCTATTGCTTGCTCAACGTCCATAGTACACGGCGACAGCTGTCGCTCAAGGCGATGGCCGGAACGGTACCACATCGTCCAACGGCCTCACCTTGAATCTGGGCATGCCCAAGGAGCTCGGCGGGAGCGGGAAAGGCGAGAATCCCGAGCAGCTCTTTGCGATGGGTTATTCCGGTATGTGCTGGTGACCACGCTGGACCGGCGCGTCTTTTGATATCACCCCCATCCAGCTTGTCTCCTCGGCGCCATCCAAGCCGTTGCGCGCCAGCAAGGCAAAAGTGACATCGCGAAGAACGCGAAAGTGCATGTCAGCGTGCACCTTGGCGAGCCGAAGGACATGCCCGGCTTTGGTCTCGGCGTCGATATCAAAGTTGAGGGCATTGATGACGAGCTTCTGCAGGCAGGACACGCGGTGAGTCAAACGACGGAGGCAAGACATCCACTCATTCATTGCCCCCAGTTCTGCCCTTACAGCCGTGCATTGAAATACGGCCTGAACGTTCAAGCTACAGCGGCCTAACCACAATAGTCTAGTTTGAGGGAACAACTATGATGTAACAACAGCGAACTGTATCTCTTCAATTCATTTCGAGTACAGCTCAAGTATGTGTCATTTGAGGGTCACCTTGACATGGAAGAAAGCTTGCTATCTGTACATTGATTCTCCTTTCACTTTTCAATTCCTTTCCCTACTTTCCGGTCGACTTGTGGACATAGCCGCTGGGCGAGGTGTACTGGGAGGATCCCGACCCGTTGTTGTAGTAGGTCGAACCGTTGGTGTTACTGTAGTAGTAACTTCCGTTGCTAGTTGCCAGTCAGAAATTGCCATCCTTGCTCAATCGAGACAGCGTACGTGTTAGAGTAATGGTATCCCGTCGCACCAGAGCTCGTATCCTCGCGGTTGCAATAGTGGTTTCCCTACGATGGACGCGAGGACGTGAGCCAGCGAGAAGACATGAAAGAAACGTGCAACTTAATCACCTGGCTGTTGGTACCACTGCCAGTGGTGACAGTGTTGTTCGAAGAGCTCGAGTCTTTGGGCATGGTAAAGGCGATGGGCGATGGTGGTGGTTGCGATGAAAGAATTATGTTGCCTGCGGAAAGCCTTTTATACAAGTCAAATTGATCCCACGTGGCGCAATATCGCGTAGTGGCTAGTCTTCAGTTGATCTAGATCTAGGCCCCTGTACTGTGTACATCACTAACAGGCTCAGGGAGAGGTCGCGATAAGGACAGTATTCATAAGTGGCCAATGGGGCTGGTCAAAGGCATGACATAGGTAGGTAGGTAGGTAGGTAGGTAGAGAGAGCGAGAGGACTCATACAACTACAAAGTTCAAGCGGGCAAAACAGAGCATACGCGTCCTTCCTTCCTCAGCGCACTCATCCGCTCCAGATCAGCCGGCACAAAGCGGTTGAACGGTTGTGTGCCCAGTCTGACATTCGTTATCTTTTTCCGCTCTTCAACCATATCCAACACGGCGTCCACGCTCAGGTCGCACCTCCACACCATTTCCAACGACTTGAGCTGGGGTCCAATCGAGTCGTCGCACGCCATGCGCATGCAGAGGGACTCCGAGACCATGTGCGGCTCTTCTTGGATGTCGTCGGTCTGAGCAAGATAGTTCGGGAACTGCGCGACGAAATTGGCGGAGGGCTCGTGCAGCACCAGCTCCTCCAACGCAGTCATGAGGCGCAGGACGTCGGTCAGGTCGCTCGGCCACATGACGACGCCTTTGAGAACAAGGCGCTGCAAAGATGCCGTCACCTCCGAGCGCTTGAACAAGTCGACCATAGTTGACGCAAGGTTGTCCGTGGCGAGGGAGGTGGGGAACAGATGGACGACCTCGAACGCTTCCAGCTTGTGAGCCGTCAGGAACTGCAGCCAGCGCAAGTTGATCTGCCATCCGAAGACCACTGTCAACGCCTTCGCGGTGGTGGTCGTCGGGGTGAACTCGAGGTTGACACCAAACTGCCCTTGTGGTACTTCCAAGTTGCTGAGGACAACCTTGTCCACCTTGTGCAATGAGAGGAGATGACGGATGACATGGTCGTAGCCAATTCTATCGAGAACTACAGTGTTGATACACTGTCCGCGGGGAAGATTGGGCTGGAGGTCGTGTAACAGAGGACGAAGGACCCGACCGCCCTTGAATTGGATGTGTTTTAGAGAAGTCGCCTGTGCGAGGGCGTCGGGGTAATTCGTGTTTGTCAAGTTCCTCCCCATGTTCTCCAGGGTGAGCGTCTCCAGCATAGGTAAGCGCAGAGACGGCGTGATCAGGAACGGAACATAGATGGGATAAATATGCTTGTTGCCCGTGTCGATAGCAAGATGGCGCCATCTCGCACAGTGAGGGACAAGGAGGGATTGGAGGAAGTAGAAAACCAGAGGCTTCATGAGAAGGAAGTGCTGGTGGCTGTCCGACGACCGTGGGGGGATGCGGAGGCGGATGGACAGAGGATGAGGGAGTGAACGATTGAGGTGGATCTGGACGAGTTGGGCAAGGATGAGGCCGTACTTGTTATGGGGAATCTCGATGCCGACGTGGAAATGGATGTCAATGCACGACCAGGCCGCTGGGAGGTCGAGGATGATGGTCCGCCAGCGCCTATTCACGGAAGCAATGAGGATAGGCGTGATGCGCATAATATCGTTGTGCCCGAGGGGTGGGTCTGTGTGCGGGTCCATGGCACACGCAAACAGAAAGATCTCGCACAGCAGCTCTGGGGGAAGGAGAGCTATCGTCCGCGTCGCAAGCAGCTGCTTGATGCCGGTCGTGAACTGGTTGACGACATGGTTCAGCTGGAGCGCAGCTGGTCCGCTTTGGAGGGCATATTCTGTCGCATCCTCCAGAAGATGTCTGAATGGGTAGTTCATGGGAGCGACGTCGACTGAGACGGCGCTAGAGAGAGATGGATAGTGTGAGAGTAGGCAAGACGATAGTTCAGCAGTGCCCTCACCTGAACAACCGTTCATTCAGTCAAAGTGCACCCCAACAATGCGCTCCAAAATGGACAATCAGCGGAACTGAAGAGAGCTTGGTCCAGTCATGATGATTTCCCTAAATGCGGCACCGCGTTTGCTTAGCTCATCTGCAGTCCATGTAATCGGTCCCGACCGGCACTGGCATTGTCGAGCGGCGTGGAAATAGGCGCAGAGCGCGTAGCAGGAAATAGGTGGAAAGGACTTGATGGTTGAGTAACAAGTTAGGCTGAAGTTAGGGGGACTCGCGATCGACATCGGCTTGCCTTTTTAGTCTGCGCGCCTCTTCCACTAGAACGACGATCATCTCGAACGGAGCAGCGTCTATAATATGGACGAAGATGTTGACATGCGCGTACGTGTACGCCACAATATCATTCAATTGTCTTTCAATACACTTCCCAGGCTGACGCCGCTTCCTCCGACAATGACTGGGTCCGCATAGTGAGCAACGACGGGTTCGCGTTCGTCGTGCGCAGAAACATAGCAAACATCAGCGGAACGATCAAGAATTCCCTTGACATGGAGAGTGAGTGTGATCTCATACTCATTGTGAATTCTGATCTGTAACTCGTCGCGTCAATCAGGTGGATTCGCAGAAGCTAGCGCAAAGACTTATGTCGCGACTGATCGGTAAGTACTGCTCTACGCGTATTCCTCCATCTGACGACGGTGCTACTCTAGTGCTCTGATCGTTCAGAAGCTCATTGAGTACATGTGCTTCAAAGCACACTATCAGAACTCGACGAAGAAGGAAGAAGTTCCTGTGAACGAGTTTCTCGAGAGGATCAATCCCGAAATTGTCTTGGAATTGTAAGTCTTTTCTCATGAATGCATGTCCTTTTACATGACACTCCACAGATTACTTGCTGCCGATTACCTAGACAGTGAGTGCACTCTCTTCGTGTCGTGCTTTCACTGACACGGTCTTCAGTGTGATTAGCTATTCATGAATGCATGTCCTTTTACATGACACTCCACAGATTACTTGCTGCCGATTACCTAGACAGTGAGTGCACTCTCTTCGTGTCGTGCTTTCACTGACACGGTCTTCAGTGTGATTAGCTATCGATATGTTATCGAGTCTGAAAAGGTGGTGCAGAAGACAGACTACAAGCGTCAAGGGTCAAGACCTCAAAGGCAGCTCGGCGGAAACAGATAGCCAAGTTTTCTCAATCAGCTCGAAACATAGAGCAACAGCAATATTCAGAAGAGGTGCAAGAGAATCATACAACGTGATCATACAAGTACTTTAAATTCTTTCGTTATGCTACGACTCTTTTTCGCCAGTGGTATCATGAGAAGGCGCTTTCGTGTCCCCAAAGTCGATTATAGATTCAAAGCGATCCAGTGTCGCCTATAGACGAGGATAGAGGGGAGGAATCAATATGGCTGATATCGATTGTCATTAACGAAATCGCTGCGCACTTTACCGACATCGCTGAGTTCCTCCCCGTCCTCGCCATCGTACGCGTCAAAGTCGTCTGCATCGAGGAAGGCATCGTCTTCGTCGTCCGACGCAGAGGGCTCGTCGGGGTGCAGGGATGCACACAGCGAGAGCGCCTCAAAGATGGCATCGACTGGGGCGGGTTTAGTATGGCTTCTGGGGAATGACAAGACGAGACGACGTACGCGAGGCGGGATCGTCTGGGGTAATGATCAGCTCCCGCATCTCCTCGTCCCCGTCCGCGGTGGGATCCCCAAACGTATCATCCAGCTGGCAGTAGATGTTCGGCACCTCGCCCTGCGCGCGCGATATCGCGTGCAGCGTGATCGCAGGGTACTCAATCTGGAAGCCGCTGCCGCCCTCGTTCTGTATGAAGACGAGGTAGGAGTCTATCACGTAGAGGGTGCCGACGCCCCATTCGGGCTGGCTGGCGATGGCGGGATCGAATGAGACGCGGACGTTGTCTTGCTTGTGCCGCAGGACGGCGGGGATGTCGGCGAAGTTTTCGGGCGTCGAGGCGACAAGCTCGCGGTGCTCGTCGGGAGTGTTGTAGGGCGGTATAGTTGATGTGAGTACAACAGACATGGTGGTCGCTAAATGAACCTCCTTCTGGCGGCTTGGCTGATGTCGGAGATGGCGGGCCGGAGTCCGCTTGGTGGAAAGTCGTGTTTGCACCTTTGATTCAGCAATTCAGTCTACGAAAGAACATGACATCGAAGTATGTATACACAATCTATGCGTGCCACGGATAAAAATGTAAATACACATATACCCACAGCAAAGCGTGAGACTGCACCAGAATAACACACAGCAAACGAGCTCGCGAAGAGTTCATGAATCGAAAAATTGTCCTTGCACGGACAGCTAAGGTCCCAGCGCAAATGGAAGACATTTCACGAAGAAATGCCCGCAATTCCGACTGGAAGACCCAGACTACGCCCCCAAATTCTTCTCGGTCGCCAATCATTCTGTATGTCTACCCTGGCACAAGTACTGGATATGGACTTTTCAGGTCAATACCCGTGGTCTAATTCCAGCCGCGACACTGGTCGCGAACGTTCTCCTCCCGCAACGGGTGGTGCTGTTCGCGAGATCTCAATCTGGGTACGGGCAATTGAGGGGGAGACCCTGGCAGACGGTAATAACGGAGATAGCAGGAGCCGGCGAAGCCGAACCGGCCGCCCATGCTGGCAATCAGCGCATCACGTCCAAGGGTCCAAGATTGAGTCCCCAGTACAGAATCGTAGGTTCAGAGCCCTAGACACGTTATTTCCACCTGGTTTTTTGCCCAGTCAGTAGTTTACTCAATTATAAATCGAGCTGTGGAGGCAGATTTTCGGGAAGTCATCAAGTTGAACGTCAGAATTTTTGTTATAGGGCAAAGTAGAGTCTCAGCATCGTTTAAGAGAAATTCCGCTTCCACAGCTCGATTCCTTGGGCAAAAAAGTATTGCTTCCAACCCTCAGATGAGAGCTCAGCATGCAGTGGGGATTACAACCTAGCTGGTAAGTTATTGCGAGACATCAAGCTTACATAATACCCCTTCACATCCTCGAACTCCATCGTACCGCGTCGAAACACACACCTAGGACGGCCCCCACCCCTCAAAGCTCATGGGTCGCTCAAAGAAACAGCTACAGCGACTCAATTTTACAGGCTCTCATCCTAACAGTGGCAAAGGGAAATACAAAAAGGTCCCGGATTCTGCTATTGACAAGGAAAACACGCCACCACCTCCGTCCCCTCCCCGACAAAGGCTCCATTTGCAAGCTGAAAAGGCAAAGCAGGACGTCAAAGCCGCAAAGCTTCGCAGTCGACACCTGGAAACCCGGCTTAACACCGAACGGCATCGGGTTTCTCGTCTCCGTGACAAACTGGACTTGTGTTATGCTGAGCGGGATGCTCTGCAGACAGAACTCGAACAAGCACGGGCCTTAGGTGGTAGCCAGAGTGTCTACATAGATACTCTCGAGACCAAGCTATCTGATTTGGAGGCGCACGAGAAGGATCTCGAGCAGGAGGTGCAGGAATCACGTAGTGGCATGATCGGTGCACTCGGAGCCTTGAATGCAAGCACGGCAGCGTTTTACGCAGAGCTTGGCCGTCGAGATGCATTACACCATGCCCAGTTAGCCTCCGCTACAGCCGAGATTGCAGCTGCACAGCAGAGAGAGCGTGAAACTCGCGCAATTGGTCAGGAGCGTGAAAGGGCGCTTGTCAACTCGAGTGAATTGCAGCTTGCTCGACAACAAGTGTTAGCGAAGAGAGCACAGTCCCAGGCACTTCTAGGTCAAGAGCAGAGGTTCACAGAGCGCATCTCCATCCTAGAAAAGCAGTCGGCACATCTGGAGCAGAGCACAGCAAAGCTCTCAAAGACGATTGATCATGTCCGCCAGAAGAACTCGCTATTGTCACGGGAGCTCTGGAATCTTCGTCGGAGGGTTGCTCGATTTACGGATAGACTTCAAAGGAAGGAGGAAGAGGTGAAGGAGCAGAGCAAATGGCGATACGTACGCGAGTCCGGAGTCATATCCGATGCTATCAGGACATGCGTGATGGAACTCGTTGCTCTTGGGGTTCCAGTTGAGAAGGTTTCTGGCGCGATTCTGGCTGTGTCTGATGCATTTGACATTCGCCTCGATGGAGAACTTCCAAGTACACGATCAAGTCGTCGCATTGTTGCCGAAGGTGGCGAACTTGCAGAGCTACATGTGGCTGACTTGATGAAGAATGCAAACCGTAAGTCGTACACTCTATAGCTGGGAGACACTACTTACTCTAGTATGCATAGAATTCTGCATCAGTGGCGACGGAACGACCTGGAAGAATATCAACTATGAGACTCGGCATGTTACCGTCACAGATTATATGGCTGATCCCGATGTACCAGAAGTGGACCGCAAGAAGGTACTAATTTCTATCTAGTATCGGACATAGCACTCATTCACACTATATAGACACTTCTCTTGGGTCTCGAAGCCACTGCGAGTCATACCAGTGAAGCTCAGGTGGCTGGATGGGGCCGGCTTTTCATGCCTCTTTGCGATGAGCATAATGCCTCGCCACTTGGACAGAAAGTGCCTATCGATCACCGAACCTTCTATACGAAGACATGCAGTATACTCACAGATCATGCGTCGGACCAAAAGAAGTGGAGTGCCCAGTTTGACACCATCCGGACCAAGTTCGATCTCGAGATCCGTGGGGAGAAACTGCTCCATGATACACCATCGGAGGAGGTTCTCGAGGCTTTGTGGAAGCTCACGCAGGAGAAAATCGCGTCTCTCGGAGGACAGGATGCATGGAACGCGCTCTCGTCAGATATAAGAGCTGAGCATGCGATGGAGATCACGCACCAGTTGATCATGCAATTCGGGCAAGAAGCCTTCGACTCTTTGACACCTGAAGAGAAGGAGGCGTTTCGGCTGTCTTGGTGCGGCTGTGCAATGCACAAGGAGGTGAATTCCTCGAAGGCTGCATTCGAGATCCTTGCAAAGAGCTGGGCACAGTATCCCGAACAGGCGCGTCCGATTACCCTTTACAACAAGGAGAATGCGGCCGCTGCCGCTGCCACCAATCCATCATTGCGAGCACGGGCAGAGGCCGTATCTGGTCGTGGTGGTGTCAAACTCATTGAGTTGCTATCCCTGCTTCTCAATAACAATCGAAACCGGCAATTGGGATATCAAGATATGCACTCACTGTTCTTCCTGGCACATCGACATGTCAGCCATATCATGCGCTTTCCGAATATAGGGCGATACGGGACGCTTGGATACGGCGCATCTGAGGTTATGGTCAATCTCGAAGTCTTCATAGAATTCCTGGAGTTCGCACGGGATCACAAGGGCTCTGGTAAATTTACCAACCTTGAACAGAACGTCTACGATGCACTGCACGATAAACCCACCCTCTCCGAGCTGGCAGCAATGTCAATCTACTCGCAAACCGTCGCAATTCCATACATGCGGACCGTCCGAGGCCATATCAAGAATCATTTTGATCTTGATCCATTCCTCCAGCGTGTCCTTTCCTTCGTTCGACGTGTTGCTGATGATCCGGACATCGTGCTAAAGTCTAACGTATCAGGCGATCCAGTGACGGCGGATGGGCATACATACGAACGTCAGGATGCTGTCTCTGCAGTCTTGCGCAGGGCACCGGATCTTCCACTTCTTCGCGAGCTTGTCCAAGCCGAGTTTACGGCTGCGGCAGAGGTCTGGGAGCGCTTTATCGCACACGATGCAAGTCCCCAGAGGAAGAATCTCACCGAACAGCAGAAACTTGACAAATTCACGCCATCGACCAACGATCATAGCGAGGGCAGTGCTGGTCAGCTCAAACGACTGAAGTCCCGGGCCCCGAACGCAACTATGGGCTACATCAATAGCAAGGCAATGTACAAGCGAAATCGACCGAAGTCCTGGATCCAGGACAAGTCGAAGACGCATCAAACCTTGATGCCATACGTACGGGGACGTGTGCGAGAGAAGGAAGCTAGCGGAGAAGGGAAGAAGCAGCGTATCGCCCTTGCGGAGGAGCATATCGCAAAAGCCGCAGAAAATAAGGTCGAGAGGGCACAGAAGAAGCAGCGCAAGGACGACAAACAGGCCGCTGTTGATGCCTGTATTCCGGTGATGTGCAAGTTCGGAATAGACCTCTGAAAAGAAGCTATCAATCAACCACACTATCAATCCTTATCACAACTAGTACTCCTTGTAAGGGAGCTGGGGTGCACAAAGGTTCGAGAGAACAAGGTGCTTTTGGGTAATGGAGAAATAGAGATGTATTCCGAACGTGTAGTTAAACTACGAGTTGTTTTAGGGGGTGTAGGGATTCGGATCGAAATGACACAAGAAAACCTTGAAGTCGTAGGCCGAACCTCTTGACGTATGAAGACCTTAAACAGCGCGAGGCAATGTAGCTTCTACCTATCAAGTGCTCTGGTGTACAAGGACTTTGTCTTGGAATCGTTAGGCCGCTACCGCAGGTTTTACGCCACTGGACTGCTAACGATAAGGACTCCTTCTTGCACTTAAACCAAACTTCTAGTGTCTTGCACCGGGACCCAAGGTTCCGAAAGGTGTCTCAGACGTTGACAACACTCGTTCAAACTCAACTTATTCCTCAAAGGAAAGTACTTCACGAAAGAGCGTGAGTGCAGGGCAGAACCACTTGCAAACCGGCCTTCTTGCGAATACAAGGTTCTAACACCAAGTAGATTCGTTGGTACTCGACTTAGTACGTCGGGATAAGGTTCTTTTGAGTCTTTCAAGGAGCTTGGCAACACCTGATGTCTTTAAATCTTGGAAAGGTCTTTGGGGTCTTTGGGGTACTTTGCAGAAATGAGTCGAAACTCGAGATAGATTCACTACAATGGCTGCGTCTGACTAGCGGCTACTGGGGGGGGATCTAAGCTACTGAAATATGGGTCCTTTGGCCCCTTTTATACTACTGGTGGTTTCCTACTGAGTAAGCATCTATTCTAGGATCGGGTACATCGGACATTCGAGTCATACAAGTGCTGGAATCTAATTGGCTATCCCTGGTCGAAACAACTGCGGGTGGAGTGCTTGGTCCTTTTAGCCATATACGCCACCTTGGCGGTATGGTGCAATCCTTTGGGTCCGGAGATCGAGGTCTGACAAGAACCTCGATCCTTAGGTATCTTTATGGTGCAAGGTCCTACGGACACCTGCTTTCTTGTGGGTAGGTTGGATTGAGATTGTCGAAAACCTCCCTTCGAGCGTAGACGCCACCGGGGAGTGCTTTCTTGAAGTGACAATGCATCCTTCTTTAGGGGTGATCCTTGATCTTGGATCATGATCGATCGGCATAGCGGAAGGCGTCGGTTCGGAGTCCTTGGCACTCCGAAGGTTATTTTCCCCTGAAGGATTATGACGTCCTTGAACTATTTTGGGACCTTCCAGGTCTTTGGGTCAATGTGCGCGGGTCTTGGTTCGTTCCGCCTGAACAGCTTAGAGTCCCTTGGGCCCTCCTTGAGTGCGAATGGTAATAGCACAGAGTCTGTAGTACAAGGTACACACAAAGGTATGGAATCTTGAAGAAGATCCAACGCGTGGATGAGGATATTCGGATGAAGGTGATCGAAGGTTTCGATCGCGCCTGTCCTAAAGGACTTGTTAAGGCGCCAGGACCTTGTCCTGGAGGCTTGCCCGCGTCAAGGTAGTAACTCCTGCGTGTTCTGTCTTAGGTACTCGACTAGAGGTCCTTAAGGTCTTTGGGCTTTCTAGGAATCGCAAAATTCCCTGTTTCTAGTACTGGAATAGTACCCTGCGTATCATCTCCCTTTGACTTATGAAATGTCGTCCGCGACATAGTCCTTGGTAGTCTAGAACCTTCTTCCTGGGCCCCAGGATGTCGTGATGAAGTCCCCTTTTGGTTCCTTCACCCGCAGGTACTTCTTTGGCCTAGCTGGTTCACTATAAAAGGACCTGGGACTTGTCCCCAGACCTTTCATTCCTGCCTCTTCTCGTATCATGGCTCCCAAAACTTGGACTCCCATCGCAAAACTGCTTCCTACAGCTCCGCACGTTCCGTCCGCGAAGGAGTTGATCACCACGCGCGACCTTGGCGCCAGTCTTGTTGCCTACTCGATCGATTATGATCCTCCTTCCAACACGCCCGACTTCCTTATGTATCTCGGCATGCACCTTACGCTTCTGGTTCCCAAGATCCATCGTCTGGACCTCAAGAAGGCGTGTACAAGTCTCGAGTTGGCACAGGAGATCGCTGGTTATGTTGACAAGATCATGGAGAGGGTCCTGGTGCGTCTTTCCTTGTTATGTCTTTTCCTGGATCTAACTTTCTTTCGTATCTGGATCTTTTAGGCCGTAGCCCATGACCTTCGCACCTTTCCTGCTGGTTCCAAGGTGTCGACGGACATGGCCGTGTTCTTCTACAACCTTTGCCTTTACGTCGGGATGCTTGTACATCTCCTGGGTATTCACCCTCAGACGCCCTCGCACCACATCGCACATATTCTCCAACCTTTGGTGAGCAGCTGCAAGAAGGCGTCTAACGCTCAGTTCCCTGCGCTGTCCTCGGGTCACCCTATGCATCCGGATAACGCTTATGTCAAGCCGGATAAGGTTGAGAAAGGCAAGGTATGTTCCTTCTTTACATGTTGTCTTTCCTTCTTGGTCTCATGATGTCCTTTAGAAAGCAAAGAAGTCGCCCGAGGTCGTTACGGATGCCATGGACAAGCGAGCCGAAACGGGAGACGGCGACGTCGAGATGGATCCCGACGCTTGTGCGCGCTTCTTTCGTCCGGAATACTTTGATTGGGCTGACGACGTTGCAGCTGGCGAGAGCGACGGTGAGGACTCCGTTGTCGTTGTCGGTGGCACTGTACGCTTAATTTATCTACCAGTTTTGCCTTCCTTTATTGAAGCCTTTCGTCAGCTCCAAGTTGCCAATTCCTTGACCAAGGAGGCTGAAGCAGTACGTCTTGCTTGACCTTATCTTTATCCTTGACTCCTTTCTGACTCCTTTAAACAGTCATCGTCCGTTCGTTATATTCCTTTCGCAGCCCTTCCGGGTATGGACGTTAACGCTCGCGTTTACCAGAAAGCTCTTCAAACCTTGGGCGCGATTAATGGTCAAGAAGCTCCTCCTAAGCGTAAGCTTAACGACGACAGCTCTCGCCGTACAGTTAAGGCCGCGCGTCCTTCGACTTTTGTGGTCGAACCCGCCGTCCTTAAACAACTCGAAGGTGGTAAGGTACTTCCTCCTTGCTTCTTGGCTTGTCTTGCTCATTCCTTCTTGTCCTACCAGCGAGCCAGTACATCAATGGTCTGTCTGCCGCGTTGGCACAGGTCCATAAGCGTATGTCAAGGTTGTCAGGTCTTGACGACCCCAACATTTCGCCTAACTTGGTGATTCTGGAGCACCAGTACCGACACGACATCATTTCGACTTTCAATGAGATCCGAGGTCGTATCCAAGTACTTCAGTCGACTCGGGACCTTTACATCTCGGCTTTAGACGCGATTGACCAGCCGCAGTAGACTACAAGGTCTCCCTTTTAGCCGATTCTTTACCAAGTCTTGACCAGTACCAAAACTCATAGCTTCTTTCTATTTCGTCCTTATACTGGTTTCGGATTTTATTTACCACCTTGTAGGAGCGGTAGTCATTTGTTTCATTAGGCTACTTTAGGCGAAGTTGGTGCATAATCCAACTCCTTTTGATTTGACCCCTCGAAGTTCTCCAGCACCTTTGCAGGGCCAAGATCGAACTTAGTTCGATCGGCTATCGCCGATCACATCCGCCTTTGGAATGGTGGCGCCCAGACTCGGTCTGTTCGGACCTTCCTGGCCGGCAGAGGTCCCTTTTAAGTAGGACGTTGAGAAAAGGGTTTCCTTTTAGCCCTCCTCGTTAATCATGCCCGCACCTGTTCTGCCTTCCTTTGCGGATACGCGCATTCAAGGTGTTCGTCTTCGCTCGCCGTTGACGCCTTTCCAACACGACTTAGTCACGGCGGACCTTGCTCTGAGCTGTGCCATGGAGATGTATAACTACTCCCGCTACTTCGTCGTGGTGGTTCGCTTTCCTGATGGGAAGCTGGCCACTGAGGATGATACTCGACTCATTCCTCAGCTTCGACCTCCCGTTCGTGCTTTTGGCCGTAACGAACCTCTAGACGTCCCAACCTTGCGCTACCTTTTGCACATTCTGGTGAGTCTGGTTGGTTCATTTGACACCTTTCCGTTCTAAACGGATGGTGCTAGGCCCGCTTTCGTTATGTCTGGGAGCCCGCCTTTCACTTTCAGAACGCAAACATTCCTCACGGCTTCAAGGCGCATTTCTTTCCCTTGTACTATGCCGCTGTCGAGCTCTGCAAGGCTTGGTTCGCGGAGGGTAACACCAAGTTTGATGGTGAAGGTGCCCTCTTTCACCTGGGCAACCTTAACATGGACATCCTTGCGAGTCATCCTTGGTTTACTCGAGAGTTCATAGGTCCTTTCGTAGTACGTTTAACTTGCTTTCTTTTCGTGCTCCATTGCCTTTTCTAAACCTTAGACGTAGGTCGAGGCCCACTTTGGTGGTTATTCCAGTTTCTACACACTCCTTAGCTCGCTTTATATTGGGTCTGACGACCTGAAGGTCCTCCCAGTTCAGTATGGGGACCTTCATATCGACATTGTTACGGTCATGAAGTGGTGGCCGGAGTTCCAGCGTCAGAACTCGGCACTTTATGGCTGGGATGACGTCCACGCGTTGGAGAGACCTCCCAACATGCGACGGTTGATCCCCGAAATTGACCTTCCTGCCAACCGGGTCTGTGACCAACTTCGTAGTTTGCGGGCTGGTTGTAACTTCTGTGTTTCCAGCGCCCCAACCAGTCATTGCCTTTCGTCGATCCACTGCTCTGGCTCATCGACTGGTCGGAGGCCACCGACGTAGATTACGAGCTCCTTGCTACTAGTATGCTAGCAGTCGACCTTCGTAACGCCGGGCCTTTCTACGCGCGCCTTGCTGGCCTTCCAGTTCCTCCTGACTGGAGTCGTTTTGCTTAGTTCTTTGTTTGCACCTTTCTGACCTAAAGGTCGTCTTTCATTCTATCCTTGTTCATTTGTCCTTGTACCTAAAACGCTTTATTTGTATTGTCTACATAATAATGCGACCTTTCCTGTGCCCTTTGAACCTTCTTGCGTACTTATTCCCTGACCTTTCGAACCTTAAGGTATACCAGGGGACTTACTTTCTCCCCTTGACTTATAAGGTTCTGACTTAGGTCTCCTTGGCCTTCACACACACGGTTTCACACAAAGTGGTTGGTGCAAGAAGTCATGTTTGGGTAGTATTACAACGGGGCGGGCGGTGCGTGTATGTAAAGTGTCCGTTTTTCTGGCACTGGGACTCTAGTTCGTGTATAAAATGTTCCTTTGATAAACGACGGGTCCCTACTACTGTCCCATCGCTATCTCGGCAACCTTCCTGAATTTCTCTCGACCTTGGTCACTGAGGGCGAAGTACAGCGAGAGGACCCGGTCCACGTTCTCGACGGAGTCGACGCGACTGGTCGAGGCGGAGGCCGACGCGACTGGGCGGCTGGATCCTTCGCCTTTGTCCTGGAATCGAACCGTACTGGCCGACTTGGCGGGACCTTTCGAGACCTTGGAAGAGGCGGGCGGCGGGACAACGCTGACCTGCTTCCTCTGCTGGAAGCGGGTACGCGGCGCCTGGACCTCCTCGACATCGGAGTCACCAGAGCCCTCTGCTTCGTCCTCCGACGGTTCCACCTGCTTTCCCTTGCCCTTCCTGCTGGCGGAGCTCTCGACACGACGGCGTTTCGCCGCGGGCTCAGCCTTCCTCGTGTTCCTCTTCTTCTTCTCCTCCTTCCAACGCCTGTCCGCCTCCGCTGCTATTGCGTGTGCGGCGTCGGAATATCCTTGGGGCTTGAGGGCTCGGATTTCGGCCTCGGTCTTGCGTTTCGCCGCGGTCTGCAACTGGGCGTGGACTCGGGGCGCGACTTCCTTCCACGGGACGGGGACCTGACACCTCCTCCACGCGACCCAACACGGTCCATGCTGACCGTCCTTCTCCTTGCACTGGTCGCAGGTGAAGCGGTTGTTCTTCTCGACCGGTGTGGCGTGGATCCGGAAGTAGGTGCAGACCAGCTTCTGCTTGATGCAGGGAGTACAGAAGCCGTCGTTGCGATGGAGGGGGATGCGCGGGTTGCTTTTATCGCGCTCGTCGAGGACGAAGTCGTCCTCCTCCTCTTCTTCGGGCTCCTCGTTCTCCAGCTCGTCCTGCTCCTGCTCGGACTCGTCCTGGTCCTGTTCCTCCTCCAAGTCCTCCTCGACGAACTTGCGCTTTTGACTACCACCAGTGGTGGCGCGCGCGACCGAGGTCTTCTTGGCGGGTTCCTTGTCCTTGGGTTCGACCTTTACAATGGCGGTCCTCGTCCTGGTGGTGGCATCAGCAAACGTTAACGGTGCGACGGTACGTCGAACGACGTACTGGGTTGCCGACTTGGGACCACCCTTGCCTGCTGTGACGAGGTGTGGTTTGCGTTTGGAAGGTGCCACCTCGGGTTCGGGCGACGGTTCATGGTGTGAGGAGGGGGCGGTGGACGGAGCTCGCGAGTCGCGAGGACTCGGGGATTCCTCTGCCGCGATCTCCTGCATCGTGGGGCGCGGAGTACCTTCTTCGTCGACCTTGCTGTCAAGGCTCGGCGTCTCCTCGCGTTGGTAGCTGGTGAACCCGAGCTCTTCGATTGCCTGCTCGATCAGGGTGTCCATGGTCTTGTAGAACGTCCTGTCGATGGCGAGGCTGTCGCGTTGCTTCCGCATCTCGACCAGCAGCGCTCCCCAGAAAAGGTTTGCCCGGTCGTGGTCGTGTACGAAGTTCCATAGGTGGTCCAGCTCCAGGAAACAACGCTGGGCGTCGTCTTCTGAGAGCCGGATGGCGAGCTCGGGGGCGACGCTGTCTTGGCCGAGGAACACGGTCTCATACGCGGGGCGGGCCCGCTTTTTGTATGCGGAGGTGGCGCGCCATGCGGTGCTAAGGGCTGTCTCGACGCGTTCGAGCGGAGTGGCCCTGTTAGCTGGAGTCGCCGTGAGCGTATCCTGGAACGTCAGCCAGAAGACGGCGTTCTGGAGGTAGCCCTTGTAACCGGCTTCCTGCAGAATTTCCCGTGTCGCCGCTGGGTTGGCGTTCAGTAACTCGGCCAGACGTAGGCTAATGCCCGCGTCCAGCTCCTGAGGTGCGGTCGTGTTTGTCAGAAAGCTGCCGTAGTCAAACAGAGGGCGGGTCATTTTGACGTGGTCTGGCCTGGCTTCGCATGGAATGCGTGGGGGCTAGAGTGAGGAGTGGAGGTGGTGAGTTTCGCGGTTTTTACACGCGTCTTTGCCCACTACTCACCTCTTCCTGCACTTGCGACTCCTTTTCCTGCTCCTCCTTTTCTGCGGGAGGCTCCTGGTCTTGTCCTTGCGACGACGATGGCAGCGGCGGCGGCGACTGCTCCTTTTGGTAAGTAAGTTCGCTGCCGTTCCTTGCTGTGATCGCGTTGGGTGCTTACCTTCGCGTCCGCAGGTTGCTCGGGGTCTTGGGATGGTGCTGCCATGGTGGTTGTCGGGTGAGTGGTGCGTCCTTTTCTGCGCTTACCACATCACTTACGGCTTCATTACCTTTAAGCTTTCTTGGTTCACACCCGACCCTGATGCCTCGTGTCTTTGGTGACCGCTAATTCCTTATTTTATCTTTCTTTCACTGTTATCCTGGCTACAATTGTAACTATGTAGGCGTGAAATATGATTTCAAAATGAAATTATAGTCTGTTGAATAAATGGGACCGATGTCCCTCTATTCCCTCTTTACTTTTCTGATGACGTCCCCGTCATCTGGTATGGGTACCTTGACTTCCTTGAACCTTCAGGATTGGTTTCCTGAGTATGTTCAAGTACTTCTTGCAATGATATCCAAGGTCTTGGTGATTGGTTTGCTTATGAAGTGTAACCGGTCGAAGAACTGCTTCCCAAGGTCTATAGGGTCTCGTCGTGATACAAAGGGAATTACACGGAACTGAGCTATCTTGTCTTTATAGATCGTTCCATCCAACTCACAGACGACATAGTTCCCTGCTGAGGTCCTTGTTACAACAGCATAAGGTCCCATAAATCGTTCCTTGAACTTTGCATTCATTTCTGATTCGATCCTGGTATTCCTTACTAGTACCAATTCACCGGTCTTGAACTTATAGCGAGGGATACTGTTCTGGAAGTCCTCCAGGAACTTCGCAGCAGCCTTCTGTTTATTTAGAAGGACCTTTGACCTGAGTCTAACAGTATCTTCCTTGTGCTTTATGAGCTGTCGGGCTCGAAAGGCAATAAGGTCGGAGTGGGAGACCAGTCGATCTGGTGATTCGACCAGCCACGTCAGTTCCTCAAGGTCCATTGGCATGATTGGCTCGCAACCTGTTACTGCCTGGAACGCTGAAGTGCCTAGACTTCTCTTTATGGTAATGCGTTCGGCCCAAAGGACTTCGTGTAAGAACTCTGGCCATCGTTCGGGGTTACCCCTACATACCTTGAAGAGTGATTGACGGATATCCCAATGTCCTCTTTCAACCTTTCCATTGGCTTGTTTATTATATGCCGTAATCAAGATACCTGTAATACCATATTTTTGTTCAATGTGTACTAAAGCTTTCTTGATCGCTGGCCCATTATCGGTTACTATTTCCTTGATACAACCCCACCTGCACAGAATGTCCTCAAAGATCCATTCTCCCAGTGACTCGGCGGTCTCTTCTTTGAGAGCCCTTGCCTCTGGCCAACTTGTTAATCTGCACCTTGCCACAGTCACAGCATTGAAGCCGGCCCATTTTGAAGGTCGTTTCTTTCTTGCGGATTCCTCTCCTGCCTTAGGCATCCTGAAGGTGTCTATATAAGCCCTTTCGTAGATACCTGGAGTCGAAGTAATTGTTGGTGCAACCTTTATGTTACGTTTCTGGCGTTTCTGACACAGCACACAGGTCCTTACATACCATCGTATGTCAACCTCCATACCGGGCCACCAGAATCGTTTCATTATGAGTTGTAACACAGAATATTGTCCTTTATGTCCTGCCCGGTCGTGTAAAGCTTTACAAACAGGGATTCGTTCTTTTGGAAGTAACACTCGGCGGGGGTGAGAGTCTGGATGAGTTCGGTATAACCTCTCATGCTGGACAAAGAAGTCCTTACCCCATTTCTCCAATTCTTCGTCCTCAGGTACATCTTCCGATTGTAGGTAAGGTTGAAGTTTGGGTAAATAGGTCTCCCATAGCCGTTCCCGTTTGCTCTTATTCAGCTCTGGGAACTCCGAGATATGCATCCAATCTTCGATATCTTTGACGTTTACTAGTCCTGAAGTCCTTACGGCTTTAGAAACCTTCATATGGTCCGGCAAAGGACTCCGTACTATTTCTTGAAAGAAGCCTCCCCTACTATCGATGTCATTCCTGAAGGTATCGAAGTCCAAGGGTTGCTTTTCTACAGGCAGACCTTCGGGCTCCTGATATTCAAAGGTATTGACTTCGTCGTCCTCTACCTCTTCGTGAGGCCGGGGTACTACTTCATCGTGCTCTGAGGCTGGACGGCGACTTAAACCGTCCGGGCCATGAACTTTTCCTGGTACGTGTACAAGTGTGAAGTGATACATCAAGATCTCCTCCGCCCACCTTTGTAGGTTTGCGTTTGCTAAGGAGTCCACGTTGGATAACATTCCTTTGATGTATTTGGCATCCACTTCAATTTCTAGTTTCCTACATCCTAGAAGGTAGTACTTGCACGCGGACAGAGCTCGGAACAGCCCAAATAGTTCTCTTTTTGCTTGTGAGTACCTTGCTTCCCTATCGTTCAGTGTCAAAGACATGAACTTGGCGAAGTATCGTTTCTTGGAGTCGTTGGGGTCCACTTGTGATAGATAGAATCCAACTGCCTGGTAAGAGGTATCCACTGACAGCGTGATTGGCGTGGACCATTCATAATTCAATGGTTTCAGCATCGGACAAGTTCGTATAGCCTCCTTTAAGGTGTCCATACTTGCTTGTTCCTCGTCTGTCCATCGGAACTTGGTAATGTCTTTGGTTAACCTGGTCAAAGGTAGAGCCTTCTTAGAGTAGTCTTTTACAAACGCCCTAAAGATTCCCGCTGTTCCTAAGAACGAACGGACCTCCGTGAGCGCCTTGCAAGGTGGCCAATCTGAGATTATTTTAACTCGGTCTTCAGCCGGCTTCCTGCCTTCATAGGTACAGACATGTCCTACTACCACAATCTCGTCTGCACAGATGATAGCCTTGTGACCCGAAAAGGTGCCTCCGGCATATTTCATTCGTTGTATGATTCGATTCATGTTAAGAAGGTGTTCCCACACAAAACGCCTGACTTCAGGGTGACCTGGGAGCGTTTCATAAGTACCATCAGCCTGCTCATATCGGGTGGCGGGTCCGCGGACTGGCACATCATCGATATAAGGTCGAGTGAAAGCTGGTATTTCGTCTTTGAGAATCGTTGTAACATCGTCATGGAAGATAGGTACTGAATTGGTCCAGCCCATCGGTAAAGTCTTTAACCTTAACGCTCCGTAAGGTGTTGAGAAGGTGGTCATATCGCGGGACGCGGTGGCAAGGAGCCGTTCATCGTATCCAACAAACAGGTCCAAGGTTCCTCCACAGCTCCGTCCTGCGAAGGACTCCGCTAGTTCCTCCGTTGCTGGGGGTAAACCTGAGTGCGCAATGGTTACCGCATTAAGTGGCTCCAGACTGTGCACTAGGCGAAGTTTCTTCCCATCCTTCTTAACTACACAGAACCACCTGGAGCGATATGAGGAGTTCGAAGGCTCATACACGCCCGAGTCTAGTTTGTGCTTGATAATCTTACAGACTTCTTCATAGATCCCTGGAGGGATTGGTATATTCCTTAACACCCAAGGTGTATGCGGTATTACTGGGATATCCACCGGTGGGAAGAATTCTGGTTTGAAGTGTCCCTTTTCGGATTCTTCCCAAGCAAAACCGTCGTTCTGTTTACAGAATATGGAGTCTACAATCCGTTTTTCTGTGTTGGTCAGAAAGCTTCCGGCATGGTCGGCTTGTATCTGTTCCCTCCTTTCAGCAGTATATCTGCCTGTGGGTACAAAGGGTGGTGGATCGGGCACTAATTCAGGCATCCCAGCTAGTGGGTCACCATGAATATGGCGCTTGATCCTAAATTCTTCGGGTAAGGTTCCAAGATGAGCTTTGATTTTCAAGGCTACTGGCTTGTACTTCTTTCCTACGAATACACCTCTCTTAGGGATCTGACTTTCCAACCTTAGAAACTCCTGTTGTGCCTCCGCCATGTAATCCTTTGGTAGGGTTACTGACAAGCCGGTAAAGACTTGTTCTAGCTCCTTTGGTATCCCATAAAAGAGATTCAAAGTCGCCGTGGCATAGGACTTATATTCCTCCTGATCTTCCGCAATCTGGTTGATATTGAATACCTTGCGAAAACCTTGTGTTTTAGGTAGAGTCTTCAATAGTCCTGATGGTGTTACCATGCGTTCTGGAACCGTCATAGGTGCCGATGCTTGGTGCATCGACGCATGCATAAAAGCGTGCTGTTTCCTTAACCTTTTGGCTGCCTGATGGACTTTATTGGGTGATTTCTTCAGGTATAAGGACGTTAAATCTCCTTCGCCAAAGGTTTCCCTGCCGTCGCCAGGTATCCAAGTTTGTTTTACTTCGATATTTCCTTCTGGCAACGTTTCAAGGATCAACACTGCTTCTCCGTAGGAATTTCCTACGTCCTTGGGTTCCAGTGAAAACCCGTTTGTCCACCTGGGATCATATGCCTTGGAATCTGACCTCTACGGTAGGAAGGTAAGGATAACTTCTTCCCGTTTGTGTTGTCCGTGAGGGTCCCTATCGCATTCCCATTCGGGAGATTGGTGATTACCAGGTTGGAAACGATCTCGAAAGGTCGTCCTAGTAGTACCTCATAGGCGGGATCCTGCAACACATGTAGCTGGAGGTAATAGACAATACCTTCGAAGTCGAAGGGTATGTTACGAGCCAATCCTAAGGTACTGGTTCGTCCCTTGTCCGCGCTTTCCATGGTAATGGTGAAGGTGGGATCATAGGCTATTCCTAATTCCAATGCTGCCTTGAGTGAAAAAGAGGCGATCTGTGACCCACCATCTACTAAACTCTCCTTTTTACCATTCTTGTTGATCATAGGCCAAAAGGTTCGCAGGTCTGCATTCTCCGGGGCCATGTTACCACTTATCATTTGAAAGGGACCAGTATAATGACCTCCTGAAAGGTTTACAAACTGTTCTACCGCATCATGGACTACAATGCCACCAATTGGTAAATCTCCTTCTTCATGAAAGTTGACTGAGTATAGCTCTGGCTGGAAGTGATCTTGTACCGTATTGGTTACTACTTCCGTCTTGAATACAGACACAGGTGTATTGCGCTTCCTGATGAAGTCCGAAATGCTTTGCTGCCAAGGGGGGTTGGTAGCTAGTAGCGCTTCGGGCAACAAGAATTTCCAGGCTTCGCGCCAGCTGGGGTTCTTGTGCAAGAGTTCTTCCGCCAGACTACGCCTTTGGAAGCTCTTTATCTTAGGTTCCTTAGTGGTTATCTTTGGTTGGTTCTTTTCTGGCAGAGTTGAAATCTGCTTTTGGTTGCGGCACCGGGTCGGGTTCTTCCATCGCCAGGACTTCGTCAAGGAGTTCCTGATCAACAGGTTCTATTTCTTGAGTCATTTCTGGTTTGGAGAATGATACCTTAGGCGGAGCTGCTTTTGAGATGACCACGGACACCCGGTCCCTCGGCCATGAGGCTAACTTCTTTGTTGGAGTTGAATCCAAAGGTGCACTGTGTGCTTTTGCACTCTGACGAGTTTGACGAGTTTCTACAGTAAACTGGCTCTCCGGAGGAGTATGTGCTAACTGCACTCCTTCCTTCATCGAGCCCTGCCGAAACCCGGATAGGCGTCGGGGGCAAACTCTTCATCTTGTGCTGGGGCTTGAACATACATTGAAACCTCAGGTGCGAACTCATCTTCTTGAGATTGGAACGCGGATACCTTAGGTGCGTGCTCTTGTTGAAACTTCTGGATCTGTTCCCAGGGGCTCAGAGGCTGCTTAGGACTAACCCTTTGAATAGGTTGACTAGTAGCTCCATTGGTTACATGATATATGTTGGTACCGCCTGGTTTGTAGATCTGACCATTGCTTTCGCACATTTCCTTTGTGGGACAATGGGCTACAATATGCCCTAGTTCACGACAGAAGTAGCACCTTCCATCGTTAACTACAAACTTGTTTCCTGGGAACGCGCCCGGAGGAGCTTTGTATACTCCGTTCGGTAGGTTGGTTGGGACTGAGATACCTTGAGCAGGTGTTTGCAGATAAACCGGCGAGGCTTCTTGTACAAAACCTTGCGTGCGGAGTCCTTGCGGACCACCACGCTGTAAGGTATGGAGAAGTTCTGCCATCATCTTTTGATCAGCCTTGCGCGCCTCTTCACGTTCCTTTTCTCCTTTTTGGATAATATCCTGGAGGCTAGCTACCCTGTTAAGGTATTCATCCAACTCTTCTGTCTTGATTTGGGTGGTGGAGACCGGGATCAGTTCCCTGTTATAAGGACTGTCCTTGGCACTCTTACTCATCCATTTATCGGTCAAGAAGTAGTTGGAGATTGCTGCCTCGACCTCTGTCAATGTGAAGTCATAGGTGGGTATAGCTCCGGCCGCAGCTTTCGCTTTGGCGTTGCGTCTGAGATCCCCAAGGACATTATGCCAAACTCCCTCTGTAATAGAGGACTTGATATCTTCTATGGCTCCCTTATTGGTAAGTTCACCCGACGTGATAAGATGTCCCATGATATGGAGCACTTCGCGCTGAAAGCTTTCCCATTTTTGCTTATTGGCTATCGGCCTAGCCAGATACGGGTCCAAGGCATCCTTTAGATCGGCTGGAACATACGTAGGATCGTTCTTTCCTTTTGAGTATGAGGAGAGAACTGATTCCTTGAAGTCCGCCCAGACACCTTTTAAGTAGTCTGGGTTTTTATGCCATCTAAGGCGTTGTTCATGGCCGGCGTATAGCGCAGCTACTTCCAACTTGGTGCCTTGTTCGGTGATTCCCGTCTGGTCGAAGATCCAGTTGCACATCGTGAAGAATTCCCTCACATCATCTCCGGAGTGTCCCTTGAACTTGAGGGCATCCCTTGAGAATGGTATCGGGATCTTTTTGCCTTGGATCTCCTTTTTAGCCTCATCGCTAAGCTCCTCGGAAGGTACAATCGCTCGTACTGCCATTACTGGACCTGGTATCGTGTTTTGGGTAGACGTATTGAAGTCAATGAAGGGGGTAATAGGGTCTGGACTTTCGGGGTCTTCAAGGTCAGTCAAAGGACTTCCGAAAGGTGTTATGAATGCGGGACTAGGCGAAGTTCTAGAGTCCAAATGTCTTCGGATACTGGTTGGAGTTCTCGAAGGTGATTCAGGATTCGACGAAGTTCTTATCCTAGAGGCAGTAGGTGTTGAAGGTGGTACTTGCGTACGTTTCTTCTTCGTTTGGTTCTTTGGAGTAGTCGGGTTTGCGAATCGTTGCTGGGCTTGAGCTACTTCACTAGGTAAACCGTTGTAAAGTGAGCCTGCTATTGGACGATTGCTTCGTAGGCGACTAGTAACACCAGTGGTTGATGGATTTGAAGATCCGGCAATAACTGGGTCTCCTTTTGGTGGTGGTGGATTTGCTCGGTTCTGACTGTTGGTGTAACGGCCAGAGTTCCTTGCAGCCAGCGTCTTTTTGTTATGGAGATTCTGATCTCGGGGTTGACTAAGAGTCTTTCGAAATCAAAATTTACACCCCCTCACGGTGGGCTCCAAAATATGATGTGCAAGTTCGGAATAGACCTCTGAAAAGAAGCTATCAATCAACCACACTATCAATCCTTATCACAACTAGTACTCCTTGTAAGGGAGCTGGGGTGCACAAAGGTTCGAGAGAACAAGGTGCTTTTGGGTAATGGAGAAATAGAGATGTATTCCGAACGTGTAGTTAAACTACGAGTTGTTTTAGGGGGTGTAGGGATTCGGATCGAAATGACACAAGAAAACCTTGAAGTCGTAGGCCGAACCTCTTGACGTATGAAGACCTTAAACAGCGCGAGGCAATGTAGCTTCTACCTATCAAGTGCTCTGGTGTACAAGGACTTTGTCTTGGAATCGTCAGGCCGCTACCGCAGGTTTTACGCCACTGGACTGCTAACGATAAGGACTCCTTCTTGCACTTAAACCAAACTTCTAGTGTCTTGCACCGGGACCCAAGGTTCCGAAAGGTGTCTCAGACGTTGACAACACTCGTTCAAACTCAACTTATTCCTCAAAGGAAAGTACTTCACGAAAGAGCGTGAGTGCAGGGCAGAACCACTTGCAAACCGGCCTTCTTGCGAATACAAGGTTCTAACACCAAGTAGATTCGTTGGTACTCGACTTAGTACGTCGGGATAAGGTTCTTTTGAGTCTTTCAAGGAGCTTGGCAACACCTGATGTCTTTAAATCTTGGAAAGGTCTTTGGGGTCTTTGGGGTACTTTGCAGAAATGAGTCGAAACTCGAGATAGATTCACTACAATGGCTGCGTCTGACTAGCGGCTACTGGGGGGGGATCTAAGCTACTGAAATATGGGTCCTTTGGCCCCTTTTATACTACTGGTGGTTTCCTACTGAGTAAGCATCTATTCTAGGATCGGGTACATCGGACATTCGAGTCATACAAGTGCTGGAATCTAATTGGCTATCCCTGGTCGAAACAACTGCGGGTGGAGTGCTTGGTCCTTTTAGCCATATACGCCACCTTGGCGGTATGGTGCAATCCTTTGGGTCCGGAGATCGAGGTCTGACAAGAACCTCGATCCTTAGGTATCTTTATGGTGCAAGGTCCTACGGACACCTGCTTTCTTGTGGGTAGGTTGGATTGAGATTGTCGAAAACCTCCCTTCGAGCGTAGACGCCACCGGGGAGTGCTTTCTTGAAGTGACAATGCATCCTTCTTTAGGGGTGATCCTTGATCTTGGATCATGATCGATCGGCATAGCGGAAGGCGTCGGTTCGGAGTCCTTGGCACTCCGAAGGTTATTTTCCCCTGAAGGATTATGACGTCCTTGAACTATTTCGGGACCTTCCAGGTCTTTGGGTCAATGTGCGCGGGTCTTGGTTCGTTCCGCCTGAACAGCTTAGAGTCCCTTGGGCCCTCCTTGAGTGCGAATGGTAATAGCACAGAGTCTGTAGTACAAGGTACACACAAAGGTATGGAATCTTGAAGAAGATCCAACGCGTGGATGAGGATATTCGGATGAAGGTGATCGAAGGTTTCGATCGCGCCTGTCCTAAAGGACTTGTTAAGGCGCCAGGACCTTGTCCTGGAGGCTTGCCCGCGTCAAGGTAGTAACTCCTGCGTGTTCTGTCTTAGGTACTCGACTAGAGGTCCTTAAGGTCTTTGGGCTTTCTAGGAATCGCAAAATTCCCTGTTTCTAGTACTGGAATAGTACCCTGCGTATCATCGGTCTCCGATGCTGAGATGCTGAAGGATCCGGATCGCCTCCGAGCATGGTACCAGGAGCTGGGGAAGGACCGCATCGACAAAGAGATCGACCTTAATATCGACTGGCATCGATCCCAGGAGACGGCGATGATTGCGAACGGCCTGATCACTGGGGAGGGGCGCAAACTCCCCACGATGGCCAAGTCAACGATCGGGTCAAGGCCAAAGAAGATCGCTGTCCTGATAGCTTCTATAGAGAGGCGACATCAGTGGGTGAGGGAAAAGGTACTTCCCGTGTTCTATATGGCTGCCACAGCATCGGATGTGCAGGAAGAAGGAGACGAGGAGGAGGAGGACACATCAATGGACATTAACTATATCTACAAGGACTAATTGGGCTTAATTCACGTGTATATACCAGATAATGTCGACTACTTACTTTACATCCGTATAATACTGCGTACACGGTGCTACTGTGGCGACGACAGCCTGGGGACATGGGCGCGATGGTCAAAGAGGATGCCGATCACATGCCGGTCAAGATAATCAGTCCGTGGCTGATGGAAGCGTCTAGTCCAAACAATGCCAATCTGCCAGGGTCCTCCCCCCAATTGCCCGTACCCACTCAATCTGGGGAGGTCCATTCGTCGGATCGAGTGCGGCGGCTTAGTAAGTGCACTGCCACAAGATCCGTGAACCATCTTCTGTTGCGTTCGACCGTCACCTCAATTCACTCGTTATGCTGCCATGGCGCGATCCAAGCTTCAAATTGGGAGCACTGTAGTAGATTGTGTATAGGTAAGTGTAATATGTACTAGAATATGTGAATCTAAAGTGGTATTAGTGTCTGAATTAGATCTCATCATCGGTATCCATAGAATACATTCTGTCGTTTCCTTCCCCCCCGTCTTGGACTGTTTCGTTGTCGGAAATATCCTCCTCTATGGCCGGTTTTGGTGGCCTTGGATCTCCAGAACCATTCCTTCGTCGCAATGCTTTCAACAGCTGCTCTTGACACTGAGCCCTGTTCTTCGTGAACTTCTTGATGGGAACCTCCGTATCCTTGCCATAGACACGGTGGATGTCGAGCTGAACCTTCATCTCTGCGACCGTGAGCTCTTCCACATCAGCCTCCTGCCCGACGTACTTCGCATCAAGGACCACATCATTTCGGCGCTTCTTATCGGCAGCTGTCTTTCTCTTCTTCAGTCCGGTCTTCTCGATACCCGCTTTCTTTGCTGCTACGTGGACCCTCTTCTTCTCCTTCTCGCGCTCCCCTGCTGTCTTCCTGCGAGCGATGGCTGCCCGGCGAGCATAGACGTGGTCTTCCTCAGTGAGATTCTGATCAGCCCACTTCTCGGTATGATTATCCTGGTACATGTAGCGCGCGTTCGCCTGCTCCTCTGTGATACGTGGCCGATAACGCTTCTGGACCCGCTTCCGACCCAGACGCCCCTCATTCAGGTCGTTCGTCGCATGCATAAAGTATCGTGTCCGCTCCTCGGGTGTCAATTGATCAACAACGCCACCCTTCTTGAACTCGGAGGAGAACCGAGTCGCTGTCTCCAGGGCACCGTCAAGGTAAACCTTGAATGCATCACGGAATGCCGGTAGCGTGGAAATCAACGTCTTGACCACGGCCATGACCTCGGGGTTGTCGAATTCAGATCCATCGAACGTTCCAGTGGCCGCTGTCGCGTCTGGCCCGAGGAGAAGGTCAAGATTGTCTCTCAGCTTCTGGAAGTGTGCCAGTAGCTTCTCGTGGATTGGTCCAAGGTCCAGGAGATTGATGTCTCGACGTGCACGGACGTGATGCATGTAGGGCCGGCCAAAGGCCTGAGACTCGCACACAAGGATGCAGAACTCGGTGAGTGTCCCAGGATCCTTGAGCGAACGGTAGAAGTTCAGTTCAACATTAGTGAACTTCTGGGACTCCTTAGAGTCCCGTACGTATTCCATGAAGGAAATGAATGTGTCCCGATGTTGCAAGATGACTTCGGCCGCGTTGCAATGAGACTGGTACCGTGTGTTGCTAGTATCCGGGTAGGCGACATGTATTCCAAGTTGCGTCTCGAAGAACCAGGTGAAGTCGTCCTGTTGCCCTTTTTTGTTGTCTTTATGATTGCAGACGAGACCACCAAGCATGGCGGCATGCACCGACCCGGCGTTCGATTTTTCGCGAGCCTGTGTAGCGGCGTCCGTAGCGGCTGTACTCGTTTCTTCAGCCGCTTCTACAATCTCGATAATAGCAGCATTGTCCTTGTTCGGCATCAGGATGGGTGCGTCCTTCCGACCTGGCCAAAATACCTCCTGCAAGCGCTTCATCCCTCCCTTCGTCCAATTCAGATTCTTGTGCATACAGCACCCGCCCATGATCCAGTGTCCGAATCGCTGGGTCTGCTCCCCAGGTGACATTTCCGCATACTCCTGTGCCCCAAGCTCTCGGACAACATCATCAAGGAGGCCAGCCTCACGGCTCGCTCTTTCATCGTCCGAGAGTGCGTCCCATGCCGCAGCACCACCAGTCCTCTCCACTAACATCTCCTTGCTCTTCCAGAGCAACTGAAACAGGATCTCGGGCGCCAGGATCTGAAGTCGAACAATGCCGAGAGCTAGGTCTCGTTCGACGTCTTTCATCTCTTTGAACATCCGATTGCCCTTCTTGACGTCGTTGGCATGATCGCCATACGTTCCTCGAAGCTTTGAGAGCCAGGTACGGACAAGCGACTGAAGACCAAGTCGCTTTGATAACGGACTGTTGTTGTAGGTTTCCGAGAAGCGCTCGATGACTTTCACGGTGCCCTCCACGTTGGTCTCGGTGCTATGATCAACAGACACCTCGACGCCCATAGACAAGACATTGCGGGAGCCGTCGCTAGCGATGCAGACCATTCCTCGTGAGTCGTAATTGATGTGCTTGTCGGATGTTGCATCACTACTGTAGGTGATGTCTGGTTTGGTTTACTTGAGGACCCAGTTGAAGATTATATGAACAACTCACTTTCGCATGTAGCAACTGCATGCCCTAGTTGCATCTCGGCTATTATCCCACCCTCGGCTATCATTCGCGCAACCTGAGTCTTCGATATGTTCTCCTTGACCTCAACGCCTAGTGCTTTGGCCACTGACTGTATTACAGTCCCAATCTTCTTCTCTGCACAGCCAAGAACAGCGAGCCGGCGCACCAAGGATCTGACACGGGTCTCGTAGATGCCCTTGACTCGCAGTTTGCGAAAAGCGCCCTGCTTTTGCATTGTGGCCCGAGTACGCGCAACAGCTCGTGCTACAGCATCCTTGGCACGCTTCACACGTTTCCGAAGTGCAGTTTTCTCCTTTTGACAGGCTGTCAGGTTTGTGCGTAGCTGGAGAATCTCGGCATTCCGTCCTTCTAAGCAGAGGCGCAGCTGCGCATTTTCGGACTGATAAAGAGCAGCACGGCTAGTAGCATCAGCCAGGTCCCGCTTCAGAGTAGGTAGAGTATCCGATTTCATTTTCTGATTAGCGAGTCGGGTGGTTTCCAGCTGAGATTCCTTCCGGTGCAGTTTCCGTCTGAGATCCCGGTTTGCTGCAGTGTAGGTACCTGCCCGAGCTTTCCAATCAATGCCCTTTGGCTTTCGAGGCACAGGCTTGATGGGCGATACATTCTCTTTGTTTTCTGGACCTTCCTGAAGTACCTTGAGAGCTTTACGCTGAGCAGGACTCCGTTTGCTCAGCGGACGTCTTTTGATCGATTTGGACATTATAGCAGGTGCACTGGAGTGAATAGAGGGCTTGAAACAGTTCATTCGGCTTCTAATAGATGTATCATACCTTTATCATATGCCAGTATAAGAGCACGGAGCCACTAATGCGTTGAAATTGACGCGATGTGGAAGTGTGGTGACAAAGATTTGCCACGGGTCACACGTAGTCACACCGATCGTGTTTAGTTGTCGCAAGTGATCTGCAGATTCGAATCATAGAGCGACGACTGATCTGACTGCTCCAAAAAACTGGGAGCAACATCCTCAATACTGTTACCAGGGCAACTTGGGCTCCTTCTCTGAATCTGTTGTTTTGTCTCAAAGTAATAGCCGGATCTAACATTCTGGCCATCTAAGATAATACATAAATGTGCTTCCGAGCCCAAGATGCCCAAGTCCACTTCAAAGACTGTTAGTTCCACAGTTTAGATTGTGGCTACAGTGTCGTTATATCTTATAATCTTGATCTGCGTATCTGTGCACAAACGCGCGACAGATCCATCAGAGCAAATACAGCCAAACAACTCGCCCGAACCGACGAATGGACCTCCCCACTCAATCGCACCGGCGGTCCAAGGCAGGTGGGATCACATGTCGCGTCCAAGGTTACGGGCCGTTGATTGTGTGGCGCATTCAGCGGCCCTCATCAGCAGCCCACCAGCATGCATGTTTGGCGCCGTCCACCTTAAAAGGCGTAACATATGGCGACCAACGCAAACAGACTACCGTAGCAGGCACTTGCGTGTGTGCGGTCCCTGCCAGGACTATGCGGCTAGGGACCAGGAGTCGTGTTTCCATGGCGAAGGTGTGCGACACAAAGTCGAATGATATATCGCTGGGCGCGGTGAAGCACCGGACCACCCAGGGCGCGTCGCAAGGACACGTAGGCGTCGACAAAGAGGGAGCATAGTCCTAGGGCCCACCAGAGGCAGGCCGGGTCTACCCTCTGCAGCCGTGTCAAGACGCAGTCCCGCCAACCAGCCCTCGGTCATACGACGTCTTGGGGCTGGCGGGGTACAGCGCCTATAACTAAGCCGTAGAGAGCGCTGAGACGAAACCGATTCGCCAGAAGAAAGGGCAAGCCCTTCTGTGCGGAGCGAAGAACGCGGTAGCGTGTCGTCGTGGCGAAAGGAAAAGAACTGAAACCCTAACCCTGCCCTGCCCCGTTATAATATTCGCAACATTCCATTTACATAATTAGTGGACCGGCCTAAAACACATGTCACCGCGCGCCTTTCTCTGACCCCCACCATTCTCATTCAGTCGTCATTCGCGTCCTGCGATGCTTGGCGCGTAGACCATCTTACTGAACTAGAAAATGATAGGCAAAAGCCTACCCGCCTATGTCGGCATTCACATCGCAATTGGCATTCTTCGCCTTGTCGCGCCCGCCAGCTTCCTGTACATCTCTGCATCCCTTTATCTGCATCGTTTCATCGCTTCACCATGGATAGCTGTTATCGCCGTCCCGGAGGTGCTATTCTACCTGCTCGGCTACTTGCCGCGGCGCGCCCACCTTCGAAAGGTTCGTAGTACCTTGTCTACCGAGTAAACCAATTTACACGTCTTCATAGTCTCCTATGCAATCACCGGAACGGCTCCCCAAAGAGGAACGGGAGCGTCTGTTTGCCAATTGCACCCAGAGCACCTCCAATCTCCCTCAGTGGTTCTTCTCCACCGACAGTGCTGACCTCAAACGAGATAATGTCGTTGACTGGGTGCTGTGGGCGTTCTTCGACACCAAGTATGAGGACCTGGAGAAGGAGGAACTGGTGGAATGGTCGGCAGAGATCAACGGATACGTGCAAGTCCTCGAGCAGATGATGGGGCATCCATTTCCTCCCGGTCGAACGAAGGATATGAAGTCCATGAGGCTGACCATCGACCCCGTCGTCACGCTCCACAGGCCGCTCATCTGGTATTTTGTAAGCGCAATCCTCTTTCGTCTCCTCCATTGCGCCTGATATTGTTGTACCAGATCGTGGGGTTAGTTGACTTGTACACGGCGTGTAACCTTTTCTTCATCGGGTTGCGGCATTATGCGCCCAGTCGATGGTTTCATGAGTTCCCTTCCCGGCCGTGGACAATCTTGTCGCGTAAATCAGTCAGCCACCATGTCCCATACTGGTTCAGGCCTCATCGATCCTCGACCAAGAAGCCAGTTATTTTCATCCATGGAATTGGTGTCAGGGAAATTCGATTGATTCCTCTGTCTTGAGACTGACAGCACATCTCACAGATCGGATTGTATCCGTATATACCGTTCCTGCGCGAACTTGATCCAGACGTCGGTTTTCTCCTCGTCGAAATCCTCCCTATCAGCTTTCGCATGACCTCCACACCCGTCCTGCCTCGCTCCGTCATGCTCGAAGAATTTTACGCTATCACTTCCTCTCTCAAGATCCCTGAAGCCGTCTTAGTTTCCCACTCCTACGGGACAGTCGTGGCGGGACATATAATGCGCTCCCAGCAGCTCTCCCGCACTCCCCCCCTCCCCACACGAATCACCGCATACTGCTTCATCGACCCCATCCCCTTCCTGCTCCACTTCCCCAACGTCGTCTTCAACTTTGTCTACCGCACGCCGAATACGGCGAACGAGTGGCTGCTGTGGTATTTCGCCAGTCGGGACGCTGATGTTGGGAGGACGCTGGGGCGGCATTTCTTCTGGACGGAGAATGTTCTGTTCAAGGAGGAGCTGGAGGGGGAGACGGTTGGGGTGGTGCTTTCTGGTGAGGACCAGATCGTGCCCGCGAAGGATGTGTGGACATACTTCACGGGTAAGGAGCCGACTGATGAGATGAGCCGATGGATGAGCGACGATGGGGCGTTGGAGGCGTTGTACTATCCGCGTGCGGACCACGCCACGATCTTTGAGAGACGGGCGACGAGGAAGGGGGTGTTGGAAGTCGTTGATAGATTGTGTAGACTGAATTGAAGTGATACGAATTAGCCTGGGGGTCGTAGTACATCATTTGTTAGCGTCTATCGTGTACAGTGCTGATCTGTACATAGTGATACACTTCCATACTCATATTGTGAGCAGTGTCTATGAATTTGGACTCCATCGATGGCATTGTTCGGTTAAGTACCAATATAGTACCGGTATTATGCACCCTGCCCGCTCTTCTGTCTGTTTGAGCGAGCACCTGCCTCTTGACAATGAATGGACATGCCATTCCTCGAAGAGACTCAAGAGAGGAGGAAATCATCTGATGTTCATTCGCCCTACTCCGTTATGCCAGCTTACAGATGGACGATATGGAGTACGGACATCGTGGGCCATTCACTGCCGACAAATCCCACAGCGCCGGATTGTATGACAGCGTCTATGAGTGTGAAATACCTGTGGATGTCGAAGTCGACGATCTCGACGATCGTGGGAAGCCGCCACCGTTTGAAGTTTCAAGGGTTCCTCCTGACGTTCACGTCTTTCCTCGCGTGCTGGTGACAGGTGACAGTGTGCAACCGATAGCCACGCTCTCGCTGCTATATCCATGTCTAACGCGCTGAAAGCGTGTCAAGACTTTCTCTTCAACTTTCGCCCACCACCCTTCATTCGACGCTCCGATTCGGACGAGCTTCCATTGCCACCCCCTTCATGTCCTCTGCAGTTCTTCGACTACCATGTTCCAAATAATCTCACGCTTAAACGCGTCCGTATTCTCCCCAATCTCGCTGCTGATCTTGCTGCCCTCGTCGATGATTTTAGCGGAGAATTAGATGCCATTCCTGCGAATCACTACTGGTTCGATTATGCTGAACACGAATTGGCTGAGGAAACAGATGCTCTGACTCTGCAGATTGTCCGTGAAGCAGGTATCGTGTACCCGTGTTGCCGCTTGGCTACAGCCATATTCTTCCCGCGGAAGCAATTCGACCGATTTGCTCCATCGATTATTCGTTGGGGAGAGTCGAGCCTCTTCAGGGCAATACCAGGAGATAGGTATCTTGTCCAAAGTTACTCTCTCCATGTCTCGGACGGCGTCATTGACAAAAACAACAACAATTCCATCCGGAAAGAGGTCCTATATGCTCACCCAGACGATGTCCAGCCAGAGATCACTGGACTGCTGACGCATCTACCCTTCCTCGCAGTTGCAATGCTCTTCACGGCAGACGCCCATTCGTTGTTGGCTGACATGGTCGATCTTGCGGCTCACGATGTATTTCCCTGGACACTCGCCTCTGATTGCTCTGGCAAGCAGATCCCCGCACCGTCGGAAATGCAGCCCGCCGATGCGCCGGATAGTCTTTGGGAACTACCGGAAGACATCCAGTCCTCCCCTGCTCGAACGGAAGACGCGTTCCTGCGTCGTACTCATAGAAAAGGCAAAGTCATCAACAGAAGACCTGAGCCCGGTGGAATCAGGAAAATCTCTGCAAGACTGGAGAAAAGTGACTATGTCCCTACCGCCAAGGATTACGTGCAAAGAGTGCGAGGACCTGGTACCACTTATAAGATGAATCTGTTATACTCAGTAAAACCCTAGGGATGGTCTCAAGCTGTCAAATTCGATTCCTCGACCATCATATGGGA
Organism: Strobilurus stephanocystis; assembly: GCA_019915075.1. Classification (NCBI taxonomy): domain Eukaryota; kingdom Fungi; phylum Basidiomycota; class Agaricomycetes; order Agaricales; family Physalacriaceae; genus Strobilurus; species Strobilurus stephanocystis. The sequence goes on from JAHLMI010000004.1 coordinate 142,277, forward strand.
TTGTGGTAACTTCATACTGATAGGTATTCGACATCGTCGAACGCAGACTCTGTTCCTATCCAGCCTGATCGATATCAGAACCTGCAATCCACCCTATGGCCGACTATGGATGGGCCTACATCTGGCAATAGTTTACGATGCATTGGAGCGCCTCCCACATCTGAAAGAACGAGGAAGAACAGAGTTACGCGGGATCAAAAGATCCATATATCAAGTGAGCCCACCCCGTCTGGAAAGTGATCGTGGCGCGAGGACAAGGCGAAAAACGGCGGAGAAGGTATCACAAAACTTATGGATCGTACATGCTTGTCTCATGATTGACCTGCTGCTTCAGAACACCATGGAAGTCATTTCATCTAGGCCGATGACCGCTCTGTACTTCCAGACCGAGACACTTGACTCCCCTGCACCTACACTCCTTCGTCGGCCAAAGATGGTTATGAATGGTATCTACGGTGCAGACCAATATCTCCTCGTCGTTCTTGACTCGAAGATTGGCACTGGGGCAACAGGAACCGTCTATCGTGCATTCATAGAGCCCGATGCATCCCTTGCGAAACCTCGATTCTGTTCGCCGTTCGTTGCTAAGCTAGCGTGGAACGGTGAAGCTGTACGACGTCTACGCCACGAATATGCCATATATCGTTGTCTGGAACGAAAACAGGTGGCTGGTGTACCGCGTCTGTTGGGATTCTACGAAGCAGAAGATCGTGACAGCATGGCAGTCCTCATGATTACCCATGTCGGTCGCCCTCTTGGAGAACTACTGGACGGATCAAAAAAGCTGAATCTTGACAAGGACAAGATGTATGTTGTGACCTTTTGAGCTATTTTCGTAGTGACTAATATCCTTCGCAGTCAAAGTCTTCAGATGATATTGGATGGTATCCACGCAGCTGGCATCATCCATCGCGACATTCGAACGTGGAACATGATGATGGATAGTCAAGGAGACATGTTCATCATAGACTTTGATCGAGCAACTCTCAAGGAATCTGCGGAGGACCTCAAGGCCGAGAAGGACAGATTTCAATCTTTTGCTGCAGGGGAATACATTGACGAGCAAGTAGTCATTGGAGAAGATGATTTAGTCTCGAACTACTCAGAGTGATCTGAGACATATAATTGTTCTCTCGGGTGAGGGGCGTCGTGCAACATCATTTGTTGACGTCTATCGTACACAGTCTTGATCTGTACATTGTCATAATAATACTTTCATACTCACAATATGAGCAGTGTCTATGAATTCGGAGTCCATTGATGGCATTGTATGGTTAATACCGATATGGTACCGGTCTGCACCCGGCTCGCTCTTCTGTCTGTTTGAGCGAGCACCTGCCTCTTGACGATGAACAGGCCTGTTCCTTGAAGACAGGAAGAAATCATCTAATGTTCGTCCCCCGTTGCACTCCACTGCATCATTCGCCCCACTCCATCATGCCAACTTAAAGATCGACGATATGCAAGTACGGACATCGTGGACCATTCACTGCCGACAAATCCCACAGCGCCGGATTGTATGACAGCGTCTATGAGTGTGGGATACCTGTGGAAGGTTAACACAGCTCGAAGACCGCGAAACCAAAGCGGTGCATACCACATCCCGAGCTCCTCACTCGTATGAGTATGTTCTGTTCTATTCCAGCCCATTCCTGCCACTTCCGCCCACCAAGAATGATCCTTCTCGTCACTCGTCATAAGAACGTGGCGAACATCTAGCCCTCTTGTCTGTAGAAGTTCATCACGAACCTCCTGCACCCTCTGGCCCATAGCAGATATTGATGGGAAACAATCGGTGCCCTCGGTATTCCTGCACTCGCCAAGGTAATCGCCGTGGCGGGCATGAATGACAATGTACTGTTGCAAACTTCATCAGTATCCTCACTCCGAGGGAAATAAGGACGCGGTCATACTGGCGGAGTTTCTTGCGAGTCGCTCAAACCGAATGCACGATTGGCGTAGGAGCGGGCCAATCGTTCTAGACGGGGTGTCCAGTGAAGATACTGTCCTACATGCCGCCACTGTGGATTGTAGTCCCAAGTCCAATCATAGGCCTGTCAAGGATAAGTGGCTCATCGCTCACAGTTCAGATGGTTGCAAACCTGAGCGGACGAGAACACGAAATACGCGGAGTCAAGACAGAACAGGTGCTCGTCTGGTGGAATTGACATGCCCGCGGGAGAGGGATATGGTGTACTGAGATACAGTCTCCCTGTTTGAGGGTATGCGAACCGCGCAAGGTCAGAGAATGTCGTAGAAGGATAGTCTGATCTCTTGATCCAGTCAGGCATCCCGGTCAATGATATATCTGCTCATTGAAATGAGGTTCGAATGACAGGTTTGTGCGATTCTCACCCAAGTTTCGTGTCTCCACGACAGGATAGGGAGGTGCATGGCCATTCAGAGCTGTAGTCAAGGTCCAACATCCAAGGTGTTCGACCTCCGTGCTCTGGTGATCTTTTACGTCTCCCCACTCCAGAATCGGTCTGCCGAGTTCTTTGCGCAAGCGAGGGACATCGAAAATTTCGCCAAATGTAATGAATTCAGCCCCAACAGTATGTCTGGAGGGCATGAAATCGGGTAATATTGGAATGCGATCTGTTAGTTGCCCAAGATAGATGAGGTTGATCTGCGAGGAGGTCGTTATGTTCGTAGCAACAGTCGGGTATGGAAGCTGTGTACAGTGTTCATGACAGAGTTTGCTATTCGATTGATGTCAGTAGTGTTACTCAGTATCGGGCAAGACTCACTGAATCCCTCGCTACTCCAGGTTGTGATGTATTTTTCGTGCGCAAGAAGATTGTCTTCACTGGCCGCGTTAGCGTGAAGCATGAGAAAACAAGTTTTCGCAGTAAAGTCGTACCTCTGAAACGGGTGGTTGCCTCATTACTTTGTAGAGAAAGATTGTTGGAGTCTGTAGCATGTAGTATCGGTTGCTGCTGCGAGTCCCACGACGCGCCGATGGGGGAAGGTTCTCCACGCCAAGTGATGAAGCTAAATACGGGGATGGTGAGAGCTATGCCCAAGAACAAAAAGAAACGAGCATAGAAGCTTCGGAAGAGAGAGCCATCGCAATGAGGCATGGTGTAAGGACAAGCCTGAAATCAGGGGAAGGTACGCGGAAAGAGTCCTTTGCGGAGAGACGACAGATCAACGTCCGACTGATGTATAAGTTCGGTTGTGAGCTGCACTATTACATGTTTTAGAGCAGTGTCAAAGCTATGCGTGTTGCAGGTGTCTTGCTCCCTTTGTGGCGGTCGACCAAGGTGAATGTCGAGAGCAGCACCTCCCGCGGCAAGTGCCGAGGCGGTAATCTGCTTGGCCTGTGATTTTCTCAGGGCGCGTCTGTCCTTCGACACCAAGCACGACTATGCCGATGCGCCGCAGTCATAAGCTGCCTCAACTTGATCCAGGAAAGAACAAAAGCTTTACAACAACGAGGACAATGACCTTCTTGTACTCGATTGAGGCGCAGGCCGTTATTATTGAAAAGCCCCGTTTACGGTTTTGTCACCTTCCTTGCTTTCTTCTCGTTTCATCTGTCCTTCCAGCCGATTCCTTATGGGCGAGTGCGAATATCACGCTGGTGTGGTGCCGTCTGACTGGTGTGACCATGTATAGATCCCTCGCTGTCTGGCATACCTAATCGTCCTCGTTTACCACGGGCAAATAGAGAATCTCGCAGGCGGCCTCGTCGCAATGCAGTCCACTCAAACGTGCGAGCCATTGGCCTCTATTACCCTCCTGACGATACCGACATCGCAAACTTTGTGGCTCCGTCACAACCTGACCCAGCGCCGCAGAATGGTGGCCTTCCAACGCGGCTCGACTATCCATCCCTGACGAGATATGAGGGATCTGTACCTTTTCCCCGGCATCCTCACTCATTCGAGCACCGCGAACTGTTACGCAATGAGGAGCACGGTCATCGTTGTTTCGGTGTCATGTTCTATGAAGTCGACGGGCCCGCACGATCCTTCAATGTTCTCCTCGCACTCCTCCATGATCTCATCCTCGCTCGCCGTACTCGCGGCATGAATTTGACCATGTCTCGATACTCTTGCATATCGCTCGGTGTCAGACACGAAGAATTAGGCTCTTTCTCTGAGAAGGAACAAGAACTCTTTCGAATGTTGATCGTCTTTCGCGAAAATTGTCTTTTCGGTTTCAGTTACTCACTCGACATGGAGCTCTTCAATCTGCGCCTCGCGACTGTGTCTAATACCTACGATCCTGGCCTACACTACAAGATCTTGCTTCAACAAGCGCAATTGCTCATCTCCCATGAACCCGCCTCTAAACCAGACGAATACGTCAGCTTCATGAATGTCATTCGAAAACATCTTGTGCTCAAAGAGCTCCCGAATGACATCCACTATGTTTATCCCTGCCATACCAACTCTTCTTTGTATGCCATGGATGTCAGTGCTCTCCTGATAGACTCGCTGGTTGGGATCAAGGCCCTCGGATCGTCACAGCACTGCTCTACGCGACTGCGCCTACTTTCCCTTGATGTTCTGGACACCGGTCCCTCCATCCAGTCTCTCATGTACTGCCGTGATGTTGTATGTGGACTTGTCACGGGAATATCGTTGTTGAGCCTCGACGCCGCGCTGAATCTATTCTGCTGGGCCTTTGATCAATTGCTCACATGCACGGATACAATAGCTGGTGAGAACATTGTCCTTTCATTTCGAAGTGCTAAATCAGTGTATCTGCGTAGTCGACCAAAAGGGCGATCTTGAGGCGATACGAATTAGTCTCGAGAACACTCGCGGTATCCAAGAAGATATAGATCTTGTGTTGAGAGCTCTTAGGGACTTTGTACAGTATCCGAACACACATTCGATGAATTCAACGTCGACTGCGCCACACGGCTACTAGAATACATACTTTACAGACATTATTTATTGCAATCGATACCACGTCTATGTACGCTACTTATATTAAATGAAACTACGCTACATGAAACTACGCTACAATGCTTCGATTATACACTGGAACCCCGCCCCACCGAATGAGTGACATGCCTCTATAGATACAGACTCACTACCGCAGCATTCAAACCCGGTGGTCCATTCCGCCGACTAGCCAGAAAGCCGTAGAAGGCTAGGCAGATGAGGAACATGCAGAACATGAACATTCGCATCTCTTCCCCGGCTGAAGAGTTCTCGGTGACCAACGACATCAGGCCTGCGAACCCGCCTTGCTGTTTCCCAGGAAACCCGGGCGGACGCAGGTCGCTGATATACTGACGGGTGCTGACATAGTACCCGAGCCCCCATGGCCATGTAAATCGCCTGTGTTCGCGTGCGCGAAGACTTCGCGGTAAACCATGTTTATCACATGTCAGATGGAACGAGCCGCGGGCCGTCGAGTAATTGGTGAAGAGTAGGAGCGGAAGGGAGAGCGGTAGATAGAGCGGATAGGGAAGGGGGAGGAACGTGAGTGTGAACGCATGGAGCCGTGGATTGGTCATGGCGATTCGCTCGGCCCCCATCGACAGAGTATCGTCCCCAGGGTACCGAACAATAGCCAGGTCTAATGTTCGAAGTTTGTGGAAGCCCTTGATTGCCTTGGCGAAGGAGTCAAGCTGGAACGAGGGCTTTTGCGTACAAACCAGCTGAAGGTGCGTCAATCGAGGACATGAGGCAACCAGAGAACGAAGAAGGTTCCCGCTGTCATACATTGAATGGAGATGGAATGTGACCTTCAGCTTCGTTAGTGATGTCAGGTTTTGAAGGACACCGGCCACGGCTACGGCGGTGATATCGCGGGTGTGCATGGGTTCCGTGAACGCGACCGAGGTAAGGACAGGGTAATGCGCAATGGGAAGTGCCTGAAGTTGAGCCATTGTCCCAGCGAAAGATGTAAGCTTCATCTCGGGGGCATCCAGGGCTGCCAGATGTGAGGGAAGGATATTGTGTTTGGACAGCTTCAGAGTCTCAAGAGTAGAATGGCGTTCCAAAAACTCGACAAAAGGACGCTTGTTGTTGATTGAACCAAGGGACCAATCGAGAATGATGTCGCCCAAGGATAGTTTCTTCAGTCGCGGCCATTGACCGAGGAGGAGCCTGTAAACGTCCACGGGGTAAGGAGACGATCCGTCTATTTCGAGCTCCTCCAGATCTGGGCACTTCGACATGAGCATGTCCCACAGCTGGTGTGCTAGGTCATGATTGAGGTCCAAGATATTCCAACGGTGGACAACGCGAGCTTACAATTCACAAGGATTCCATCGGAGGGATATTCGTAGAATGACCGAGTCAAAATCAGGGAGAATCCCAAAAGGTTGGCAAACTTGAATATCTGAATTGTCTCGTTGAGTGTCGACGCCACCATGGACAGTTTGTATGGCATGCTCACATGCGCGAAAGGCGAAGGATGGATGGAACCCAGCGAAGTCTTGACATAGCGAAGCTGGGAGCAGCTGTATTGCCGCTGTTAGAGATGCGTAGGAGCAGTCTCGAAGGTTGCGACGTACTTCATCTTCAACGCGAACCACATCTCATCATGGAAGGGCAACTCCTCATCTTCCCAAGCAAAGCTCGTAAGAGCATCCAGACGTTTTCGAGAAATGACCATGTGCGTTTGCAAAGATATCGCCCTGCTGTCCTCTTGGTTGTATTCATACGATCCGGGTCGCCTCGGACGAATGACCAACTTCCGGACATGTCGTGCGATGTCTGGTCGATGCTGAAGCATCTTCAACGTTGCGTTGCACTGGTCCACAGTGTTGAGGGCGACATCGGCATAGAGAATCGGCGCGACGTCGGTGAGAATCCGTTTCGACTGTACTCGACGGCATTAGACCAGCGTTAGCGAGAACAGCAGCAGTCTTACGGTAAGGCAAAGGTTGAATAAGTCCAGGTGGCATTCTAGGTGAGAAGCAATTTCCAGCAGCAGATCACCAGGAGCTGCGCTCAAAGTCGACGCTGGACGAGATGCGCACATGTTGAGGGAAGAATCAAGTGTATCGTGGCCATAAGGAGGATGTACTACTCGACTTCGTCCAGCACTGAGCAACGGCATCAATGATGGAGCGGTCCGATAAGATTTAGATTAGATGTGAAATCATCAGACGTCTGATTCAAATTCAAGAGTTCTGACATTATCACCTATGCAAAACCCGGAAAAAAGAAAAGAAGTGGCTCTGGTACTTATACTCTGGCGCTACGTGCTCATCGCGGACCCGTAGTAAACCGCAACACTCTTTGACGCATAGCAGTAGCATAGCCCATCAAGCCGGCTGGTTTGCACCGAGATGCCGAAGTCAAGTAAGTATGATCGTGGGAAGCTGCATGGTTCAACACTGTTTCATGAACTCTCAAGGGTTCCACCTAACTTTCACGTCTGTCCTTGCTTGCTGGTGACGGTGTGCAACCGACAGCCACGCTCTCGCTGCTATACCCATGTCTGACGCGCTGAAAGCGTGTCAAGACTATCTCTTCAACTTTCGCCCACCACCCTTCATTCGACGCTCCGAATATGACGAGATTCCAGTGCCACCCCCTTCATGTCCCCTGCAATTCTTCGACTATCATGTTCCCAACAATCTCACGCTTAAACGCGTCCGTATTCTCCCCAATCTCGCTGCTGATCTCGCTGCCCTCGTCGACGAATACAGCGAAGAATTAGATGCCATTCCTGAGGATCACTACTCGTTCGATGATGCTGAACACGAATTGGCTGAGGAAACAGATGCTCTGACTCTGCAGACTGTCCGTGAAGCAGGTATCGTGTACCCGTGTTGCCGCTTGGCTACAGCCATATTCTTCCCGCGGAAGCACTTCGACCGACTTTCTCACTCGATTCTTCGTTGGGGAAAGTCGAGCCTCTTCAGGGCAATACCAGGAGATAGGTATCTTGTCCAAAGTTACTCTCTCCATGTCTCGGACGGCGTCATTGACAAAACCAACAACATTTCCATCCGGAAAGAGGTCCTATCTGCTCACCCAGACGATGTCCGGCCACAGATCACTGGACTGCTGACGCATATACCCTTCCTCGCAGTTGCACTGCTCTTCACGGCAGATGCGCATTCGTTGTTGGCCGACATGGTCGATCTTGCGGCTCACGACGTATTTCCCTGGGCACTCGCCTCTAATTGCTCCGGCAAGCAGATCCCCGCACCGTCGGAAATGCAGCCCGCCGATGCGCCGGAAAGTCTTTGGGAACTACCGGAAGACATCCAGTCCTCCCCTGCTCGAACGGAAGACGCGTTCCTGCGTCGTACTCATAGAAAAGGCAAAGTCATCAACAGAAGACCCGAGCCCGGTCAAGTCAGGCAGATCTCTGCAGGACTCGAGAAAAGTGACTATGTCCCTACCGCAAAGGATTACGTGCAAAGAGTGCGTGGACCTAGTACCACTTATGGGATAGGTATTTCATACTCAGCAAAGCCCTAGGGATGGTCTCAAGCTGTCAAATTTGATTCCTCTACTATTATATGGGATTGTGGCAACTTCATACTGATAGGTATTCGACATCGTCGAACGCAGACTCTGTTCCTGTCCAGCCTGATCGATATCAGAACCTGCGATCCACCCTATGGCCGACTATGGATGGGCCTACATCTGGCAATAGTTTTCGATGCATTGGAGCGCCTCCCGCATCTGGAAGAACGAGGAAGAACAGAGTCACGCGGGATCAAAAGATCTATATACCAAGTGAGTACACCGCGTCTGGAAAGTGAACGCAGCGCAAGGAAAAAACGCAAAACGGCGGAGAAGGTAGCGTAAAAATTCATCGGCATCATACATCCTTGTCTAACGATTGATCTGCTGCTTCAGCACACCATGGATACTGTTTCTTCAAGGCCGGTGACCGCTCTGTACTTCCAGACCCAGACACTTGATTCCCCTGCACCCACACTTCTTCGCCGGCCAAAGCTGGTTATGAACGGTGTCTACGGTGCAGACCAATATCTCCTCGTCGTTCTTGACTCGAAGATTGGCACTGGGGCAACAGGAACCGTCTATCGTGCATTCATAGAGCCCGATGCATCCCTTGCGAAACCTCGATTCTGTTCGCCGTTCGTTGCTAAGCTAGCGTGGAACGCTGATGGTGTACGACGTCTACGCCACGAATACGCCATATATCGTTGTCTGGAACGAAAACAGGTGGCTGGTGTACCGCGTCTTTTGGGGTTCTATGAAGCAGAGGATCGTGACAGCATGGCCGTCCTCATGATTACCCATGTCGGTCGTCCTCTTGGAGAACTACTGGACGAATCAAAAAAGCTGAATCTTGACAAGAACAAGATGTATGTCGTGACCTTTTGAGCCTTTTTCGTATTGACTAAAACTCTTCGCAGTCAGAGTCTTCAGAAGATATTGGATGGTATTCACGCAGCTGGCATCATCCATCGTGACATTCGAACGTGGAACATGATGATGGATAGTCGAGGAGACATGTTCATCACAGACTTTGATCGAGCAACTCTCAAGGAATCCGCGGAGGACCTCAAAGCCGAGAAGGACAGATTTCAATCTTTTGCTGCGGGGGAGTACATTGACGAGCAAGCAGTCATTGGGGAAGATGATCTAGTCTCGAACTACTCAGAATGATCTGATACATATAGTTGTTCTCTTGGGTCAGGGCTACATAAAGTGTCACTCAAGCCAGGCGAGCCCTTTTGGCTCTCATCTCCTCCCTGAGCACGAAACAATCATTCAACAGCTTCCTCTCCCTTGTACGTGCCCTTCTAGACTTCTCCGAGCTCATCTCTTCCTTTTTGATACGATATGCGTCTCGCCACCCCACCACACAAAAACACCACTTTTCGTAGCGGTCGTCGAGTAGGATATTATCTGGACATATATCCGAGTGAATGTAACGACGATCGTGAAGCTCGTCAAGCCACATCTCCATTTCTGGTCTGTGTAGACTGCTTTCAACACATGATCAACTGCAAAGGAATTTGTAAACATACTGCAGGTCATCCGGTATAGAGACATCGAGGAATTTTTGTGATGACATGGGTGTTCCGTAAGACTCCAGAAAAAGCATTTCGGCCCTCAGTCCACGAGAGTCACTGGTGTATAATCCAAAACACTTCGGAAGACCGTAAAAGTCATCCAGCTTTTGGTAGACTTTGAATTCTTGCTCTAGGTTCGACCTCTCGCTTCCCTTGGCGAGCTTTCCAATAAAAGGCCGTCCTTTGGCGAGCAGATCGCCGCTATCGTTGTCCAGCTCCACAAAGTAGGCTACAAAAAGCCGCTTTTCTCCTTCCAAGTAACGGTGAAGCTTGATCTTGGGCGGATCTGGACCTTGGGCTGATGACTCTTTGCTATCTGTTTCATACATGAAAATGAGTCATCTGGGATGCAAGTTATCCATCGTGGCATCATACAAACCTACGGCGTGTAATTTCCATACGTCCCCTTGAGCGATTGGAAATAGTGAACTAAAATCGGGGGAGTCCCAGTCAGTTCCGAAGACAATGTTGATATTGGGACTCTGTTTGAAGAGGTTCGCAATGTCTGTCAGCTATATAACTGTTATCAGCGAGCGGCAGCATAGATGACCAAGTGTAACCTTACCGATAAACCCTAAGACTACAGGTCAGACGAGTACAGGAGGTCTATGAAGTGTACGCACTGATTGGAGTAGTTTCTCCTCATTTCCTAGGTACAATGACAAGGGTAATGGGGCGCCCTTCATGGGATGAATGTAGTAGTCCTGCTCGAAACGCCCAGGGAGACTGAGTGGCAGCATCTGATTCCTCTGAACGTCCTGGCGGATTTGCTTCAGGAGTTGTGCACGGTCTACTGCATCCTCGAGCGCAGTAAGCACCGCACCCGTGTGGACAGCGTAGAAAGAAATGTCAGTGTCATCCCGATCGGTTCGAAGTAGTCCTGACATCAAGAGCGTCTGCGTGTCACGCACGCGCAAGGCAATGATTTCATATCCTCCAGTCGTGAAGACCATGACCGTTGCATCGGTGGCCACACCCTTTGCCCAGAACTAGATAGTCAAAATTGTTTCATGATCTGTAATGGATGAGTCTGCACAGAGTTACTCACAGACTGTACAGTATCGACGGCCTTCCTGACTATAGTAAAAACTGGTTGCGCTTCGGGAGATGACATGTGAGCGTCATTGTTATCGTCGGTACGAGTCGAGGCGTCAATGGCCTGCGCCCTAGATAACACCTGCTCGGCGACTGTAGAGTCTGGCGACGATCTGCGGCCGGCAACGGCACTACGGCGTTGACTGGGGTCAACACAGAATGACGATGCGCAGTTATTCGCACTAGGGGTGCATGTCTTCCAATCAAAGACACCTTCGTTCATGAATGGCAACGCCTGAATGGCCTCGAGCAGATTTCCGTCGGATTCCTGCGAGGCACCACACGCGAAAGGATCTCCCACTGGCTGGACGTCCAGAATCATGAATGGGTTTAGCCTCGTTTCGCAGATGTTCTTCAAAGCGTCATATTGAGGAGAGTTCTTGCTAACTCCTCTGACGGTGCTTTTCACAGCAAGATATCCATCCGCAATACCCCTCTCCAGTTCACGGCAGTCTATAGACCACTCGAGAAAGGGAAGCTTAGACGGCAAGGCTCGAGGACAGTAAAGGGCGTCGACTAGACGACAGATCACCCTGTAGTGCCTTTCGTACCACCTTCTGACGCCGGCCGGGTTCTCGACAGTGGTGTCGAATAAATCACCAAACATATCGCGGAGGGACGCCTCAGTGAAGCGAGTCTTTGGTTCCACATTGGCTACATGCGGTGACTGAGAATGTGCTGAGATTCGTTCTGTAGCTATCTGGGCTAGAGCGGCGGGAAGCCCGGGACAGCTGACTATCCTTTTGAGTCTCAGGTTCTCGGCCATGTGTAGCTCGAATTCGTGAAGCTCGGGGGTGGGAGGCCAGTTCTGGTTGATCTGATGGCTGATACTGTGTGCAGTCATCGAATAGTGTGAGCGCTTCCCGTTCTTGTTGGCGATGCTGTTTCGCTCGTTGGTCACGGAGGCCGACGCCCCCCGCGAGGCCATGGTATGCAGTGACATTACAAAGGTCAAGGTTGGAAGGATCCATTGAAACATTGCAAGTATAGCAGCAGTGAAGGGTGGCAGCGGTTGCTGCATTGTGTCGACAGCAGCTGCTCCGCTAAGTCGCGGCGCTGCCGCCAGTCCAGAGGCAGATGTACTGGCTGAAGACGTTCGTTAGTCAGTCGAAGGATCGATGGCCAACTTGCTCATACCTTGAGGCCGAGATGACGATTCCTCGCGGTGTCTGGTATCCTGTCTACGTGATTTCCTGGTTTCTTCTAGGAGAGCCATGAGGATCAAGCTAGCGTGGCGGCAAGAAGCGTACCTTTGGCAGACATACTTCGACTTTTTGGCTGTTGAAGCAGAGCGTGAGGTGTGGCACTTATATGCCGATAGAGAACAATTAGGTTCAAGATCTAACAACGCCCTTCCCAGGCCGTCTCCACCTCAACCCTTGTGCGTTGCCAGATAGAACGTGAAAGATCTGTTTCATTTGTCTTTGGTATAGGTCTGAGCAAAAGCATGAGAACAAGAAGGTGCATATGGAGATGAAGAACGTACATAGCCTGCGCTGACATGGTCGCCAGGCCCATGAGGACAATACCGTAGGACTATGGACCCACAAGCTCCTCTTTTGGGCAAAGTTCGCGCACTCGAGGCGTGGTGTAAGCGAGCTAGTTAGGCAGCGCAGGTTTTGCTACCAGACAGGGCAAGCCGGCCTATGTCCCCTGTATCTGAGTCTCGAGTCCCATGCAGCCTGGCGGACGCTGGAGACACACAATTTTTGTCGGAGATTGTTCGTTCGATGCCTGACAAAGAGAGTCCCAATTCTGTGTGAAGAGCAGGTAGCAACAGGGCGCCAATAACAGCACTTATTCCGATAGGCAAGACTCGACCAGAAAGGCGGTAGGCATGCTTTGTTGATATCACTGGAGCATTTTGTATGAGCAGACGTGATACAATTGTTTGTTTAAGGACAATAGTACCTACATGAGGTACACCCAGAGAGCTCCAGACCATGCGACATGTCAGTCACGGATGGCCACGACTTCATGAAGCACCGTTGTTCGCTGGTGTTCGTTGGCAATGCCGCAATGGCTTGGTGATGATACGATCTGCACGCATGTGTGATTTCAGGAAAAGACTATAAGGGGTGGTTTGAGTGTACGCGCAGAAAGGGAGGGATGTCTCGACAGGAACAGATGAACGCCACAAGCAATATGGGCGCAATGCTATCTTGGTGTCATCAGGAGACGGACACCTTCGACAGGAAACAGACGATCCGTGTTGCGAGTCTGAGCTCTCCGCTGTATCGTCCTCTAGTTACGTCCGGGTGAGCGTCAGAAGCGCGTGCTGTTGACCCTCAGCGTTGAACCTACACAGCACTAGTGAGACTGCGTTGGGCAATTTGAACAAGACTTAGATAGTACTTAGATCAAATATCAAATATTTATTTATCAGTTGGGCATTTTAGTCATTGTTTCAACTCCCATTTCAGGGTTACCCTTCCCCACCACCATCTTGCGGACGCCTGCGCGTTCTTCACTGAATCGCGCCTATGCATCTCTACAATCTCACTCTACAACCCCCGTCTGCTGTTACTCAGGCGATTGTAGGCAATTTCTCGGGCGCCAGACAGCAGGAAATCATCGTATCCCATGGCACTCGTCTCGAACTTTTGCGCCCAGACCCGCAGACAGGAAAGGTGGCGACAGTCATAGAGACGGACGTGTTCGGGTCTATTCGATCACTGGCCGCATTTCGACTGACTGGGGGAACGAAGGGTGAGCTTTTGTATGTAACTTTTCTGTATTTTTGTCTATAACTACGTTTCTCAGACTACGCCATCGTAGGCTCTGACTCCGGGCGCATTGTCATTCTGGACTACGACCCTAAGACGAGCTCTTTCGTCAAGCTTCACCAGGAGACTTTTGGCAAGTCGGGTGCGCGTCGCATTGTCCCAGGTCAATATCTGGCAACCGATCCCAAAGGACGGAGTGTCATGATTTCCGCCATGGAAAAATCAAAGCTTGTCTACATTCTCAACCGCGACGCCGCTGCCAACCTGACCATCTCTTCCCCGCTCGACGCTCACAAAAATTCGGCTATCATACACCACATTGTCGGTCTTGACGTCGGCTTCGAAAATCCTATGTACGCTGCTCTCGAGGTCGACTACTCCGAGTCTGATCAGGACCCCACTGGCGAGGCCTTCCAGAAGACAGAGAAGATGCTCACTTACTACGAGCTCGATCTGGGGTTGAACCACGTCGTCCGGAAATGGAGCGAGCCCACGGACCCTCGAGCCAACCTCCTCCTCCAAGTCCCCGGTGGCCAATTGGCGTCCTCCGATAGATTTGACGGACCCTCCGGCGTCCTGATCTGCTGTGAAAACCATATAATCTATCGTCATATGGACGCGCCTCAGCATAGGGTACCTATACCAAGACGAAACCATCCCCTCGAAGACCCGAACCGCGGCATCATAATTGTTGCTGCTGTCATGCACAAAATGAAGGTACGTTGATGGAACACAGTAACGGCTCGCCTTACTCATCGCCTTAGGGAGCGTTCTTCTTCCTCCTCCAAAGTGAGGATGGGGATCTCTTCAAGGTGACCATCGAACATGAAGACGAGATGGTTAGATCCGTCAAGATCAAGTACTTTGACACCGTACCAACCGCTGCTAGTCTGTGCATCCTCAAATCAGGTTTCCTCTTCGTTGCTTCCGAATTCGGCAATCAGTGAGTTCTTCATGTTTTCAAACAATGTAATGTCTGATTTTTGTCCCAGTCATTTGTACCAGTTCCAAAAGCTCGGAGACGAGGACAACGAGCCTGAGTTCAGTTCCACGTCGTATCCCAACTATGGTATGGCGGACCCAACATCCCCTCTCCCTCATGCATATTTCCGTCCTCGACCGCTGGATAACTTGATTGAAGCGGATGAGCTGCAGTCATTGGATCCAATAATTGATTCAAAGGTCCTTTCCAAGCTGCCCAACTCGGACACGCCTCAGATATTCACAGCTTGTGGACGCGGGGCTCGCAGTACTTTCCGTACTTTACAGCACGGTCTCGAAGTTGAAGAATCTGTCAGCTCTGACCTGCCTGGTATTCCAAACGCTGTCTGGACGATTAAGCGCACAGAAGAAGGTTTGTGTTTTCCTTTCCGATCATAAGTCTGGTGACAAACTTTTTCCAGATGCCTACGACTCGTACATCATCCTTTCTTTCGTCAACGTCACTCTGGTCTTGTCAATCGGAGAGACGATAGAGGAAGTTCAGGACACAGGTTTCTTGTCATCGGCGCCTACCCTAGCTGTTCAACAGGTTGGCGCAGATGCGCTGCTACAGGTTCATCCCGGCGGTATCCGGCACGTACTTGCTGACAGTCGTGTCACCGAGTGGAAGAGTCCTCAGGGCATGACCATCGTCTGCGCCACCACGAATAAGCGCCAAGTCGTCGTAGCGTTGAGCTCGGCCGAACTCGTCTACTTCGAGCTGGATCTGGATGGTCAGCTGAACGAGTACCAGGACCGAAAGGCCATGGGAAGTACTGTCTTGGCACTCAGCATGGGCGAAGTCCCAGAAGGTCGCCAACGGACGCCCTTCCTTGTACGTTTCGTCGTCTCCATCGGCCTTGGTTACTGACTTAGCACTGCTCATAGGCTGTTGGCTGTGAGGACCAGACCGTTCGTGTCGTGTCCCTCGATCCGGATAGCACTTTAGAGACCATCAGTCTTCAAGCATTGACAGCACCTCCGTCATCCATCTGTATCGCGGATATGCTCGACGCCAGTATCAACAAAACCCAACCAACGATGTTCGTGAACATTGGTCTGCAGAATGGTGTTCTGCTTCGTACTGTCTTAGATCCCACAAATGGTCAGCTCACAGATACTCGAACTCGGCAAGTAATCTTCCCTCTCCGAAGCTTGTAATTAATGACCGAACCACAGTTTCTTGGGAACACGGCCTATAAAATTGATTCGCGTCAACATACAGCGGAATCCGGCGATATTGGCTTTGTCTTCCCGGTCATGGCTGAACTATACTCATCAAAGCCGGATGCATTTCACGCCACTAATCTTCGAGACTTTCGACTACGCTTGGGGGTTCTCAGCTGAACTCAGTCCGGAGGGCCTCATCGGTATCACTGGAAGCACTCTTCGGTGAGTCTTGCACTCCATCATTCTTGTTCCCAGCACGACCGCGAAGATGAGTCTTAGAGATTCGAGAATAGCACAAGATGCTTTTCGCTGAATGCTGATTTTTAATCAATTGTTCCTACTGAGCGACCCGTCCTTGTCCTGTCATATTGTATGCCACTTTGACTCACCGTTCCCCAGAATCTTTCAGATACCGAAACTGGGGACGAAACTCAAGTCTGACTCGATGCCTTTGCTGTACACACCGCGCAAGTTCATCACGCATCCCACCAACGAATACTTCTATCTCATCGAAGGTGACCACCGTGTGATTGGCGATGCAGAGGCGGAGCGACGCATTGATGAGCTTGTGAGTTTTCATTTGACGACTACACCCTGTCGACGACTGAGACTTGCACAGAGAAAGCAAGGCAAGGAAATTGATGAAGAAGTCCTCAATCTACCCCCCAAAGATTTCGGGCGACCACGAGGACTAGCAGGTACTTGGGGATCGTGCATTCGCGTGATAGATCCCGTTGAGGTACGCGTCTTTCCTTTGATGTTCTTCCCGACATCTGTTGATTCAGGCTGCCTCTAGTCGAAGACTCTGTCCCTGTTGCATCTAGATGCGAATGAGTGTGCCTTCTCGTTGGCCGTTGTTCCCTTCTCAGCTCGGAACAATGAACTACACCTGGTGGTCGGTACCGCGGTCAATACCGTGGTGTCACCGAAGTCATGCAAGAGCGGTTTCCTCAGGACCTATAAGTTCATTAATGACGGCGCCGAGCTGGAATTGCTGCATATGGTCAGTAGAATACGTGGGATCTGCTTGCATGGTGACTAATGCCTTACGCTTAGACGGAGACCGATGATGTTCCTCTCGCTCTACTAGGCTTCCAGGGACGTTTAGTCGCTGGCGTCGGCAAGGCCTTGCGCATATACGACATCGGAAAGAAGAAACTGCTGCGTAAGGTTGAGAACAAGGTGAGCGTCTTCAGGTCGTCCAGTATTGGCTTCAGTTCTGACTGTAAAATCTCCAGACTTTCGGATCTACCATTGTCAGTCTGGAGACTCAAGGATCCAGGATCATAGTTGGCGACATGCAAGAGTCGATATCATTTGTGGCCTATAAGGCTCCCGAAAATCGGTTGCTAGTGTTCGCCGATGACAGTCAACCTCGCTGGATATCTGCATTCACGATGGTGGATTACAACACCGTGGCGTGCGGCGATCGCTTCGGGAACGTCTTCATCAACCGTCTGGATTCCAAGGTCTCCGATCAGGTCGACGACGACCCTACCGGTGCTGGTATCCTTCACGAAAAGGGTCAGCTCATGGGTGCACCGCACAAGACAAAATTGCTCTGTCATTTCCACGTTGGCGATGTCGTGACGTCGATCCACAAGGTGGCTATGGTCGCCGGTGGACGGGAGATCCTGCTATACACCGGCCTGCATGGAACGATTGGGATCCTCGTGCCGTTTGTGTCGAAGGAGGACGTTGACTTCTTGTCGACTCTGGAGCAGCATATGCGGACAGAGCACGCGAGTCTCGTCGGTCGGGATCAGCTCAGCTGGCGGGGATATTATACGCCAGTAAAGGCAGTGGTAGACGGAGATCTGTGCGAGACCTTTGCATCTCTAGCGACGCAGAAGCAAGGCGGAATTGCTAGCGAGCTCGACCGTACTGTTGGCGAGGTTCTGAAGAAACTGGAGCAGATGCGTGTCACCACTAGTGGGTTCTAGTAGGCGGTGGTGGTTGGTATCTCGTGTCCGTGTCGTTTCCGTATATCTTTGCTTGCTAAACTCGTTCTCTGTGTGTAGTGTACGCGTGACTGTAAACTTATTGTCGTTCAAGATGTGTCTTCCCGTCGCAAACGGCGCGCAAATGAGTGGGAAGGAACATCTGTCATCAATGGATCGGGCCTCTATTTTCACCCCAAAACGTTGCCAAGCGTGTCAGTATGCCAGTATGAGTCGACGATGACCCCATAATGGCAGAGAATGACCTGGAATGACTCCGCGAGTAGCAACGGTGAAGCTCCGCTGGCGTCAAGTGATACGGGGTCGACTCCCCAATGTCAATTCCGCTGAAGCTCGTGGCCAGCGACGATGGCCGACATAGAACACGAGGGCGGAGTGGAGGATCAGGTGGTTTTCGTGGTGCTCAGAATAACCTACGTTCTGAGTCTTCCGTACCTGCCGTATCTGCAGTGCACTGAGCAGCTCGTGTTTTCAGTCTCTATTATATGCCTCGGTCTCTATGGCTCGGTCTCCGTGTCCGTCTTTGTCTGCACGTTCACACGTTTCCATCGTGTCGGTGTTCCCTTCGCCCGCTAGTCAGCTGGTGGCGAACATTCGAATTACGGATGGAATAACGATCACACGTTACTGATGTCTCTGTCACGAGTGCGCCACGTTTGGTGATTTACGCGACATATTAGTCTGGCGCGTTTCATGAATGATTATACATGCCTGGTAACAGTACATGCGCACGTTGCAGGGAGGATCCTGTTCAACGCAGTGCCTTACATGGCGGTGAGCAGATTAAGGGCGCGTATTGAATATTGAATAGGCGGTGTATCGGGTACCCAAGAACGTCGGAGACGGAATCATCGTTGCGTAGAATATACCTAGGATGTGTAAAGAACATCAGTCAAGCTCATACGAAGCCGGTGTAGCCTAGCGTACGCGATGGCGGGTTCATCGTGGAAGTCAGTCTTCAGGGTTGCCCCGCCAACGCGTCTTTTACCTTCTCTTACCCTCGCAGTGATGTCGCCATATTGCCCGTTGCTGGCTGGCATCACGCCCACCGAAGCGCGTTACAACTTAACGTTAAATTAACCCGGAAAATGGCAGCTGATGCCGCCTCGGACAGATAATTTCGCGGTGTGACTGAATATAAAGCAGTCGAGATCCGGGCGGTGCACCCCCAAACGCGCCTGTATACAAAAGGTCCTGGCCGACACACCTTTCTTTCTGACCACCACCATCTTGCTGTACTCCGTTGTTTCCCCGCCTTTCTTCCCCTGCGATGTCGAATGCCTCTCACCTGGCCGTGCCGGGGAGCAAGACGAACAGCGACACATCCGTGCACCGTATCAAGAACGTCCCAGGCTATTCCACTCCTGTCTTCAAGGGCAAGGAGGAGCAGCGTGCGCTCGTTCAGGCCGAGGTCGCCGCCAAGGTACGGGATGGGCGCCAGCGCAATCGTTGTTGGCATCACTGCCTCGACACTGTTGCTGACGATGACCTCATAGGGCTTCATTCCACCCCAGCTCGTCGCGAACGAGGTCAACTGGTTCTACACCCATCTCGGCATCGACGACACGTATTTCCAGTCTGAGTCGCGCGATGTCATCTGCGAGCATATCATCGCCCTCTTCGGCGCCAAGATTTTGGCCTACACCAAGCACGACCCCAGCAAGCTCGTCATCGACCTCGAGAAGATCGATGAGAAGGGCGCGGGCGCAACCTTCATACACACCAGCACAGCAGGCCTGACCGCCACCGAAGGTCCCGGTGCGACATGCGAGGCTCGGTAAGCGCGCAGCGTTCTCGCCCTTCCTCACATTCCCTAACTCGCTTCCTCAGGATTGATACCCTCTTCCTCGACAACTCCAGCCCAGAGAAAGCGTATCGCCTTGAAACCTTCCGTTCCGCTGGCTCAATCTCTGCAACGGCGTCTCAGCAGCTCCGATGCTATTTCGTCACTCGATGCGTGTTTCCGGAAACACCGGCGGTCAAGGACGCCAATGGCAGGACAGACATTCTCAGTGTCTCGGATAAGGCCTTCCTGGAAAGGGCCAGCGACAACACGAAGGAGATCTACCAAAAAGTGACTATGAGCGCACATCCAAAGCCCTCCTACTGACGCGTCTTAAGGTTCTGTGGAGTGTTGAAGAGCGTTATGGCCCTGTCATTGAGGTTTTCGAAGTCGAAGGCTCACGGGAACGGCGCATGGTCATCGGCTACAAGATGGGCGGCACCTCCAGGTTTTTCAGGTGATTGAATTCGTCCCCTGCGATTCAACGACGCGTCTTGACGGCCTCATCAGTGCCCTTTCCAACTTGTATCACTTCTATTCCCTCTACTCGGCGCGGAAATACGTTGAACAGTTCTCTAACGGCATCACCATCATCTCCCTTTACCTCAACCCGATCCCAAATGTGAATGCCCCGCCCATCGAGCATTCAATCTTCCAAGTCATGAAGGAGGCGTCGCTGCTTTTCTGTCTTCCCGACAACCCCTTCTTCTTGCCCAAGGCCCCTGGAAGTCACGCAGTGCAAGAAGCTACTTATGCTTGTGAGTAGCCTCGGAACTTCTGTGTTCATAGGTATGAGTTAACTCTCTGGGTCTCAGATTGCGGATGGATATTCGCCCAACACTTCTGCAATCGTCTAGGCCCATCCTATCTCCAGCTAAAAAACGTTCTTGATGAAAATGACCCCGCTCACGCCGAGGTGCTGAATGATATTAAGAGGCGTTTCAGGGAAGAGACCTTCACGAGAGAGAGCATAGAGAAAACTATTCAAAACCATCCCGACTTGGTCTGTTACGTTCCATGGCATCATGATCAAGCTCATGCCAGTCTAGATTCGGTTGCTCTATGTCCACTTTGCTACGATCCATTATCCGGCTGGTGATGCATCTCAGCTGATGCCTACTCTGTCCTACCAAAGGCTCCAGACAACGGAGGGACTCACTGATTCGGAGCTGCACGACCGACTCCGTCGCTCAGTGCCGAACAAGCACGAGCTGCAGGTCCTGGAAAGCTTCCTCATCTTCAACAAGTTCGTTCGTTTCAACCTCTAGTTATGCTTCTCCTCACCGTATTCAACTGTGCAGGGCTGTTCTGAAGACGAACTTCTATCAACCTACCAAGGTCGCACTGTCATTCCGGTTGGCTCCCGACTTCTTGCCCGACGTTGAGTACCCTAAGAAACCGTTTGGTATGTTCATCGTGATTGGTAGGTCTTTCTGTGGTCCTGTTGAATACTCGATGACTCATACACTCATAGGCAACGAGTTCCGAGGCTTCCACATCCGCTTCCGCGACGTTGCGCGAGGTGGTATACGCATTGTCATGTCCAGGAATAAAGAGTGTGTGTCTCACCATGATTTGTGGCGCGATGGCTCACTCCCATCATAGGACGTACTCCATCAATCAGAGGCAACTGTATGCAACTCGCTTTCTCTTCTGGGTTCGCAATGTTGACATAGTTTAGGTTTGATGAGAACTATGGGCTAGCTTCCACCCAGTCATTGAAGAACAAGGACATCCCAGAAGGTGGTGCCAAGGGTACCATTTTACCTTCGTGAGTCCCTCAAAACGTTACAAGCTCATACTTCAATTCCCGATTACAGCATTGGGGCTAGCCCTCGGTTGTGCTTCGAAAAATACGTGGATGTGGGTCTCCCGATTGTTTATTCAGATCACTTTCTTGATCCCTTCTAGGCTGTCGTTGACCTCCTCATACCAGGCCAGTCGCCTGGTATCAAGGAGACTTTGGTCGACTTGTATGGCAAACCGGAGCTTCTCTTCTTCGGGCCAGACGGTTTGTCTCTCTCCTCGCTCATCATTTCTATTTCGCTTACTGAATGAACAGAGGGCACCGCGGACATGATGGATTGGGCCGCATGTATGTGCCCTGAGAGTTTGCTCTTGCTTTCTTTGCTGAATGTCACCCAGTGCATGCCCGTCGTCGTGGCGCTGAGACCTGGTGGAAGTCATTCACAACGGGCAAGACTGCGCAGACGTTGGGTGGCGTGCCACACGATACTTATGGCATGACGTCGTTGTCTATCCGACAATATGTTCTCGGCATTTATAAGCAGCTCGGCCTCAAGGAGAAGGACATCACGAAGGTACAGACCGGTGGACCAGGTAGGGCACCTTTTTGTCAATCATGCTCGCGCGTCTAACATACCCTGTCATCAGATGGTGATCTTGGTTCGAGTAAGTCTTTGTCGCACATCGCTTGCCTTCTGGTTGCTCAGGATGAACACAGACGAGATCTTGTTGAGCTCGGACAAGACCGTGGCTATCATCGATGGCAGCGGTGTTCTTGCTGACCCTGCTGGCCTCGATCGAGAAGAACTCAGACGCTTAGCGAGGCTTCGCGTACCCGTTAGCAACTTCGATAAGTCGAAGCTGAGCAAGGACGGATATCTGGTCAAGGTTGAAGAAAATGATGTGAAACTCCCATGTGAGTCAACCGATCTTCTCAGTTTCGTGCTGGCCTTTAACTACGCATTCAGCGGGTGAACTTGTCCTGGACGGAACCGACTTCCGTAATGCTGCTCATCTACGATACAAGTCTGATTTGTTCGTACCCTGTGGTGGTCGGTAAGTGATGGAATACAGATCTGCGTCACGCGGCTGTTCATACTGGCTCTTAGACCTGAAGCCGTGAACATCTCCAACGTGGCGGCGCTTGTGGACACCGAAGGGAAGCCGCACTTCAAATACGTCGTTGAGGGCGCAAACCTGTTTTTGACTCAACAAGCGCGTCTGCACCTCGAAAAAAGGAAGGTCGTCTTATTCAAAGACTCCAGTACCAACAAGGGTCAGAGACGCTCTCCTTTCGGTTTCCCTTGCAAACCCTAACATCGTTACAGGTGGTGTCACGAGCTCTTCCTTGGAAGTCTTGGCCGGACTAGCGCTCTCCACACAGGAGTATCTCGACCTCATGATCTTTAAAGATGGCAAGCCTTCCGAGTTCTACCAGAGCTACGTGCGGGACATCCAGGAGAAGATCACTGAGAACGCTGCCGCCGAGTTCCAATGTCTGTGGAAGGAACACTCCAGATTGCAGGGTGCCAAACCGCGGACGATTATCTCGGACGAATTGTCGTCCACACTTAACAACTTGCAAGCTGAGTTGGAGAGCTCTGACCTCTTCGACGACGTTCCCAGCAGAGAGGGCGTTATGCGTCGTGCCATACCCAAGACTCTGGTGGAGAAAGTGGGACTGCCGACTCTGCTAGAGAGGCTGCCTGAACCCTATCAGCGCGCTTTGTTCTCGAGCTGGGTCGCGTCGCGCTTCGTACGTCAACCCCTCCTCTCTTGCTTGCGACCACAGTATACTCATGCATTTCTAGATTTACAAATATGGAGTTAACGGCTCAAGCGTGGACTTCTTCCACTTTGCAAGGGATTTGGCGCGTCCTTGATCATGTTTGTCGGTATCGCTTTGTTTTGCTTTGCATGAAATCTCAATGGACTTTGTGGAGGGGGTAATACTTGTTTGTCGGGAATAATAATGTACCATAGATGGAAGGATGTATACTGACGATGCGGTATACCACACAAAATAGAACAAGGTCATCTTCACACAAATGTCTATCCTTTCGAATATCATAGTGCTGTACATGTTAGAGAAAGTTGGGCACGACTTATCAAGTGGCGGGGTTGCCCACGCTGCTAAGATCATTGTGTCGCCCCACATGTACAGGTGGAGCTGGCGTTCTTGCTTCAGTAGCTCGGCCGCGTTCAATTTCAATCAAGGACTCTCTCACAAAAATATACGTGCTTCGGGAGGCTTTGTCTATATAAAAGATCGAGTGAATTTGAGCAAGTGGTCCGAACACACTGCTACGAAGGAGGCAAATCAAACAGTCTTTCCTTCGGCCATGGCATATAGGGTAGCCCTGTCGTTCGATTCATCCACAAGAGACCTCAAAAAGCCCTTTTGGTTTTTGAGTAGTTGAGCTGGGGAGTCGAATTCGACAATGTTCCCAGCATCAAGAACCATCTGAACAGCATCATAATCACGTCAGAATCAGTCGCACTAGCGTGAGTTGGTACTCACGATTTTGTCGGCATCCATTATGGTCTGCAACCTGTGGGCGACGGTGATGAGAGTAACGTCGCCTTTGAGCTCGTGGCGTAGAGAAGATTGGATGATCGAGTCCGTTTTATAGTCGATGGCCGACGTCGCTGTTGATGCTCAACAATAGCCCTTTGTCGATACAAGACGCGCTCACCTTCATCTAAAATAAGCAGCTTGCTACCACGTACGATCGCCCTGGCGAGTGCGATAATCTGACGTTGTCCAACGGACAGGTTTCCGCCGCTACTTGAGATGGTGCTGTCGAGACCGATGCGACCTTCTTCTGTGTCGTCCTGGAGAGAGAATAAACCGGCCGCGCGCAATGCGTCGTTGAGTGTCGCATCATCGTACTGGTCGAACGGATCCAGATTTTGTCGGAGGGTTCCACTTAGTAGTTCAGGCTAGAAAGAGTTCAATTAGACAATTTCAACGTTTATGTGGCGAATATTCACCATTTGCGGGATAATGGTTATGCTTGTGCGCAGAGCGTCGAGGTTCATCGATGATGTCGGGAGACCGTCGAAGTACACAGAGCCTTCGGTAACTATACACCTCAAGAGTGACAAAGTCAAGGAGCTCTGAGAACAGTTCAGCGTAGCCGCAAAGGGGGACCTTTCGACGCACTTTGCCCGATCCTGTTCGACCCACTGAGCAACACATGAGTCGTGACCTTCTGGACCGAACAAAGGACTTACCGACACCGACACGCTCACCAGACTTGATCTCGAACGAAAGGTCGTGAAGAACCTTCGGTCCATCGAGTGAGTATCGGGCAGACAGGTTTTCTACTCGCAGAGAACCGCTTGCGGGCCAATAGGCGGGTGGCTGTCCTTCGGCTGACGGCTTCGGTTCTTGTTCAATGGTGACATACTGTTGGATACGCTCGAGGCTGGGTAGAGACTTCAATGCACGGTCGCTGCACATTTGACAGCGATGTTACCTGTTTCCTATATGTCTTATGTTGAGAGAAAATTCACAGGTTGATTCCGAGAAAGCATACCTTGTACTTCGAACATGTTCAAAATCCGGACCCACCAGACAATCATACCACTGAAACCGACTATGTTATGGTAAGCGGCGGAAAGGACGATGGAGGTTTAGCTGCTAGACGTACTGGCCATGTTCAGAGAGAAGCCAGTCGCTCCAGCATCCTGATCCTTGAAGTACACCAAGTACGTCGCCAAAGAGGCAGCGAAGATACCTCCAAGAGCATCGATACGGATTGAGATCCAACGATTCAGATCGTAAAATACCCTCGTTGTCCTCGTGTACTTATCAATTCGCGTCAAAGATTCGTTTTGTAAGAGCTCCTGAGCTCCGTAGGCGCGAACGGACGCTGAGTATTCGGTCAGTTGACATAATCCTCAATATCAAAGAGTGCCTGCCTACTTAAGCCAGCAATCGCTGCTCCGAAGCTAGTCGGAGACCATCAATATATGTCACAGCGAGAGACACAAACGCACTGAGCAAGAACTGGCGCCTTTGCATTTGCCATTTGTCTCTTGACGCCTAGTTGGGCCTTGATGTAGATCTGTCCGATGGTACCGCCAGCAACCGCCACCAGAATCGATGGCCCCAGGAAAGCTGGGGTCGTGAGAACGATGGCGAAGAACTTGACGATCATTGACACGGTGATTTCCAGAACGTACTGGAACCACATTCCGAGGGGACCGTCAACTGATGATGTGTATGAGTTTGCAGCCGAAGTAATATCTTGCGATTGAACGAACCTCCACGAATGTCTTGTGTACATCTCGCAATGACCCTCGAAGTCGGGGTTGTGTCCAACCATCTGAGAATATGTCGGTCGCGGACAGAAAAAACGCACGCAAACCTACCGGAGTGTTGTGCCCAAGATGGATTTGATTAGTTGTAGGTGAAGAACTCGAGATGCGCGCAAAGACCCCAGCACAAATATCAACACGGTGAAGGTGTATGTCAATGCCGCACCACCAGTGAAAGAACCTGCGTAATGGCGCTCAGAGTTGGACCTGGAAGGAGCGCTGCACATGTGACGTACTGTATATGGAGAGGTAGCTGGATGCAAGTCAGATGTGAGTCTGTATGTGTGGCGCGATGACTCACTAGAACACAGGAATCTCGCTAGAGTCATGTCCTTGCTCGTATTGAGAAGCCCAGTGTCCTATCCACCAAGTTTGAGAGACATTGAACATTTCTGTGATGGCATAACCGCCAATCACCGCCAAGAAGAACATCCAGACATGATCTCCGCCCATGGCGTCGAAATAGAGCTTGACTGTCAAAAGTTAGGCAGACATATATCATCTCAGGAGTAGCAGACATACGAGCAGACCATCCGACATGCCCTTCCTCCATCTCTTCCTCCACAATGAGTTTGCCAGACTTTTTGGCAGCAGTGTCATCAACCTCATCATCGGCCTTCTTCAAGGCTACTTCATCTTTCGCGGCCTCTTCCTTCAGACTGTCCGTCTTCCCAAGAACCTCAGAGGCGATGCCTTGAGCATCGATACGACCGTCCTTCACAGAGACAACGAAGTCGGCAACGGGCCGAGTGAGAGCAACATTGTGTGTCTAAGATTTTCGACTCATCAGCCAGCCGGGTACCCGCCGCGAGACATCAACACTGACCACAAGTATAACGGTCCTGCCTCTGAGAAGATCACCGCCGAGGCATTTCTCGACGATCCACTTCGAAGTATGGACACTGTTGAACGAATGTCATCAGCGTCAAGCTACATACCGATAGCAAATTTGCTCACTCCAAAGCAGCAAGAACATCGTCAAGGAGAACGATTTCCGCACTGGAATATATAGCCCTGCAGCAGAATTCAGTCTTCTTTGGGACAGAATGGCGAGTGCATAGACATACCTGGCCAGTGTGACTCGAGCTTTTTGACCGCCACTTAGAGTCAATCCCTTCTCGCCGACTTCCGTCTGATCACCGGCTTCGAACAGCGCGATATCCCGTTCCAATCCACATTGATAGATCACTTTGTTATACCTCTCCTCATCGAGCGGAGAACCAAAGAGAATATTTGTCTAATGGGAGATCAAACTTCGGACATTGGTCAACTTATGCACAACCATACCCTGATGGTCTCGTTCTGTACCCAAGACTCCTGCGCGGCGTAGGCTACACCATTCTTGCGAGGTAAATTATACCAGGGGTTGCTCCCAAGTGGTACAAAGTGCATTTCCCCTGCGGCCATTGAGCATCACCACGAATGCATTTTGGTTTGAGACTGACCCAGCAACGCCATCAACAAAGATGTCTTCCCAGAGCCAGTGGGCCCAACGATGAGGTTCAGGCTACCCTTCCTGAAAACGAGTTTCTCCGGGATCTTCATCATAAACTTTCGCTTGGAGGGTGTGAGAGAACCATCAACGTCGCTGGACCAGACAAACGATGCGTTTTGGAAGCCAATTTCTGTAGAATCCTCGTCGTCTTCTGTGGGCACATAAAGATCTCCAGTCTCCCCACCCGCAAAGGCGTCGATGAGTTCGGTCTAAAGTACCCTCAGCTTCAAGTTAACCCGTGCAGCGAAGTACCTACGTTCTTGAGGAAATCGTTCATACGGTCAACGGAGACTTTGCCTGTGATAGAGGTCGTGAGGAAGCTGAAGATTTCGTGGAGCTGGTTGCGCAACATGTCGAAGACGGCCATGCTAGAGAAGACGATAGATGCGGTGAGCTCCCCCTTCATCACAAGCGTCTACGGTAAAGGATCAGCATATGACTACGCAATTTCGGCGTTGGGCGTACGCTGTAGAGTATATGAGCTCGGAGGTGTTACGGATGCAGATGCAACGACTTACTAGACAGCGTAAGTCGCAACCATTGTGAGAACAGGGATGATGAAGCTGGTGCAGGACAGTCAGTCTCGGGTCAGCGGAGGAACCGCATGCGGCGACGAACTTCACAGTGCCATTGAGGAGATCAAGGAGCTGACGATACTTGATCCAGACCAATTCGTCCTCCCGCTTGGAGGTGATCCGGTCTACCATTTTTGCTTCCCAGCCAAAGAGCTTAACCATACGCAGAACGTTCATTACTGTAAGGCAATGAATGAAGCATATCAGTGAACTGGAAGCAAACGCGTACTCTCAGTGACGCTTTGCACCCTGCCATCGGTTCGCTTGAGTCGATTCTGCTGCACCGAGTTGGTCAACTTCGCAATCAGTCCGGGAAGCGGTAGCAGCGCAATCAAGACGCCCAGTCCAACAAATGCGCTAAGCCTCTGGTCAGTAAACCAATTGGATCGAAGTCACGAAAAAGAGTACCTCCAGCCGAGGATTGTATACAAGAACACGATACACAACCCGACCTGGACAGGAACGTAGAACACGATCAAGAAGAAATCCCGTGCATCCACAATATTCTCGAGATCGGTCGAAACAAGGTTATTGATCTTGCCGACGAGATTGCTTGTGTCCGACTCTCCGTGCGCCTCGGAAGACTTCTTGGCCACTGAACCGTCTTTAGTCGCTGGTGACTCCGAATTGACGCTGGCGTCGCTAGGTTGAACTGTGCTTTCGTCGCCGTTGATCGTAGATGCAGCACCGTTCAGCGTAGATTCGGCTTCCGAAGTCGACGCAGTGTCCGGAGTCGTTGGTGCAGTGGGTGCCTTACTTCCCTCTCCTTCAGCAGCTGCAGCCTTCAGGCGAATGCGCAGAGCATGTTCGAAGATCAATTCGGTCAGAAGCGCTTGCAACCGAGCAATAACCTTGACCTACAGACCAGGCGTTCAATCTTTACGTCAGGGCACAATGTGAAAGGGTACGCACAGCGACGAACAAATATGCTTGCATCGCGGCGGAGGCCAGCACGGGACCAAGAAAGAGAAACGAGATCCACACAAAAGGACGTACGAAGGCATCTGCGCCACGCGTCTCAATGTACGCTAGAAGTCTGTTTAGACCGACTGGGCTTGCGAAGGTGAAAACTACGTTGAGGTTGATCGCGAGGGCGAGGTACATGTATTCCCAGCGAAGCGCAGACAGCAGACCCCAGAACAGATGCCTCTTAGGCGCACCAGCGAAGACATCCAGACGCTATGGTAGTTGAGAGTAGATACGAGCCCGCGTGGAATCGTGCGTACCGGGAAGTCCCTCTTTTTGAGGTACTGAGCATTGTCAAAGTCGGCCAGAGGAGGTAATTCCTCAATTGGAAGCTGAGGCAACTTGTATGCCTTGAACACGAGATGATCCAGATAGAAGAACGTTGCACGAGAAAAGATGGAGGCTGTCTGTTCCGGTGCCGGCTCCGCGGATGGATGCTATGTTTTCGGAATCAGTTGGCATCACGGAGGGTTCAAGTGAACTATTACTTCGGGATCAACGGGAATGTAAACACGTGGTATTCCCAGAGGTAGGATAACACCGAGGAACGTGAGCAGCGCTACTTTCGGCCAGAGTAGTTTGCCATCGCTAGGATCTTGGATTTCCAGAGTGAACGTCATCAGAGGGAAGACGTCCCGGTAGAAGTACACGCAGAAGGTGGCAAAGAGGACCGAATTGTAATGCCGGGTTACGATTCTGCTCCAGGGTGCGGGCACGACCAACGCAGCCAGTGCTAGTGCAGACGAATAGAGCTAGGGTATCAGTCATATTAGCAAGACGACACGCAAAGATACGCGACATTTTTTACCAGGGTCAAAGCTACTGCAAACTTGGCGACTTTCGTGACATTGCTTTCGTTGTCTTGTCGAGAAGGGTCCAATGAGAGGGTCAGCACCGAGAGAACGAGAGCGGCCGTGGTACACAGAAACCTGAAAACCATCAAGGAGAATATCAAGCGTCCTCCCAGCGAGGCTACATGATTGACGTGTTGGACGGTTGAAGACGCGATTTCCGGTTTGGCTCTGTAGCGAGAGCTGATGGCCTTACTCAGGCCATGGACGAGAAGGAAAAACGCCGAAAGAGCCGCGACACCGAAAGGCATGATGAGCGTGTCGAAATCCTTGCGTCTGGGTGCCCGTTGGAAGGATAAGCTAAGAAATACATAAATTTGACAACACAACATACCGAGTAAGTGTAGCAGTATTGAACCATTGCACAGGCCCCGCCATTGACACTTGGGTGACCCCAGTATCCGTGTACATTGACATGATGGACGTGAAGAAACCACGCGCAAAACGGATCACGCAAAACCCGATAGTGATAAACACAGACGGGCCACGGCCCCGTGCTATCGTCCCTATCTCTTGACTCACCGCCAAGCTCTGAGTCTGAGTCAACGCTCCAGGTGGATGTCAGGGACCAGATCAATATCACCACGAAGACTCAATCACTTGAGTCATGGATGATGGCTGGCACCAGACAGTAGTACAGTAAGATGTCTTCCTTCAAATTCATTGGCGACGGCACCAAAGTACAGAACCGTGAGCGATAAGTATCGCCAAATGCATACAAGATTTGCCCGACATGCTCCCCTTTTGCTTCAGAATTCAGAGCGCACCCTGCGAGGCCCTGCGAGGACCTAGTTCCCGCCAATATTTCACCACAAGTTTCGCGAGAAGTGGCGTATCATTTGAAAATGGTTCACACCGTTCCGGGTAATTGCCTGTTGATTGTTCTGGGAGAAGTTGGGCGAGCTTCAACATTGCCTCGACGCGTCGCTTCTCGCGAGCAATTTGGCCTGACTCTACATGCCTCGATTTGACCAAATCAGATCCTTGTGCTAGCAACCGTCTCATCGTGCTAAGTACTGACGCGCACGTACATTCACAGGCTCGAGCTTGCATAATCGTGCTCTTGATTCCTTACTGTCCTGGCATCCTGGGCACTACTTGTAAACGAATCGGCATGGCACCGTCCTCGCGGAGGTGTGGAACTCTGCCAGAAGGCATTCAACTACTTTCTCCTCTGGAAAGATGGGATTCAGCTTCGCTTATCGAGGTCCGAGTATAGCAAATTACCTTTGACTGTTCTGAAGGCGGATGGATCACCAATCGACTGGCATACCCATGACAATGACATCGAGACTAGCGATACGCTCTCACCTGACGGCATCTGATCCTATGTCACCGTGGCGATCCCAGCGCGCGCTCTCTATCTTCCACTGGTACCAGTCCTCAAAGTGGTGTCGTAACTCTTCCAGCTTTGAAATGAATACTGCTTGCTAGCAAGTGATAACGACGGCAATCCCAATATCTGCGGAGCTGAGAGAACGGCGTCTAAGGTACTTTTGGGTTCAAACTTGCGATTCGAAACGAGGCAAGAGAGGGGGGCGTACCCAAGACTTCCCAGACTTCACTGAGACGCTCTCGGTCGTCCGCGTCAATCACATTCGCGACTGCGTGACAGTCGTAATATTTGGGCCAGATGTTTCTGTCCGCCGAGATTTGCAGGGTTGGAAAATGGTGGGGGGAGAGAGATCTTGCCGGCTGGGAACCACATCAGACGAGGCCAAGCTCTTGCACTTGGGGGCGATGTGCTCATCCCATTTGGCGCACAGGTCTTCTATAATTCGTGGAATGTCTTGGCTTTATTTGTCTGCCTGAGGGAGACTAGAGTGAGGTACTGCAAGCGCAAGAGGACACGGTGAGAGGGAGACATGAAGGTGTCATGTGGTTCAGCTTGAGCACGGCCTCTCGGCAATTTGCCACCGGCAACTCCTCCTTGCCCAATAACCATCATCATGGGTAATGACGGTGGCAGTATTCCAGACCGCCGCGACCTAGTCCGCAATAAGCCCAAGGTCGGCAGGCTGCTCCTCTCTATAGTCTCCTTCTCACACCAGTCCAGGCAGAACAAGCGGACAAGGCTAATCAAACGAAAGCGCGTTGGTTCTTTTGTGCTCTATCCAAGGTGCGCTCAACAATTTGCTGCTTACACTTATTCTCATGGATTGGACAGAAACCTCTGCAAGAGCCTATTGTCTCATGTCCACTCGGGAAGCTGTACAACAAAGATGCACTGATAGAGTATCTTTTGGACAAGTCGGCTTACGGAGACGGAGAAGAGATATGTGGTCACATAAGGTCGTTAAAGGTGCGTCAACACTAAAGAAACTTCGTCACAATTACTGATTTGTACTAGGATGTCAAAACCTTGGTCTTGACTCCCAACCCAGCGCCGGTTTCTGAGGACAGCGAGTTCCGCGCCCGCTTTATATGCCCTCTCACCCTCAAGGAGATGAACGGCCTCCTCCCCTTTGTCTACATCTCTCCCTGCGGGTGCGTTCTCTCCTTAGCTGGACTCAAGAACGTATCGTCTTCCCCCAAATCGACAGACGGCGAGGAACAGCTCGAGGTCTGCCCGCAATGCGCCAAGAAATTCTCTCGCTCAGAGGACGTCGTTACCTTGAATCCATCGCCTGAGGAGTCTGAGAAGATGCGGGAAGCTATGGAGCGCAAGCGGCTTGCTGAGCCGGCGAAGAAGTCCAAGAAGAGGAAGAATGCGCCCGCCGCCGAAGAGGAGCCTGCGAGCAAGAAGAAGGCGACCCCCAGCATGAACCCAGGGATTGCAGCAGCGAGTCGGGCAGTTGTTAGCAGCTTGGCCATGGAGGAAGCGAAGAGAAAGGCCAACATGAGCGACGCCGTCAAGTCTCTGTATAGCGACGGCAAGCCCAAGAGGAAGGAGACGTTCATGACCATGGGGACCTTCACGAGGGTAAGCTATCATTCTATCCGCATGAACTACCTCTGACCGTTTCGTTCCAGTATGCTTAGGTATATATATTGTATAACTTCTCGCTCTGTAATAATGTCAAGGTGTATCGCTCAAGTGGATGTCCGCGGCGAGCCCGTGTTGTTTCGATGCGATGCGGCCAACGCTCGCCCATGTTTCCTCGGTACCTTGGAGATGTGATGCGGCAAAGAATCACTACAAAAGCATCAAAGTCGAAGAGAGATGGTCAGGCTGGAATCCCCTGGTGGGCCTACACTGTAGATGCCGCAGCGCGACCTTCTACTCTACATCATCTTTCTCGCATGGGTCCTGGCGGCCTTTGTGCTCTGCTCGGGGGCCGAGCCCATACTCCCTCGTCACCACCACTTCCCCAGATCCGCTCCTGCACTATCCCTTACCCCCCAACAAAACTCCTTCAACTTCTCCCTCGAACCTAACTACCTCCCCCGAGCGACCGTCTCCATCACGCCCATCAACACCCTCCCGCCGACGTGCCAATCCAACACGGAATGCACCGGCGCGATCTCAGCGACGAATGTCACGTTTGAGGACTGTGGGCCCCGTTCGCCGTGGACGATCTGCCGCTGCGAGGGCGGGGTGCACTCGCCCGTCGCGCTGGACACAGCCGTCGACTACCTCGCGCGCATCCCCGTCGGGCTGCGGCGATACATTGGCAACATCCTGTTGCTGGGTGATAACACATCGCATGCGTACACGCTCACCAACGGGGACATACATTTCTTTGGCGACATCGGGATTGATGGGTGGATGCATGAAGTGAGTTAGAGTACTGGGTTATGGAAAACTGTTCGCTGATGAAAGTGGTTTGGAACTTGAAGGCCTCGCATACGTATGACTTTTCCTTCCCGAACCACCTATCCTCGTCCGAGACGTGGCTTGGAGCAATCGGGAACGATACTTGCGCACCGGATAAGTACTCTTTGACCAACGCAGTCGAGGTTAGTCTCCCTGCTGCTTGCGCATCGGTCCATCAACTCGTGTCTGAATGACCCAAGGACTTTGCTCAAATGAGCGTCATGAAGCTATACACCCTAGCTCACTTTGGCGCTCTGCCTGACGGGTGGCAGAGTGACTGTATGCAACACCAGCTCGCGCTTATGGACGGACTTCCACTCTACAACAAAACGACGCTCTTTGGCACGTGTGATATGGATCCTGGAACGGCCATGTACGTCTCTCACAAACGGAGTGTAAAAGCGGGAGAATGCAGTACTCAATAATCGTATTCCTAGACACCGGGACCCGCCAATCGTGTTGGACTCAGATTTGGTGATCCCGCTCTCAGAGAACAGCAATCCTCCTCCGACACCAATAGCACGGTTGTCATCATCTCCCACTGCCACTCAGACACCAACATCCACACCACATACGTCTGACCAGAACGCCTCGAGAATCCATCTCGCAGCGATTCATACTGCCCTACTTCCGATACTCCTTATATTAATTTGAACCTATTCTTGAGTTACAGCATATCCATCAACGTCCTTCCCAATCGCTATCCGCAATCCCGACCAAAAACAGTCCTCCAATGCCATCCCGTTCGCACATGCAAACACCAACGTCGACGCGTAGTAGAAGTTGGCGTTTCCGGTCCCCTGTACCAACCACAGTTGATGGAACAATGGTAGGAGGAGCGCCGCGTGCAGGTGCAGCAAAGCTGTCACGATGGGATGACGCATGACTTCACACATGTTAGGTTAGATGCATGAAAGGCACGATGTGGCTTACATGGATATGTTTCCGGGAAAATGGCCATCATGGTAAGGAATACGCCAGAATCCGAGAGTGTCGGGTACGCTTTGAACGTCCCAAGAATACCGACAAGCAAGAACGTCGCGTAGAGGGCGTCATACTGGAATTTAATGCATACCGGCGCAATATAAATAAGCAAGTGCACCTAGATTTCCATTAGCTGGCGGCAATGGCAACTGAGAGCGCGACCTTACCGAGAACACCATCAAGAAGAAAGGCCGGAAGTGGTCGAACATCTCGGTGAAGAAATACCACCAAAGACCGACATTTGGCGTGAGGTCAGGTAGAGTAAGCCTGCAAGACAACGTGAGAGGGTTGCACAAGATGTTGCTTGGTTTCAAACGCACGTCGCGCCCCAAGTTTGTGGCACCCATGTCAATCCATTGCAGACTACGGTCGAAGCAAGGGTAAGGACACCAATATAGGCCGTCAATTCTGCCAAGAGTACAGGCGCATGTCGCGTTAGGCCAGCAAATGGTTTTGGGGAAGCAAGTTGGGAGGATGGGTTCGTCAGTAGTAGCATAGCAAGGGGTACTATCAGAATAACGGAGGATAACGACATGTGGATGAGAAATGAGAGCGCCAATAAGGCGGCTGATGTCCGTCCTGAGTGCTCGTTAGAAATGGTCGTGCAACAATTGTTGTGTAGTATTCACCTTCGGAGGCGCACATGATGGATAGCAACAGGAGTGCATTTTCGAAGGAGGATGTAGAGAATGCCAAGCTTGGCAAGAGGAGGTAGGGATTCAGAAAGTACCTGCAGAAAGTTGAACAAGATGCTTGCGTTCGATGCAAAACGACACGTACATGATGGCAATTAAACTGTCCCTCGGGCTACTGGCGACGCGTTGTCTCGCTCTCCATATCCGAATAAGTGACCAGGCGCCTATTGCATCACATAACGTCCATAGCACGGACGCCGTTGGCTTGGAAGGGGAGAGGAATGTCGTGAACAAGGAGAGGTATAGCGGAGACTGATATGGAATAAGCTAGAAATCGTGACTGTAGAAGATTGCTACGCACGTGGCGGAAAACTCCTCCTGAATATGGATCGACGCCATGTTGAAAGAGATATATACCCTCCTGTACTGGTCAGGTCAGCTTGGACACGTTGATCTCGACGGGGGCATACAGTTCGAGTAGGACGTGAGAGGCGATGAGAGCTGGTGGTCGTGGATGAAATAGTCGCTGATACTCGTCGACGAGAGCAGGAGGCGCGACGCGACGAGGGCGGCCAAGACGACACGCAGCGTCGGCGTCGGCGTCGGCAGCGATGATGAGAGTGCGGTCATGAAATTCGCATGGCGTTTGCCGAGCTCGAACTTGGCACATGATTCAGTGATTGATCGGGAATGTAATTTTTTGGACATTGCACTCGCAGAGTCTGCATTCACCTCGATTTTTCAAAAACTCACAAGGAGCACCCAGGATAATGGGGGAAGGCCAGCATTCCCATCGACCGACGCTCAAGCAGGTGCGCACGCCGTCTCGGCCGCTGTAGCCCGATCTTCACCTTGATCTAGCAAAATAAAGCATTCAAATCGAAACATGCTACAAAATCATCTCTGAGAGACGCAGCAAAAGGTGTGTACCCCTGCTCTGCGATTTCGGACGATTTCTCAGGTGTTAAATTAGGTCGCGTTGCGCGACAATCACCAAAAGCAGTCTCTACATCTAATACATCTGCACAGGCCCGTCTCAACCGCAAAAATAACGCGAGACAGCAGCAGCTCAAGAAACGGACCGCACTCGTATCTGCAACGCGCATCTTCAACGGCGTTGACGGTGCACCCCGTATTGTCGCCGTAATAGCACTTTCCGAGGATGTCTCCCCGCAAACAGTGATCTCATCTCTGGCCGAATCGCTCGATAGTTCTGCAGAGGGCTACGATGGAACTGGGCTGTACAAATTGAAGGCCGATCGGTTCAAAACGTCCCTCCAATTCATCAGTGTTCCCTACAGACAAATGTACGCCGCACTAGACGCCTGCAAAGTTGCCGACTACGTTGTCTTTGCGCTCTCCACTACCGTCGAAGTGGACACGTGGGGCGACACTCTTCTGCGTACTCTTCAAGCCCAGGGCTTACCGGACGTTGTCACCGTCATCTCCCCGGACTCGTCAATCGATGCTAAATCGCGCACTGGCGTTCTAAAATCACTCCTGTCCTTCATCCAGTACTTTGTACCCACCCAACCACGCGTCTTTGACTTGCACTCGAGCTCTGATCGCCTGACAGCTCTACGGACTCTTTCCGAGGGGAAGCCTGCCGACGTACGATGGAGAGAGGGCCGATCGTGGGTCTTGAGCGAGGGCTTGGAGTGGAAGGATGGCACTCTTGCGGTGACTGGTGTTGTCCGTGGAACGTCCATGTCACCGAATCGTCTCGTACATATACCAAACTTTGGGGACTTCCAGATATCCAAGGTAGGATGGCAATCAAAACTCAATGTCACCCATACTAACAAGATTCCAGATAATGTCCGCCCCTTTAGTTCGACACAATAAGACGTCCATGGAGGTTGAACCCACCCTTATTGCTGAACCTGACGCATCGGCAGCTGATTCTCTCGTATCCTGTAACGAGCCAGATGACATGGCGAACGAGCAAACATGGCCAACGGAGGAAGAGATGAATGGTGCACAGAATACCGACGAGGTACCGACGCTACCGGATGCGGGCGCAGGGACAACACCAAAGGTGGTGAAGAGGGTGCCCAAAGGAATGAGCGAGTATCAAGCTTCATGGATCGTCGATGAGAGTGACGACGAGGATGGAGATGACGACGACGAGAAGGACGGCAGCGATGCCGCTATGGATGATGAGGAGGAAGAGGAGGAGATGGTAGACCTACCCATGGAAGAGGACACCGAGATGGACATCGAAAGCCGGCGCAGTGTGGCGTTCCAAGACCTTGACCACGAGGAGGAGTCCAAACAGTACGTGTCATCAGTACCCTCTTTCTCGACGCGCGCGTATCAACGTCAACGTCTGTTCTCTTTCCAGATTGGCGTCATGGCGCAATAGGAAGCGCGAGGAAGAGACAGATCTCACCTTCCCTGACGAGATGGACACCCCACAAGACATTCCGGCGCAGACGCGCTTCCAAAGATTCCGTGGTATGAGATCATTCAGAACGAGCCCGTGGGATCCCTTTGAGAATCTGCCGCTCGATTATGCGCGTATATTCCAGTTCGAGGATTACAAACGTACCGAGCGGAACGTCCGTCGTCGTGCCGAAGAGGATCTCGCTGTTGTGGAGGTAAGTCCGACTGAGTTTCCTCGATGTCGCTTCCACTTACGCTCGTTCTACAGCCCGGAGTTCGGGTCACAGTTTTCATTAAGGACGTTCCAGAAGGGGCGGTCTCTTCGGCTCAACCTCTCACACTTTTCTCTCTCCTTCAGCACGAGCACAAGGTGTCGGTGCTAAATTTCACAGTTCAACGAAACACTGAGTATGATGGGAGTGTGCGATCCAAGGTAATCTCCACCTTGGTTGATATCCATCCTTCTTCTAGACTGAGAATACCCTTCCAGGACCCTCTCATTCTGTGTGTAGGCCCGCGTCGTTTACACGTGAACCCCATCTATAGCCAGCACATGAGGGGTGGTGGGAAGGGCGCCAACAACGTCCACAAGTTCGAGCGTTATCTAAGACACGGAGTCACTGCTGTTGCTACAACATATGGCCCCGTCGTTTTCGGGAAACAGCCTTGTGTCTTGTTGAGAGAATCAGAAGACGAGCAAGGTAAGATCATCTTAATTCAGTTACCCTGAGGAAGTTCATTCAAACACACCGGCTGCAGCTCCACATCTTGTGGCGATGGGCTCTTTCCTGAGCCCGGACACGACCCGCATCATTGCGAAGCGCGTTATCCTGACCGGCCATCCATTCAAAGTGCACAAGAAGACAGCCACTGTCCGCTATATGTTCTTCAACTCCGGTATTTCTCGTGATGTCTTTTCTTCTCACTCCACGATACTGACGCACGCCTTTTCCCACAGACGACATACACTATTTCAAGCCCATTCAGCTTCATACCAAACTGGGACGGACGGGACATATACGGGAGTCGCTCGGTACTCATGGGTACTTCAAAGCACACTTTGATGGACCCCTAAGCCAGATGGATACTGTGTGCATGTCATTGTACAAGCGTGTGTATCCTAAATGGGCTAGTTTGTGGAAGGAGCCAACTAGATCTGGGGTTGGCAGCTCAACGGACGCGATGGCAGTCGAGCCGTAAGCACTATCCCATGTACACATAGCCCCTACTGTGCAATTCTATCCGCAGCGTTTCAATCAGTCGTCTGAAAGCACGTTCTGTCATCCGACTCTCAACCGTAAGGTTATAGAAGATGTTCCATTGGGCGTGAGAGGTCAAGTCGAGATAGACCCCACAAATGGAAATCTGTTCGAGTGGCGCAATGCTCAATCTCTCCAAACGCATCTGCGACATGACCGGATAACGACTTTCACGGCACGTCGTATGAATGAGAGAAATGCGAATGTAACCTCATGGCAGGATTGTTCACGATGCCAGTCAACGACTTTCACGGCACATCATATGAATGAGAGAGAAAAGCGTATGTATATTCATGGCACAGATTGTTCACGATGCCAGATGGTAGGATGCAGGTAGTGTACAATGGAGACAACGATATGCGGCGTATAGGACTGGGGGTCGTCTAATGATGGGATGCCCCGGCAATATGTATATAGAGTTACAATGGAGACTGAACGTGAATGAGTATGAGGTGCTGCAGCAGAAAGCGTGAACTCACATAAATATGCATGCGTATAGAGGGGTCATGAAGCTATGCAGCGATAGAGTGGGACGTGTGATCTGGCTGGGGCGATTTGGGTTTAACTATGATATGAGGTCAGAGAGTGGATGCGCTAACTCGTCGTAAAGACTCACGTATGCGGGCCAGGCGGTCGGCAACGCTGGGGGGAATCTTGGATTGGGCAAACTCCTGCTTGTCCAGAGACAATTGCGCCTTCGAGACTTGTTGAAGTGTGTACTGGGCGAGGTCGTGCGAGTACCGGAGCCTCTCAGCCTCTATGGAGGTAGGCGATTGTGTAGAAGTGCAGGCCATTGCGTTTAATGTTGGTGAGGGGCAATGGCAGGTTGGTTTGGATTGTGGAGGGGAGGGGCGTTATATAGCTGTTTTTGCCACTTTGGTGACGTCACGATCGTAGTCCTGGAACGATCATAGTAAGCAGTGGTTCAGTAAGAATCGAAGCACCGGAATTCGCAATGAAAATAGCCTAGACTTGGCCCAGGCAGGCCCAGACTACGGCACAGCTACAAGCTTGACAATGACATGTCAGGACATGAGGCCGGGTTGTGTGGCGGATCGGGCGCGGTAAATTACGAACAGTTTACGAACCTGATGCTGCCTGATGTCGGATTTATCACGCCGAGGGCTGAGCCTGTGGTGCAAGAAGTATCCCAACAAAATAACAAAAAATAAATCAAATCATACATGACAATCATGAACGCCCGAGTTTGTTTCGACTCCAGGAAACAAACCGGCGAGCAACATCTACTGCCCATGTCCATGCCTCTTCTAATAGCCCGTCTAGGCCGCCTCTCTCGCCAAAGGACGGCCCACGATCCAGTTTCTCAGTCGCAATGAATCGGAGCACGTCCTTCACGGTGACTAGCCCGGTCAACATACCATGATCCTCCACCAGAATGACACGAGGTCTGCAGCGGGAGTGGTGAGTCACCAAATGTTCGGAACACAGGACGGGGCACCTACCCCATTCGCTTGAACAACTGCATCACGATCTCCAATGGGAGCTGGGGAGACACCGTCATAGGCGTCTGTGGAGTACGTACATGAGTGCTATGTGTTCTTCACATAATGAATCTGGAGCTCTCACCTGGTTGACCCAGGGCCAGAACTTGAGGCCTTCCTCAGCAGAGGCGGACCGAAATATGGTCTCATTGAACTCCTCCTCGATACCCACAGCACCAGTGGGTATATTGAGATGCTCGCGGTCCCCCTCCCCTGACATGAAAAGACAGGGCGTTTCAGGATCCACGTCCCGTACTTTCCGAAAGCGGTCTGATAGCCCGCGCTCAGCGAACTTGGAGTTGAAAGTCTGTCATAGAGCCTACCAAGCACAAAAAGCAGTTCTGTTCGGCCAATGTACCCGATGAGTGTTCGAAATCCGTCGGCGGAGACGATGGGGAATCCTTTCACGTCACTGGCAGACAAGACTGCATCTACAGATAATAGTCAGTACTCCACGAAGAAACGCCGCTCCAAGCGGTTTCTCACCTATGTCTCTGACGCGCATGTTCTGTTCCGTCAGGACGTGTAGCTCATTACGCATGACCGCGGAAACTTGGAGCAGATCAATTAAACACCATCACGCCTGGATGCTTGAGAGAACCTACCAGACACATTATACGCGTGGTCTTCTTTTTCGAGAAAGGGGAAGCCGTTGAAGCGTATCATCTCATCAGCGATACCGTTGGTGCCCAGTAAATCTCCAACGGCTTTGGTGACGAGCAGAACGATCTACCAAA
Organism: Strobilurus stephanocystis; assembly: GCA_019915075.1. Classification (NCBI taxonomy): domain Eukaryota; kingdom Fungi; phylum Basidiomycota; class Agaricomycetes; order Agaricales; family Physalacriaceae; genus Strobilurus; species Strobilurus stephanocystis. The sequence goes on from JAHLMI010000004.1 coordinate 183,190, forward strand.
CATCAGGTATGACGAGGATGTAATATCCCTCCTCACCCACCATCGTCGGAAGAATATACGTCAACGCGCCAGTGAGTTCAAACATGATGACCACCACCGTAACAGTGATTCGCATCACACCACTGTGGCGCATCGTTAAGTATGCCGCTGGACTTGAAGTATGAGACCATACCTCAACGCCGCTGCCGCACCGAGGAAGGCATATGTACCAGGCGTTATACAGGGTACGTTCGGGTCACAGTATGCGAAAATTCCTGACTCAGGGTACGCTCTGAATGCAAACGGGGTGAGCGATCTCATTCCTCGGGAAAACCAACTGCGGAATTCCTTACCGGTACATTGCTCGCACCATGATGCCTATCGTTCGACCAAATGTTGCTCCAATGGCCATTGATGGTACGAAGATGCCAGCCGGTACCTTACACCCGTAGGACACGATAACTAGCCCTGTCCGTATAATGGTCGCCAAAATCAAGGAGTTCGCTATTCGCCATTGTGTAGATGTTCTAGAAGCCAAGGTTTTCTCAGTGACCGAACTGGAAGGCCGCCTTTGGAGTGACATACTGGCAGATATTATCAACATCGCCTTCGCACTCCCTAAAGAGGACAGCCATGCTTTCGGTCATGTCTATCCTCAAAAAGCGGTTAGGGTATCCAATGATAGCTGTAATGACGGCCAATGACACTGCTTCAGCGACACCATGCTTCGCCAAGTGCTTTCGGCGAAAGGCCGCAACCTGTAGGTTGAATTTCACAACAAACGCTCCATACAGGCCCTGATGAATGCGTTCAGAGGGTCGTCAAACGAAGAGCTTCGATATCTTTCTCACCCCAAATATTCCCAACACGACGAAAAAAATTATTTCGAAGAAATGCCAATCTCGGTCGTATGTGACTTGGAACAATACAAGTTTGCCGGTTCGGAAAGGATTCATAGCCTAGAAGAATGATAAGGTTTGGTGGCACAATTCAACGGAGACGAACCGATAGGGTCACAGTAGCCATGAGAGCACAGAAGAAACTGCGCCACATCGTCCGAATACTGAAGGCATGGCTCATTTCCTGTGATTCTTTGAGTAAAGCCAAAGGGACGGGCTTGGGGAGCTCAGACCTCTATGGAGAAGAGTACTCCACCAATTGGTGAACCGAAAGCTACCGCGACACCGGCGGCACTTGCTGCTGTTATAATTTCGCGCATTTTACCTTCAAGGAGTTACACATGGGCATATGGGAGTGGGAAGATGTTGATATTCACTTTCACTTCTAGAAAACCTTTTGAAAAGGCTCGCAACAAAATACCCAATACAGCAGGCGACATGGACTGAAGGACCCTCCTTCCCTACTGATAGGCCGGAGGCAATCACGAGAGGCTGAGCAATCATAAGACGAGCTGAAGAAGCGTGAAGTATGGCGTGCGCACTAGTGTTATGCTCTTGATGAAGAACGTCGTGAACCCAAGGAAACCTTGCATCATGAAGCCTGCTACAATGCATTTGATCTCGGATATCCCAGAGCCGGCCGCGTATTTCGCCAAAGAGCGGACAAGATGGGCCGCCGTAAATGAGAACCAGCCCTACGCATGTCGATGTAAGTGGATGGACGCGGCACAATGATGCTAGACGCGGCGTACAGCGAACAACACGTATATGAGCCATCGGGCGGGCGTGACGGTGCTCCATGGACGCCATGATTCACAGGCTTCGGTCTCATCCCCCTCAATCTCCCAGCAGCAGAACTGTTGGTTCAACCACCATCCGTCGGAGCAGTATCCCATTTTGATATCGGAGAGCCATTCCGTGACGATGGAGATTATAGCAGCGTTTAGTCCGATGCATACGCCTGCGCGGAATGAGTGAGGCCAAGTGAGGGAGGGCCGATCTCGTGGGCGACGCACCGACTAGACTGACCACAATCCAGCTCTGTCCACCGCTAAGTGCTCGCTTGAATTGTGCCCAGAACCATGAGACGTCATGCGGGCCTCGGCCGTTTATATAGTCGTTACGCGCGTTTCGTATCCGTCTATCCCTTTCAAGTATAGAGTCCTGTATCCAGTCTTTGGTGAAGCGTTGAGACAGCACTTGGCCAGAGTGATTGACGGCACACCTATAGTAGTAAAATCCTGGTATCGCCTGTGGGACACTTAGCGTGTGCTGGACATGCGGCACGATGAGCGCACCTAATCTGCTCGAGCTCTTCGTCGGCGAGGGCGTCAGTGTTCATCGGTCCATACGACGTGGGGGTAGGATGAGAGGCTATATGCACCCGCATTTGGAAATATTGAGAACTTGCCGCCGGTCCGGGTGCCGAACACCAGTGAGCAATGTGGCGCATTTTATTTTGTAGGAAGCTTGAGCAACAACTGCATCAACCTTACATCATACAGCGTACATATACATTCTCTGCCAAGTATCTTCAGAAATATGGTACACCAACGTGGCGCTCAGGCAAGTCTCGCCGTTAACCAACGGAGACACGAGCGAAGTTGTGAATGTCGTGCGTTCACTTTCGCTGCTACTTGCCGCATAAGTGCATTGAGTTCAGCGGTTGTGTCGCCAACAAGTAATCTTACATGCCTGGTCCACCAAAATTGTCCGATAAATTACATGATGTTACAAGCGAAGGTCGAGATGAAACTACTGAGACTTCTTGTCCACAGGTAGCCACTTGACAGGGTGAGAGTTCCAAATCGGCCAGGGCGGTACCACAACCTGGTAAGTCTATTAAGAACGCCAGTGTAGTTTCATGGGGGGTGACACATACCAGTGCCAGAACGACGATGAAGAACCCGTAAACGGAGAACGTCATTGCAAGTGATTGTGTAGCAAAGCCGATGATGAAGGAGACAATCTGGAGATATTATGGGCACGCGAATCGAGGATGAAGGCCACTAGACGCACGGCTGCTCCGATGAGGGTATACCTCTGAATGACATCTACACGGTGCTGGGCGACAAAGTCCTGCGCGAAGACGTGTCGGTAACCTGCGAGATCAACAGGGTGACACGTACAATTTTGCCCTCAAACATTTGTGATAAAGCACTCATGGTTGCGCGACGTGGAGGCGAAGGGAAAGCTGAATTCGGCACAAATTACTTCATCCGACAACGGCACGCAATTCCAAAGAAATCCTGCTATTCTCAGCCAACTTTGAGACGAAATTGTTCAAATACGTGGACGCGTTGTTTGGCGAAGCATTGTCGCCCTTCCCTCTTGCCCTCGCATTCTACTTGAACTTGATGAACTTTGGCTCTGGCTCGCATTCCCCTCCGCCACTGAGGCATCCTGTTCCCACCCATCCGGTCAATATTCCCGACCCCCCACCTACACCGGACTCGCCAACACCTGGGTACCAACGTTTCTCGTCCTCGCCGCAGCCGCACCAGCACCAGCACCCGCAATCAGTCCCAACCTTCCCCCCAGAACCCCAACATGTTCCTGCATACTCTCACTTCCAACCCCCACAGCCTACTTTTGGGTATGGCATGCCACAACCACAACACCAGCCCCCAGGCCCCGTAGACTTTTCAGCATGGGGTGTCAACGACGCCACTGCCCAGCTTGGTATGCAACTGGGAAACAGCGCTGTCGCTGCCGGACAGGAATACGTACAGAAAAATGTGAACCTCTCGTCTGATTGTGCAAAAACTTCTAAACGCATGTATTGTTAGTTTGGCGGATACTTCCAAGGAGCTGCGCTGAAGCACCGGTTCAACGTCTCGAACTCCTACGTGATGCGAAAGCTCAGTCTGGTTGTATTTCCCTGGCGACATAAACCTTGGTCGCGTAGGGTGCTCCGTTCGGAGCAGGGCCAGACGGAGTGGTTCGCTCCTCGGGATGATGTGAACAGCCCGGACCTTTACATTCCACGTATGTGTTCGCACATTCAAATTGATGGGTTACTCACACCGTCTGCAGTCATGGCCATCGTTACGTATGTCCTCGTCTGCGCCTTCAGCGCCGGGGTTAAAGACCGCTTCCGGCCTACCGTTCTCGGCGAATCAGCATCCGAAGCTATCCTGGTCGTGCTTGTCGACTTCGGCTTTGTCTATCTTGGATGCTACTTCTTGAATATACAAAGCACATATCAGGCCCTTGACATTGTCGCGTATGCAGGGTATAAATTTGTTGGGTACGTTCCAACGGCAGTCCTGTTTGATGATGATATTGAGGTCACTTACAGTGTGATATGTACCGTTTTGTCTGGGTTCTTATTGGGGCGCACCCTATGGACTCTAGTGTTCCTGTATTTCTTCTTGGCAAACGCGTTTTTCTTGGTACCTTTTCCGCTTCTCTCCCTCGAAAGTCTTCTGAAAGCATTTGTCAGCTGCGGTCCCTTCGCTCGGTAGTCTTGCCTGATCATTCACGAATACCCAACGCTGGAACTGCGACGCTGAGCCAGGCTTCTCGTCGGCGTCGAATATCATTCCTCTTTCTAGAGGCAATAGCTCAGATACTGTACATGAGTATGTTGGTACGAGTATGAATCATACTGTCAACTGTGCAGTAGTTGCTGCCATCTATAATATTGAATGATAAAGTAAAAATGAATTCAAGGCCCATTTCGAGCCCATTCTACGGAACTTCAAGCTTCACTAGCTCACTATTCGTCCGTACCAGGTCCGTACAGTACTACTTAAGTACTGGTCTGGCCTATGGCCCTTGGATCAGGATGACATAAGCACCGGAAGAAGAAAGCAGGGTCGCTCATCAACACCTCGCACCATACTTTGAACCTTGCAGCCATGGCCCCCTTCAGACGCAGAGGAAACAAGATAAAGGGCGTCCAGCTCACCCTCATGGTTGTTGGTGCGTGCTCATTGCTACTCACAGTGACCATATTGAATTTACACGTATCTCTCACATTTTTAGGTGCCTCTGGGACTGGCCGGACGACTTTCGTGAACACCCTGTGCGAGTCGAACGTGCTCTCGCACAAGGTGTGCGACTTTCCCCAGGAGGCGCACTCGGAAGAAGGCATAAAGATCAAGGGCCACAACGTCGGTGAGCAACGACCCGCTCGCCGCCTGCGAACTGGTGCCAAACTGACCGCGTGCTGCAGAGCTCGAGGAAGACGGCGTTCGCATTGCGCTGACCATCGTCGACACGCCTGGCTTTGGCGACAACATTGACAATGAATTCTCGTGCGCCCTTTTCCCCGCTGTACATCCCGTCGTCAAGCTCATCGTGTTGGCTGGACAGATTCCAGGAGATTGTCAGCTACCTCGAGCGCCAATACGACGACATCCTCTCCGAGCAGTCCCGTATCAAGCGTAACCCGCGGCTCAAGGACAGCCGTGTGCACGCCCTCCTGTACTTCATTCCTCCCACTGGACATGCGTAGGTCGTCCTTCCTGATCTCGGCTCACTCGGCTCATTTCGCGCAGTCTGAGGGAAATGGATGTTGCCCTCATGCAGCGCCTCTCTCCTCGTGTCAACGTCATCCCTGTCATTGGCCGCGCCGACTCTTTGACCGTCAGCGAGCTCAAGGCATTCAAGAAGAGGGTATGACCATATGCATATTCCTGTTCAATCAACATGTTCACGCCATGCAGATCATGGAGGACATCGCACATCACGACATCCCCATCTACAACTTCCCTTATGATGTCGAGGAGGACGACGAGGACACCATTGAGGAGAACGTGGAGCTGCGCGTGAGTAGAGCAACTAGGCCCAAAAGTTTACGTACTGAGATACGTTCACAGAACCTCCTTCCATTCGCGATCATAGGCTCTGAGGAGGAGATTGAGATTGACGGCGAACCCGTTCGCGCACGAGTGTATCCTTGGGGCATCGCTGAGGTCGACAACCCCCAGCACTCTGACTTTGGTCGTCTCAGGAGCGCCATTCTTAGCACCCATCTCAACGACCTCAAGACTTTGACTGAGGATGTTCTCTACGAGACTTATCGTACTGAGAAGCTTTCCCGTGGCACCAACTCGGACATCCGGTACGCAGCCTTGTATCTCCCGGAACGCAGTTACCTCATATCGCGCTTTCCCCAGGGATTCGAGCATCCTTCCGGAAGAGCTCGCAACCCAGAGCGTGCGGCTCAAAGAGGAGCAGCTCCGCCGCGAGGAGGAGAAATTGCGCGAAATCGAGTTGCGTGTCCAGAGGGAGATCAGCGAAAGGCGACAGGAGCTGTTGGCCAAAGAGGAGGCTCTCAGGTCTGTTCTCCTTCATGAAATCTTATGGGTTGTCCAGCTCACGTGTACTTTCAAGGCATCTGGAGAGCCGTCTCCAAGCTGCTGGACAGAATTCACCTTACTAGGAACACTTTTCTGCTCACCCTCGTCATCTGCCCGCAGTACTATACGTCCAGTCTCAAAAGGATATGATACCCCCTCGATCTACTCTCGGACACCACACTTTGTTCTGTGGTCTATTAACATTCCATGTTCTTTGTCTCTTGCTTTATTAGGTGCACGCTCCTTTAGTTGTTTTCTTCTCAGAATAGTTATAGCTGGTATGCATCTGCAGAATGAGGGGCGTGGCTGCTTTTGTGCTTTCAACAGGCTCTCTGGATACTGGTGGAGTCTCTGGCTTCTAAGCTCAGGTGTCCCAAGTGTGTCAAACATCCATGAGTATGATTCTGGGGTTCTGCTCCATGACTCGGAGGTATTCATTCCCACTTCAGCTCGACGCAGAAGGGATCCGCTTCTGGCTATCGATGATAAGGCTTGGCCGAGTCGCGCGATATTTGCGAGCACATCATCGCCCCGTTTCGAGCCAAGACTTTCGCTGACATCAAGGCTCCTCGAAGTCATTGAATCTCTTCCTCCAAAGATATCCCGGAGGAACTCCAGATTTACAAGTGAAGAAAAGCGAGCTGAGGACCGAGATAGAAACATCTGACCTGTCAACAATGTTCTCACTCTATGTATGCTCGAACCAATGTAGTCCGTGGGAGCCCCTCCTGGTGCGGCGCACTCTCGGCTCTTTCTCAACTGACCGAAGGAGTCGGAGGACTGCTCCAGAGTGCCTACTGTATTGCGACATGTTCCTTCTCTCTCCCACACCACCATAACCTGCAGACCATGTCCGCAACGAATCCAGCTCCCCTCCGTCCGTTCCCCGAACTGCCTCTGGACATTGCCCGTCTTATATTCGAAACCGCCGCTCTTCTAGACCGCGGAGAGGCGCTAGAGCTTGCAGGGGTGTCCAGAACGATCCGCGCATGGTCTGCTCATTCTCCAGTGTCCGCATTGTCAATTCCTAATCCGAGTGCGCCAGGATCGATCCCGTACTCTACCACACCGTGATACTCAAGTCGCGTACCACTACGCGCCATTTTGTATCTTCAATCGCATCCCGCCCTGCCTCTGCCCTCCTGGTAAAGCATCTATGCCTGTGGGCCGGTGACGGGATGGGCCTCGCGTCATCATGGGAAGAGACCGATCATGTGCTACTAGCCTGCCGCAATATTGTGCGCTTCAGCACCGTAACTCGCGACACTGCGCGTCTAGAGAGATATCTAGGCGACGGGGGAAACTTACATCTTCGATATCTATCACTTCATCTCGGCGCCATGACATCGCTCGATGTCTCTATGCTCCCGCGAAGCCTCACCCATCTGAAGCTCAGCTACACGCGGGGGAAGGCGCTCGATTGGACAAGCGTCTTTGCGCGCTGCACGGAACTCTCACATCTGATGTTCGACTTTCGCGACTATTCGCTGATGAATGATCGGGGGCTTGAGGCTTTTGCGAATCTTGTGCTCTCGGTCGGCCACAGAGCGTTGCACCGGCTGATCATCAATTTCCACCTTCCTCCGAGATGTATGCTGGGCGCGGTGGAGAAGGCGATGAACAATGTAGAAGATGATCGCCTGGTTGGAATCAGCACCGATGGCTCAGCGTTCGTACCGCGGGGCGTCTGTATCGCGCCTCCAGTGGGGGAGTGGACGTATTTGAGGAATGGAAAAATGGATGCATGGGATGCAGCGGAATGGTATCATGCTATCCTGAGGAGGACAAGTGGGACAACCGCTCGAAGCTTGTGGCGTTGATGCTGTTGACAGGTACTGACTGTTCAATGCTAGTATCGTGTCACTCTACCTACCTTTTGATGCAGAATTCGTGAAAATTCGACTCAAGGAGATATCTGAACTTGGCGCTTGCTGGTCTGAAGTTCTGGAATTTGACGACTATCTGTGTGACGTTCGTGCGTGATCGCGTATGTAGAAGCTGAGTGGAAATGATTGTTGTCTATCTGGATATGTATGCATGTCCTTGGTATGTTCTACAAATGAGTGGGTGGTATAGTAATACAAATGTGATTTTAAGCTCATATGTCGGCCCGTTCGTATAGGATCCTGATCAGCTGCCGTGCGAAGTAGTGCTGTACCATCAGCAACAGGGAGATGAGTACCGGATAGCACCACCCCGCCATTGGGAGTCAATGACCGCTACGGCGCCCTGATCTACCATTCCCGGTCCTGCGAGAGGGGGCGGGATGCCGTGGCAGTTGTTCCATCCTCGGGGTTGCCTTCTGGGTGCTCACTGATGCAACCAGCGGGACAGCCGTCCCTTGGGGAGCATTGTGGGTAGACCTAGGCTGGAAAGCACTGGCTGTAGACTGAACAGTGGTGACAGGGACCGCCCTCGGGGCGTTGACACGCCTCGGGGTTGATGGCCTGGTGTGCTTCTCCCGACGCTTCCTGCTCTCAAAAGGCTGTATCTCATGGCCCGTCGTATCGTCCACCTTCGACTCAGCAGAAACCCTCGAGGAAGCATCGATTGTAACATTGGGCGCGATGACCATCGACTGCCGCGAAGATGCCTTCACTTCCAGCAAAGGTTTGGCACATATCGTCATCGGCGGCTGCTGAGGTATGCTCTCTGTGGTTGGCACTTCTGATTTTGGACTAGAAGACATCAGCAATGCTTCCTTGAAGTTGAGCTGCTTCGCCGGCCGCTGTGGAGAAGAAGACGGCGTCGGGTAGGGATCCTGCTTGACTCGGATTAGGGCAGTAGCATTGAGCGCTTCGGCCCCTACTTCGTGATGATACGGTTGCATTGGAGGGACCTCTACTTCAAGCTTCGCCTTCCTATGCTTCTTCCCGCCCCTCGAGGATCTCCCAGTCCGAGTTCGGCAAGAGCTCACTACAGGTACAGGTGCAGGTGCTGGCACCACCGCTTCGACGATAGGTGCGATGACTGTCAACGGAGAAGGAGGGGAGGGTAGCTGCACTGCCATTGTGCCACACTTCGTTGTTTCCTTCTCCTTTTCCTGCTCTCCAACTTCGAGTGAGGATGCCAACGGAGGAAGCTCGATGTCTCTATCGGCCGAGAATGACATAGGTGATAGTTGTCCAAATTGGAGCTTGTCGATGCCGGGGGTGGTCGGAGCGGGATGGGGGACGAAATCGACAGCAGGCCGTGTCGAAGTGCTCCTCACAGGTGATGGAGTCGGTGTATCTGGTGTTGGGCCGTTGATGATGTCGCGTTCCGGTGCTGGCGAGTCCTCTCCTTCACCATGGTTCTGCTCGACTTCGCGCAGCGCGGATAATGACTCGTTACCTCCACCCGATCGCGGAGAACTTACGGTGATATGTGGCGGCGGTACAGATGTGATTCTAGGTCGTGTTTGTTGAAATCGATAATCTACTACATTTTGTCGTTGCTTACTTTTGTATATGGGCGGAGTCTTGGGCAAAGAGAGGACGGAGACGATCCAAAATCTCGATGAAGAACAATAATACTTGCTCCAACTGCCGGTTTGGATCTGCTTCCTCAAGGTCAAACTGATAAAGGAGGTGTCTGGCAGCCTTTTCCAAAACTGCGGAGTCCTCCGGACACAACTTTTGGACTGAGTGGTGAAAGGTTAGGATGCGAAGCGCAGAGAATGGATAATGATGCTGACCGATGTCCCAATGCATGTGGGTCTTGAGCACCTCACGGAAATACATGTTGAATGCACTATTCAGTTCCAGGCCGTCTGGGCCAGGAAGCAGCCCGCATATAGCATCACGCGCCAGAACAATGTATCGGAAGTAGCGTGGCGCATGCGCCTTGTCGTCATAGTAGGTGAGTCGGTGGTCACCGCGAAGTGACAATAACTGATGTGGTTGAGAAGACGGCTGGAGCATACGAAGCATTACGGTCGACATGTCATGCAACATTGCGACTTCTCGCGTCGAAAGAGGCTGAGTTGATACAAAGTAGGTCGGGTCCTTGGGAGCATAAGGGCCAATCTGGAGCAATGACCGTATCGCGCGATAGACAACTCGGTGGTCCTCAAAGACGTCCCTGGAGTCCAGCCTTCGAACGATGTCCTCCATGATAGTGCGGTACTGTGTGGCGTCCTCCTCCCGCATGCCGATTGGAGACGTAGAAAGGATTGAAGAGATGATCTCCCTCAGCAACTGGCGTTCGCGTTTGGCGCCATGGACTCGTATCGGCTCTATCACCTTACTCTCTTGGAAAAGAAGTTTGTGTCTGAGAGACAAGAGCTGCTTCATGTGATGATACCTATGCTCGAGATTCATGTACTGCAGAGGCTTTGCAAACATCGAGATGTCAATGGAGATGTTCAGCGATAGCAGAAAGTATCGTTGGCAGAAGATGCTTTCGGGCATGATCCCACGACGGAGATCGTCAAGAAAGGCGAAGCAGTCGTGTACGAGGGCAAGTATTATCTGGCTGGCGTCAGTGTCGGTCGGTGATTCTCGCAGGACCTGAAGGGAGTTGGGAGAGAAGTCGGTGGCACCATATTCGGACGTAAGGAGAGGTGGACCGGTGGCAGGCAAATGCGTAGTGGCGTCAGGTGGAGAGCGTCGACCAGTGGACAGAGAGACACCTCCACTTGTCGGTTTGTCAGTGGCGGCGTTCATGAGTGCCTTCTTTCGCAGGTTTGTAGACTCGATATCGACCGGTGACAAGGGTAAAGTGCGCGAAGAGGATGCCACAGGTTTTGGTGTAGAACGGCCGCTAGACGGTTTTGTGGCTGAATTGACAATTGCAGTTCTCCTTAAGTTGTCCAGGGAGGGAGGGGGTGCGGGCGTACTGCGGCGTGGAGGTCGGTAGGTATCAACGCGCGGCGTTGAAGACCCGGAAAGAGTGGATGGCCGGGGTGGGACATAACGGTTTGAAGAGGACATGATGTATAGGTAGAGGAAAGAGTCGTTGTGGTAGGATATGGAACGGGTGGCGTTGATGGGCGATATGATGGGAGAAGTCGAATCCTCTCGAGTCATTTGAAGGATTGAGCTGACAACAGCATCACACAATCATGATGCCTGGCTATTGTACAACAAGAACGGCCGAGCAATTCGAGAAGAATGACAAGCTGACGAACACAATAACATGGGAACACTCAAAGCCTTGACAACACACTTGCCTTGTCTTGAGGAAGTTCATATAGAAACCATCACCACCGCCTGCCTGTCGAGAACAAGGCAAGCCAAGAATGAGGCGCTGACGCGTTGTTACGCTGTATCACTGCGTAGACAGCCCTGCATGTGCTCCCAGAATCTACGGCAGAAAAGTCAGAAATTCGGGCCAATTATTCGACAGACCACGATGCATGATATGTGATGAGGGTGGTCGGAGGTCAAGGCGGGTCATTGCCAAATTCGGCACACCAAGCTCTCCTCCCGCCCCCATGTACCACCTACTAAAAGGCTTCCACGAATATCTTACAAGGTTAGCGCTCAACCACATGCCTGAATGATCTGACTCTTCCTCATGAAGAAAGGAGGAATTCTCCGTCATAATCATTGGCTTGGATGGCGCCGGAAAGACAGTGAGCCGTCTAACAATACGAGACCGTGGCACAATCTGAGCGCCGTTGATAGACTCTATTGGAACGCATAAAGACGTTGTACAATGACACACCAGGGCTCTCACCGGACAAAATAGCGCCCACAGTGGGACAGAACAGTGAGCAGCAACGAGTGCAAGACCCATGGCTTTGTCTGATGTGGTCACCAGCCGGCAAGATCTCTCTCCCCTCCACCATTCTCCAATTCTACGATCTCGGTGGACAGCGCGGGATACGCAACATCTGGCCCAAATACTACGACGACTGTCACGCAGTCGCGTATGTAATTGACGCGGACGACCGAGAGCGTCTCAGTGAAGGCTGGGAAGTGTTCGGTACGTCACCCTCTTTTGCCTCCTTTTGAATTGCAAGTTTGAACCCAAGAAGCACCATAGACGCCGTTCTTTCAGCTCCGCAAATATTGGGATTGCCGCTGTTACTACTTGCTAACAAGCAGGACTCACCACAGAGCTTGTCCGTTGAAGAGATACGACACGACTATGAGGACTGGTACCAGCGGAAGATAGAGAGCGCGCGTCGGGATCGCCTTGGTGACATAGATGCCGCCAGGCGAGAGCGTATCGCTAGTCTCGATGTCATGGGCATATCAGCTATTGAGGGGTACGTGCATCGGTTCGATTTTTAATGTCATTCTAACACTGGCACAGAACCGGAGTTCGTGCAGCAGTCGATTGGTTATTCATCCGCGTTCAGAACAGTCGAAGGTATTCTGCTACTTTCGAACATTGTTAATCGCGAAGCTGAATTCTGTCTTTCCAGAGGAGAAAGTAGCTGAATGTCTTCGTTCGTGCATAATGAATGAGAATTCTCCGATGGCGCCACGAGCATTTTTGTGTTCAATCCTCAACACTGCCCAGTCTAAACAATAAGCTTCCAAGTACACCGGACCCTCGTCCTGTCATTCAAGCAAACCGCCATGCCCTTTTCGCCATTGGGCGAGACAACAGAGTGGCGTGTAATATGTAACTCATTCACTGCAACTCGTCCCAACTTACTGCCCAAAAGAAGGACCGAAGTTCGACTTTCAAGGAGGAAGATTCCATGACTGTAGACTTCTGAGGATACAAGACAAACCTCAAGGCAAGTATGTAGACGTATCATAGTACTGACGATCACTGATTGCTAGCTGCATTCCCACCAGTCGTGTCCGTGCCCTTGCCCTTGTCAGTCGTATCATCCCCACCACCAGCCGCCTCCCCACCACCAGCCGCCTCCCCACCACCAGCCGCTTGCCCACCCGTCTTCATCTGCGCCTTCACCTGCGCGATGGTGATGTAATTGTCTGCGTTTTCCTGCATCTGCTTGATGGCATTGGCCTTCTTGATAGCCTTTTGTCCGCTGCTGAGCCCTTTCAGGCTGACGAGGTTGGGGAAGCCATAGTCGATAAAGTACACAACGCTGAACTTCGCGTCGGTGAAGATGTTGGCGGGTTGCATGTCGCGGTATCTACGTATGGGACGTCTGGTTAGGATTCGGATGAAGGAGGCAAAAGTGGTCCGTACACGATGTCATCCGAATCTGCCATCTGTGTGCCCTTCTTCACAGCCAACTTGCGCACTGCAGGAACGGCTTTCGAGAGATCGAATGACGGGTCCTGGTCTGCCCATTCGGACAGCGTTGCGAGGGCGGGGGAGCTTGCAGTCGGGTATCCCGTGTGGATATCCTTCAGAATCAAGACATACTTGTTATGCTTGACTTTCTCGGTCTTCCCCCCAACCTTGACCTTCTCGGTCTTGAGAGTCTCCACATCGGAGGCCCACAGCTGCTTGATGCTGCTCTGAGTAGGGTTGAGTATCGCTCCTCCGACATAGGGAATGACTGAGAAACGGCGAACCTTATCGAGCGTCTTGATCTCGGCCGCCATCTCGTCGTTCTCGACCTCAGATTGGGTATAGACGATCTTGATGACGGCGGGCTTCGACTCATCGTTCTTGTAGCCCTTGACCTTGTAGACAGCGGACCGACCACCTTGCTGCTCTAGAGGGGTCAACTCATATGTGACCTTCTTCACAGTGACCTCTGTATCGGTGGGAGCCTGGTTCACTCGGCCCACGAGCATGGGACTATGGGAGATGGTCAGTAAACGAGGTGGAACTGCCCATCCCGCCTTACTGTGATTGGACTAGAACGACGCTGGAGACGAGGCCCACGACGAGAAATACGTAGGAGCGGTTGAGGCCGAACATTCTGGCAATTAGACTGAGGCGGTAGTGATGGTTATTGCGTGGTGATTTGCGAGACCTGCCCGAAGAGAGTAGTAGATGAGGGGTGAGTGAAAGAGACCAGCTCGTTGCCTTTCCTCAGTAGAATTTGCGATTTCATTTATACTGCTCCAGGCATATATACATGACCCAATCGAGATGAAAAGCTGAGCATCACACGTTGCGCTACTTCAGCCACAGCATAATCGCTGGCGACAAAGATCAGTACAGGATCGTTGTTAGGAGGCTAATCTTTCGGAGTGGGGATAACCGTACCATCGTCGAGTACGTAGGTAGTCAGAATACTGCAACGCGACGTGGCTTAATCGTCGTGTTGTTACATACCGAGGATATCAGCAAGGCACTGATTAGCCGTGATACCGAAATGCCTCGGAAGTTACGAAGAATGCGCCTGCGCAGACCTGCGATAGCAGAGACACCTGGTCCGAACGCTTGTTCTAGGAAATTCGAGGGACCACTTCCCAGGTTGTTCGGGTGCACATTGCAAAATGCATCGAATTGTTGGCGAATGGCCATCCGTTTCTTACACGACACGCACTGTATCCAGAAGTCAGTAAGCTCTCACCAGAGCAATGGGTCACCAGTAGCCATGAAGAGTAGTCAAATCGAGTGCGCAGTGTCAAGAAATCCCCAAGTTGCGAAATGTGATCCATTCCTTCACGACACGTATGGGAGTCTTCCGGACAGCTTCATGATCAATACCACCTGGATATTGCGGACTAAAACAGGGAGCTAACAACCATTCAACAATTATCGCAGGGTAGTCCTTGATCTGGACAAGTGAAAAGCTGGGTAGACCACAATAAGCGCTCATGTCAGGCGAATAAGCATCACCATCAGCATAAAGAGTATCGTGACGCCGACGACAACATAGATTACCCAGCACGTCGTCATCCCACTCTTGCCTCTATGATCCCTAAGGCGAATGCGCTCCTTCTTCGCTACGTCAAAATTGCTCTCGAGCTTCAGTCCTGTGTCCTCGACGACGGCCTGGTCCTTCGCAAGTGCATCGTTGAAGTGGCGCGCGTTGCGCAGGAGCTGTGCGGCCATCTGCTCCAGCTGACCAGAAAGCTCGTCGTGCAGCGCGTTGGTGTTCTGGAGGAATTGCGGGGAGATACCTGACGCCTTAGCGGCGGCCGTTGAAGCAGAGGGCGGTATCAGAGTGGGCATCGGGAGAGGGGAAGGGTCGGCGGGAGAGAGCAGAAGATTGTCGGATGTTGGTTCGGGTGATAGTTCTGGCCGTGTTTCTGGTTCTGAAGTAGGCTTCGGCTCTTCCGGGATGGGGAGAGTCGGTAGTATTGGCTCCGGCAGTATAGGCTGGGGTTCAAGGCGCTGTTGAGCCTTATGAGAGGGGTTTCCATCATTGGTATCGTCGACATGCCTTTTCCACATCCTTTGCAAATGTCTCAACTGTGTTGAGTGTGATCCGGAAGTCATGATATCGTTTAGCAGTAGCCCTGGATGACGTTCAATACAGACACTGGAAACAAGGCATCGACAGACGGAGTAGGCTCGAAGTCGTATAGTTCAACGTTCTTGAGCAGCGACCGCGCGTACTTCACTTTCTGACATGGCCGTTGAGCAAACACGACCTGTGATGTGAAATTCGCGTACTTACCTGCAGCATGTCAATAGCTTTGAGCCATTTCCCGCCGTTGTTATCCTCGTCAGCGTCAGTCGACCAGCTCGGGTCAGCGGCCGACTTCTCCAGACGACGGACAAGGCGCGCAAGGTTGATCTCGTCGTGTGTCGATCTGTTCATTGTGGTGGAACGTGTTAAGAGGGTCAAGGTGGCACGTCATTGGCTCATCAGTTCACCGGTCCGTCCTGAGTCCGTCCGTCCGTTGCTCAATGCTCTCGAAGCGCAAAAGCAAAAGTCAGCTTGCAACATGCGCCTAGTTTGTCATTTTACGCATTCCCCCGATGCATACCAAACGCATCATCGTTCTTTTGGTACGGCTGGTTTGACAACGGTTCGGGTTCAGGCGTCCATCAAGTATAAAGCTTGGACTTTGAGCGGAATTTGGTCTCCCTGCTACATCCGCCCTCACCTTTCAGGTGAGGCACAGCTGAATGCTCGACGCGAGCCAGCATCCAGCTTGAAAACGAATTCATGGGCTTGAGCAGCGACGATGATAGAACGCTAATCCCTGACTGGAGTTCGTTATGCGCAGGGAATAGTCGACGCAAGAGCAGGAGTTTATGGCTAAGAGTCTTTAGTAAGAGAATACAACTGGCAGGCGCCAGTATGGGTAAGTACGTCAAAATACTTTGCGATAGATTATAAGGCATCAAGAGTTCGATTGAGATCTAGCAAGTATCAGTATCTGCGTCCCCCTCCTCCCCTCCCTCCGCCAGGTCCTTGATACGGACTGTAGTCCGGTGGCGGACGTCCACCTGTGAAATCATCAGATATCTATTCAACAAGGAACAAGAAAGTAACAAACCTGCCCTCGATGGAGGTGGCGGTGGCGACCTCGGCATATTGTTACCACTCCCACTTCCACTACCACTACCATTGCTGCTGGGAATCACTGCGCCACGGAATAGATTCATCAGGTCGTCGGTGCGGAATACAGGGCCTGAGAAACCTTTAGACACCATGGACAATTTTGAAGAAATGAACCTACCGTCAAAACCAGCCGCAGGCGGCAGCTGGCTTTGGAACCAGTGCAGCACACCGGGGAGCGCTACGGTCTTCGGGTTATTCGACTCCTCCCTGTCCCGATCCCGATCCCGACGCGGCGGAGGGCTGTACCGTCTCCCGCGCGGCTCACTCCACCTACTATCCCTCTCCCGCATAGGCGAGTTCGCCCTTATCCGCTTATTGATGTGCTCCTCCCGCTTCACGCGATGCTCAGGCGACGGCGGCCGTTTCGTCCCACCTACACCCCCATGCCCGTTTGTCTGCCCCTGCCCCTGGTTCTGGGATTGAGTCGCCGTGACGCTCTGCACCGTATCCTGCCTTGTGAGCCCGCTACTTCCGGTGTTCTTCCTCACCACCGCGAATCCGATATCCCGCGCCGCGATTGCGTCCACCCCGAGATGCATTTGGCGCATCGCGAAACGCTTGATGGGCGGGTCGCTTGGGTACACCTCCGCCATTCGCTTCTCAAGTTTCAACGAGGCTTCGAGGTCTCCAAACTGGAATTCGTATTTTGCCCAGCGTTCCCAAATCGGCCGAGCTACATCGGGTGCGAAGGTCTTAGTAGAGGCTTCGAATACCGCTCGCGCATCTATAGGAGTAGAGTCAGGTGAAAACTGCCCAGACTGAAAGAAAGGAACGAAAGACATACTTTGTACATCGTCCACTGAGAACAAGTATTGCATGTATCGCGACACGAACGCAACATCGTTACCAAACTTGGAGTACGCACTGGCAAAGATCTTCCCAGGGACCACCTTGTCATCAGTGCAGTGGTATTCCAGCATTGCGGCGGCCTCGTACACATGCCACGTAATGAACCTATCAAACCTCGCGCGCTTGAAGATGGGTCTTGCCTCGGCGACACCCTTGGTCCGTTTGACAAACCGCATGTAATTGGTATACACTAACGTGAACTCTTGGCGTTTCTCGTTAAGTTCCGGATCATTGGGGGGTGGCAGTTTGCTAGACTCAGTATCCTGCGAAGGCGTAGCAGTTCTCGTGTCCATGGCGTTGTCATCTGACGGTTTCGAGGCAGCGAAGGTGCTGGCAGCTTTGACGCGTTCTTCTACAGCTTCCAGATCCGCCTGCAATCGTTTGATGAATTCGTCGAAAATCGTCTCGACTTCTGCGTGTTGCTTTGCGATTTCAAGAGAGTCCACAAGTGCGTACGTCAAAAGATGGCTATGACAGGGTTTCAGGAAACTGACAGGGACACAGGACAGAGAATAAACCTCAGCGGGTTTGCTTCGCGGCCATTGCGGAGGATCGTCATAGCTTCCTCGGTCTTGCCCACACTTTTTGTCCACAAATACGCCATAAACCTACCGGAAAGCCTGATAAGCACAACCTGATTGAACACGCACGCAAACTAACCATATCTCAGAATAATATCTCATTCTGACAACTGCCTTCCTATACACAGTTTGCAGTCTTAGGATCAAGAAAGCGCGATCCTTCTCTTCGATCTCGAGAGGATTGCCCTCCTCCCACTTTAGATATGCCTTCCACTTGCCGACAAGCGTGCGGTCTTCGAGAGTAAAGGTCGGGGGCGTGGGAAGATACAGCTCAGGCGTCCCCACAGCTGGCGGGTACAGGCCGTTCACATGAATCATAAGCTGTCTGTAGGTGGTGCGCGCCTGCATATGGGCGGGAGTGAGGTCGGCCATAAACTTCTTGGCGGTGATGCGGTTGAGCTTGGTTTCGAACGCCTCGAGGTCAGACCAGATGCGCTCGACGTTGTCAAGCGGAATTTGCACAGCACGGTGGTACACTTTGCGAAGGGCGTCCATGTTTTGCTGTGAGTCCCATGTCGTCGTTGTCTCCGTCTCACTGAGAAACTGAATGTAGTCAAGCCAGATGTCGCCGCTGTCCTTGTCTTGACCGATGCCGTGTGGCGGGTTGAGCGCAAATTCGTAGGCTTTGCGGATGACTTCCCTCTTGGTAGGGTCCCGGCGCGTTGGGTCGGCGTGTATACGGCTATTCCACTGCAGTTGAGCAATGAAAAGAAGAAACGAGAAATAGGCGCACCGAATGTAGGTCAAGTAAAAGCGAAAGAGTTCGACGGACGGCGCGCTCTTGACCCAACGCTTGAACAGCTCTTCGGCCTCTGCTGATGGCGGTGGTTGATTCAAATAATGCTCGATATACGATATCTGCGCCGCTGCCTACATAACTGTGAGCTTAGTACTGAGAGAAAAAATCAGAGGCAGACCGTGTTGGGGTATTGCGCGAGTAGCGCCTCAAAGGCAGCCTTAACCTTCTCAGTCTCCCCGCTGCCTTGGGCAAGGTCGATTAGTCTGCGCCACTTGCTTGGCTGGTGCCCGTTGGCCTTGAGCTGTCCCAGGAGTGTGTCGAATTCGGTTGTACCCAGATTCATGTTTTGCTGAAAATCGGCGCTGAGAGCGGACTGGGACAGGTCGGTCATTGAGGCATCCTGCGCCATCGTCGGGCGGGAGGGCGCACGCGATTCGGAGGGGCAAATGCAATTTGTGATTGATGGGAGGAAGCGAAGAGAGTGGCGGCCGGTTACCGTTTTCGGCGACGAATCTAGCCTGGTTAACCCGTCTTAGCTCAGCGAGTTCACTTGTTTCGCAGACGGAGTATGACCTGTTTGCATATCCTGTAACTTCTTGTCTACATTTGTGTCCACACTCGCTAGGGTGGGAAATTTCTTGAACGAGAAGGGAACAAAGCACAAGCTGAGAGAAAGCCTTAGCCATTGCTGATGTGTCGTGTCTCACTCCTCCTACATGACTAGACACTCACACACGACGATTTACAACGTGTTCAAAGTGGTTGCCACGGACAGTATATATATCTACAAACAACAGCTCTTACAGACAGACAGCAGCGTGACGATAGCGTTCAGTACCTGCCAAGATTGCGTGAGCAAAGAAATACAACAGAATCGCTCATGACCTGGTAGCTCATCAGAGCTGACCACGGTCGCGGGGAGGAGAAGGGTCTATACGCACATTTTATAGTGGATGGTTGTCTCGGGCTCGCGGCCCGTTTTGTAGGTGATGGTGATATCGAGATCCCGAGGGTTCTTCGCATTCGGGGCACAAGTGACTTGCCCAGCAATCACGTCGTCATCGCTTACGGTGATTGTTGAAGGGGTATAGAAGACCGTTTGTCTGAAGGAGGGAAGTTAGCGTTCGACTTGCGAGGCTAAGTATGGAGATACTCACTTCCAGTGGGTATATTGCGCATGTGGGCCAGTCGAAAACTTGACCTTTTTGTGCGTGCATTCGAAGGAAACGTCAAACCAGGCAAGGAACGCGTGGACGTCTGGGCAAGAATTCAGTGGAAGCGCAGACAAGCTGAGATGATACGCACAGTCGTTCCGTGTCGATCTCAGGGCGAAGGGAGCCGTGAAAGTGAGGTCTTCCTTCTTGGCGGTGAGAAGGTCGATGTGCTACAAGAATGGTATGAAGAGCGCGAACACAGAGAATTGGCCTGAACATACCTTGAACATACATGTCTGGGTCACCACAGACTTCATGTCCACAGTGTCAACCAAGGGCTCCTTCAGAGCGATATCCTTGATACACGAGTAGTCGAACCCATAGACGTTGTCCCAGACTGAGTAAAATTCAACACGGCCCTGGCCCAACATGCGGCGTGAACGCACAATTTATCTTGTCCTCCTTGTAGTCCTGGTCTTCGATGGCAGCGATGTACATCGTTGCGGTGTCAGGAAATATGAGGCCGCCTTTCTTGAGGTACTTGTCGCGAGCAAGGAGGACGGTGTCGAGCATGGATTCGTAGAGAAGGAAGTAACCCATCCATTCTGATATTATGATGTCGAATTCTTGGATCGGAAGAACAGCTTCTTCAAGCTTGCCCTTGACAAGTGTGATCTCTGCAGAAGACAGGTGAGACAAGAAGATAGAGAAGAAGACCACGCACTGTCTTTGAAGTTGTTGGCTTCGATGATTTTTTGCGCCTGGTCGATGATGTTGGACATGTCGATCTGAGCAAGCCTTTAGAATAGTGTAACATCGATAAGCACCACACCACATACACCAACAACGTGCGAGGCGCCTGCTTTGGCGGCGAACATGCTGAGAATACCAGTTCCACAGCCGACGTCCAGAACAGTCTTTCCCTGGAAAAGATGGGGGTTGTTGATGATAGCATTGCGATAGGATCCCGTGCGGACAGAGTCCTTCAACATCTCCTCGTGAATGCCTTGATTGCTTGGTTAACGATGCTCGATCCACGAGCAAGGAAAGAGTGTACCAAAGTGGGCATACGAGTCCGCGTAACTGATGAATAATTAGAGCTGTTTATTGAGGAGCAGCAGAAAGACACACTAATCGCGCGAGGTCATGTCATGGAGACCATCAGACGAGCCTGTACCGTTTTCCATGTTGGCGAGAAGATGAGGGAAGGGAACGCGGATGAACGTAAGACGCAAACGGCAATCGAAAAAACAACTGCATCAAAAACTCTGCGATCGGTGACGGTGTTGCACACGTAATATCACTGTCACAGCATGTGTGGCGCATTATTATCATCCACATACACTGTCATACAGTAATCCAGATGGGTTCAATCAATCATTTGAGGCAGACTCAGGGCGCAACTACAGACTCAAGCTGTACATCAAGTTCGGCCGGGTCCCCGCTCCAGCTTCGTCGTCGGTCATTCCCAAATCTGGAACATTCTCACCCCGGTGCATAGCCACCTGCGCAGTTCGTCATCGCTGTTGTATAAATGCGGTGTAAAGACTCCCATTTCTCTCCAATTACCTTTGTCACCTACCATCATCATGGTACGCTGGCCCATAGTTCAAATTCCGCTGGCATACCTAACATCCCATTGCAGGCACATAACATCAACGATCCTCCTGCATACGACGAGCTTGTACAACAAACGCCAGGTGCGTGACTCAGTCTTTGGAACTTCGAACTGAAACTGACTGCTCGAATAGTCGAACATGAAGCGAAAGTAGATGCCAAGACCCAGCCCCAGCCAGCCCCATCATATACTTCGACGACACTCAGTGGAAGTGGGCCCTCATCCTACCACACTCAACCCATGATTGCGAACCAAACACCACTCGTTTATCGCTATGTCAACCCCGCTACGGGAGAGCAAATAGCTTCACTGCTGCCCCCCAACCACCCCGAGATGATATGTCTACAGGATGGACACGTACCTCACACGAACTACGGCATCCTCGGTGAGTGCTTGACTCGAGCGGCTGCGATCGGTATAAGCTGACATCGCACAGGAATCCTTGCTGCGGTATTCTGGTTCCCTCTGGGTGTCGGATTGTGCTTGCTGGACCGACACGTGAAGTGCACACGATGCGGGGCAATCATTGAAGGGGGCATGTGCAACTGACCCTCTCCCTCCTCTTGCGGATTTTGGACTCTGTAGAATATCTCATGTAATACACGTACCTCAGATGACCATGAAATGAATGCTACGCACTATGTGCGCATGAAAATATAGCGTGTCGCGCAGGAGATCACGAATTAGATTGGCGGTATACGAGGTGAGATGCATGAAGGTATTAATCTAGACAAACGATCCATTTCCGCAGAGTTCGAAGAAGCTAAGTCATTATCAGAACTAAATCATGATGTCGGGAGGACGAACATACTCAGCAACGTCTACAACTCCCTCCTGCCGATCACCTTTGCGCTTCGGCTGTTGACCCATTGCCAGAGACTCGTTTTGTCTCCCTCCTGACCCCAGAGGTAGTACACCGCCCGCTGGTGCATGCGCTCAAGATGCTGGGGCATGAAGTTGAACACGCCCGTCATGAAGAGGGTGATGGTGATGAAGAGAATGGTGAGGAGCAGGATCTTCTCCCAGGGCTCGAGCATGGACAGCACAAAGGTCGACTCGAACCAGATGCGCCACCGCCAAAAGTAGAGCGCCACGGGTGACTTGGGAGGCCGAGCAAAGCTCAGGTCGGGCTTTGGGGGCGGCATTTTGCTCATAGAGTCGGTTGACATGGTCGTCGATGAGAAAGTAGGCGGCACCGGGTCCGTGTGCCCTGACCGCAAGGGAAGTGTCACGGGTGTTACATTCGCGTCTTCGCGTCTTACCATCATGTCCGGCTTTTTCTCCCTGCCGTCCTTGTCTGGCCTGGACGATGAGTTCATAGTCCAATCCTCAATGAAGGCGCTCCCGCCAGTATACTCCCAGTTCTTTGTGCCCAGGCTGATGGAAAAGCCTCAGAATCCGATCATGGACACTCTGAAGCGATTTAAGGCTCCTTCATCATTTGGCAGTCTTCCTCCAGAAATTATAGAGATAGCCGTAGACGCAACTATGCAATCCCCCAATATTCCCGTGGAAAATCCTATAGACACTTTGTGGACCGACGCCTTAGCGCGCAAGACGGGGCTTCGTGTATGTTTCCTTGACTCGACTTCTTACGCGTCTAACCGAAGCTAGAGCCAGGTGTTATCATGGGATAATCTTCATCCTAGCAAAGCGAAGGTTTCTGTGCGCACAGGATTTCTCTCAGAACAAAGCAGCGATGTCTTTGCGTCGGCAAGACATCATCTTCAACCTCGCTTGCACGACCCAGATGTCGATGTCATCCATGTGACGCCACTTGTTCTCTGGCAGAACCTCATGATGACCATTTGCGGGACTTCCTCGCAACTACACACTTGGGACACAGAAACCGAGCGATTTGTCCTAGTGGGATTGAAACCTGGAAGACGAGGGAGGCTGTTGATTGACGGAAAGGACGAAGCTATCAGCAACAGGTAGGATCTAGAATATCATCTTCTGACTCTAGTACTTACAAAGACAGTGTCTTACTACCGTTCCTGAGAATAGGGAATCTGTTGCGACGACTGGAGAGCATTCTCACTGGCCTTCGATCGAGGTAATCCGCAATCCCCTGTCAAGCCAATATTTCATTGACAGTTTTCAGAGCTGCTCAAGAAGGACCTACTATACACGCATTTGCTCATGCATTATCAACGGTTCTCATATATCTGCGAGATTCGCTAGCTCAGAGTCCTCTCGCCAAAGACGTGCCTGAAGACATACTTTCGACCAAGCTTACAACCTATTATACAGATTATGACAATGTCCTTCTTTCTCTTGCAGAATTGTGCGGCGTGGTAAGCTCTTGTACTGTCATGAGGATTTTATCGTCTGACCAGCTTCGAGGGTGACGACAGACCTCCGAAATCATATCAAGTCCTTGAGTCGGAGCCCCAGCCGTTGTTAGGACGAATCTACAAGTCTTTAGAACTACATCTTGAGCGCCAGTCGGGGAAGACTACTGTAGCATTGATGGCATACCTGCTATCGAGCACGTCACAGGAGTACTTTCTACAGGTCTCACGCTCGGTCGGATTTGGTGGTCATCCCCTCCCAAAAACATCGCGCGTTGCTGGGGAACGCCCAAGTCTATACGCCGATGAGCGCGAGGACGAAGTCAAAGAGGAGAACATCTTTGAACTCATCGAGTCGGTAGACGAAGACCATTTCCCGACATTCTTTCCTGCAGAGTTGGTACAGTCGTTGCCTGCAGCAAGGAAGTCGCTCATCTTGCTTCGCGCTGCCCAGCCAGAGCACCGTCTTCTCACTACTCACGTGGAACAGAAAGAGATCAGGTGGCTTTGGAAAGAAGAAGAATTACTCGAGGAGAAGACAGAGACGTCTCTACCGGCCAAGGTCACGGTTGTCACTGAAGCCAAGGACGATTCCGATCCGTTTGCACAGTTCAAAGTCTTCGACCTCGAGCCCGGTGTACATATTGGTCCATCGTGTTTCGACCAAGCCTTCACCGCTTCTTCAACGGAAACTCTCCAATCCTTCATCAGTGGATTCCCGGAAAAGCTTTCCCCCATCACGCCGACGCTGGCCCACCTCACGGACATTGTCTTCCAGCCCCTCCTTAATCACGCCTCCACCCTGTCCAGCGCCCTCCTCTCGCTGTTCCTCACCCCATCGACATCACTCAACCTCTACACGCACATGAAGCTTCTCCAATCGTACCTCCTTCTTGCATCGCCAGAGTTCAAAGCCCGCCTCGGCGCGGCCCTTTTCTCAGACCATGAAGACACGGACTACGACGAGCAGACGCGAAACCCGATGTCGGTGTACGCACTGCGCCATCGACAATCTCGCCACCGGGAGCAGGACGCCAGCACTGTCTGGGCGATAGGTCTTGCCGCAACCTTGTTGGACCGGGATGCGTGGCCGCCTGTAGGAGCGGATTTGAGTTTCTTCTTGCGGACGGTTATTGTGGATACTTTCAGTGCGGCAATGGGGAGTAAGATGGATGGACAGGCGCGTCAGGGTGCCCTTGAGGATCTGGATAGCAGACTGGGCTTCGCCATCAGGGATCTTCCTGTTGGAAGGGGCAGAGACAGGTGGCTGAACCCGTTGTGTATGTGTCAACATCACCTGGTTTGCACGGTACTAATTCGACATCGTAGCGATCGAGTATGCCCCGTTCAATGGTCCGATTCGCGAACTGATTGTTTGTGTAGGGCTTTGGACTTCTTATATATGGATTACAAGCCACCGCACCCTCTGGAAGTTCTGATTACTCCTGAAATCCTAGCGAAATATCAACGGATCTTCACCTTCCTCCTTCGTCTGACCAGGGGTGAGTCTGCTTGCCTCCAGATTTACATATAGTACTGAAATGTCCATTCAGTTGAGAATGCCATGGGAGCCGTCATGCGGATGACCCGCCCTTCTGGCAAGCCTCTTTTTCCGACCTTGTCGCCTTCGAGGAAGCTCTTGCTTCATCTTCGGTTCATCTCTCAGTCTTTCGTCTCGTCACTCTCCCAATACACCTTCGTTACGGCCATAGGAGGCAACTTTGATGCCTTCTTGGCACGGCTGTCCATGGACGCGCCTACTCTGCTCTGGGACGGCCGGCCCTCTGGGTTCACAGACGTGTTCGGATTGGCTCGAGCACACTCTGAGTTACTTGATGATATACTGAGCGCATGCTTAATGCGGTCTACGCAGCGAGCTGCGGGTGATACGCTTCGGGATGTCTTACAGCTGGTGTTGGACTTCGCGATCCTGGTGGGGAAATTGAAGCGCGATCAATTGGAGGAATACGATGCCGCGCCGATGTTGGAAGACTTGCATTCTAGATTGAGACATAAGATGTCGGAGATGGTATGTATTTTATTGACGTACCAGTGCCTGGCTCATGTATTGCGATTAGGTACGCATACTGCAAACCATAGTCGATAAGGAGATCGGGACGGATTCGACATCCACACCTACTCCTGCGAATTCCAGGGAGGGCCAAAGATACATTCGAAAACCGCCTGGAGGTATTCAAGCGCTGTCGCATCTCCTTATCCGTTGGGATATCTCAGATTGGTGGATCTCCGACTCCCGACGATGACGGTCTGGCGATATAGAAGGTATCATGCCGCAAGGAGTAGGCTCCAGGTCGTCGCGGTCGATTGAGTGGGTCAAAGCTCTGGCACTCTATTGAGAAGGAAGGGGTCAGTGCCAGAACAGCTCGAGGCTCTCCAGCCGGCCCCCCTTGACATAAGAGCGAATTCAGGAACTCTTGATCCATGAAACTCAATGTGGCGCTGGTTGACTGACGCGTCGATACTTTGATGGATCCGAGTCGGGAAGATGCTGGAAGGTCTCTTGTGCCCGGATCTTCTACATGTAATCTTGAGGGTGCTGGATGAATCCCATGGAGAAACAGTAGCTCAATCGCCGTTCTGTCAAGCAGAACAAGTTCGATCGTGGCATACATGATATAAACCCTAACCATAGTGCTGAGCATTCTGGTTTCTGAGCTGCCATCAAGTCAACCTGGACCCATCTCTGTCGATGGACCCACTCTTCTCTCGCCAGGTCACAACTCAAGGGCATCCATCACTGGCTCATCTATCCATATTCACCTATCTCGCCCTAGCCACTATCATCATCATTTTCACTGTCGCGCTATTCTACATTCTATTGTCATGCTGTAGCTCAGCCAGCGTCGACCCGCCTTTACCGACTGAATCCAAACAACGCCTACGCTACAGTCAGGATTCCTTCATCCAGCCTCCGGAACCCGCGCATACACTTGATGATAACTTCATTCCTTTCTACGAGCCTTACCGCCCGCCTATATGCACCAAAGTCGCGCCGTCTGACCCAAAACTCAGCCCTGTCGTAGGATCTGGAATCGTCTTGGAGTCGTTGATGTACGGAACTGATGGAGCAAAGAAGAAGAAGAGTGTATACAGAATGTATGCAAAGGCGGGGGATCGCTGGAGTCGAGATCAGGGCTCGGCTTGAAGTGATGTGATCAACGCCGTTGCCGCTGTATCGTTCAGTATGTCGCTCATATGTGATGTCCTCGCCACTCGCCACTGTAAAGCTGTATCATCAATTGCCTCTCAATCCCTTTTGTTTGTATTTCGGCGTGTCTGCCAGTGACGAAGCGACGGCCCAACCGAAACATCGGCTGTGTTGTACCTTATTAGCGCCACACTTGTAATGCTAAGGAAACTCAGTCCCGCGAGTCATGGCAGATTGCACGTCTCCGACTCGGACAGGTCAACTGTAATCAGTCAAAGATATTTCCTGACTCGATGTTCTACCGGAACTACATTCAGTAGTGCTAGTGAGCGCCTAGCTTGAGAGCGGCCTCCGACGAGCTGTGATGCTTGAGCACAGGTTGGGCAATCGAAAGGCTTGGCCAGCACAACCGGAGCTTATCACTGGAGCAAAAAAGAGAAAGCGGATTCGTTATACGCATTTGAACGTTGTGCTACAACGATACAGTACGATATGAACAGTGGGAGATTTGACAAAACAGTAGTATGAACATGTCGTCAAGGTACAACGCAGGTGACGATGAATCGCATGGCAAGAGCTCCCCACATGCGGATTATATGTCCTCAGGTCAAATAGTGACACGAAGTCACTGCCAAAAGCGTTTTGGACACCATGTCGTTGTGAGAGATCATAAATATATAGATATAGGGTCTGCTCGTATACTACCTAGCCGACAAAATACAGCGAAGTCTAATTGATACAGTCACGTCAAAGAGTAACATGTCAAATCTGCCCACTGTGGAGTAAAATGACTGCCATAAAGATTGGTAGAAGAAGCTTGTTCGCGGTGTCCCTCGTCAGACGCAGACTGAAACCTGTCTTTTCCGATGACTTGAGCTTCGCCAATATGGGAGATGATAAATCGCCAGCAACATACATCTGCTCGCGAATTAGCAATTGTCATGGACGCATTTCTCTCTCCAACGTACGCGTAGCTCGCCGTGTTCCTCAAGCCAGATGAAGTCTTTTCCCCGGAAATGCATGATATAATAACTAGAGTTTCAATAGGTCAGCGACGCTTCGCCACACTCAACAACATTAGCACTCACCGCTGGTCACTCGACCGACTCAAAAAAGAACCTATTGGTTGATTAGGTATGAGGGTGGGGACCTCGATGTTGCTTCCGGAATGAGCCCACTGCACCGCGGCCAATCGTGTACCGTTTTTCGCATTGAGAACGGTATACCCGGGCATAGACGGTGTGCAAATTTGGAATTGGGGGGTATTGTTGGGTCCCAAGACAATGCAGTTCAAGACTGTGGTGTTGAACGACGTGAAAGTGAAGGCCAAATTCTCGTTCTGGGTTTGAGAGCTGGTACCAGGATTCGTGTAAGGGAGCGCGCCATAGACCGACGGGGGAGGTTCGGAGTCGCCGCGCGTCGCAGGCATCCAGACGTTATAAGGGTTGTTGTGCATGCTTTGCAGAGAGCTGGAAGGCGGCGCACGAGATGATGCCTCGCCACAAACATGCCCTCCATTTAAATACGCCTCGCCGAGAATAAAGCATGCCATCATGTGTTCAATGGTTCCTTCGCGCCGCTATCTTGATTTCGATATGAATGAGACGGTTCTGCACTGGTAGACGCGCTGATCCACAGCATAAGTTCGCAATTGGGAAGTAAATGATTGAAACTAGTACGCAGGATCGGCACATACCGGACGACAAGGGCCGCATCAGAAGCTACAGACATTGATCGGCGAAGTACACCTCCATTGGCATCAGTTCACGGTGCGCATCGGTCTAGACTGAGGTATATATGGTCCATCACAATGATGTAGACGAGGCAGGAAACAGCCATCGCGTCCGATTATGGGTTGTTGGGAGATTGTGCACCAGTTGAGCCGCCCGTAAAGGAATGGGTCCAGTGCACTAGACGAGCGCCCGGAATGTCTAATTGAACGAACTGATCCGTTGAGTTACAGTCAGCCAGTTCCTCAGGGCTACCTGATCAGAGTCCTGGACCTTGCACAAGTGCTTGGTGGTATGCAAAC
The DNA here is from genome assembly GCA_019915075.1 of Strobilurus stephanocystis. NCBI lineage: Eukaryota > Fungi > Basidiomycota > Agaricomycetes > Agaricales > Physalacriaceae > Strobilurus > Strobilurus stephanocystis. The sequence goes on from JAHLMI010000004.1 coordinate 212,143, forward strand.
GAGCAAGCGGACGCCTGAACCCTCCAAATTTTCGTAGCCCCAGTTCTGATTGCCTCTCGGCAGGGCGTTGATGGCTCTTAGCTGATCAGCCTGCAACAATCGCAATGGAAACTGCGTAACCTGGAGATCGTGAGGACTCTCACTGAGGGCTGTATCCAGAGGCAAAACCTCGATTGAAGTAACGCTGAATTTGGACCAAACTGTTCAACACTGCCCTATGCTGAACACCGCTGAGCAGCAATCGGTATATACGGTGCATGATGGACAATCATGAATACTCAAAGAGGAGAAAAATCCAAAGCCTTGGAAAAGTATGTCAGCCAGAGTACACAGAGCCACGCGTTCAGAGTATAACTGGTAATTTTACCTCTTAGTGAACGACAAATACTCCGGCTTTGAAACGGCCGAGGCGCTGAGCGGGGCATCATATACTCTGGAAAAGAAGAAGCACATCGAGCTTCCCAACCGGTGCAAGACAGGCAAAGCGCGATCCTCATGTTTCAGTTGCATACGACTCCATCTTGGTAGATATGTGGATGACGTCGAGGGCGCTGAGAAGCATATTCCGTGCAGTAAAGGATTATCGGGCTCGAATTAGAGGTGATGCAGCATAGCATATACTCGAAGGCTGTCGCGCCTCGCAAGATAAAGCCAAGAATGTCAACACCGATTGTCACGAGAGCTGTAAACTTGATCGAGGCAACTTCTTAGCGAGCACTTCCGACTACCAAATGTTCCGAGATGAATCCGCGACGGCTAACAGCCACGAAAAGGTCAGCCCTCGCCGTCGCCGCTGAACTTGAGAGTGCTCCTGTGCCATACAGGGCAAATATTTCCGATGTCCCAGGTACCACACAGATACAGCCATAGACTGTGTCTTCGACAAATAGAAAGAAACATCGGTGGATACATTCCTACGAGTGTCGACGTAGTACGGGTGTAGCCATAAATTTGCATGACTCACCATCACACGATGGACATGTCGGTAATTTGGTCAGAGTGAACTCCGACCGATGGCGACTGAAGGTATTCATGAGACTTCTCAGTGACTCGAGCCATTCAAAACATGTCAGAAACAACTGCAGACACCGATGCAAGGCATACCTTCTTGATCGACGCCAACGCGGTGGCCATGACACGACTGAGTCAGTGTGGCGGAAGAAAGATTTCGCCGCTTTCACAGTCGAGATTGAACCAATGGAGTATTATGCACAAGGTGATCTGGAAAAGGGGGCGTAAGCAAAGGCGAGGTATAGAAGCAGAAGAATTCGAACACAATTGGAAGGTCTAATATAACCGTTTAAGCATTGTAAATCGGGTCAAGTCTTCAAGTCGTGCCCTCTGTCTTCCTCTCAATACACCTTCGCCCATCTCTACCACACGAACAGCGTCATCTCTCGGGTCGTCTAACATGCTCTTGAGCTCGCTGTTATATACGCGCTCTTCTTTCCCCTCCCCGACCGGCGGTCGGCCAAAGTCATTCTCGGGATCCTCAGCACGCCGAGCAGCCTCCTGGCTGTCACGGCGATTGGTAGCGTAGCTGACTAGATTCACCCCAAGGATGATCTTCAAGCCGAGGAAACACAGCCAGAATAATAGACCCATCACCCCCCACTTGAGGTCGATTTCACCGAGGCTTTGACCCGCGATGAGAATGAAGAGCACTGCCAATGGCAGTGGTGCAAATCCTAAGCGGCGCGCTACAAGGGGAGACTGGTCGACATATGTATGCTTCCGTCGCCCCACGGCGCTGCCTGACGTGAGGTCACGACACAAAACATCCATGAAACGGGCGTATACAGAGGGCCGAATGTGGTTGTATTTCGTGATGAACGCATGCTTGAGCCAATCAACGAGACATTCGGACAAAATCACGGTCAAAACCGGGTAACCGATTGTCCACAGAACACCCGCTTGCGACCAACCGAAGCTCCTGGGCAACAGAGCGTCGAGATCAAAGTGAGCCGCGCTGCCGGTGAGTTCAATGAGATTGCGAAAGGCGACGGCGGAGAGCATCAGCGACAGCGTGAAACGTTCAACGATGTCCGCACAGGTGAGCTGGAAGAGTATCTCCTTCTCGAACTTCTTGAACACGGAGGATTTGATCTCGACAAACTGGTTGGAGACGAGGAGGGTGAGGAGGGCGTGATCGTAGGAATTGACGGCGACATTCAGAGATATGAGTTGATACACCATGACGAATGAGTGTCCAACAGTGTATAGCGTGGCGAGGAAGAAGTATAGGACTGTGCGCAGTGAAGTGGGTGACAGACTGGAGCGAGAAAAAAGACAGTCTAGCATGTCCTGCCCAATGGACGCGCATAGACGATCTGCAATTTCCAGCGCGTTGAAGATGACGTATAGCTTGATGGTATCCTGGCCACGAATGGTGTGATAGATCTTGCTTGCGTCGGTAAGTGGTCCACAAATGAGTACCGTTAATACGAGTAAGGAGGCTCGAAGTATATCGGCTTTCTGAGAGGGAGGTACGCGTTTGAGCGACAACAGTCGGCAAAGGGCCAGGACAAATCGGATGGGTAACACAGTAAATGTGTATAGGAATGAGTCAAAGCACAGTAAGAACCCAAAACCAATGATCTGTTTATAGTAGTTAATGAATGAATGGAAGGTCAGCGGCCATTGGAAGCAAAGCAACTCACTTGCTCAATAGCTATTGGAATGTTCAAAAAGTTGCTGACGCGCTCCCATTTCAACTCTTGGTGCGAATCAAAGTCCGTGGCCAGGAGCTCCTCACGCAGGTAGTCCCATAGAGAGAACGGTAGGGGTGGTATTTCCGGAAAAGCGGCCGACGTCGGTGAGACCAAGCCTGTCGACGGCGGCGACGGCGAGATGGGCGTCGGAGGAAGCGACGCGTACGCGAGGGGTGTCTCTTCGTGAGATACCAGATGCGTTGGGCTCAGTGATGCTGGCCGACGACGGCGCCAACCCTCGGCTTTCGATTTGCCCTTACGAGCCATGACGGCCGGCGACAAAGCGGGAAGGGCGGGAAATAATTAATAACTAATTATAAGTAGGCACAAATAGCCAGACTTCCACAAGGCATCAGTTCGAACCTTGGGCAGGCCAAAACGATATAAAATATTTTCTGGCTACTGTACTTACACCGTCAACTTTAGAGCAATGTGGAAAAGATCAAGCAGTCATAGCTTATACAGATGATCAAACTCGAGAATAGCAAAAGTATTGATTTGCTGCAGCTGTCCCAGAAAGACGCGCAACGTTATATACACGCAACGGTGTTTGGGAGTCCTTCCCAGGTTATATCTTGATTGGATATCGCCAATTGCAGCGAGAGCGACTCATCCATTGATGGAACCAGGTTTGAGCTTCGCTATTGGTCTTCTGGTCCTCTAGTTTTGGTACATCGTTTGAAGGAGCGGGAACAGATCAAAGAAGAATGACAAGACCTTGAGCGAATCCGTCAAAGCAGTGGTGTTCGCTGGCAAGTTCACACGTAGAATCTAGATTTGCCTCTGATCGTTGTAGCGATCCTTGAGCTTCTTTGAGTGTACGATGATCATCAATGGGATGCGTCTACATTGAGATCAGAACTGGGCTCTGCGACGGCGTGTACTGATGATTTGGCTACCTTGCAAATCTCTGTGTTTTGGGTTACTGGAAAGAATGAAGTATCTTGGTGATTACAGGAAGAGACCATTCCGATACTCCATTTTAAGGTCTGAGGACGTTGCAGCATTGCTTCTCCTTCCTTGACGAGGGTGAGCAAGCAAACTGCGTTGGACCGACAAGCGTATTAACACATAGGTATCAGAGATCTAGACCAAACGTTATTTCTGGCGGGCAGATGAGGAGGTCGAACTCGCATGCGAGGACTGCCAAATATCCAGAGTTCTCCGCAAGTATAGTCCAAAAATGTCCTTTTGAGCTATGCTTAGGACATGGAGATCTCGGCTATGTAGCAATGCGTCAGATGAAGTCAACGTGACGCTGATAGTTGACCTACTTTCCCTTCTAAGTTCTGGCTAAAGCGTCCTTGGTAGAGGGGTGCATCTCGAGGGTGAGCGACCGCCCAAGAAGTCAACTGGCAGCCCATCTGCCTGTGTATCAGGTCGCCGCCGCATGAACAAGGTTCCCAGTGGGCCGACTGAGGCGTCACCATACCACCTTGTTCGCGTGATTTGCCTGATGACCTCGCCAATGCCTCTGGCATACGGCGCGTATGCGCTTCTAGATTCGCGTATGCACTTCTAGATTCCTGATTGTGTCTTGACCTCGGCCTCTGCAGCATGCACGATCTTTGCCAAGTCTTTGACATCCCGTCACTCAACCGCGTCGCCCTCAACGGGCAATGGACTGAAATGCGAGCGTCATAAGTAGCGTCGGAACCTTTCCTGGAAACGTTTGAAGTCTTTCTCTCGTTAGGCTTGCTGCTATCAAGGTACTTATCAATGAAGGACTGACAGGCCAGTCATGCAACTGTTTTGGAGGCTGGAGCTGCTGCGTACACGCGACTTGCAGTCGTCTCGGGTGTTCTCTGTGTGGCGCGGCCTGGTTACTCCTTCCGAAAAGTCGTGTTCGCTCTGTGATTCATCTTGACTAGCGCGTGCTGTTCTCTTGGACATGGTTCGCGGGATGTCAATTGCCGCTCCTCGATGCGCCTACAGCGGCCGGAGAGAAGGCTGAGGACTGCCGTCCAGGCAATCGTAAAGGTTGTGGTGGAGTTCAGGATGGTCTTGCGAATGTCCTCTTTCAGCGTTTCTGTCTTGGCAAGGCCAGGCAAGCAAATGGAAAAGGCCGATTCTTTTCCCTTGGGCCTTGGGCCTTTCGAACGGCCTTTGCCGAGTCATCAAAATGTAAAGTTTAAACAGGGTCCTTTCGGCTTTGGCCGTTGAGGTTTTGTGGCATGTTACTGGTATGTCTGCCACTGTTGACTCCAGGTTGAAGCTCGTCAAGAGTCGCTCCAGTGCAGAGACCTTGACACTGGACTCTGCATGATACAATTTACACATATAGTACAAATTTTTCTGTGTGCTCTAGAGGCTCACGAAGCGTTCTCGGAAGGACCGAAGACACGTATCTTAGCCGCCATCTTCACAGTGTCCTCACGCAGGAGGGACAATTCATCGATGAGAGCAGGAAGAAATGTTCCGCGACCTTGAACATCCTTTCTTCGAGCAGCTACTTCACCGGCAATAGTCAAGACCAATACGCTACACAGGTGGGTCAGCTTGACACGTCAAGACAAGGGAGATGAGTCCTCACCCAGCTACAGCACCGAATATTGACGTGGGACTGACAAGGGAGGTGGATCCGGACATAGCCGCAGCACAGTATGACGCCACGCAAGACCCCACGATGCATCCCGAGCCTGTAATTTTGCCCATCATTTCATGTCCATTGGAAAGAGCGACAACATATGCGCCATCGGAGATATAATCGGTGGGGCCAGTCAGAACCACGACACAACCTGAGCGACATCTTGAGCATGAATTCGTTCCTGTCTAGCTGTCAACTCACGCTCTCTCAGTGCCAAGTTTCGAACAAAGGACACAGGGTCACTGAAGCCAGGACCAACACTGTCAACGCCTTTGCTCGAGACCTCGCTCGAGCCAGCAATGGCCGCGAGTTCGCCTGCATTGCCTTTCAACACACTGGCTTGCCATAAGTTCATCAGTTCTGTCGAAACAGCAACGTCAATCAAGGGAGCTTAACCCAGATATTCAGTGCAGTACACTGACCTTGCACGGTGGATTTTCGAAACTCCGATGCACCTATACCCACTGGGTCGAGAACAACAGGTTTGCGGAACGTGTTGGCATAATAGCCCGTCCTCAACATGCCATTCTTCGACTCGGTAGTCAGAGTACCAATATTAATAAGACAGGCACTGCATATCTTAGCAATGTCTTCTGCCTCTTCTGGGGCAGTCGCCATAATTGGACTGGCACCCAGGGCCAGCGTTATATTAGCGGACTGGGTGGCGACGACGTTATTGGTGATCTATGAAACGAACTCGCGTTAACGCTACTAGGGTCACTGTGCTGCCACGATCATACATACTTGATGGACCAGTGGGTTCATTTCCCTGATTTTGCCCATCAGGGAAACAACCTTGTCGAGCAGCATGTCCGGCGTCAAGGGTGCCTGGGCCGTGAACGAATTGACATCTGGCTTGAAGTCATCCAGAATTTGACGTAGACCTTGGCTGGCTTTTTTAGGATCGCGCGAGGCCACGATCTCCGAAACGATGGCGACACCATCTAATGTACGACCTTTGGCAGACGTTGTTCCATGGAGGGTCCGCATCAAATTGGCCAATTTGATGCCACCTGGGTGTTGAGTTTAGTGGATGGATAACAAAACACATTGTGTTTGTATACGAGCCTATTGCAACCGCCTTAACATTCGTGCCTTCCAACGCGTCGAGGATATGTCCGACTCCGCGGACCCCGACTGGCGTAGACGTTAATCTTTTCGTCTGGGTCCCAAACACGGCACCGATTCCGATGTAATCCGCCCCGCGACGCACAGCATCCCTTGCCTCTGTAATTGTGTTACAGGATATCCCGATCACAGAATCAGCGGGAAGCAGACGGCGCGCTGTTTCAATAGGCATGTCTGTCTGCCCCAGATGAACGCCGTGAGCGCCAATGGCGAGGGCTATGTCGATTCTGTCGTTTATGAAGATCGGGACATTGTATTTGTCACATATCTCTTTGGATTTTGCAGCGTTTTCAAGAAACTGGGAAGAGTTAGAATGGGATGCAATGGCGTATAACTTGACCGACTTCGGCTGTTTCCGTGTCTTTTTCGCGTATTTGGACGACGGTGACACCTCCAATGAGAGACTAAACTTATCATCAACTCAATCCCCAAAGTGGGGGGAGTACGGTGGACTTACCTCTTCTAACGAATGCAGATAGTCCTGTAGCTAATGAAGCAACCGTGTCGTTCGTATTTCTGTTCACTGACCATTCCATCAGGGACAAGATTTCGTCCCGTCACAAGATAGAGGGAGTAATCTGGGACGACCTTAGGCATCTTTCGTGTTCAGCTATACCACTGTTGTGGTCGGAAGACAAGGTTCAGCAACGATCGTCATTCGTCTAGGGTTAGGGTTTTTGTGACGCCGCTCAGTGCTCCAGAGTGAAAAAATCAGTAATTGAAAACAGAATAGACTACAACAATGTGGGTAAGTACTGGTACAGACATGCAGCGGTATAAATAAGCATCGGTGAAAGCAAAGATAATGAGAACACGTTCACTGCGCTTGCGCCTCCTACGATGATCGTTAGTCTCACTTTCAGATTCATACGTAGAAGTCGAGTGTACCTGGTCCACGAACTCCTGAGCTTCTTCGCGCTTGATCACCCTAATATTCGAGACTTTCTGGTTGTTGAAGAGTACACCGTAGAACTTGTCTGCAGTCACCAGCATCTCCGGTCGGAACGTCGTGGTGATGAACTGCGCACTGCCAGCAAGGGAATGGATCATCGAAGCCACTGCCGTTCGATATTGGGCGTCCAGATTGGCGTCAATCTACGAGGAGTTGTTAACGCTTGTAGTCAGCTGCAGCACCGACGATATACCTCATCAAATAGATAGAACGGGGCGGGGTCGCATTTCTGAATAGCAAACACTGGAATAGATGTCTATCAGTAAGCGTACTCAGCATGCGATTGAAAGGCGACTGACCTGTTGCAAGAGCGACGAGCGATTTCTGGCCGCCGGAAAGCTGCTGGATCCGTAGGCCCTCGTCCACCTTCGAGTTGAAGGAAACCTAAGAAGGAGAATGAACAGGGGCAGCACAACCCCTTGCGAAGACACTACCTTGATGGAGATACCGGTGTAGTTGTCGATGGTACTGTGTTGGGTGTCCTCAACCTCGTCATCAGCGGGATCCTCGTCCTAGAAAGCGCCCGTCAGAACCAAGCCCAAAGCACCAAGGGAGCTGTAAACACCTGATCCATGCGTCGTTGAATGATCAATCTACCCCTACCAGCGGGCACCAGCTGCGAGAAAACCTCCTCAAAGTTCATCGCCACCTGCTTGAACGTTCGCTCGATCGCCTCATCCTTGCGCTGGTCGAGGACCTCCACGAGCTCCTCAATGGACTGCGCTGACTTGTCTTGCTCCTCTCGACGATCAAGCAGCTGGTCGCGCTGCTTCGTGAAGTTACTGTACTGCTCGAACGCCTTCTTGTTGACGTGCGCAAACTTCTTCAAGCCCTCATTGACAGCATGGAGTTTTTTGACAAGCTGCAAGGAGAGAGCAAGGTAAGACAAGTGAGTCGCCGTGATGTGAAACGCTACGCACCCTGTCCAGCTTCTCGCCCGTGTATTTGTTGAACGCCTCTTCAGGAAGGACCCCAAGGTCTCGAATGTTCCGATTGCACTCGTCTTTCCGGTTACCCAGCATCTGGCGCTTCGCCAAGTACCGCTCCGTCGTCTTCTGCTGTCGTGAGATGTTGCGGCTATCCTCGGACTGCTGAGCTTGAATTCGCTCCAAGTTCTTCTGAAGGTCCTGGCTCTGATTCGTCAGCTTGTCGCTTTCCTTCTCCATCTCCTGGATCCTTTTGGTCAGGGCTTGGATGGACGTGTTTAGCGTATTCAATTCCCTTGAACGAGCCTCCAGATCGCCGGTGGCAGCTTCGTCTCCACCGGCAGCATCCTCCAAGGCCTCGAGTTTCGCTCGTACCTCCTCACGGCGGCGATAGAGATTCTCATTCAGCGCGATCTCGATAATGTTCTTCTGACTTTCCAGCTGTTGCAATTATTAGGATATGTCACAGGAGAAGATAGGATACATACCTCATTCTTTCGCTTCGTCAGGTCCGTCCAGCTTTTGCGCAGGGTCTCCACATCGCGACCAAGCGAAACTATCAGTTCCTCTTCTTCTGCCGTCAGACCAGCAGAGAGAGGAGTCTTGAGCTCCGCCCTGAACGCCTCAGTCTTCGCTCCCAAGCCATTAAGCTCCGTCTCCAGCTCCATGACATCGTTCTCCAATTTGGCAATGCGCTCTTTTAGCTTCTCCTTCTCTCTTGTCAGCACAACCCCCTCCTGGTGCAAACGGTCCCTCGAATCCCTAATATGCGCCTGCTGCCCTGCAAGGACTGTAACTTGCCCAGAAACCTGTGTGATCTTCTGTTCGAGTTGCACAATCTCCGCTTTGGTCTCCTTCGCCTTACGACTGTCCTCTTCATGCTTGAGACGCCAGTTCGTTACCGTCTTGATGGCCTCAATGCGCGAACGGCGGACATCATGGAAACCACCAGTAAGGGCTCCCTTTCGGTCGACCTTGTCTCCATCAAGAGTGATAGTATTGATGCCGTGACTCTTCACGTACGCTGCTGCGATAGCAAGGTTTTGGCAAACGCAAGTCTTTCCAAAGACCTGTCGAAACGCGACTTCGTGCTCGGGGTCGAACCGCAGTTTATCAATCAAGGGTATCGCATCTTGGACGTTTGGCATTGGTGGATTCTTCGGTTTGAGTCGGTTCAGAGGCATGAAGGTGACGCGCCCGTTCTTCTCCTTCATCATGATGTCCAGGACTTTGGAGGCAGTTTCGTCATTGTCGACAACAACGTGAAACAGACTGCAAGTCTGTGAGCAATCTGCAAGTAGAGCAGATCTGAAGTCTTACCTGTTGCCGGCAGTAAGCTCAACAGCGGTATTGAATTTATTGTCGGTAACTTCAAAGAGACGATACAACGGTCCATAAACGCCCGTCAAATTGTGTCGCTCCGCGATTCGATCGACAGCCCGCAAACCGAATCCAGTATCCTTGAATCGAATCAATGATCAAACGGGCTGAACGGAAACAGATTCGTACCTTGTCCATCATACTGGCCAGGTCGCGTTCCGAAGCCCTTAGCTGATCTGATGCGCGCGTCACCAAACTCTCCAGTTTCGTCTCTTCTCTCCACTTATCTTTACGCTGCTCTGACAAGTCGGCCTTTGTCTCATTCAGTTTCCCAATCTCCTCTGAGATCTCCGTGACCTTCTTGCGCCCATCTTCAATCTTGGCCTGAACTTGCGTTATCTGCCCTTCGACCTCTGTAAGAGATTCTCGGGCCCCATTCAGCTCCGTCTGGCTCATTTCGAGCGCGCTCCTCTGACTTGTTTCGTAGGCCTGCATCGATTCAAGTTGTTGCTTGAGGTACTTGTCTCGCTCAGCTTTCGTCTTGAACTTGGAGCTGCGACCCTGTTTGGCATGCAACGCCCCCAAACGCGCATTCGCCTCGTCCAGCTTTCGCTTCTCTGCCATCTCGTTGGTCCGCTCCTCCTCCCACTCAGGCAATACCGCATGCAACTCTTTCTCCTTCTCCTTGATCTGGCGAGTAAGCTGCTTGCTCTCACGCTTGAGTGCGTCCATTTTCCCACCAGCGCGGTCTCCTGCGACTTGCAAGTCCTCGATGATACAGGAGAGTTCAGCTTGTCGCCGCGTAAGGTCTGTCAGTTCGGATTGAGCGTCCTGTCGTTGGGTAGCAAGAGACTGCAGAGCATGTTTGACTTCGGATGCTTGGCGCTCTGTGGTCTAGTAAAATCTCATTAGAGGCCACCCGATGTACAGCGCAGAAGGTAAACGTACCTGAATCTCTATTTCGCGTTCGTTGAACATCTCGCGTCGACCGTTCGCGTCGTGTACATCCTTGCGACGTTCATTCTCAATCTGCGCCAGTGCTTCGCCAACTTCTTCCAGCTCCCGCTGATAGAGAGCGTATTCCAGGCACCGCCGCTCCTTGTCCTTGTCCTGAAACTCTTTGAGCTCTTCCTTCTCCTCCTCGAGCTCTGTTAACCGCGACTCGATATTTTCAAGCATTTCGTTGATCTTGGACCGCCTCGCGTCGGTCTCTGCCATGATTCGAAGGGACTCGGCGCGACGTTGCTCGTAGACCTTAGTACCAGCGACTTCCTTCAGGAGTGCGAGACGTTCGTGGTCCTTGGCATTTGTGAGAGCAGTGATCTAAGGATTTTTAGCATCTATGAATGTCGGGCTCAATGGGTTGACATACCCGTCCTTGAGGCACAATGTAGTAAGGATTGGATTTGCTGAACCCGGCACTTTCGAGAAGATTCATCACGTCGGCCTTGGTCGCGCTCTTTTTGTCGAGGGTGTATTCGTCCTTTTTGTTCCCAATCGTTCTTCGAAGGACTACTTCGGCATTACCAGTCGGGAAGCGGCTGTCAGTGTTGTCGAACACGATTTCGACTAAGCGTGTCGTGAGACGGGGCGGGCGAAAAGAAATGAGGCTTGCACACCATACGCCGAGACTGTAGTCTGGGCAGAGAGACCTTCATGCATCAGAGTGCTCCGTTCCTCTGGGGTGACGGAAGCGTAGGCGTCCGACAGGACGAAACGAATGGCTTTGTGCTGATTGAGCGAGACAAGCGCGTGGATTGTGACTTGGATCGCATACCGGCAAAGAAGTTGCTTTTCCCAGAGCCATTGCGACCGACGACGACATTGTGGCGGGGACTGAACGTTTCAATCGCGACTGGCTCCTTGTCTGTCTGGCAGTCAGGACAAGGCGACTTTGGAATGAGCGCGCCACGCACAGGACTTGAAGCCAGAGATGGTCAGTGTCTTGATATACATCGCGCGCAGTCATAGGCCAGCAGAGGCCGTGTTCACTGCGTCGTAGTGGCGGTTTGTGGCAAGAGGCGACTGGCGACTGGACGCGAACGTGACTCCGGACATCGCGGACTTTCAGGGACGCGGACGGTCAAAGCTACCAGATGCGGCAGGTTTCGGGCCGGTCTCGGAGTCGCCGCCGTTGTGGAAAGACGCGTCGGCTTTTTTGGTTACTTACATACCACCCACAGCGTCCCCCGCATTTCCATCCAGTCCACGCCAATCCTTCCCACTTTATCTACTTCTCTATCACTACAAACACGATGGTTGAGGCGCCTGCCCAGCGTATTGTGCCCGGCGCACCTCCCCCAATCGCCCTCACAAAATCTCAATTGAAGAAGAAACGCAAAACAAAGAAAACGGATGGTGCAGAGGAATCCGCCGTCGTCATTCCCGACGCCATAGCCGCAGCCCTTGTCGAGCAGGCCCCGGCGCCCGCTGACGTTGAAAGTGGTGCTGTGGCCCCCGAGCTCGTCGTCCAGGAAGCCCCACCGCCCGCGCCTGTCTCCGAGGCCGGCGACGCCTCTCTCTTCCCGCTCAGTCCCGTCGTAGACCTCATCTCCAAGCGCCTCAAGGCGACGAACAAGAAAATTGTGTGTTCAATTCTACGTCATGTTTGCAACCGCTAACTGTCAATGTTTACCGCAGACGCGAATATCAGCCTACGCTTGTGCCGAACCCGAAAAACTCAACGACGACCAAAAGAGGACGCTCAAGACGCTTCCCACCCTGGAGGCCGTCGCCAAAGAGCTCTCCGAGGTCAAAAAAGCTGTCGAGGTGCGTTGACTACACCGCCCCAGTCATGACACGTACTGACGCCAATGCCAGACTCACGAAGCTGAACTTGCTATCGAAATCCGCCACAAGGAAGCTGAACTTGACAAGGCCGCTCAAGCCAAGATTGAGAAGGCAGTCGCCGATGCCGAGGTGAAAATATTTCCTATGTCTTTTGTCTTCCATCTCACTTCGCTATAGGCCGCGTCAAGAGCCAAGACCCTCCACCTGATTACTCTCATCAATGTCCGCAACCTGATCATGAGCGGAGACATTGTCTCTCCTGATGAGTCCTTGTCCCACATTATCTTCAACCTCTTCAGTACTCTCCTTGGACCCGACAATGACGCCAAAGCCGCGCTCGTCGCTGACATCTACACAGCTGAAGGCGAATACGAGGGCGTGCCATGTAATGCTCCACCTGTTTTATTGACGCGCCGCTGACCTTGATTGCGTAGACGCGAAGATCTGGGAGTACATGCACGAATGTGCTAATCCTCCCGCTCCTCCTACTATCGAGGAGACCGAGTCCGAAGAGGTTCAAGAGGACACTGCTCCCCCCTCCTCCGTCGAAGAAGACGTTCCTGTCACCGCTGCTCCTTTGACATCCTCCAGTAGCTTCCATTTCATGCAGGCAAGTGAGTTGGAGACTCCAGTTGAGGAGAATACCGAGTGGGTCTCCGTTGACACTCCCCCTCATCACGAGCCAGAGTCAGCTGTGAACGGACAAGCCGAACTCGACGCCGACGCCCCTCCCGTAGCTGATGCTCAGGTATGTTGTGGTTGTAAGGCTCGCGCAGATCACACTGTTGATCCATTACACCGCCAGTCTCTTCCCCCGATGAACTGGGCCGATGATCACGAGGATAACTCTCTGCCTTCGCTCGACGACTTCAAGTCTGGGGCGCAGACTCCTGTGCCCGCTGCTACAGGCACTGGCAGTCCAAACGGTGATGCAGTTCAGACACCGGTCTCGACGGAACCGGAACAGCCTGTGGAGGAAGACGACGGGTTTGTCCAGGCGAGGAGTGGGCGCGCACGGGGCGGTCATGGTCGCGGTGGTAAGCGTGGACACGATCACGGTGGACGTGGAGGTCATGAACATGGTGGGTACCGTGGTCGAGGTGAGGGTCGGGGTGGATTCCGTGGTGAGCGTGGACGCGGCGGATTCCGTGGTGGCGAAGGCGGGTTCCGTGGTGGCGAAGGCGGATTCCGTGGAGATGGTGAGCGGGGACGCGGTGGACATCGAGGGCATTCACACGGACACGGGCATGACGGCGAAGGGCGGGGTCGTGGTCGCGGCGGTCGGGGACGCGGAGGTAGGTCAACTCTCCCAGCCGAGTGATATATGTGAACTTGACTCGTTTCTACATCGTCAGCGCCACCACCATCCTAATTATTCAAAATTACTCGAGGACTTGTAGTATTGCCCTGTTGACTGTTCCTGTTGTATCTACATATCTGCGCTTTCATTTTTTTTTCTGAACACACTCAATGCTATGCCTGCTTGCCGCCCGACTGTACTATGTTGCGCACTTCAACCGTGAGATACACGGGTGTTGCCTCACAAAGCCGTTGTTTGGAGCGGTACACAGCTGGGATGTACCTGAAGCGTCGGTGCATTCGTGCAGTGATACTCAACATGAACTATACAAAGCTCAGATTGAGACAAAACCAAAGCGGTGTACAAAGTACATTCACTCGACGGGGCGGCTTGTGGTGGATCTCCCGCCCGCGTGATCCGCAATTGCCATAATAGGATTCCACGCGACGGACTTGTCGGAATTTAACATCTTGACTAGCAACTACCACCAGCATCGCCATTCTATACACTCCTTCAATTGCCGCTCGTTCAACTATCATGTTTCCAGTCGACAACGTCAACGACTTTAGCACGAATCACCACGTTTCGCGACCGCTAGCGGTCAACCCCGCTCGACACCCCGATCTGTGCTTTGAAGACGGAAACCTCGCTATTCTCGCCGGTCATCACTATTTCCTCGTCCATCGAGGCCTCTTATCTCGCCATTCTCCTGTCTTTGCTGCATCCATCAAGGCACTCGGCTCTTGCTCTCGCCGTCTAGAAGGTCGCCCGGTCCTCCAGCTCGATAACGCATCCGCAGATCATGTCTATCTCTTACTAGGGGCCTTGTATGACGGAGTGTAGGTCGATACGCCTAATAGTAACTGTGAGGCGAGATGCTAAACGACATCTAGATCCAATCTCTCGTACACACTAACGTCTTTTGATAAGATCGCTGCCCTCTTACGGCTATCGACACACTTTCAAGTTAGCCATATCGGCCAAGATCTCATCAACGGACTCCTCGCGGACTGGCCTGATAATCTTGCAGACTGGGATGCTCGTGAAGCCCGCGCTACTGATCCAACATCTGTGTACCGGCCCCGAGTCATCTTTCCTCATCCCATGTAAGTTATTCAAGAATCAAGCTGTTGCTCATCGGGGAGTTGACACTCCGCCAGTCTCGTCATAAACCTATGTTACGACATCCACGCCATACAGCTACTACCATCTGCCTTCTACGATCTATCTCGCTCAGTCTTAAGCGCCGTCGTTCAAGATGCTATGCCAGAACGTCTGTCGGAGGATGCCTTGATGAACTTATTGAAAGGCAGGGAGAATGCGTCTAGATTCCTCTCGACCTTCATTGCCAACCATCTCGAGGGCCGAACGCCAGCAGCCAATTGCGTCTATCAGAGTCAGTCACTCAAGTCGCGCAAACGTACCTGTCAAACCGCTTTTGAGGCAATAACCTTCGAGATTCTTCGCGATGCCAACGGTGTCGTGTGTCAACGCAGCTCCGATCCTCTCTTTGCCATGATGGACGCTGAAATGATGCAGTCAACATTGGACAGTCACCGTCCCCACTCTCGCCCCTGCGAAAATTGTAGATCGGAGTTTAGTACTATAGTCGGTGCTGCTCGTGCAGACTTCTGGCGGAGACTTCCCGAGTGGTTTGGTATTGAGGTGCCTTCTTGGACCTGAGCACGATTTTGTGACGCTGCCTACTCGCATTATTACTATCTTAAGCCGCGGTGGGTGTCTATTACATATGTCTCAGCGCGACATCAAAACTTGATCTCTCGATACAGGTCCCCCCATCATCTACCCAGCATCTACCCTAAGCTCTTCTTCGTATTGCCCTCACAAGCTGTACACTTGACACGTGAAATGAACAGTAATTTTGATGATTGATTGGATATCACCAAGTCGGCGTACGCATCTGTTCATCTTGAGGTGTATTGATCCAGTGATTGGCTCCATGTGTCGCGGAGTATGTATACATCAGTGCACCCTCTGCAAAACAGTCAGTAGGTCCCCGCCGACCATGTTGAATTGCTCATTTCACTCCTGTGTTTCAAGATTTACGCGTCAGCATCTCACTTGCTTTTTGGGCGATCAATTCCCTTGTCAGTTACTGAAGGATCCGTTTTGGTGCGTGTCATGTTCGACGAGGCGTCGGCGCGTGGCATGTCAACACTCGAATATAAAGACTAGGTGTGTCAGTGGACCCTCCCAAAGTTCCTCCTGGCATCACAGGCTTTTGTCGGGCGCATTTTTATCTCATGCCACTTGAAACCCGGTCCGCCATATAACTACTCACATTTAAACCAGTCGCTCTTTCAACATGTCTCACCGTGTTCCTCATACTCATACCAAGGACAACGTTTCTCTCCCACCAATTTCTCAAATCTTCAGTACGTGCCCGAACGCGACAGTCTTCATCATTCTCATCTTCTCTAGACATACCGCCCGATCAGAGCCAAAGTGCGGCGGCACAGTCGCAATACAATCAGTTCAGTGCCAACCCCGCATACGGAATGGCAGGTTACATGCCCCAACATGACGCGCAGGTCGGTATATCTGTGTACATGCGTTCCATCACTCCCAACTCACATTCGGTCTCTAGATCCGTAGACCTGCATATTCTCCCACCCAACACCCAGAACAGTCCCAGCCTTACGTGGGCCTAAACTCAGGCTCACCCACATTCTACGATTCAGGCATAAATCCGAATCGATCAGCATCTCACTCTGTGCCGTGCTATGGCACATCGTTTGCATACCCTAGCCGTGATGAAACACCGAACCCGACGTACTACGCCAATTCATACGTCCCCCAGTCCTCGGATTTCCAGACTTACAATCAGCCACCTTTCACGCCGTCGCGTATGAACCCACATGCAATGGCGAATGGGGGTCACACCGCTTCACGCCAATATGCTGGCAATGGTATGCCTGGTTTTCCACCTCAGGGTTATCCAGTTAGACCCAATGACCAAAACTATGCCCTGCGCGCTGAGATGGCGGGGCATCCTTATGGGGAGGGCATGATACTGGGCAGACGAGGAGGGTCTCGAGAGCCCGAGCTTTTCTCTGACGACGCTTCGAATAAAACCAGGTACGAGTGCACGTACTGTGGCAAGGGCTTCAGTAGGCCCAGTGCTCTCAAGGTAGGCGGTCCGCCAGTTCCTTCAAGTATGCCCCCGTTGATGGATTTTGGCAGATTCACGTTATATCCCATACAGGAGATAAAGGTAAGGGCTGAACAGACCTGATTGCCGATTTACTCAATGGGAATCCCAGATTTTGTATGTCCAGAAGAGACATGTCGAAGAAAGTTCGGTATTCGCAGTAACATGCTGCGTCACATACGACTCGTGCACCAGAACATGCAGACACCGAGTGAACACTCGTATGATGGGACGGAATAATACATGATAATGTTGAACGATGCTCGGTCTCATTGATGAAATGCGTACTACAAGTCACCACATCTTGATATTGCTTAATTACTATTCACTTATACACTAAAACTCTATATAGACGAATAATCAGGTCTGACAACTTACATCTTGCGAATCTAATGCTTTTTTCTCTGGAAATCACCATTTGCCATGAGACTCCGACTCCGATCATTAGAGGCGGGCACAACTAGTCCGGGCTGATGATCTATGTAGGCATCAACTTGAACTACATAGTAGGGATGACCGGGATCTGTTGTCGGACTCGGTCTTCATCGTCCCAAAGAAGTGGTCGAAGAAATTACTTCGCCCCGCAAGTCAGTCGGAGTCGTGCTACACTCCGTTCGCCCTCTGCCGACCACGACGTGCAGTGTTGACAAGCACCTCGTCGAGACGTGTCGGCCGTCACCCATCGTCACGTACATCCTGCTCGATCGTGTTTGATCTGCGTCTTCCTTGATTTCTACGTTGATGATATCCCGGAACGACGTGACCATTGAATTAGACAGCTTTGGACAGGTACAGTCAGTGATTGAAACTTGAATCTGATAGAAAACAGCGCCAATGGTAGTATGTATCAGGCAACCGTCGCCTTGTCTTTCTTCAAGTTGCCAGTCTCACTCTCAGCCCTCTATGTTGGTTGTCAGTAGACTATGGTCAGGCCGTGTAACTTGAGCCCGTGGCAGCCACGTATATCCATTCTTGGTCTCCCGAGGCGGAGCGACATGTTACGTTTGACCGCTCTGTCACACAACGGGCTCCGACCCGTGATGGTGCAAGTCTCTCATTTTCCTGGGTATCACACTCGACTCAAGTAAGCGCACCAAGTGTCTGAGGTTTCGTCGGGCGAATAAGCGGAAACGATAACGACGCGCCTGATAGACTGAAGCCTTGACAGACCGCTACTACACTCGTTTCAAGGAATTCACTTTGCGCAAGTGCCAATGCCGACGGTCCTCACAGCACGGTGTAGGCTGTGCTGCAGAGTCAGTCTATATAGATCCTGGTCTCTGTTGTCATGCTTTGTCTTGCTTTGTCTCTGTCTCTCTCGGTTGCTCTCATCTCCTCTTCTTCATATGTACAACAACGACCGTTCCAAGCACGAAAGGCGCAGACCTGCAGCAGACCGCGAAGAACATCATGTTGTTCTTCCGTCTATAGGCAGAATCTTTGGTACGACATTCATTTTACTGACTGCGTTCGTCGACTGAATTGTATGTGCGCTTTGGGAATCAGACCAAGACCAAGACCAACATCCCAGGCCAAGTCATCAAGGGGCTCTGACTCTTCCGCCGCTGATGGAAGGTGGTCATCGTCTTTCCCATGCAATGCCGCCGGTTCCACATGCCCAAGTGCGCCATGGTGCTCTTCTGTGCCCGTAGTAGCTCACTTCCTGGCACAGAATCATTCCTATCCATCTCGAACTGCAACACAGGACTACTATTTGCCGGCCCAATTACAGCGAACGGATGCCTACAGCAGACCTCCCTCAGACGCAAGTGGCATGACTTACCCTCAACAATACCGTGGCGGACCACAATACATTCACTCTCAAACCGCCAGGCCACATAATGCGCCACATATGTACACTACAGGCCAAGAGCAAAGATATCACTCTGTCTACGTTGACCATCGGCCGCCTTCAGGATCTGCCGAAGGGTACGCACAGAGCACTGCTAGCTCTTCCCAGCATCGTAATGCGCCTTACCATGCGGCCGCCCTGACACGGTCATCATCGTCCAGTGGACCATCCAGACACGAGTGCACGATTTGCGGGAAGCGCTTCAGTCGGCCAAGTGGGTTGAAGATACACATAACCACCCACACTGGCGAAAAACGTATGCTGCCGCTTTGAATGAACGACGAGACAGTGCTCATCAGTATCCACACAGCGTACATATGCCCTGAAGATGGTTGTGGCCGTGCCTTCAGCGTCCAGAGCAACATGCGCCGCCACGTGCGAATTGTACATAACGGAGCTGGGGATGAGTACGACTCGGAGGGCCACGATGCTGAGGAAGGCAATTAGATCATGCCTTTTCAAGTTAGACACTACTGTACAGCGGGAAATGGCTCCCAGATAATCAGATACCCGTATATCTCTTAACTTATCGATTCCCATATTTATATAGACTATTTATTTTGATACGCAATGAGGTAAACCGGCACACTTTTGTCGTTCACTGCTACCTCACAGTAAGCGACCTAGTCACTATATACTACAGGGAGCAGTTCGCGTTGATGTCTGGTCCAGGTTTGGTGGTCGCCTGCCAGGCTGCCACCTGCGCGAAGTCCCAATCTGGCAACTCCTTCGCCTTATGGAGCTTGACTCGAGTTCTGCCGACGAATTTCACATACATACGCTGCTGGTCTGCTGCGCCGTATACCTGGCGCACAGCCCCAGCCCAAGATTATGCGCAAACTCCGTGCGCACGGAATCGCGCAGGCGTACTTATAAAGGACGTTGCCAGAACGGAATTCCAAGCTTTCCATATATACCCTTTGCCTCTGCTCTCAAGCTTCTTCCCATCTCAGCCTTTGACAACATGGTGCGACCACGCAGTCTTTTCATGCCCCCTCTTCTGTCTTTATGTGTCTCTGGGCGGGCTATCAAGTAAGTCTGAACATTTCGTTTCTGGTCGCAGTCCGTGCATCTTATTTTGTTCAACAGCCTTGACAGGCATCTGAATAATGCGCTCGTTACTACAACCTTGTGAGCTACTTTTACAACCCATTAGCACTATCTAACATCAAATCAAAGTGAACTAGAACCACTGGTTAACGAAAGCCTGTCACCTTCGGTGATGTTGATAGGGCAAGTGACTCTTTCATCAGCTGCACAATCAACTCATATCGGTGATTGGCACCTCAGGAAGCGGCAAGATAGCACAACCTCAACCTCAACGAGCACAACTACCACCTCGACGTCTACTTCCACTTCCAGTACCACAACATCATCAACCTCATCCTCCTCGTCCTCGAGTAGCAGCACCTCCACTTCTACGTCCGCCTCGTCCACTTCGTCCACATCCGAGTCGTCCAGTGCTACGAGTGACGCGAGCTCCACTGTAGCTTCTAGTACAGTCGCGACAAGCTCGACTGTAACATCCAGTGCTAGCGCGTCCGCCACACAGACATCAAGTACATCCTCGTCTAGCTCAGGTATCGGCATCGTAGGAATCGTTGGAATCGTAATCGGCATCCGTACGTTCTCGTTCTCATATGCCCCTCTTCATTGTGGCTCAGATTTACCTTTTAGTCGTCGGGTGCTCGTTGTTATCGGTATTGCTCACCGGACAGCGAAAACGGCGACACGTCAAGCGCAAGCAGCCCAAAGGCGTTGTCTATAATCCCGGAATGTTTGGTGGAACGAAGCCCTCGCAAGGTCACGGCCCAAACGATAGCACAACTTACGCACCGCTACTGAACTTCAACAAACAACCGTCAGCCGAGGGACAAATAGCCTCTAGCTCACGGCTGACGTTGTCAATGTCTGAAATCCAGGCGGGTGACGTCCCGAGGGACGATGCTGGAGATGACACAAAGCAGGGTGTTCCTCAGGCGCAAGAGCCTACGCCCTCCGAACCCTCGTGGCTTGGTCACGAATCATTCCCTTCTCCTCACGATGGCGTAGATCATGAGCGTCAGGAATTTTACGAATCAACACCATCCATACACTCCCCTACGCCTCATCTTGGGTATGCCCCACTTGATGTTACGCGTACCGAGTTCTCTGCTGATACGATCCGGCATTCGTTGAATCGATCGGCTCAGTCCCCAGGCAGAGAAAAAATAGGTCCCCTCGAGACGGAGACGAACGGACTTTTACAGTGATTACTACTGTCACCTTGCAGACATCCTCACTGGCATGAATCAATTAATCATGCACACACGGACTTCACACATTCATCACACTGACTGTACACTATACAGTAGTGTAGATATCCAATACACCATAGGGCAGAAATGCAGTTGGCGTATCAAAGCGGAGCACAAGGAGTCGGAACAGCAGCAGATATTTTCTCCGCCAAGTAGCGCAGTAGAGGAGGAGCAATTGCTTCTTGAGGTCTCGCGGGAGCAGAATCAGAAGCCGAAGACTCAAGTGTTGTCGTAGTGCCGTTGCCTGCAGTGTAGAGAATTTCGATCTCAGCTTTACGGCGGGAGTGCAACATATGCATCAGCTCTCTTCTGTGAAATGGTCAATGGCCATTGATATCTGATGGAGCGAGCCAAACCTCCATTTCACAGGCATGGCAGTTCCACGCTGCCGCAGCATAGAAAGCGCCTGCTTCGATTGTTAGATGAGCAACGAGACAGGTTGAATTTCACCTTCTTCTCATCGTGTCTGGTGATTGGAATCAAAGCATCAACATCAAGATCCAAACTACCAAGAACCGTTAGCGCAGGACCACCGCACGGTCCGCTTGTGATGAAACATACTTGGTCAGCTCAGAGGCGAACAGCCCCAGCCATTCAACGCGACCCGCTGCTAGTTTGCTATTTTCGTGCCGCAGCGCCCTGCTGCCGTACTTGTACACGGACAGGATGTCAAGACCGAATGCGTCGGCGTCAACGAGCGCCAAAATCGGAACACTAGACAAGTTTTCAGTCATCGCAACAGCGACAGGGATAGTAGATGGTAACGAAACCTTGAACATAGATTGTCGGACATGCTTTTCACCAGATGCCGTGCGGCCATATCTGGATATCCTTTTCCCTAAAATATGATTGAGATATGTGCAATCCGATTGAGTTCGGAAAATCTAGACCGTGATCATAATTCCCCTTCCTGGGAGCATAGGGTGGTTCGTTATGAGAAGTCTGCACAGATGCTGAAAGATCGCCTGGGAAGTAATGCGTCAAGGGGCAATATATAAGCGACGAGAGAAAGGCGCCGACATCTTTCTCTACGATCAAGACCCATGCGACGTGTTCGGTGAGGGTGAATGATTCTATGTCCTCGCCGACCGGAATCAAGGTGCCCTATCGGTGTGTGAGCAGCGAGCGGACAGAGATGCTGGACAGCTTGTTGAAATCACATCAGTATCGCTCGGCTGCAAGCGAGATCCATTCACAAGGCTTATACGGAGAGCCGACCCGCATACAAGACCTTTTGATGTAGCTCTCTAGGATGGAGTGAATGCGTGAGTTGAGGCCCGGAAAATATCTTACGATATTGAGCTGAGATCGTTCAAGGTCAAACGTCGCAGCAAGATCGTCGGTCAGCTAGTTGGGAGTTCAAGGATCAGGACCGACATAACAGGATCATATTACCGTGTCAACGACTCGCTGTGTCTTGAACAGAGGAACATCCATATAGTATATGTCTCTGGTTTGGCAGTTAGATGAAACGTTGTTGCCAAAAGACGAGAGCGATACCTTTTTGTAGCAGGCACGTCAGTAACCACGCATTCATGCATACTATCAAGGACACGGAACAGTTGAGCTGTTGCAGTATCAGAGGTAGAAGGCAGCTGAGGTTGAGATGTACCAAATGGCCGAGCGCTTCCAGAGGTGTATTTTTTGGGAAAGGAAATGCATCTAGTAGCGCCCAATCTAGTGATAACATGCAGATGAGACTACGACAAGATCGGAAAGAGCCGGTCGTACTCGTCTTTGGTCCTATCGGCAAGCCGAAGCTTGACAGGACCCGCAGCTTTGTCCAACTGGTCATTGTCAGGGTCCAAGCGCGTTGCCCAGTCGCTCATTTGGCTAAGAAAGGACAAAGCGAGGGCCTCAGTGGCATTCATGCCTTCCGGTACCCTATTGCAACGATTAGCAACGTCAAAAACACACTCAGAGGCGAGACCTGCATATCCACGCCTTCATCATCATCCTCGAGGCCCATCACGTCGTTTAAAATTGCAGACTGCATGATGCCACTGCAATGATGGCCGTCACTGCGTCAGTGATTGCGAGCAAGGCACGTGGTTTCAAATTCGTTGACGCGTCAGTCACATGGCGCAACGCGAGGCGCGATTTTGGGTGATGGCGGAGCTTGAATTTCCGGAGAATCACTTTCGTCGGTTGGGCTCGTCGTCTCTTCGTCTCGACCATCACCACCACCGACACTCCTCGACCTCCGCTGCCAATGCAGACTCCTCGCCAGACCCGCAGCTCTGTCCTCGGCAAGCGCTCGCACCGCAGCGAGCTGTCGTCGTCCAACGTTTGTGAGCAGCTGGCGACGCCAGACCCGACGCCCAGCATCAAGCGGGTCAAGACGGCCACCGAGCTCGATGGCGATCACAACAAGGAGAACATTCCGCCGTATACGCCTGAGGCTATCAACATGCTGTCGCCCAGGGCGCAGAGAGCCCTGAGGCGAACAGCCACTGACGTCGACATGACCCCGACTCGTCCTAGAGCAGGTACGCATACCATCTTTCGTCTCATTCTCTTCCTTCTCTAACCACCACCTCTCTCATCAGCCTCCCAACGGCGTGCATCAACGTCATCGTTGAGCGCTCCGTCGTCTCCAGTTTCCGTAGTCTCGCAGCTGTCGTTCGCTACTCCCCCTCCTAGCCCAACACTACAAATTCCTATCCACTCCCGTGCTCGTGCGCTGCTTCGTGCCACATGTGATACCGCAGTTGACATGCCCGGCCGCGTCGATGAGCGCTCCATCATCAGCAATTTCGTCACGTCTTTTCTGGACGACGTCGAGGACGGATTTTCTACTCTTTACGTCTCCGGTGCTCCTGGCACGGGCAAGACTGCTCTCGTCAACTCAATCATTCGGGATCTTCATTCCAACGATGTCAAAGTCGTCACCATCAACTGCATGGCTCTCAACAACGTCGACGCCTTGTGGGAGAAGCTGACGGACGAGTTCGCAGTCGATCAAAAACGCAAGGCTATAACACGCGCCAAGAAGTCTGTTAAAGGCAAGGAGGCCGTTCAAAGTCTATTGGGAGACCTTAGGTCCAAATGGTCCGTCCTTTCCTTGTTCGTTCCAAGACAATCCGCTGACCAATCGGGTAGCGTTCTCATTCTCGATGAACTCGATCACATTACTCCCAACCTCCAGTCCCTCGCGTCTCTTTTCTCACTGCCCATGTCCAATCCAACATCCATCCGAGTCATTGGCATTGCCAACACTCACACGCTCACCTCCACCGCGAGTTCGTTTTCCTCATGCGTCAAGACCCTGCACTTCGCACCCTATACACCTGTCCAGCTACTTGACATCATTCAGACGCGACTTGCCCCTCTGCACGAAACAGAAACAGAGGATGCTGTCAAGCATCTCTTTCCTCCGCAGGCGTTGAACTTTCTCACCAAGAAAGTCGCCGCGTTGACTGGTGATGTTCGGAGTTTGTTCGAAGTACTGCGAGGCGCCATAGACCTCGCTGTAACATCGTCCTCCAAGACCGATGGTCCTTCCAAACCCTCTGTCGCCATCTCACACATCCTCGCCGCCGTCAAGGCCCACATGCCTACGTCCAATAAATCGGTGGGCTCCAGCGAAACGATCAATAAGGTCAAGGTTCTCGGTCTGCAGGCACGGTTGGTCCTAGGATGCGTCCTACTTTCTGCGAGACGGTCAGAAGCAGGGCTGCCGCTTTCGTCGTCGTGTCCTTCCACGCCCGTCAAGCGAGGTGCTTCGCCACACAAGCTGAACTTCTCGTTCCACGCTGGTGTCGATATCTCCTCGCTGTATGCCTTTTACTGTGCAGTGCTGGATCGGGGCGACGGCGCGACCTCTCCTGGATCGAGGAGCGAGTTTGGTGACCTCATTAACATGCTAGAAGGTGTGGGGCTGTTGTCTACGACCTCGCCGTTCGCGGCATCGCCTGCGAAGGGCGTGAAGAGATCTTTCTCTCGAACGAACTCGATGAACACCATCGCGAGTAGAGTTGGGGACGTCACGATGTGCGAGGGAGTGATGGCGGAGGAGGTTCTAAAAGGACTGGGTGTCCGTGAGGCGGGTGCCCGTGCTTCGGAGGACCTTATGGAGGAGGAGGTGTCGACGATGTGGCATCGAGAACTCTCTCGGATAACGAAAGAGGTGAAGATCGCCGAGTCGAAGGCGTCCAAGGAACGACGAGAGGCGGATGCCTTCTTTGGGGGCGCTATGGAAGCCGATTAAACATTGACAAGGTCGAAGGAAGAAGTTTTTCTCTACTATTATGCTTATGCTCGTTTCCTGTCTTTCCTTCTTTACCTTTTCAACCTCTCGATGTGTTTCATTATACCTATGTATTTCTATGGAGAGCTTCTTCGTTATGTACCCACACTCTATCGTCGAAACTGATAACATTCTCAACGGTGCGAATTAGACTCGAACCAATCCCTGTCACCTCGCGGAACTCGGCAATCCAGGGACTGGAACCAAATCGGAAGGGGCTGGCGGGGTCGGATTGCCGAGTTCCGCGAGGTGACAGGGATTGGTTCGAGTCTAGTCGTACCGATGGGGAGGTATTTCCGAGGTACCCAATGAATTGTAACTTCGCCACCGGGGGCTATCATGCTAAGTGCTCACTGCTCACTGATTACCTAGGATGTGGATGGACATTGGAGCTACCCTTAGCCCTAGGATGGAGCTAAAAGATATACACCGTCAAAACTATTGCCCCCTGCAAGGCTCGAACTTGCGACCTCCAGATTACTCGGGTAAACCCGATCATACGAACATATGAGACTGGCGCTCTAGCCAACTGAGCCAAGGAGGCATGCAATCAAGGGTCTGTGGGAGTATATGTCGTCAGCATTTACTCGTAAGGTTTCTCCTGTACTCAGTACACCCACCATCCACTTCCAACTCCAAGGTTCAAACAAGAGATAAGTAGTAGGAACTCTATTTAGTGGAGCCACCAAGGCCCTGTAAGTGTAACCTTCTGACTAAGGGACCGATTTCGACGAAATGGTCATGATGCCAGTGGCTGTCAGCCGACCGTCTTACGACCGTCTCATCTACGTAACTTTCCAATAACTGCTCTGTTTCCCCATCATGTCCTCGGGTTACTTCCAGCAGTCTCAACTCTTACGCGAGGGAGCGCCATCCAATTCTACTGCAGTGGACGCCTTCCGACTCTATGTCAATCGCAAACATGGACGAAACTTGCGTAAGTTTGAATGCGATATCAAATGGTGAGAAGCTTCTAATGCTGGGCAATTGGTAGAGGATTATCACGACCTCCATCTCTATTCCGTCTCGAATTACACATTCTGGATTGATTTATGGGAGTTCCTGCAAATAAGGTCCTCTGTCCCCCCAGAACCGGAACATGTGCGTGTTCTCTTGCCAGTGACTAATACTGCCGTTTTAAACGCGTCTTCCAAGGTGATAGCAGATGGTCATCTACCCGAAGTCCCCATCTGGTTTCCTGGCGCCCGTCTGAACTACGCCGAGAATTTACTCGCGCGCACAGACGATGGAATTGCAGTCACCACATCCGGAGAGACCGGGACAGTCATGAACTACAGTTTCAGGCAGTTACGTTCTATGGTTCGGGAGATGGCGGCAGCTTTGAGGGTTAACGGTTTGCGTGTTGGGGATAGAGTTGCTGGTATGCTAGCCTGGAGGCAGAAGCCGAGCCCGAGCTTACACATTTTGTTAGCCATTGCTCGAAACTCTATCACAGCTATCGTCATTGCCCTAGCCACTGCTAGTATGGGTGGCATCTATTCGTCTACGGCGACGGATATGGGAACACAGGTCAGTTCACGTTTCAGGACCAGGATATCGCAACTCTCTAAGCTGCAGCGCTCAGGGAGTACTTGACAGATATGAACAAATTACACCAAGATTCGTGTTTGCAGAGACCGAAGTCTTCTACGCTGGTAAAGTCGTTGATCTTGTTCCGAGGGTCACCGAAGTATTTGCGAGACTTCAAAGTCGCGGAATGGAGATCGGAATCGTTCTTCCTAGTTCCATCACCGGGAAGGAATTGGAGGTGGCCGGAGGGTGAATGAATTGACGCCACCTTATGTACGAGGACTGGTTCTAACGAACTCACAGCACCCCACTTTCAAAATTCCTCTCTAGTGGCGACGGACGCGCGCTTATCTTCGAGCAGCTTCCCTTCAATCAGCCGCTGTTCATTCTTTACAGCTCGGGAACGTCCGGTCCACCCAAATGCATTGTTCATTCAGCAGGTGTACGTGACATTCACTCCCCCCGCGCTCGTCGCGTCTGAGATTCGTTATGTACTCTTCACAGGGCGTTCTTTTGACGGGTAAGAAGGACCTTCAGATGGGAATGGACCTACGACAAGGAGACACCTATTTTCAATATACATCCGTACGTTCACCGAGCCATGACAGTACTGATTGTGATCAACCCGTTCCTACTCTACCAGACCGGGTGGATGATGTGGAAGTTCCTCCTGACTGCACTATCCGTCGGGGCACGCATCATATGCTACGACGGCTCTCCCTTACACCCGAGCCCCCAAAGCTTCGTCAAATTTATTAGCGACCAGAATGTCACGCTTCTGGGCACAAGTCCGCGCTGGCTCTCGGAGATTCATGGTCGGGGGATAAATCCGTGTAAGCTACCGTACAGTCTCCAGACATGGTTCCAACCTTCCCTCCTCACTAGTGCAAGTGGCCCGGTTTGAATCCCTGCGCACAGTCTTCTCTACAGGCTCCGTCTTGACTCCGCCCATGTTCGTCTGGGCCCATCATGCCTTTGGTGGCGAAAGGGTCCATTTATTGTCTTCGTCCGGCGGAACTGACGTGTGCGGCTCGTGTAGGTCTCTTCCGTCCCACACATACACGTACTTGCAATTAATCGACGCTTCTCCCCATATAGTCGTAACAGCATGTGCGAGTCTACCGACCTATGCAGGAGGTAAGAGGAACTCCTCATTCGATGCCAGCGACCCTAAACACGGGTTGAAAACACCCGGTAGAAATACAAGTCAAGGCGCTCGGGATGAAGGTTGAGATCTTCTCCCCATCTGGGGAGAACATCGAAGAAACAGGGACGCCTGGCGAGCTGGTGTGTGCGCGGCCGCATCCGTCCGTGCCGCTATACTTCTGGGGCGACTCGAAGGATGGGAAGAAGTTCCGCGAAACGTACTTTGGCACGTACCCGGGTGTGTGGCGGCAGGGGGATTTCATCGTGATGAACCCCAAGACTAAGGGACTCATGATCCTTGGGCGGAGGCACGGTGTTCCGCTCCTACAAACCTCGAATATCAGGCTAACGACTCGCAGCGACGGCGTCTTGAACCCTTCCGGGGTACGATTCGGTTCGGCGGAGATTTACACTGCCCTGGAGCCTTTTGTTGCCGGGGGTGGGATCGAAGACACGCTGTGTGTGGGGCAGCGCAGGCCACAGGATACCGACGAGCGGGTCTTGCTGTTCCTCAAGATGCGTCCCGGGAATAAAATGACAAGCCGGCTGGTCCAGGACATCAAGCAGACTATCCGGGAGAAGATGAGCCCAAGGCATGTCCCACAGTATGTATTCGAAGTGGAGGATATCCCGGTAACTGAGCAATTAGTTCTTCTTTGATCGTGGTCCTAATCATATCCTCCACAGTACACGGTAAACAGCAAGAAGATCGAGATTGCGGTGAAGCAAATCATATCCGGATCTACCCTCAAGCCCAGTGGTACTGTGGCGAATCCGGAATCCCTCAAGTTGTACTACAAATATGTCAACATCGAAGATCTGGTCAAGGCGAAACTGTAGAATAGATAGTTTGAAATACATATGTCCTCAGAATAACGACCAGTCCCTAGAAGGCTCGATGTGTTTCTCCATGATCTCTTTCCACTGAGACTGATTCCAAGCCTTCTCGAATTCTTGCTCGGAGAAGCGTTGAACTGCCCACGTCCTCGCTCGTGTTCGCAGCTCTAGCTGTGCATCGGGAGGAAGGTTCAAGACTGTGTGTATTCCTTCTGCAAACTCTTCGGACGTCTTGGCGTGATATCCAGTTGGTTTGCCTTCGTACGGGACAACGATGTCATACAGAGGCCCCGCGGAGGCATGAGCTACTGGTATAACACCGGCAGCCATCAGCTCGACGACGTTGATGCCAAAGTGCTCGTCAACCATCGTGCTCAGCCCGACGCTTGCCTTGGCCAGCCATGCAAGCATTTCCGCGTACGACGCGTTCACAATGAACTGAACATCGTCGGCAATATTGAGATCTGCGGCGAGACGACGGAGGGACTCAACGCGTTGCATGTCGCCCTCGTTACGGGACCCCCCGAGGAGAACGAGCGTGGCGGTGTCTTGAGGGTACATTTTCCGCAGCGTCGCATAGGCGTGGAGCTGTGCTGCGTGATTCTTTTCTGGGCGGAATTGAGCTACACTGAGGATGACATTCTCTCGGTTGGGAAGGGGAAATGCGGACATGGCACGCGTGTCGCAGGGCGGGTAGACTATCTGAGAGGAGGTCGGGTATCCTGGCCGCAGTGGGGGGTAGAGGAAACGGAGTGGAGTGAACGCATGTACCAGCTCGAAGAGCAAGCTGTCGTGCGCAAGAATGGCATCGACGTGGTTCTTGGTCCAGGACGAGTTGGCCATCACAAACGACGCGCGTTTGAGCGACCGGGAGTAGTAGAACATGAATATACGATAATAGAGCAGTTTGGCAGATGTGAGGATGTAGGATTTGGACACGCGGCTGGAGTTGGTGACG
The DNA here is from genome assembly GCA_019915075.1 of Strobilurus stephanocystis. NCBI lineage: Eukaryota > Fungi > Basidiomycota > Agaricomycetes > Agaricales > Physalacriaceae > Strobilurus > Strobilurus stephanocystis. The sequence goes on from JAHLMI010000004.1 coordinate 241,898, forward strand.
CCTGCTTCGCGGGTGGTGACGCGACGCAGCATTTCGGTGCTAATGGTGGGATAGTGGACGTAAGCGCCGACTGGGATGGCGGTGATCCGCTGTACGACGGGAAAGGTGAACGCATAGCCCATGGTATCAATGTAGATGTCGGGGCACAGTTTACCCATGGCCTCCCAGGCGAGGACCATGGATCCAAGGCTCTGGCCAAGCAACGTAAAGGCTGGCCACGTTGAGTCTTCAACGAGCCATCTCATTTGAAGGAAGACGAAGTGGAGTGTGGCTGAATCAAGTGTTATGTCAAATCGCGACTAGTTCTTCGTGAGTTTGGATGCAGCTCAGAGCAAGCCTAATTGTACCTTGACTTTGGCGATGATTGACTCCTTGGTAGCGTCGATATCACCACTGTACACAACGCTAACAACGTTGGGCTCTGTGCGTTGCGAGAATGCGATCGCTGTCCATAGAACACGCTCCCCGCCACCACCTGCATTACTGTATGGTCATGAGCTACATCTCGGTCTGACATCGCGGGACACGCACCAGTATGGGTGGAAATAACCAACGACACGTCGGTCTTCCGGCTGGGACAGTTCCGCCAGGAGCGCCTCCCTTCCTCGCGTCCCCCGTCGGCGCAGAGATATTATGCATACATTGAGCAGGATCCAGAGGACGACGACGGGCGCCGCGGCGAGGAAGAGGCGGGGATAAAAGTCGTGGTCGACGTTGTGATCCATGATCGGCAAGCAGGCCGTCCCTGACCTGGTCCCGAGTTCCTTCCTTCCACCACCGAAGAGCAATGGTCGCCATCACCGTCAGCGCCAGCGGCAACAGAGCCCCGTCATTCGCGCGCAAGGCTCTGCCACTCACCGTAGAGGTCTCGCCCGAGGACACTGTCCTGAACGTCAAGGAGAAGATTGCTGCCAAGTGCCCAAAAGTAAGGCTCCTACTAGCTTGTTAGGCCTTCCTTTGCTAATTTCACGCGCAGTACTACACGTCGAGGCAGAAAATCACACTCAAGGGAGACAAGAAAGCCCTCAAGGACGAGTCCAAGCTCACCGATGTCGGGCTAGGCAATGGCGGCGACGTGGATATCAAGGACCTTGGCGCGCAAATCAGCTGGAAATTTGTCTACGTGGTTGAATACGCAAGTCCATCTACTCCATATCCAAGATTACACGCTTAATGTGCAGAGCAGCTTGGTCCTCTCATTATCCACCCCATATTCTACCATTTCCCTAGATTAATCTACGGCCAGGCCTTGGAGCATAGCAAGCTCCAAAAGTAAGTTTCCTTGCCCTGTTGCTGCCCCGACTGAGGTTGTACCTGCCAGACTCGTCTACGCGATGGTCATGCTCCAGTTCACCAAACGCGAACTCGAGACACTCTTGTGAGCCCTGCTTACATCCTGCCTCCCATCATCTCACACACAACCAAGCGTCCACCGTTTCTCACACGGAACGATGCCTTTCCTGTTCATCTTCAAAAAGTAAGTTCCTTCATTGAACTTGACATTGCCCTCCATTTATTCCATCATCCACTCTTTAGTTCAGCGCACTACCACATCCTCGGCGGCCTGTTCCTTGCCTTAGACATGTACCGCCCCAAATACGCCGCTACCTCTCCCTTCATCCGCGGCAGCATCATGGACAACTCCACCTTCCTCCTCGTGTGCACCCTCCTCTGGGCATTCTTCCAGGTCTCCAACATCGCCACGCACATCACCCTCCGCAACCTGCGCCCCGAGGGCTCGAAAAAGCGCGCCATCCCGTACGGGTATGGGTTCAACTGGGTGTCCTTCCCGAACTACTTCTTTGAGATCCTGGTGTGGGCGGTCGTGTTGGTGATGACGCGTAGCGCTGCGTGCGCCTTGTTCTGGGTCGTCGGGACAGGCCAGATGTTGCTGTGGGCTATCAAGAAGCATGCGGCGTACAAGAAGGAGTTTGGCAAAGAGTACCCGAGGAACAGGAAGGCGCTCATTCCGTTCATCCTATAGAGATATCATTATCTTAGTATCTATACTTAGCATCTGTCTGCGTTGAAGCATCTAGAGGCATCGACTGCATAAGTAATCAGCACCGCTAATCTATCTCAACGGTGTAACGCGCATCTGAACATCCTCCGCGCGCACGCCGCCGCCGCCAGTGCAGAGGCTGGGTTGAGCCTTATTATGTATGTAGTTTCCTGTCAGTGTAATCATCCCATGTCCATGCAAGGTTGAGTGGAAGCCTGAATCCATCTGCCTTTCTGCCGACGGAACTTTGTACAGGGATAATTATCCACCGTCTCCACCACATGCGAACACAAGTCCACCATATTCTCGTTAGTTAGACTACACACAAACATTCCTACATATCTAGATTATCTTCTTCCCCAACTATCCCTCCATCATCTCCTCCGGGGGCGCACCGCCACCCTGTCCGCCTTCCCGGTCTTTACGCACCGCCTGGACGACGTCGTCAACGCGTAGAAGCATACGCGCGGCCTGAGAGAGTTGTTAGCTTTACCGAGACATAAAAATGTGGTCATTTACGAACCTCAATGGCAGTTTTGAGTATTTGGATCTAGGCAAGTGATCAGTGGATTGAAGATAGTCACCGTATTCCGATTACCTTGACGCTCGCAGATTCGTAGAGCCCATACTCCTTCATGTCCACGGGCTTCCCAGTGTCCCCATTCACACCCCACGAGTTCTCCCCGTTCGCATGCTTGGCCTAGAATAACAACATCCGTCAGTCATGCGCACATCCCAAAGGTGGGTGTTAGACTAACCCTCAGCTCAGTGAGCACCCTGATCGCATTCCCGCCACTGTTCTGCACAAGCGTCCTCGGGATGACCTCCATCGCGTCGGCCACAGCCCTGTAAGGCCAGCCCTCAACACCGACGATCGAGCGCGCCTTTGCATGCAAGCCCACGCTAATCGCCATCTCCGTCGCACCCCCACCGGGCGCGAGGATGGGGTTGAACACGACATTGCGCGCAACAGACATCGCGTCGGCGAGGTTGCGGTCGATCTCGTTGAGGATGTCTTTCGACGGCCCCCGAAGCAGGATGGTGCACGCCTTGGGGTTGTTGCACTCCGTGAGGAAGGTGAAGTACTCGTCTCCAATTTTCTCGATGTTGAAGAGCCCGCATCGCGTGCCGACGTCCGACTCCCGGAGGTCTTCTGCGCGGTTAACGATCGTAGCGCCGACAGCGAGCGCTATGCGATTGTTGTCCGATTTGCGCACGCGACGGATGGCGGAGACGTTGTGCTTCATGAAAAAGTGTTGGGCGATGTCTGTTGAAGTGATGAGGGGTCAGGATGGTGGGATTTGACTAGGGAAATGAAAGTACCAGAAACACCCTTCTCGGTGATGACCAAGTCGGGCTTGAACTCCAATATCTTGTCACATAGCGCCTTGATCTGCTCCTCCTCGATGCTCTGCGCGCGTTCCCAGTCGCCCTCCTTTGAGAACTCCATGTTAGTCTGACTCTCACCCTTCTTGTACTCCAGCGGGCAATCCAAGAGGATGATCCTGGGGTTGACGATACGGCGCCGCATGTTGGGATGGGTGATGTCCTTGTTAAGCATCACTCCATTCAGGACACGACTCTGCTCGATCTCGCCTCCAGGAACCTTCTCAACGCGAGCGTAGCGCTTGATGTCGACGGTCTTGGAGCCGCCTTCGTCCTGCGCGACGGTGCGCACGGCCTGGAGCGCGAGGTTGCACATGAGGTCGGACCAGCGCATGACGAACTTTGTGCCGATGGATGTTTTGATGAGGGAGAGCATCTCCTCGTCGTTGTTGGTGTTGATGGGGACGGATATGCGCTTGATGATCTCAAGGGCTTCCTTGAGGGCTTTGTTGTAGGCCGAGATTATCACGACGGGGTGGATGTCACGTTCAAGTTGGGACAGAGACTGTGCAAGGATTTCACCGGCTTTGGGACGGTCAGCGTGTGGCTGCGAGAAAAGGATGGGACATACCCAATATGATGACCGACGTCGTTCCGTCGCCGCACTCTTCGTCCTGCGTGCGGCTGAGTTCAATCATGTTCTTTGCGGCGGGGTGCGCGACATCGATTTCACGTAGGATGGCATTGCCATCGTTGGTCAGTCTGTCCTCTATGTGAGCGCGCACCACAGCACGATGGACGAGACACGCACAATATGCCGCCCATCGGATCCAGGATCATTTTGAGCATGGCTTTGGGGCCAAGACACGTCCGGATAACATCGGCGACGGTCTAAATGCACGTTGAGCGACGAGTGGGCAAAACGGTGGTGAATCGCACTTTTGCGGCAGTGATATTTGAGGTTTGTGCTTTTCGCCCTGATTGACGCTCGGGGGTCGTGTCTGTGGGCGGTGAATGAGCCGGAATGCATTGCTCGCCGTCGGACAGTGCATACTCATCACGAATACGGGGGTTTGGCCCGACATGGCTGGCAGTCGTGATTTTTGAACGGAGAGAGACTGAAGAGGGAAGAGAGCCGCCGCGTCACAACATGTGACATTGCCTTTCTTTTTTCCTGCCATTGAGCGAGCGCGTATGCTTCGGCTGTCGAGACTAGCGCAGCGCTCGGCAATATTCCGCTCAGTACCCGCCCATGCCCGGACAGGTCCCTTCATAGCACGGGCGGTGATTCCCGCCCCGTCGCTCATTCGTCGCGCCTACTCCGACACACCTGGTATGTTCACTACTCATGTATGTATGCTGCTCACTGATATTTAAAGACTACATTATACGGTGGAACTCCGCACAACAAACGTTCGTAAGACAGCTACTGGCCAAGGTCAACTCCCCGGAGGTCGCTCGACAAATCGAACAACTGGGCCCGGACAAAGTCGTGGAGTTTCGACGCATCTCTTCCGAGGTCTCCATCGACGGCGCACGCGACAATTTGTCTATTGGTCGCTTCCTGGCGTTTCTCAGCGAAAACCATGTTCTCTTTGACCCAAACACCAGTAAGTGGACATTGTGTATGAGCTTCAAATGCTGAGCGTGATGATGTAGCTGAGACTATCGAGGAGGAGGAGATAGACGAAGAGGCAATGGCAGAATTGGAGGAGATGACCGGAGGTTGGGACGAGGAAATGCAAGCGGCGCTCGAGTCGCTGCAGCAACGGTACACCCAGGAATACCTCGAGAGCTTGTCCGAAGACGAGGTCTACCAGCTGATAGAGCAAGAGCAGTACTACATGGAGCAAAAGGACGCGCGGGAAGGCAACTACGAACAGATAGAAGAAGAGAGGGACGGCTACCAGCTGCACGACGAACAGCTTACCGTCGGGGCCGAGCAGTATCCCGCGGACCGTCTTCCCGGCCACTACGACCCCGCCCAGGAGACGTACCACTACTGGCCCGACCTCTCGCGTCCTGACCCAGTCATGGACTCACGCGACGTTCTCGACTTGCCCCCGGACGGCAAGGTTCCGTTCCACAACCGCGTCGTTATCCGCAATCATGAATCCTTCTTCCACGAAGCTCACGAGTTGGAGAAGAACATGCGGGATGAGTACCAAGAGGACTTGATGGGCGGCAGCACCAACCGTTACGTTGCCGACAGTGAATTCGACGAAGACGGCGGGCAGGCTGCCACGGCGGAGCAAGAGGGCAACGAAGTTACTGAAGAGGATGAAGAGGGCAATGAGGAACAGGAGGAAGAAGCCGAGTCAACCGCCCAGGAGGAGGACGAAGACGACGACGACGGAATAGAACGGACAGAGACAGACCTTACCGCCCCGACGCCCGACCTCGTCACCCGTACCGGCATCGACCCCGACTTCCTTGAAGCAACCAAACTCCACGTCTACCGCAGCCTGCGCCGCGTTTCCCGCCAAACCGGCAAAGGCAAAATCGCCCGCATACAGTTCCTCACCATTGTCGGGAACGGCGACGGGCTCGTCGGGTACGGCAAGGGCACGCACGATGAGGGCACGCACGCGATGGAAAAGTCGTACGCGCAGGCCATCAAGAACATGGACTACGTGGACCGCTTCGAGAACCGCACCGTGTGGACGCTCATCGAGACCAAGTTTGGCTCGTGCAAGGTCATCATCCGCCCGCGTCCCCTCGGGTTTGGGCTGCGCTGCGGGCCGACGCTGCACCGCGTCTTCCGCGCCGCGGGGATTAAGGACATCTCAGCCAAGGTCTGGAAGAGTCGGAACAAGGGCCTCGTTACGCAGGCTGTCTTGAGGATGCTCCAGTCCGGTCACAATCCATTGGGCAAAGGCAGAGGCAACGGCGGACCTGGCAGGCGACTGGAAAAAGGCAGTGGTCTTCGCAACTCGGAGACGTTGTCCCGCGCAAGGGGTAGATATATTGAACCTCTGCGCAAGTAATTCATTCTAGCAATATCATCGGCATCCACGACCACTCGGTTGTGTGCTATAATATCGAATTGAAAATTGCGTGAAAGATGAGTCTAGAGATATCGTACAACATGAACATACTGTATGTATTACATGTACATGAGAGAGAGGAATAAGTTAATGCTCGCGAATCATTACAACGGACAGCTATTCGACAAAGATTCATGAACATCATGATGACTGCAAGGGCTTCCTATCCTCCATCACGTCCTTCAGCACCGTCTGCTTAGCCTCGATGCACAAGGCAGTCAGTGCAGATCCCAATTTCTCGAAATCCGACAGCTGGTGTCGTGGCGCAATGATCAGCACATGCCATCTACGTTCAAAAGATAGTGACACTTACGTCGTTGAAGACCTGCGCACTGCACCGCACCCACCACGCGTTGTTGTGGTAAAAGGTCACGGCAAAGACATTGTACTCCCTCAGGAGCGAGATCTCCAAAAAGTCATTGACCTCGGTTTTCTTGTCGTTGGACACATTCGTCGGCAGCGGGAGCTTGACGTTACTCTGTGCGGCGTGATCAGAAGGGAGGTAGCTTTTGCGGTAAAGATCAGGCACTAACCATGTTCAAAGTAAGTTGGGAATCGGGCGTTTCGTCCATGACGCGGGTGCCAAGCATCTCAGCGAGGCGTTTGCTCCCTCGGATAGAGAGGCCGCGGCAATAAGCGTTGATCTTCTCCTCGCCGCCGAGCCATGAGCGGAACTCGAGGGAGGTGGGTATGCAGATGTACGACGAGAAATCGATTGCGCCGGGCCCTAGTAATCCGGGTCAGAGTAAAGTCAAGAGATAGCTTTGCGCTTGGCATACATTCATGTTGCATGACGAAGTTTGGTGCCTCGGGGCCGCCAATGCCATCCCGCGGGGAGACATAATGGGTCGAGGTGGGTATCGATGTCTTGATTAGGTGCTGGTTCCTAGAATTGGGAGACGGTTTAGTTTGAGTGAATAGGTGAAATCACACGACTCGCCTGAAGGGAACGTAGAGAACCGCCGAACCGCGGCGAGAATACAGCCACTTGTGGCAGTTCTTGTAGGGGTTAACGGGCAATTCAAGGGCCGAGTGCGGATGAGAGGCTCACCGAAATCCAGAAATCGGGCCTGATTTCCGAGAGGTTGATACCGACTTCCTGACCGAGGCAATGTGCGCCATCTATCACGGACATGACACCTTCCTCGCGGCAAATGGCGACCATATCCTTCCACGGCATGTAGGACGCGGGGTTTGCCACGATAGCATCAATGACAGCGACTATCTTTGGACGGGAGTATTCGTCTTTGACGGTGGTCATGTTGTTTTTGAGTGCCTTAATATGGGCACGGAAAGCTTCGAGAATCGCCGCGTGGGTAGTGGGGAATGTCAGCTTGAAGGTCGAGAGCATGGGGTAGGGACGGGTGTCGGAGACATAATGCAGTACTCGGCTCGTTGAGCGCCATGTTGTCGTTGCTGCGAGGAAGACGTGAGCCGGTAAGCCAAATAGCACCGGACCGAACAAGAACGTACTCTGGATGATTATATCGTTCGCGTTCCACTCCAAGTTCCTCATCACCGTGTTGATGGCAGCGGTGGCGTTGGAAACGAAAACACATTCGTCGGTGTGGGCGCCAACCAGTTGTGCGATACGCTCGCGCGAGTCAACCAGCAAAGGCTTGAAGCTGAATCGGTGGTAGCGATCGGGGTTTGCTTCCACTTTGTTGACGAGTTCGTTGCAGAAGCGTTGTACGGGGCGGGGAATGGCTCCAAACGAGCCTAGAATACGGTCAACGACGTTCAGCGGGGCGCTCATGGCGGGAGGCGTACCGTTGTTGAGGTTGACATATCCGGGCTCCAGTGAGAAATATTTCAGCATCGCCTGGAGATCCCGGTGATAAGTATCGGGAAGCGAAGGCGCCTCTGAGATACGCACCTTGCCAAACTCTGGAGGGGCCTGCGTGGAATCATAGAATCCTGGGGTTGCATTAGTTTCCGTTGAAGACGCGCAGAGAGCGCTCGAAATAACAGAACAAAAGTATGTCCATATGGGACGATCGCAGTACAGAAACAGGGAGCACGGCAGGCAGTTGAGTACTCACCGGCTCGGTAGTCCATGCTCCATGCTTTGTGAACCATTTTGTGCGAGGGGCGGAGGAGATGGTCGCAGAGGGGCTGTACGCAGATGGCAGAGGGAGGCGAAGGAGGGGAGTAGCGGCTACATATACCTTACACAGTTAACCCGTGCCCACACCCTCACGTGCGAACACATCTTGTCCTCGGATTCCTTGGACACCGCTTGTTCTCATGTTGCCCGGCCCCATTCCGTCACTTTCATCATTTCTGCTGCTTTCGTCAACTTGGACAGCCGGGAGACTGCCTCTCTCATCTGGGATCTCTTCCCGTTGTCCAAAATCAGTTGATATGCTTTGAAGCTCGTCGTATCGCTCGTGAGACACTTCTGTGTCCAGGAAAACAAAATATTTGCTGGCCGTCAAATACACGGGGAAATAAAGCTTATGCCCAGCGGAGACTTGGAACATGCTGATGAAGGTTGACTTCCGTGACGCCACAGATCATTGACTTCCGACTCGGACAGCACGCCTTCGGGCCATCTGGCTTCCCCGAGAGCACCTCGTTTCTGGGATAAGCCGAGACCTTTCATGCCTACAACTTCCCATGAACTAACTCGCCAATTGATTGACTACTTTCCGGATATTGCTCAGCTGCCTGTTAACTCAGTCTTGCCTCCCACCGCACCGATGGTACGGAGCTCCCCAGATGTTCATTTTTCTGTGATTCGAAAGCAACACCATCTCAAGTCGTCTTTTGGTCCCAGCGCAGATCCATGCCACGGACTCGCACCTATTGTGGTCCCTTTACCTCGCTTACTAGATGGCCCTTGCCCTTGTCGGCGAATCAGACGTCTTCCGGCAAGGCTAATGACCTTCCTTCCAACGGCCGGTCTTCAAGCGTCTGCCGTCTATATTCAATAAAGACAGTGCCTTGCCGCCTTTGTTATGTTCCCCGGAACCTACGAGGATGTGTCGGAGATGTAGTGCATCCGGTCACCAACCTCGACCGTTTCCAGCGGCCCGTGTTTTCGACAAATGAATTCACCGAGATATGTTTTCTTACGCCGGCTGATCATCTATAAACCATTTCCAATTTCTGCGAGGACTTGAGCCCGTTTTACCAAGAAAGACGATGTCCGTGGCGCAGGTGAGAGTGAACCAGTCAACGAATATCGACAAATATAGCTGAAGAATCTGAATTGTCGGTCTTTACGCGGGGTTGTAGGCATGAACACTGAATGACGACGAAAGAGTCAGTCCCTGCGAGAAGGGGCGTCCTTTCTTCACACGTTACAACTATGACTGCATGTATGAACTCAAACGATGGCCCTACAAAGCATGTTCCAGACTTTATTACTGGGAAGGATCTGTCTTCGTCTGGCATTGCACGACACTTGTCATATTCCTGTTGGAGAACAAACTTAAACCACGTTAGATGTCCTAGATCATCCTCGTTACTGCCATGCAGCCCAACTTTTCTGACTACCAAGTGGTCATCGCTTTGAATTACTCATCCAAAAAGATGGCCACTATGTGGCGCGTTTCTTCAACGGAATCCTCCTTTCCTCCTCCAGCAGGTGGCCACACAACGCGTGACTACACGGAGACGTTTCCACCGATTGATGCCTAGACGGTTGTCGAGCGTCAGAGCACAATGATCTTCGTTGCCGATGCGACCAAACTGCCGAGCAAGCTCGTGTCAACTTGAGGAGCACAGGCACAGCATTGTCTTTAGATGAGCCAAAGTTTCCGCGTAGCCCTCCTCCCCGACGTTCCTTTCCGCAAAATCGCGGACCACCTTGATGACATTCGCCCACACGGGCTCGTGCGGACGGACGTAGCAAAGCTTCACGAGCGCGGGCATCCAATGGCTGCTCACCTCAAACACCCACCATCGCCGCTCGGTCACCACAGTGATGAGCGTGTCGAAGAACGCCGACTTGAAGACAACATCAAGGTCGAGGGACGACGATTTGTAATCCCCGAGATCCAAAGGCGAGTCGCATGTCATCTCAGAGACGCTGCCGATGTATGCGCACAGTGTCCTAAGGCTATCAATCTGCAGGCGGCGACCATCCACAAGGCCGGCCTTGGTAGCACGAAGGACGGCGTTGATGCCGTTGTTTTCCGCAAAAGCGTTGGCCACGGGTATGGAACAAGACGTCAACAGGATCTCCAACAGACGGATAGACCAATGAGTTATGGCTGGATGTGATGATATCTCCAAAGTCTCCACGAGTGTTGTCACAAAGATTGGCCGCTGCTCTTCTGAGACTTTGAGGGGCGGATATAGTAGCTGCAAGACGTCAGACAAGATGCTGTCTGACACCAATCCCACTCCGATTCGGCCATCTATGTACAGTTTGGATAGACTTGAACCGGCCAAGTGACGCAGGCTTTGGGGAAAACGATCTGATTGCGCGACGACGGACGCAGCCAGCCGGCATAACTCGTGCGTGGTGATCCTCATCAAAGCATCCTGCACCCCAAACCGTTCCGGATTGTCCACGAGCACGGAGAGCGACTCCAACGTCAATTCGCAATAGTCGGCTCGCCGCCAGTCCTCGCTTCGATAGTCCAATAGATTGACGGGACCGCGAACGACGACGTAGAGAGCAAGCGCGGCCGAGCTGCGTAAATTGGACATAGGCAGATCTCCGGTCAAATTGAGGATCCGCAGAAGGGTGGGAATCGCACGGAGGGAGGTCTCTTCAATGACAGCGGCGGGCATTTCCCAAAGGACGAGGCACTCAATAAGGCTGTCAAGTAAACAACACTGCGTGGTGGTGGACAGATGAATCTCGCCAGCCGTGCACTTGGCCAGATAAGCCAAGAGTTCCCATTGTGATAGGTGTGAGTCAAACGAGGATAATGCGACAGCACAGGACGCCGCCGCCGCAGCGTCGGGAAAGCCGCTCGCATCCTGCAAGGCCCAAAGCGGTTCCACTAGTTCGAGAGGCCATTGCTCCATCGTTCCTCTCGTCAGGTTGATCCAGGCATGGCAATACAATCCTGCGGAGTCAGGATCCAGTACATGCCATTGTAGATCAACGGTGGTATCCTTGTAGAAACAGTCCTGGAACGCTCGTTCAACCATTGCCACCGTGTCTACGCATCTGAGAGAATCGATCGCAGAAAAGTCCAGTGGAAGGCCTGCTAAGCTCTGTAGAGCGGCCGATACAACTTCTTCATCCGTCGATTCAGTGAGCAACCACGCAAGCGCAGCAGCGTCCAATGCATCATCAGCGGTGACTTCCATGGTCTTTGGTGAACGATGACTAGAATTAGGTGAGCCAAGAGCAAGCCATAGCGAGTATGAGTTACCTAGAATTGCGAGCCCCAGCTAATGGATTCTTTCTTGCGTAAGAGAATGTCTTAGTAGGACGAACAGCTGGTTGTTCCGAGTCGACCTTCCAAGCCTTACGAAGATATTCGGTAAGAGGATGATAGTAGGGACAGTCTTCGTAGAAGATTGGGAGCCAGACGGACGTCAAGTAAAAGACATAGGCCACGGCTACAATTGCCCAAGTCGCGATTGTTATGGCCAAGTCCGCAGGCCAAAGTAGTACGAGGAGCCCTGCAAAGAAAAGGAGTAGGGCGACGTGGAGAAACAGAGGTAAGGTATTGATGATGACTGGGATATACCAGGCTTCAAGCTGCATGTACTTGTGTTGCCGGTTTCTCGATCTCTGACGCGCTGCACCTGATATATGGGGTACATAGGCCTGCAGCCATTGTTTGGCGAGCATGGATATGAGCGCTGTCGATAGACTGCACGCTAAAGCAGAGAACCAGAGACCGTTCACCCAGTGGGTGGCCGGAGTCTTAACGGAAGCTGATCCTGTGGTCGGAGGCGAGGAATCATTCTGTAACCCAGAGACAAGCTGACCGAGGAGTGTGTCTGTCTCGTCGGGAAGCATCATTTGGTATGTTTGGATGATGAAAGTGGTCAACACGGCCGAGAAGAGACCGGTCTGGGGATACAGACGCGTTAGCAGGCGGAAGGAGAGAGCGTCGTAAGACACTTGCAAAGACCAGGAGAACGTCCATGCTGCGATTCCATGCTTCGGTCATCCTATCGTCCGCCTTTCTAGCCTCAGCATTGTAGATATGCCAAATGCGAGCGTTTGGGTCCAGTTCGTGACCTCGCGGATCCTTCAAGTTGACGTAGTATTCTGCGTCGCGGTCGCGATCATCATCTTTCGTGTGGATAGCTGAGCATTTTGAGCACGGATCCAGAAATAGTCGATTGACTGGCAACTCACTGTCCGATTCGTGAAGCTTTGAGTGGACCCTGCTTCTTGAAGACGACACGAATCTCTGTATTCGAAATTAAGCGCGAGTATCGCCGAGGAATAGAACTTGGGAGCACTGACCGCTGCCAATCGACTAGTAGGTGAGGGTGGCCTGCTTGTCGGCAAGGAAGGCCGGTCTCCTCCCAAGTTCAGAGCGAAATGCCTCCCTGGCCTAGCCCTCGACTGAGAGCGCGATTGTAGACCATCATCTTGCGGTGGGATAGCATGCATGCTCGGCCGGCGCCAGTACTAGCTTGCATCGAGTAGCCCTGCCCCCGAGAGGTTATATGGTGCGCACTGCCGACTATACGTACAGATGGCTATCATCCTAATCCAGCCGAGGTCCAGCACGCAAGACTGTCGAGCTGACCGTATGGCAATGTGTAGCGGAGATGAAATTGATGATCATGGTGATGCAAGCTTGATGAAGCCAAGGCTTGTGATCACTGATAAGTACTATCGACTTGCTTCACCTGTCAACCGATCGGCCAAATTAGAGTCTCATCTGTCGTACGTTCCCCCTTGTCCGGTCAACTGAACGTCTCGCGGAACGCGAGAAGTGACTATGGAGCATCTCCGCGCCATACAGCGATCACCTAGCGACTCGTCGCTCTGGCATTGCTAATTTCCATGTTAAACGCGGCTTCCCAGTAAAGTTATTGGTATAACTACAGATAACTACATCATAGCCACCAGGACAGTGCACTATATATGAACCACAGACTTACTTCCGTTCAACATTGGCTGGCCCATCTGCCTGGTGCATCAATCTCCCCTTGCCTGGTGCAAGGATCCGACTGGACTGACTGCCTGGTGCACGTCCCCTCCGATGTTGTTTTTACCCTCAGCCTCGTCACTGTCTCTGCTCTTCTGCGTCACTTCCATCTCCGCCATGTTTTTACCCAGAACGACCTCCTCATGTCAACCATTCTCGACCGACTTCCCCGCAGGTTCTGTTGCCGACCACGACTCTCCCTCCCCGGCCACCCAGGGAGCGCGCTTCGTTGCGACCAGCCCCAAAGGCTCTTTCACTACTGGGACAGAGAACAACTCCTTGATCCTCAAGCTGCAGCGACCGGACAGCGCCGTGAACACCATTGCAGACTCGAACGGCCAGAAGCACAATGACAAGGTTGGAGTAGGCGCTACGGTCAATATGACATCGACGATTGGACAAGGCAAAGTGTCATTTGAGGTGCAAGCGCCTTCGGTGCCGGGGGTGGTTACCGCTGTTATCTTGATGGGAGACGGTATGTACCACTGTTCAAGTCAATGCAAACGGAGTCGCTAACAGTAAGTCATATAGACTCAGCGGATGAGCTAGACGTGGAGATCCTCGGAGGTGACCCGGACCATTGGCAGACAAACATGTTCGCCACACCTCCCGGGCAAACGCCAATTTTTGGCGACTTCGGCCAAACCTTGGATTTCACGACACAGAATGGCACGGAGGGGGGAAATAGTGGCAATACGCACACCTACACGATTGACTGGAACGAAGAACGCATTCAATGGAGTGTCGATGGGGGACCGGCGAAGAGGACGTTGACTAGAAGTACGCGCCAGTATCTTCACGAACGTGAGAAAATTTTTGACGCGACTTGCAGACACAGACAGCTCTAAGGCAAAGAACGGGCAGTACTATTACCCAACGCATTCGATGCGCCTACAGATGGGTATATGGGACGCTTCCGGAAACCCTGGGACTGCTGCTTGGGCGAAAGGGCCCATTGATTGGGAAAAGGTGACAGGCGACATTCAAGCGGTAGTGAGTCGGGTGAGTATTGATTGTGAAGATGGATGAGACTTCTCGGAAGTGTAGGAATCTCAAAAAGACTTTTTTGGCAAGCCATGCGTGAGTCTCTTGAAGCTAAAAATGAGTTTTCGGTTTCGGCTTTCGCCAGTCAGGTTCAGTCTGAGATAGCACACACTCTTCTCGTGTATCCGTTTGATATGACATCTTACAAGCCAAGATCCTCGCGCGTATTCAGCAAACGACCTAACTATCATCAGCCTGGTAGCCCAAACAAGGATTGGAACATGCAACGCGCCTTCCATTCCGCCCGTGACCATTAGGTTCTCTCCAGAGATATGTCCAGATACTTTCGTTGAGGACAAAATGACAATCTGCGTGGCGACATCGTATGGGACGGCCACTTTGCGGAGAGGATACCTAGAAGAGAGTTCAAAGAAGTACCGATAGCTAGCGAATGATGCCGCGTACGTTGCTAATGCTTGATACAAGATGTTTGTGTCCTTGAGGCTCTCCTCTGCCATAGGTGTCTTGACCCACCCCGGCGACACGCAATTGACGCGTCCCCAAGGCGCAATCTTGACAATTTCGTTCTTGAGACTCAACGTAAAACCGTACATAAGGGCTAGAGCATCCAATCAACGCTGATCCCATCACGTCCTTCGACCAGACACTAGACCTACCGCTTTTCGTCGCAGCGTACTCAGCATGATACATTTCCCCGAACCGTCCTGCAGACGATCCGACGAAGAGAATGGACGCTTTCGCCTTCTCGGCGTCAGTAGCGCGCTCCAGGTATCTCAAATACTCCCGAGCAACGAGGAAGGAAGACGTGACGTTCGCGTCAAATGTGGTCTTCCATCGGTCAAGCGACATATGTTGGAGGGGAGCGGGTTCAGCGATATAGATTGCGTGATTGATAACAGCAACTTGAATGGTGCCCATAGTGGCCGTCGCATCTTTGAACAGTCTGGCAACAGCATCCTCTTGTGCAAGGTCTGCTTGAGCCAAGAAGACGCGGTCTGCACCCCATTCCTCGAAGAGTGGTTGCAGAGGAGCGGCTTTCGAGTTGTAATGTGCCGTAACGCGTGCCCCTTGTTCTGCAAGAGATGCGATTGATCGTAAAGACCAAAAGTCCGAGTCTGAGACAAGGATGGCTTGCCTAAGAACAGTGAGGCGGTTTCGAGACCGATACCGCCACTGGCACCTGCCAGAAAGTCAGGAAACCTAACGGAGAAGATAGAAACAAGTATACCGGTCACAAGAACATGTACGTCTTTCAATTCTAAGTCCATGAGAGTAAGTGATGAGGAGCGATCTGACTCGATCGACATCGGACCGGCATTTCAGGTAGCGGAACAGACTCCGCCCATGCAATAATCTCACGACCACCCAAGACCAACCGGTCATATACAAAACAAGTACTTGTACAGAAAATCTTCGGGAGGAAAACGTCAAGGGTGAGATGACAGGAAGCATCTAAAGCTCTTACATATGTAACACTGTCAAGACTGCTCCACAATAACAGTCTTTTTACGCTCTGCCTTGGGCTTGCTCTCGCCGGCCCTCGTATGTTTCCGTCTGCGCTCCTCCTTAACTCTCTCGGCGTCAAGCATCGTCCGCTTGAGCTTGGAGGCCTGATAGACAGGCTTGGGCAAGTGCCGCGTCCTATCAACAGATTTAGGAGACCAAGACCAGCGATGAATCCAAACATACCTTGAAACCTTCCCAACCTCCTTGTCCATCTTCCACTTCTCTATGAGCTTTGCGCGGTACTCGATCGCAGCACGCTCCCGGGCATTGACAACACCAAGTTTCTCTGACGCGCTGGATTTCCAAACGCGGACGTTACCATCGTCTGACCCAGACACAACGAAACGAGCATCATTGGTGAAGACAGTTGACGACACCCGGCCCATGCGCTTGCCGTGGAACACGTCGTCACCGGTTCCCTTGTCCTTCTTCCATATTCGAACAGTGCGATCCCAGCCGCCACTAACGAACTCCAGACCCGTAGGACTCCATTCACAACTCATAACTGCCGCTACATGAGCCTTATATATCTGCGTCGGAGTCGACATGTGGCGAATGTCGAATGTGTAAAGATTGTGGTCCTCAGAGGCAAGTAGAAGTGTAGTCGGATGGGTCGGACACCAAGACAGAGCATTGGAACGGAATTGCATGACCACACGTCGTTCCGCCTTGCCGGTTCGGATGTCATATAGTGTGAACGTCCTGTCTGTGCCTATGCTGGCCAGGACGCTTGATTCGCTCTGATTGAAACGAACAGATGTGACGGTTTCGGTGGATGTAGGGAAGGTAAGATTTGATATTGCGGAAGTTCTGGGGAAAGAGGGTAAGAATTTCGACCATCGTATAGTGAAGCGGGTAAAGTATACTTTGTTTCATCCCAAATTTGAATCTGATTGGAAGCAGTTGCGAACAGTGGGTCGGACCGATGGTGATCTATTGAGCTGAACCTTCTTGAGCTACATGTATAGCACAATAGGAAAGTATAACTCACTTGAAGGCGGCTTTGCCAGGAAAGACGAGTACTGGCTGGTCCTAATGGGTGTTAGCGGTATTGCGCACCCCAGGATTAAACGGCGCACAGATTTCGACTCAACGTCCCACAGCTTGACACTCCTGTCGACTCCACAACTCAAGACCCTCGACTCCCCCGAGAAACAGAGACCAGAGACCTTGCCCTTGTGCGCCGCCGGTAATTTGAGTATATGTGAACGCATTGACAAGTCGTGGACGATAACACCTAAGACAGACTTGAGATTGGCAGTAAGCTAAAATAAACTGTAACGCACCGCCGTCCCAACTACCACTGGCGACAGTGATCAAATCATGCGGCTTCTTGGCCAAAACTTCGATAGCATCCATATGGCCCTCCAACGCGGCGACAAAAGGCTTTGCAAACATTCGATCCATTTTAGCAGCATTCAATGCTCTCGTACGCTCTCTTGCGCGGGCGAAGGGATGCATCAGAGGGTCCAGGTTGCGGGACATGGGAGTGGGATCGCCTGGGCGAGTCGGTAGATGCTGAGATGGTGCATGTTGCAGCACAGATATTTTCTGAGCCACAGTGAGTTGTCAGACATTGCGAAGTGCTGTATTCACTCACCACCATGCTCGTTGAAGTTAAAGATGAAGAGAAATACAGGCACGTGGCGAAATATTTCGATCGCCAATCAATGACATCCGGCACACGGACCGGTGCTGATTTTTTCTGCCATCAACCTCCATCTGCGAGGCCGTCAGCCATGGATGCAATGGACTTGGACGAACCAACCAACCGTTTCAAGGTAGAAACGCGGTGCTGTAATGCTACACTCGAAGCTGACATCGCCCTCAGTACCAATCGTATGCCAGTCAACTAAAAGACGTCCATCTTCCGTCTGCTTTGGACCAATCCCAGCGGGATCATGACTTCGAGGTCCGTACCTGCTTCTGTCACCTCCCACCCATCGCTTATGTGTCTCCTAGGACTCTGATTGCCAGTTCTACGACGCAATACAACATTGGCGCCAGCTCAATCTATCTCCGTCGTTCATTTCATATGCAAACAAGTCCCAGTCACTGGCTGCCTCTCTACCCCTTCTTCTCCATCATTGGCGCGAGCTCGTGGACTTGTGGATTGCGACACTATCAAAGTCAGATGACGAAGGGTTGAAAGCATTGCTCGAGTGCGTCCACAGTGCTTGCCAGTCGTCCGACTCGCTGAATGTCTCGTTAGCATCCTGCAGAAACTCGTCATTGACCTTCGAGGCACACTGACGCCCGCATATCTGGATATCCACAAGGCACTCTTGAACCTCCTATGTCGCTCAATATCGACGGAAGCTTTGACCACGCTACTTTCGACCTTCACTCTGCTTTACAAGCACCTCCTCGTTCCCTCGACTGATACGGAACAGCTGGCCTTGACTTGGAAGTCTGTCCGAGAAACATTGCCGAAATGTCCTCCGGAAATTCAGCGTGCAATGGCCGAGGTGTGGGGAGCACTCCTTCGAAGGCTTAAAGCTAGTGGTCGCGAACAAGCAGTTACTTTAGCGGCGGCGGACGTCGTTGGAGCGGAAGACCCCATTGCGTGGGTGTTTGTATGCGCCTGCAAGTCAGTCTCACAGACACTGCATACTGCGGTCCCAACCATTATCACGCCTCTCGTGGAATCTTACATCACCTGTCCCGACGAAGTCCAGGAATCGACACATACACTGGTTCGACGTGTTCTCACTGCCCTCATACATCACGTCAAGAACGCTGCTGGATTCGCACCCGTTGGAGATTTCTTATGTCAAAAGGCTATATCTATGAGCCACAGTAGCGGAGAAACGTTGCGAAGAACTCTTGAGGTTCTTGCTGTAGCCTGCTCCGTACGACATGGCTCAAGAATGACTGGTACGAACGCTGCCATCTGTTCTCCTCTGCTCTCTGAATTTCTCTACAGGCAAGCATCTTGAGACGATCCTGCCTTTACTCCACGGTGTTCCAATCGACTCAAGCACGTTCAACTCCGTTCTCAAACTCTCGAGTGCAATTCTTGTCAGTACTTCAGGTGACATGGCTCTATGGATGAGAGGAGGCCGTCGTTTCCTGGAGCATGTCTGGTCATTAGCCGCAGACAGCGAGCCCCTCCATTTGAGGTTCGCGCTGGAGCTGCATGGTGTGCTGGTTGAGTTGGGATGGGGAGGTTGGAAGATGATTGCCCTTCCTACCCTGCTGAAGCGTAGTGTCGCGTTTTTGGATAAGGATGCGCTTGGCACTCTCCGTCTCCTAGCCAAAGTTAACGAAGACGGAAAGCTCGGGGATGTCGACCTTGTGTGGAAGCGTGGAATGGAGACTTGGTTGGCCAAAACGTTACAATCGTGGGACGAGACGTCGACCGAATCAGTGAGTTACTCCCTATCATATACAACACCTCTGATCTACTTCCTCAGGTACGGGAAATTCGCTATGCGCTCGAGCTTTCGCCCTACTTTTCGCAAGACATCTCCGCCCTTGTTACCCAGCTTGTTGACAAAACGCTCACATCGGAACTGTCTGCCGATCATGAAGACTCATTAGGGTTACTCTTACACTACTTATCGCAGAGACCGCACACAGAATGGTCCAGCCAGATCGACTTATCTTCTTGGACCACTCTTATCATCGCTCATTGGGCAAGCTCCTCGACTGTCTTGACGGCGCTAGTCAACCTCAGAGAAGCAGCTCCAAATGGGTACGCCGCTTCGTATTCACCATCTGCCTCGTTAATGTCATTTCAAGATCCGCTCTGCCCTTCGAACATGTATATCCCCATCTCCGGGGCTGCCTACTTTCACACCAGACTGAACTCAGACTCAGTGCACTGCGCATACTTGCTGCTTGTCCGGATGCTCCCGCCGTTGTGAAAAGGTGTCTTACTAGCGAAGAAGTCCCGCTGGATGTCCAAGGTCTTCGAGAACGCGTGCTCAGGACCAGTCGAACAACCGAGGTAAGACTTACCGCCCTCTAGCTTCAAAGTCTGCCCAACTGACACCATTCAGGAGAGTATTCCGACCGATGTAGCGGCGGAGCTTGCGTCACGCTGGCTCCTCGCACAGCTGAAAGTCAACTTGAAGCCACTATGGAAACCGGCGGCAAATACCATAACCGAAATTATCCAGATGGGCTGGGGTGAACGCGTTTGGTCTCTCGTGTGGGAGGAGCTGCAAGGGACGCAGCTAGTACGCACTGGTGACGCGGACGATGATTCCCACTCTGCAGGAGAAGACGAGGATCGGGAAGATGAGCGCACGTGGCGGGATCCATCGCATTACAAATTACGAACCGTTCTTCGCATGTGGACGAACGAGGACGGTCTGAGCACGCATAGCTCGACGGTGAGCAGAATCATGTTTAGACACGGTTTTTGCTCATGGAATCAACAGAGCAAACGTCTAAACACACGCTTCGATGGCAGAACCTACGTCCTCGAGCTACTCAATGTTCTCGGGCTTTCCCATGCATTGGCTGAGAAACACAATAGGGAGCTTGTGCCCTTCTTCCTCTCGTCAGTACCGACATTGACACAAAAGCGACAACACCTCGTCGCCTACCTTAACCTTTTCTCCAAATTCTCCAACCCGAAAGCCCTTCACTCCACCGACAAGCTTCAAAGTGTCTACTTTGATTTCGCTGCTCATCCAGATCGCGCTCTTCAGACGGCGTCATTGGCTTGCATCCTTGCCTACAAACAACCTACTCTAGTTCAGTGGCAAGATAAGTTGCGTGCGCTCCTCGATGACACGCGGTGGCGCGACGAACTCACATCGTTGGACTTAACGTCCGCTGACACCGAGGTCACCAAGGTTGCTGTTAGGCTGCTCTATGGCATCATGCTCGAGCGTAAGGGCAAGTCGCGTCGTGGCAACGAGCGGCGAACCACCGTTCTCGGAATTATCGGAGGGTGTAGCGAAGGCGACTTAGGTATTCTCGTCCAGTTGATGCTTAAGCCGCTTAACGCCGGTGGTGATCAACCTTCCACCGAGACGGACAAACGGAGGACCGGATTCTTGACGCTGTTGGAGGATGTCTTGAAGAACCTCGGCTCCAGGCTTTTATCCTATTGGCCAGCCCTTTTAGGCAAGGTCATCGAGCTCACCGGCGGGGCACAAGCGCGACTGGGATCTGAAGTTGAAGCCGAAGAGATACAGGAGGAAGACGAAGGCGAGGACCAGGTTGCCACTCACAGCCCTGGACACGGAACCAAGTCGATACGTGTCATCCGTCAACTTGGTATCAAACGATTCGCAGAGTTCTTTCGCATACCTGTCGAGTTCGATTTCGGGCCGTACGTCAAGCTCTCTTTTGAGAGTTTCATCTCACCGCGCATACCCTCCCTCGATGCCGAGAACACACAGTCGCCTTCCGCTCTTCTAGAGCTCTTCGCAGTTTGGAGTAGCTCTCCCGTTCACGCTCTGTACCTGGTGCAGTTTGATGCGCGTCTCATTGGCAAGATCTTCGATTGCCTAGTTGCTACCAACGTCAAACCAGCCGTCGTCTTCAAGATATTTGACATCGTCGAGAGACTTCTATCACTTGCGGATTCAGATGCTGCTGTTCTGGAGACAGTGGTCAAACCCAATATTGGTCGTCTGCTCAGCAACCTCTCTGTTATGGCGGAGCGAATGAAAGGCACCGAAGATGGCTTGGCGCAGCGCCAGATTCATGTTCTATCCCAAATCGCACACCACTCAACCAATAGCGAAGAGGCCAAGACGCTTTTCAAACTCTTCTCGCCACTCCTTCGCAAATCCCACAAGATCGTCTCAGAGAAAGTCAAAGCCGACTTGCTCAAATCATCGCCCATCTTCTCCCACTCATCCCCGAACTCTCCGAGTCTACTTCAGACGACTTCCTTAGACTTCATGCAACTCTATCGCACCTTTTCCAGACGCTTCGTCTGCGGAATGCACGGTTAGGGCTCGTTGAAGCGTTCCGTAGCATCGCATCGATCAACTCGAGTCTGCAGGGACTTGATGTTCTTTTGGAGGATCTCAATGCCTACTCTCAAAAGAGGGTGGACGAGCCAGATTTTGATCGACGTCTCAGAGGGTTCATCGCCTTGACAGAGAAACATGCACCATCGCTGTCTCTTCTCAACTGGTCGCTTGTCATCCACCAAACACTGTACAGCATCCATGATCCCGAGGAACTGGCGATTCGTACAAGCTCAGCTTCCGTCTTGCGTCTTTTCGTCGACCTGGTCGCATCAACGCCGACACCAGAGAGCGAGGCAATCTTCACCAAGATACTGTTCGTTGGGATGAAGAACGGACTGCGCACGAAGAATGAGCTTGTTCGTTCCGAAATCCTGGGCGTGCTGGCGTACTCTGTCCAGAAGTGCGACAAGCTCAGCGCTGTGCAGGACATGCGTGTCCTTTTGGGCGATGGAGATGAGGAAGTTAACTTCTTCAACAACATTCAACACGTCCAGGTACATAGGCGTTCTCGCGCTCTTCGTCGCCTAGCAGATACGTGCGACGCGCATCCACTTCGAAGTGGTACATTGGCGGACATCATCATTCCTTTGGTTAGCAACTACGTTGTTCCAACGACGTCCACCAACCACCATCTTGTCAACGACGCGATCACTGCGACTGGTAGATTG
Source organism: Strobilurus stephanocystis (assembly GCA_019915075.1). Lineage (NCBI taxonomy): Eukaryota > Fungi > Basidiomycota > Agaricomycetes > Agaricales > Physalacriaceae > Strobilurus > Strobilurus stephanocystis. The sequence goes on from JAHLMI010000004.1 coordinate 264,479, forward strand.
TCGAAGCATCTTGCGTGGGGTGCATACCATGCCCTTGTTCAGAAGTATATGCGACTTTCGAAGGCCAAAGATGATGCTGAAAAGGTTTACGTCCGGGTCCTCGTGGCGCTCTTGGAAAATTTTCACTTCTCTATGGATGCCGAAATCGTCCAGCAAGACGGTCCCGAGGACGACGCCGAAATGGATGTGGATGTGCCGCGACCAAGTATTGACTCTCGTGTGTCGAGCGCCGTCAACAATCGTCTGCTGCCAGAGCTGCTCAAATACATCGAGTCCAGGGACGCTACAACTGAAGACACCACTCGCATTCCTGTCGCCCTTGGTATCATCACTGTCGCCCTTCACCTGCCTCCGACGACGCGAGAGCCCCAGATCACACGGCTACTCACGGTGACGAGCCAGGTTCTCCGTAGTAAGTCACAAGAAACGAGGGATCTTGTCCGAGAAACTTTGGTGCAGATTGCAATCAAGTTAGGACCGACATACCTTCCTTGATGATTCGAGAACTTCGAGCTGCTCTGTTGAGGGGCCCACATCTCCACATTCTGGCATACACGACACATTCCATCTTGACGCATGTCACCTCGCCCGAGCACATTGCAACCTTTCACACTTTGGACGATTGTGTCAGTGATGTCGCACACATCTCAGCCGAGGTCGTTTTTGGCGAATCGGGGAAGTCCGTGCAGTCTGAAGACTTCAAGACCAAGATGCGAGAGGTCCGCGGGTCGTCGTCGAAGGGGTTCGATTCCTTCCAGATAATGGCGAAGCACATCACCCCGCCATACCTCAGCGGCCTCCTGGCACCCTTGCGCTCCATCATGCACGAAACTGCCACCTCGAAAGTTTTGGGCCTCGTCGACGAGTCGCTGAAGCGTATCGCTCTGGGTCTCAATCTCAATGCACATCTCGATTCCGAACAGCTCCTTTCCGTCTGTCACACCTTGATCAAGCAGAACTCGCAGTTCTTGACAGAAGCACCGACCCGACGAAAACCGAAGGGGAGGAAAGACGACGCAATTGTTCAGATTAAGCGTGATGTGAAGTCTGTCAACGACTCATACGCGAATAATTCATATCGGTGAGTTCCAATGCCATGCCATGTCAACTGTCAAGGCTCACGAAGGTCGCTGCACGAAGGTTCATCGTTTTGGGCTTGGACCTTTTCCAGACTGCATTACGACGTAACCGGTTTGACTTCCGTGAGGCGGGCATTATATCACGCCTGGAAGCCATGTTGGTCGCTGTCGGCAACTCGCTCTACTCGAACAACAGCCCGGTCCTGACTATGAGCTTGAAGTGTGTCTCGGCTCTCGTTAGATGTCCGCTGCGATCATGGGGCAAATCTCTCCCTGTTCTCGTTCGCCAGACACTGGACATCATCAAATCGGCGGGAAGTGCCGAATCAGAGCTCGTACAGGTGGCGTTAAAGACTTTGTCTGTCGTGTTGCGGGATGGTCCGGCCGTGGATGTCAAAGAGAAGGACCTCACCTTTCTTTTGGAACTGATTTCTCCGGATCTGGAGGAACCCGCCCGACAAGCAACCGTCTTCACTGTCCTTCGAGCTATTGTCTCCCGAAAATTCGTGGTACCGGAGATATACGACTTGATGGAAAGAGTGTCTGAAGTCATGGTCACCAGTCAATCGGCCTCTGTCCAGGAACTCTGTCGAGGACTACTCCTCCAATTTCTGCTAGACTATCCGCAGGGCAAAGGGCGCCTGAAGACTCAGATGACGTTCCTGGCGAAAAACCTGTCGTACGTCCACGAGAGCGGAAGGAAGTCAGTCATGGAACTTCTCGGTGCTATCATCACGAAGTTCCAGTCAAATCTCATCCAGGAATACGCCAATCTTCTTTTCGTTGCGCTGGTCATGGTGGTGGCGAACGACGATTCGGCGAAGTGCGTGGAGACCGCCTCGCAGCTCATCAAGTCACTCTTTATGCGACTTGATGAAGACAGTCGAAGGACAATCTTGGCACATGTTCACACGTGGGCATCGCAACAGGAAAGACCTCGTCTTTCTCAGATATCGTCTCAAATCTCTGGCATATTCATTGAGGCATTAGGCGAGAGAAGCTTCGATGACATTCCATCCATCCTCAAGGACGTTAACGGATTGCTGCACGTCTCAGCGCACCAACTCGAGATAGCAGAGGCAGGCGAAGACTCTATGAACGTGGATTTGGACTGGCAAACTCCTTACCACTCCCTCCTTCTCTTATCGAAGATCCTCAAGGTCTCTCCTGATTTCACAACGAGTCCAGAAACGACGGATTGGCGCTGTATATCAATTCTCTTGCTATTTCCTCATCCTTGGGTCCGCACAGCTGCGAGTCGACTGCTCGGCTTGCTGTATTCTGTCTCTCCGGTCGCAGACCCGTCAGAGTCTTCCTCATCCCTCTACCCTTTGACGAAGCCTGGCATGTTGGACATCACGAAGAAATTGGCTCTGCAACTCAAAAGTCCTCAACTTGACGAGGCATTGGGTCTCCAGATTGTCAAGAATCTCTTCTACCTGGGCAAATGTTTCTGTGACATGTCGTCCAACGATACTGCCACGGGACTCGAGGGCGAAGACGAATCCGAGGACGAAGATGTTGGCGACGAAAATCTTCCGTCCGCGCCGCAGAATCCGCTCCCTTGGCTGTTCTCCAAATTGTCGTATCAAGTCCGATCAGCCCACATTGAACGCCGCAATCGACGCCGAGAGGTAATGTATAACATCAATACAGTCTTCAAATCATGTCTGATAGCTGCTATAGTCCAACTGGGGGAACCAACCTCTGGCGATTTTGCGGTGGTTCGCAGCAATGACGACGTACATGGATGCCGCCCGAGTTGAACAATACTTGGTGCACATTCTTTCGCCGTTGTACGTCTCATTGAAGATGACACAATCCGAGACGCTCAGATGGGTAAGTGGCCTGTCATTGGTCCTCTTAGCTTCCATTGAACTCGACTTAGAGGAACTCAAGACTGTTTCAACCGAGCTTCAGGATCTTGTGCAATCGAAAGTTGGTGCCACCACATTTTCGACTGTCTACAATCAGATTCGACAAGGGGTCATCGGTGTGAGAAGGGAACGGAAAACGATACGTGCTCTACAGGTCGCTACGGATCCTGCAGCAGCAGCTAAGCGGAAGTTCCACAAGAACGGGATGAAAAAGGATAGCCGAAAGAGGAAGAATGATACCTTCGCGTGAGTGGTGCGCTTGTTCTTGCGCTGAGTCGATTTAAATTGGCCTTCTAGAGATCGTCGGGGCAAGTTCAAACAGCACAAGTCATAGATCCCGACCATCGTCTTTATTCAACTTACAGCGTAGTACATAGTATCACGGTTGGGGGTATAGCGTTCTGTACTACTTCATTGCGGCTTTGGCGTAAACTACGCGTACTATGTATGTAGGGGCCCCGCAAGCTTCACGCGAGATAAATACTGTACCTACAAACCGCAAGTGCTTAGCGCTTATCAACAGAACGTAGGTAGCTGTATGATCGGAGCTGGTTCATAGTTATGATCTGGCTGATTTGGTAGTCGTGCTCCGCACGTAGACATTCGCTTTGCATGTGTAACGGGGAGATGCGATGGACTAGTTCAACCACCAAATGCTTCGCGCGACCACAGGATCGGATTATTCTGCACTTCATGAACTTTGAAGCGTGCGCCATTCTTACCCTATGATTCTCAATTGCGCGCTCGTGTTTCAGACTCGGACTCGGAGTCACAGCCACGTACTTAGATTGCTCAAGTTAAGTAACGAGGATATCGATCATTCTCAAGACCCCCGTACATCTCCTGGCAGGCTTGGCATGGCTTTGAGCTTTCCACCAATGAAACTTGCCGCCCACCCTTGAACTCTTCATCGCCCTGGAATAGCCCAAACTGCAAGCAGTGTACAGTGGCGCGCCTGATTGCCCCGCAATTGACCTTACATCAGGGCTGTGTCCCATGTGGCGCTATACTTATACGGGGCTGCTATGAATCGGTTCTTCTCCTTCGGTGGCATATCTACCATTTCGCTAAATCTGCACCCACAGTATGTGCTTCGCCGTGGTTTGCATGCATTTTCTGACACTGGTCGACGTCAAAAGTATCAATGCCCCCACAAATGCAATCTCGCAATGATGATTCTATCACAGCGACGTCGACGGGACTGTCAAGCGGGGATCTCAGGATTGCTCTTATATCTGGGCTTGTAGCAGGCTTGGCGGGAATCGTCCTCAGCGTCTTCATCATTCGCGCCGTCTTGAAACGGAAAAGAGCAGGACGCCACACCGCCATGACAGCGCCAATTTTACGATCCCCAACGAATCACTCACCTCCCCGCCACTGGCCTGTCAGACATCACCAAGGCACAGTGCAGCAGGACGGCACTGCCCATCATTTACTTTTGGGCGAGTACTCTAGTCCAGATCTTCGAGGTGCCTTGCATGACCCACGCTGCTTCTCCAAAAAGAGCAGTGGTTCAAGACGATATTCTTGCATGTATCTGGCAGATCCCGGATTGGAAGAAGAACTACCGCACCTTCCTCACATTCCACTTCTCAGTCCGCATGACGATTGCTCGCCTGCTCTGCCGTTGTCAGCAGCATCACGGTGGCCACTCAGCCAGGAGACCTTCCACACAGCATCTACTTCGTCGTCCGCTGCCGTTCCCGAGCGAAGGTCGATGCAGAACAGTCCCAAGTACCTTCCGCGCTTGGTAATACCCAACGCTGCTGTCGTTCCTAAGTCAGCAGCTGCCATTACTATCTACAACATTGAAACCAGCTCGAGGCATTTCAGAAACTCATCTTCTTCGGCTGATTCCCAGCCCTCTGACCGGGAATGTGCTCTTGATGGATACTACATCGTATCGGAAGAAGCGCCTCCTCCAGTCCCACCTATACCCGACTTCATTGTGGTCAAATCGCACGCCTCGGATGAAGGGGTTGCATTAGGGAGGGCAGATACTGTTGGTATTGCGTCTATGCTCCAGGCGCGTGCGCAAAGGATTTCCGGACTCCCGCTTGCCGCTGGTGGTGATGTTTCCCGTATGCAGAGATGGGATTCAGTGAAGCACGGAACATCTTACTCGCTAGAGGATGAGAACGTCGTCGGTTCTGAAGACGTGTCGACTCGGATGCGAACGCCGCTAGCTAATGGATAACGATGTATCAGTCCTACATCGTGATATCCACCCAAGCTGTAAATCCGCAAACGGGTAGTGATCCAGCACGGTCATGTCCCATAGCCACGAAACCACAGCTAGTTTCGTTGTACTATTCTACCTATACATCTGACACAAAACCTATCACTTCACTCAACCAACTTTCATAATCAGCGTCGTCGAAGGGGTCTCCTGTGACTTTCAATGCACGCAACAGCAGCCTATAAGAACCCTCGGAGAATTCGGTGCCATTGTCAAACGTTGGTGTGGTGAGCGCAACCTCATAATAGGGATTTCCGATCTATATTTGCGTTAGGGTACATGACAGTGCAATCGTGAGGCGGTCAAGCACGGACCTCGTCGTTCCGCGGGTAGTACGTAGCAGATAAGATGAGCCCAAGAGATTCGGCTGGGATAATGGAGTCGCGCTTTGCAAGGATCCCGTTCGTCACCGTGGTGTCAGCGGGAACAAGGTCAACGGACCACGCCGGCGTTCCGAAAACAAGTCTAAACCAAGGTCTCGAATGAAGCGTCACTGACCGGGTCAAGGAAGCAGCTTACCGGAAGAGCAACGTGGGATAGTCGCTTCCAACAAAAGTATAGTTGGTTGGCTCGACCTGAACATCTCCCGTAGAGTTCACCAAGAATGGTACCTTGATTCCAAAAAGATAGTCGGTATCATCGATGATCTGCTTGTCGTATAGCGATGCCGCAAGGCCGATGTACGTGGCGTGGACAATTTCGCTACCGCTCGCCACCTGGATAAAGCCAGAGTATACAGGGAAAGCATGCGCATCAACACCGCTGGGCGGTGCAAATTTCACGGTAACGTCAGTGGACTGTCCCGCTTGGAGAGTAAATCCAGTACTGCTGAACGTTGCAGTTGCATAGTCCGCTGATTGAGGCACCGGACCAAGAGCGGGGAAGATAGTTTCAGAATCAACGGTAAGGGCTGTACCAGCAGGAACGTTCGTGATTGTGTATTGTTTCGTTTCTGAGCCGGTATTCACGATCGTCAGAGTATGTCTGGTAGTGTCAAGGTCAGCCACGACCTGTATGGATCTCTGAACAGCCTACGTGTCATGAAAATGTGTGGTGTCATTGAGTATGAGCTCGGTTGGAGAAATCGTGGTGGAGAAGTGAACCGCATCATACACATTGATGAGGCCAGCGCCTTGTTGGGTAACTGTCTGCAAAGGATCGCCGTCTGTGTGACTAGAGGAGATTGCCTTTGCTGTACTCTCGAGAAGAGACCGAGTAGCGAGAGCAATGTTAGCAGATCTCCCTTTCACAGAGAGGAGTAGAGCTCCGGCACCAGCAATGAACGGAGTTGCCCTATCCCAGAGTCGGTGCGCGGGTCGAGAAGAATGTCGAAAACTCACATGCTGGTGCCGGAGGCTAGGCCTGAAGTCTTTGATAAGTGGCTGGAAGGACCGGTGTATTATGATCACATACCGTATGAATTGAATGGCAGAGTGGACAAGATATTGCCACCAGGCGCTGCAGCCGCGGGTTTGAAAAAGAAGTCATTCGATGGCCCGTAGCTTGAAAGAAGTTGTGATGGAAGTCAGGGAGGGCACAGAGGTACAGACCTCGTAAATGATGAGATGAGCCCTCCCGCGGCGTTTGGATATTCGTATGACGCGCCCGATTGAGGGAACGTTATCGTGACCGGGACCCCCAAGGCATATTGTTGTACCAACTTTGGTCGCTTAAGGTGAGAAACAGCATAAGAGCTTCTTGGACAGGCTGACGTACGAATTCTCCGTCCGCAGGTTGTATGAGCGTAGCATTGTAGTCACCAACGTCGATGGGAACGAAACCGTTACCATTACTGCTTGCAAGTTAGGCCTTGATTCTGTCGCCGCGCGCTACATGACTCCACTCGTAATGGGGAACCGTGCCACCTTTCGCAGGCGATGTTTTGCCAATTTCGTGGACTTGGCACGTGTGAGTGAACATGTCAAGGGAAAATACACGGGAGAACGAACAAAGGGCAAGTGGCCTCTGCGAACGATGAACAAGGGATGGCGAGAGATCAAGGCTTCGAGTCTGGAAGCGGATTCACATGCGTTCGTCAACGATGTCGGTGTCATTCGAGCTGGCATAGATAGGCAAGGTTTTCAGTTCTGGACCAGTGTTGTACTGTAAAAGTGGATTGGGTTTGTGCCTCAACACCCCCGACAGTGCATTTCTGTAACGGCATGGCCAATACTGAATGTAGTAGTGTCGCTATGGTGTGCCTACAAACATTTTTGAGAACGACGCACTTGTCCAGACTCGCTGAAGAAATCACGTTGATCCCGTTGCCGCGGACCTGAGGTGTACGCATGAGCCAGAGGCGCCCTGTAACGCCGATAAAATAACATGTAGCATGTTCCCCAAACCTCGAGGACAACGTCGTTCCCGGACCGCGATGGTGACAACTTTTCCCAATGCAAGCGATTCGGGCTGGCTTACTACTGAGCAGTGCCTTCGGAATCCATTCCCATTGGGTATCCGCCGATTGAACAATGTGAGAATATCTTGGTCCGTCATCGAGTCCCCTAATCAGGCGTCAACAAGCCCTGAACAAGCGATATTTGGCCACTTTCCCAACTGTATGAACTGGGAACACACCATCATCTTGTGCAAAGCCTGTACAAACCGAACAACTACGGTAATTGCGGACAGCGATGCTTCGTCTGACACGCCACTGATGTTGTATGGGTTATTGGGAATCAGCACCGATGATTCCCTGTATAAAAATTAGTTGGCGGTGGCAGTGAAACCACAAGTCAGAAAAGGCTCACAGCAGATCATGGGTTTTTTCCATGGACCTGTGAATCAAGAGTATCAACCGCCGGCGTTTGGAGGAGCAGCATTCCACGTACCTGCGCACTTGATCAAGTGGATCGTCAATCGTGAACAGGATCATTGGCGCCTGGGATGGGAAGTTAGTTTTCTTTTTTGAGTCCCTCACAACATCGACATAAGAGGCTACCCTGTTAGTTATCGCCGACGAGATCGTATCCGCCGACGACCTTGAAACCATACCAAACAGCCACCTAGCGCAGGATCGTTTTTTTTTTTTATAGTCACACCTTGACGAAACAGAAAGTATCAATCTGCATGGCGAAGAATGAACCATTGTCAATTCTGCGAAACGAGTCTTGAATTTGATTTGCCCTCTGCATGCATGGAAACTTACATTCCGATCTTCACGCCTGCTCCAAAGACAACTTCATCATGTAATTTTGTCAACACCCTTGTCGAGCTGGTGATGCATCAAGAATAATGGCGAGGGAACGACTTCGGCTTGCACGTCAACACATTTGTCGTTTGAAATGTCTTACATTGTCACCGTCCCGGCAACGACAATCCAATGCGCACCGTCTGCAATCGGGTCTCAGAGCCAGAAGGACATGACTTCTGAGTCAATATACAGAACCCCCACCCCCCCCCCCATCACGCAGGCCGTCCATGCTGCTTACAGGACGTATCGCCTTGATACCCTCGATCTGGGTGAGGGCCCGACACAAAATCCTGATTGATTGTGATGGGTCCCTGAGCATGCAACGCAGTGCTGGCAGACTACGTACTGTCGCTGTCTATAGTAAGGAGTAATGTTGAGTGCTTGAGGCGTGTGAACTGGGGGAAGCGCTTACAGAAAGTGTGACCAATGCTCCTACAAAGACCTGATGAATCATACTCTTTGTGGACTCGGTATTCCTACATCCGTCCTCGAGCGCCGTGTATAGGCGCCTCGTGAGCTGGCAGCACAGTAAGTTCAAAGGGCATTCGCGCACTCGATGTTTGAGGATACATACGGATTTTGACTTCGAACGTTTGTCGGAATATCGAGGCATTGTCGACCTCTCAATCATAACTTTGTTGGTAAGACGTTGGTAGATTGGTGGACTCGCTTTGAACATCAGAGAACTGAGATCAGCTTGGCCGGGCTCGTTCCTCGCCAAGGATGCACGCGAGGATGGATGCGACCGCTGCGCGAGAACTTCATGATCAAAGAGTCCTGTCCACACTGATAACGGAATTTCCAGCACTGAGCTATATAACAGGAGAAGACCTAAATTGAAGCACGCGCACTGATGGTGAGAATGGCGGCATCCTCCTCTTTACCGACTATCTCTCAGGAAGGCAGTGAACGACATCAGAAGACTGTCCGAAGGTCCTGCGGTCCCTTGCTCGCAAGAACCTGCGTCTTTCAGTAATTGTGTAGCGTGATCAGTCACATTTAGACTGGAATGGACATCTGGACAAGGCTGGACGAGGGTACAAGAACTTCGAAACAGACCAAGTAGTCAGCTTAACAACTACGCATGTGGAAGACGTTGCACCCTCGCTAAGATAATCACACAAACTCCTCGTCTAGAGTGCCGTTGCTCGGAACTTGTAGTGCAACTGATTGGTGTGTGATCTGCATGGTACACGAGCTCGAGAAAAGCTCACAGGTCCTTGACTTGCACTGACATTTTCGGCATCTTAACTGGTATTGAGTCCCTTTACGAAACTTGGATCTTGATTGAGGATTTTTCTGATGCGGAAAAAAAAAACTTTCGAAATGCTGCCATACGCCAGAACTTGAGGTGAGGTTGTAGACCTTTGCTGAGTCACCAAGAGGGTCAGACCCTTCAAAGCTCCTACGCACTGGTCACAGTGAGAGACAAAAGACAGGAAATTTCTCCACGGTACGTGTCACAAGGCACAACCATTTCGCTCATTCTATCTTGAGACTGTTTCTGAGTAGACGGCTATCTCAAGGTAGCCGACTCTTGTTTGTCGCAATGAAGCTCACTAGTCACCATTCCACAAAAGAATCGTTAAACGATGGATTCAAGCTCGCATTCGCTTCTGGCCCCGCCTCTTCTGCAATGAACGCTATCGCAATTGAAACTCGTGAACTGTTACTTGTCCCCTCATCCGGATCCTGCGCATACAATCAACAATGTCGTTTGGGTAGGGACCTACTAGTCCTGACTTGTGAGGACCGAGGGATACGTCGCATCATGATCCTGTTGTGTGCGACTGGGGACTATAGGTTCTTGAACGACAATCCTCTTGAGAAAGGCCCAACCAGTCCTGATTTGTTGTGGGAAGAAGTCATCGGGGTTTCCTACGCCTTTTAGAGTACTGCAACAGCAAGGCTTGATAGTTGCGTGACGCGAATGGCGGGGGATCCGCACAGCGGAGGTGCGATTGATTCGACAACGCGGTTGGTGTAATATGGGATCGGATAGGAAATTCGCCATGGGTGGCGAAGATTTTCCGAAGTGAGTGGGGGAGGGGCAAAGGGCCTCGTAGTCTCGAGAATGAAGGCGCTCCGGCGGGATTCCATGGGCTGCTCGTTGAACACTCGGGTGGACGGGGAATTCAAGCGATAATATCCGCAGGATTCGAGTGCTAACGCGGTTTCCTTCTTCTGGAGCCGGGTGAACAATGCTGGACTGGAATATTCGAATGCAGTTCGTGGGAAACACTGGCTCTTGCCCACCGCTGGCGCCGAGTGGGGGGTGAAAAGGGGGGAGAAAAAAAAAAAAAAAAAAAGGGAACTGAACGCAGGAGGTGGAGATCCCGGTGGAAAGTTCTTCGGCTCTTCCTTGGAGGAGCGACGAGGTACGGGTCCGACGAGAGCCCGTACGAGGCCCGTCATCGTCGTGGATGTCATTGGGAATGGTGTGAATCAACCCACGGCAGTGTTGATCAATGTCTTCCTCGCCCACGAGAGGGATCACGCACTGCGTAACATCATTCTGCGACTGTGTAGTTCCGAGGGGATGGCGGAAACTTGGGTAGTTTTCTGATGGTCATAGATCTCGCATGTTCTCAGAGTGCGATTTAGTTGAGTCCTGGAGATATATTGAGTATGCGAAACCTCTGCCACTTGAGAAGCAATACGTACTTTCTGACTAACTTGAGCGCCTTGCGTAGGCGGTTGTCCATGAAGGAAGGTAAGCTAAGCCGGAAAATCCAAGGCGCACTACTGCGCAGTATATACCCATCCGAACCTTTGAACCATTGGCGATTGTTTGAAATGTGGCTGCCGACTTCAAGAGAGACCATCGTTTGATTAGAGAAGCAATCGCTTCGGGGTTGATGGCCTTTTTCGTCCTTTGCAACATAATTGAGCACTTTCTATGACTTTGAGGAAGAGGGAGAGGAGCGTGCGGAGATATGGGGCTGATTCGCGAACTTCACCATGTTATGAACCCGTGAAGTGTCGATGCTATAGTGATGGGTTTGTGTTGTGTGCGGGGATAGTGGGAGTAAAACGTGACTAACCCCAATACATCACCCTGAACACGGTGACGCCTCCATTTGCATAACGATCCCCACTCTTCCACACTCATCACTCCCTCATCATTTCATGATAATTGGAGCGTTTTATTTTCATCAGTAACGCGACTCCTGAGTGCTTTGCTAAATGAAGACTGCTGTCAAATATCTATCTTTGCTTTTCCGCCTATGCAACCGTTATGAGGTGAATGATCTCGTCCGTTTCCCAGTTCACAAACCGGCTGATCACTTGCTTGTTGTTCCACAGGTTCGGCGCTTCGTTGACGATTCTGTAACAGGCTCGGAATCCTCATCAAGATGATCACTGTGCTTGACTACTCACGGAGCCTCACTATTATGCCAGCGTCTGGCGGCCTCTCTTCCTCATATCCCATATTCACTTGCTTGCGGCTTCTCGCCGGTCGAGAGTCTACATCCTAACATGCAACGATAGCTTTGAGGACTACTCCCCACTCATTCTTTTACAGTCCAAAAGCCCTAATTTGGCGACCATGCCAACAGCAGTACTGACGGGTCATTCGACATGTGAGTTTTCCGTTAACTATTTCGACAATTACCTTGGCCTGACGCTTCATTGTAGATATTCCAGATAGCGCGTTTCACAGCTCACCGCCAGATGGGCGCGAACTTCTTCCCTGTCTTCACGGAAACCCGCCTTGAGGGTCTTTTGGCGCCAAGCGCTCCAACCAGCGGACTCTATCAAGCACAAACGTCGACGGCAAGATTACCCCCAGTACAAGGATGGAATGGAAGCGAAGTGAGGCCTTCCACAGAAAGTGGCTCGTTCAATCGCTTTTCTCGTAGCTGGAATGTCGCAAGGCCCCCATACACTCAGCGATGAAAACCTCGGAAGCGATGGCAACCATTCTTTGTCGAAACGTTTGATTTCGTATGTCCTAAATCTTTCTCCTATTCCATTGACGTGATAATTTCCTGATTCCCTAGATTGAAATGGGAAACGTTTATTCGGGCGTTGCGGCTCGCGGCCCACAAAACTGTGCAGGATACAGAATACAGCATTCTCTTACTCGTCCTCCATCCGTTTGGAGAGTAATCCCAGAAAAATCACCGCTTCTACCTGGCATGAACAGGCAGTACGTTATTCTTCTTGCAATCCGGTACATATGAATGGTCTGACAGAAACTGTAAGTTCGTCCGAACCAGGCTGGCTCCTCCCCCCCCTTTGCTTACTCGTTCTGTACGGGTTGGGTGATTGAGGAAGCATTCGGTATTCTCACTGAGCCTTGTCCTTCGCCAGGGCGTTTGGGGCGTGTCACTTTATGGCCGATTGGCCAAATTACGGCGGAATACAGTGTAGTCCCCCTCGACGGCTAGTCTCTGGGCAGCTTCACGGCAAACACCACTAGATTTCGAACCCAGGCTCCCTCTATTCCATGCCACCGGACTCGACTCTGGTCATCAAAACTGGTTGTCGCTGTCCTCGGTTTCTGGCCAAACATTCGGCGTTGACTATGCCAATGTTTTAACTCCGGGCCCAGCCTGAAGTCTTGTGAGTACAACAGCTTTGGGTCCCGCTCAGGTCCTCCTGATCCCATGATATGTCCACAGGAAGAATGCAACGTAGCCATACCTCTTCTTGTGTGGTCATCGTTGAGAATTTATCTAGATTATCACAGGGATCCGTGGGCGGCATTGCCGTTCATTGCTGTCGTAGTTGCTGGTGCAATTTGGAGTGTGGCTTTTCCTCTAGTCTTCGGCGAGGCCTAGACGGAACCAGCAACACTTCTGAGGCTCGTTCACCTGATCCCCCAAACTACACGCCTTCCACGATCCCCTCTTTCTGAAATCACGTCTTCTGGTAGCGGCCATCCCATGGTCTTACCCCATATACCAGTCAGCCCGAATGATACAGCGAACGTCACAGTTTTTATTGCTGCTGAACCACCCGCGCCAAAAGTCGGGGCGTGTAAGTCCTTAACAGTTATTTAACTCAAGAAGACCGTACTGACTCCTTTGCTACTAGATTATTCCGCCGGTCACCCTGCAGAACCACCCCCACGTACTAACCGGGCGATGCCCCACCACATACAGGTTTACTAGACCGCCGGAATATCGCTAGAATCTCTCGCCACTTCGTACAGAGGTAGCATTCGGCCCGTACTAGTGTATTTCTGGTCTCATCATGTAGCAATACATGTTGTCGCTGATTTAGTAGCTTGCCTTCAACGAGAGGCGGCGCTGTGATGGTTAAGTCATAGCAGAAGGAATGGGTTATGCACGGGATCCTGGCTTCGGGGTTTCTAACCCACTCCGATGACGGTCTTCTGTATTCAAGTTGTACTCGTTGATCAATATGCATGAATCGGAGGCCCCGAAATCGCGTCGAAGCTGTGCACACGGCGCTCGGTTTCAGGAGGTCAGGTTCAAGAAGGTCGATCACCATAAGATCGTTGCTGTTGCTACCTCAAACGTTATTTCATCATGACTCTGGGACCGGTTGTGCAGCTGATCAAGTTCAGCGCAGGAGCGAAGGGTCTCACCACCATCATCATCCTGGTGCAGTCACAATGTGGCAGGGTCCGCCTTCGCCACACTGCACAGGAATGCTTCGAGACTCCCTCTGGTCTCATTATCGAAATCTCGCGATGTCTCTTGAGCTTGAGATCCTGGCGTTCTCGTCAGAGTCCATACATATTTAAGTCAGCCCGGTCGATTGGGCTGTCCAGGTCTGGGCTTATATTGGGTTCGCCATTGACATCAATCTGGTTGTTTCTCGAAAATTTGGAAGTCATTCATTTGAAAGACGACGCTGTCCGGTGTATTCTGGATATCTCTAGGCCCGGCGTTGCCTTCCTTGACGGCATGAAGAATCTTGTGTTGATAGTGCGATAGTTCCCTCGTCTACTTGCATCAATACCGGTTCTCCCACCTTTATTTCGTGGCATTGTCGTTGTCCTGCATTAGGACTGCCGCTGGCGCGCCAGAGCTCGAAGCAAGATGCATGCATGCATAACAAGACTGAAAGACGGCCTCCATCATAGCTCAAGCCATGTATATCTTAGGATGGACCACCCTGGAACACCAGGACGCCTTGAAGGAGGGCCGTATTGATGTGGCGTGCACGCAACAGTATCAGCCCTGGAAATCTTTCCTCACGCGCTCGATGAGTTCAGTCTGGACCTCTCACAGTTCTCGCTATGCCGACATGAAGTGGTGGATGGTTTGTGGCGGTAATCGATGTAATTCTGTCTTTTGAACCTGTTTCAGTAAGCATCTACTTACTGAGCTTTGCCTCCTTGAGCTTTCTTATTGACTCCCGCCGCTGCTGCCAGCCGCTAGCATGGTGGATATTCAGCCGACGATTCCCCCCGCATTGTAACGCACATCAATGACTGCATCCGAACGCGACGCAGGCATACTAACTCGTAGATACAGTGCGGCGTACCTTTTCCTGATTGCTTGCGGAGGAGCGGATGAATGTGCCGATGAGATCATAGTATTACCACGTGAATGGCTGAATGAAAATCGCTCTCTCTGGCGTGCTACCTTCACTCACATCGGCCTTCTTTGCAAGAAGCTGGCAGACGGCGATATCCCCAGTTTCATGCCTCTTTGGACTCGTATCCTATCACTACCTAGATCATGACTACCACTACACAAAGCTCGGAGGCTGCCAAGGCGGCGAGCAAGTTCCTAACCCCGGAGGTGGCATCGTATTTCATCGGTGCGTACATACCTCTACATTCTTGGAAAAGGGCGACTCATTGCTTGAAAAGCTGGCGGGTGTGCAGGAGCCGCGTCGCGCACAGTGGTCAGCCCTCTTGAGAGATTAAAGATTATCCAGTGCGTGCTACTATTTCCGACATCGCCCATGCAAATCCGTGATATCGGCACTAGACAAGTACAACCGCAAACCTCCGAGTCACAATACAAGGGCGTTTGGCGAAGTCTGATGCGAATGTGGCAGGAGGAAGGTTTTAGAGGATACATGCGCGGTAATGGTATAAACTGTTTGCGCATCGTGCCATACAGGTGAGCAGCCCCACCTCCTCCACCTCACCCAAGCTTATGATCAGTGCGGTCCAGTTCACAACCTACGAACAGTTGAAGAAGGTTCGCACACGAGCCGCATCTTGACGTCAATTTACCTTGGAATACAGTGGTTCACCATGCACGGCTCGCGAGAATTGGATACCCCAAAACGCCTAGCCAGCGGTGAGTCTCCTCCTCCTTTCTTGAATACTGTCTCATTCTAGCTGCTTGGTTGTCTTCAGGCGCTCTCGCTGGTATAACATCTGTCTGTTCCACATACCCCTTAGATCTTGTTCGCGCCCGACTATCTATCGCCACTGCCTCTATACCAGTGGCCATCGACAACAACAAACCCAATCTCGCGTCACCTAAAACTTCACAAGCGGCCTATCGTACGGCGGCGCGCACAAGCAACTATACAGCGGCTGAATTGACCATATGGGGAATGACCATGAAGATTATGCGCGAAGAAGGCGGCATCCGTGGGCTCTATAGAGGCCTGGTGGCGACAGCAGTAGGTGTCGCACCGTACGTGGGCATCAACTTCGCGACGTATGAGCTCCTCCGAGGTACCGGACTTCAACTGACAATTATCAATGTATCTCATCTCGTTCGAGGTATCATAACGCCACCGGGTCAAAGCAGTGTTCCTCGCAAAGTATGTCCATTTGAATTGTCCAAAGATCAGAAAGAATAACACTCAACATTGAACAGCTGGCATGCGGGGCTCTCGCGGGTACTTGACACTTCTACACGACGCGGGTGCATTTACTAACTTGATTTTCGAAAGGTTCCATATCTCAAAGTTTGACGTACCCTTTTGACGTTTTGCGTCGCAAGATGCAGGTTACCGGCATGAAGTCAAGTGGCCTCGGTATACAGTATACAGGTGCCTTCGATGCACTCAAGAGTATTCTCCGCAATGAGGGAGTCCGGGGGTTGTACAGGGGATTGTGGCCGAACCTATGTTTGTGTTCCATCTTGTCGCCCTGGCCGCATGACTGATGTAGGTCCAGTGAAAGTCGCACCGAGTATCGCGACGTCTTTCTTTACATATGAATTGGTTAGTCGTCTGATTGTTCGGGAGTGTATTGTCCTGACAGAGCGTGTTTTCCAGGTGAAAGATTTCCTGGTCTAGAGTTGCCATAACGTATCAGGAAGGATTTCGAATTTGGTTCGAGTTGCTTGACCCAAAGTAAGCTCGGATCGTCGCTTTGGGTCGGTTCTGGTCTGTTCTATGACGTGATAGAAGCTTTGATCTCTTCTCCCGACGTGCCGCCCTTTGTTGGCGCGCCCCCGCTAGATGCTCTATAGCTTTTCTGATCACTGACCTTTTACTGCAGCCCAATGCTTGTGATAGTATGTGCTTTTGGGATGTAAGAGCCTAGTACCTGGACATGTAGATGGCATCTGTGACGTATAGTTGCAGCCAGAGCCATAGAAACACTTGAACAATGAAAACTACATCTTATACCGGGACTTCTGATTGTCAGTGTGGTAGACTCGTTTGTGTTCTTGCATGGTTCTCGTCACACTAGACAAGATATTGGAGGTCTGTACTTATTGAGGAGGCATGAGGCGAGATTCCACCGTATCAAATTACAGGAAACACTGGACATTGCGAAGTAAATGATGAGGTACAAGAGGGTGAGCACTGTGTTGGAAAGCGCGGCCGTCACGCCGATAATCGTGTCTTGGAGCATCGTAGGACGCCGCTCCAGATGCGCTGCCTGCACTGCTCGAGTTGGAGCCATCTCCGGTGGGGGGTGCGACACTCAACAACGAGGAAGAGGCCATGCCGTGGGAGACGGGTTTCTGGGCTCGGATAGATATGTGGCCGTTGTCTTGTGGTCATGCGCGTCCTTCCGCAACAGTCAATCTTGACAGGCCTCGCCCAACGCACGGGGTAACGTCGGTATCAGCCCGATCGCCGTCTCCGCGCTCACAGGCTTCTCCTTGACGGGTCCATCCATGCTCATCCTGCTGTGTCCTCATCTGTTACTGTCGGGGCTTTCCATCCATCGTTGAAGGAGGATTCTGTGTCGGTCCTTGTTTGTCGCCGCAGGTCGTCATTATGCTCGCTTGGCCTCAAAAGTTGCGCTGCAGATAGATCAGAAGAAACTCGACGTACGTGCTTGGCTCGAAAGAATCCAGAGACAGTGGCATAGCAGTATTCCAACTTGCACAGGATGTTGCGGACGGCGCAGGAGGACGTTGCAGGTAGCCAGTGGCAAGGAAAAGAAAAGGATGAACACAATTCTGCACGACAGGCGGTCTTACCCATTCCATTCCAAACCAAACAAACATCCGAGTACACCCCATCTTTGTCATAAGACTGTCATGAATGATTTACATGTTTAGAAAAGGCAGAAAAGAGCAAGAGAAGCGAGAGATCCAGTCGGTCAACTAGCCAGCGGGAGCGCCAACAGTGGGCGGCATGGCGGGAGCAGAGAGTCAGTCTATTACGTCACAGGAACGGTCTAGAATTGACCCAGAGTGACGATCCGAGCTTGCATCAGGTCAAGTTGAGGTCAAGCAAAGCGAACCAAATTCGAAATCCTTCCTGATACGTTATGGCAACTCTACTGGTCCCATCATAATGTATTTGGTCAATGATCAAAACAAGGTGACGGACAATCGTGGATAGAGAAGCCTTGGGATTGTTCCATCATTACAGACTATCTATACCCGTCGTCAACGTAGACATCTATCTAATTGTGCATTACTGTTATCGGAAGGGCGGAGTAGTACAGCAATAACTTACTATTATCTGAGCTCGAGGATCATTCAGGCCCGATTTGGGACCTGGACCAAGGCACTTGTCCAGTGCCACCACCATCTAGCACATGTCCTTGTTCAACGTCGACGGCGACGACGATAGTTGCATGACTCTCTACTGTACGTGGCTCTTTACCCAGCGCCCGACGCCGTGTGCCACAGGGCGCGCCGCGCGTGGCCATATGGTCTGCTGCGAGCGTCACCTTTTTCTCATTTTTCATGCCCACAGAATACCTTTCGACTTAATCTAACTTGGGAGACGCTCATAGCTGCGCCAATCCTCCCTCTTCAATGCCCACAGAGCCAAAATTCCGCTCTGCGCATTCAGGCTGGCCTGACGTGAATAGCTCCTCCCTATCCTCTTCGCCTTCTACCTCCCTATCTTCCTCAGACTCATCCTCCGCAGCCTCTCATATGCTGTCGCAGGACTCCAGTCAGTCTGACATTCATTACGCGGATCACTCGGCGCCTCCACCCTCTCATCCTCATGTCCGCAACCTGGCTATGGCCACCGCTCCTCGACCACGCTCCTCATCTCTCGCCGTGATGGGGCAGACGCTTAGCAAGGCCACCCCGCCGTCCTCGAGTCCCTCCACGCCAGTCTCCTCCCACCTTCACAAGGGCATCGCGGCAGCCACCGCGACGGGCATAAGACTGAAACGTGCATTTGGCGGTCGACGGAAGAACAAATCCGAGGATGCCTCCAAGTTGTTCTCCAACAATGGGGACAAGGAATACTACACGGATTCTGATGTCGTTGCCCCCGGCTCGTCCGCCTCGTTCTCGAAAGAGGTGAAGGCTTCCCGTCATAAATGGGGGCAAGGAACTAAGACGACCTTGCAGTTGGCACAGCAAGTCTTCCATGGCGGCCGAAAATCAGTGGAGCACAAGCCTCACGGCCAGTCATCGCGTGGACCTCCTACGCCTCCACCCAAGCCTGCAACGATGCAGGGTGCCAAGCTGTCATCTGCACCATCGCCCCTTCACACTCAATCGCTTGACCCGAGAAACTCGATCATCGCCGTCAGCCCGGGAATCACATCAGCGCTTCAGTACATGCGCATAGGAGAGCAGGAGAGGGCTGATCCCAAAGTTGAGGTTCCGAAAGCCGAAGCTGATAAGGGCGAGCAGAAGGATACGTGGCGCAAGAGCGATTCCACTATGAGCCATCACACCATCCGCCCAGGAGCCACCGTTGGCACCAGGTCATCCCGTCCAGTCTCAATGGCAGAGTCTTTGCAGTCTATTCACACCATTGTCCCTGCCAACAGGCGTCTCAGCGCCCTCTTGACTGATGCCGACTACGCGACTCCGGAAGAGGATATCCCCTCCACACCGCAGCATCTTGCGGGTGAAGCAGTCTTTCAAGCGAAGTCCTCTCCGACCTCGTCGCTGAGGGCCCGCAATCGTCGGTCAATGTCACTCAACTTGGGACCCAACTTTGCGAAGATTTATGTGCCTCCTGCATCTGCAACTGCAACGGTTTTAACCGATCCGAAATATCCGTCCAAATCACTCGATGAGGCCCACCCGAGAATATCTCCTTCTATTTCGAGGGAGTCTCCTACGCTCACACGGGCTGCTGCGAATGGTATCATCTCGCCTTCGAGTGCTGGGTTACAATCAACGGGCAATAACATTCGAGGAAGACTAGCTGCATGGTCAGCTACCAACATCGCTAGCTCCTCGCAACGGAGTCTTCCACATGTTCCTCGTCACACTCCCGCCAACGATTCACCTTCTCGTTACTCGCCGACACCTCCGCCCAATGAACGGCAACCAACCGTCAGCATGACTGGTGGGTTTGGACTTGCCAAGCGCGCCGTGGAAAAGATGAATCGTGCTTGGGGTGGGTTCTCGTCCGGGTCCAATTCTGGGCATTCCTCCGCATCAAGCACAGCACCATCGTCCTATTCAGATCACACCTTGGCCCGAACCAGCTCAAATCAGTCCGGTAAGAAGAAGCAACGCCGAACACCTGATGCGCCTTCGGGGGCCTGGAGTATCAACTCTGCCAACTCCTCAATATCGGACTCAGAGGCTCCTCCGCCTGGACCTTACCTCGGGAAACAGCTACGCGGCGCAATGCGCAGCAAGGGTGCAGGCTCTGGTGCGGCTGGAGGCGTTGTTTTCGGCCGGGACTTGGCAAGTGTTACTCGGGAAACTGCGGTCGGAGTAGGCGTGCAGTATAGCGCCGCAGATCTGGACAGCGTACTGGGCCCTGACAGGATCGGCATCGTGGATAAGAACCATCTGCAGATGTTGGAGAAGCGGATGTTACCTGCCTTGGTAGTTCGATGTGCGCAGCATCTCTTGCTTTGGGGCATACAAGAGGAAGGCCTCTTTCGGTACGTTTGAACAATGCATGCACATATCGGTGTCACTGATTGACTTCTTGCAGTGTCTCGGGTCGCCCTTCGCATGTAAACAAGCTAAGGGCGGAATTCGACACTGGTATGCCGTTTCGCTTGTACATCCTGATGTGTCGTTGACGGCCTGCGTAGGTGCGGATTATGACATGACAGAATGTTCTCCGGGGGAGTTAGATCCTCATGCCGTTGCCTCAATATTCAAGGCTTTCCTTCGTGAACGTAAGTGCCGCATACTTTTCCTTACCAATGGAGCTTATCTCCTTGCACAGTTCCTGAACCTATCCTCACGCATGCGCTACTGCCTTACTTCGAGGCCGCCCTACATCAAGAAAGCGCAAGTAACCCACAACCAGCCCCACCTCCTTCGACTGGAGCGCGTGCTGGCGGTAGAGGCCATGGCCTTCCGTCAGGTCCTCGGAACGGTCTACACGCCCTCAGAAAGCCTCCCTCTTTGTCCACCCTTGCCATGCCGAGCTTCAGTGGGATGCGACCTCCGTCTCGGTCCTTAATCAATGCGTTAAAGTCCTTGCTGGCCCAGCTCCCCGCCGAAAACAAGGATCTCATTCGCACGGTTACAGAGCTAATTAGGGCCACCGCCGTCGACAGCAAGGCAACTAAGATGCCTCTGAGCAACCTGCTTCTTGTGTTTTGTCCTAGCCTCAACATGAATCCTCCGCTCTTGAAGATTCTATGCGAGGCGGAGGATATCTGGGATACCGTCCTTTTGGATTCACCGGTTCTTGACATCAAGCGTGATAGCCTTGTGCTCGACATCACTGCCCCTCCAGTTGCGCAAGATGATCCCGAGGTATCTTCCATCGATGCTGCAATGGAGCCGGAGCGTCCATCCCTCGATAGCAGCGAGCGATCCATGACCAGTGCATCAACTGCTGATCGCAGCGCCAGGGTAAGGCCTCTGGGACCCAGGCGTCCAACCAACGGCGAATCCACGACGTCGCTCAACGATGGCGGTGTGCGTTCCATGTCGCCACGATCCCTAGAAGCGAATGCGTCATCAGACGCAAAGTCTATTTCGGACGGTGTATCCTCGTATAGCGGGCATTCCATTGCATCTCCTTCCTTACGTCTCGGCGTCTCTTCGCCTCCTCCACTGTCATCATCAGCAGAATCTTTGGTCACCCCCTCCAGCTCTTCGACCAACCCATCTTTAAACAACATTCCTTTCGTTATCGATCCTTACATGAAAGCGGATGCTGTTATGCCGCCTACCATCGCAAGCTCGTCCGATCTTGCCTTGAACAAGCAACACATCAGCGGCCCTATCCAGTTCCCTCTTTCTGAGAAGAAGGAACAGGGGCCTTTGTCCCCTCGAAGATCGATTCCTCTCCTAGCTTTACCGGATCGTTCATCCAATCCTCCGTCGCCAGCAAATTCCCTGCCTGGGTCGCCTCGCCGTCGGATGAAGCGGCCGTCATTGAATCTTCTATTCACCAAACGCTCGGCATCACCACTAGTGTCTTCTTCAGTCAGTGGTCGCCCGTACATATCTTCTCCATATCTACAAAGCCACTCGTCTGAATCCTCAATATCTACGCCGAACTCTGCTGTCACTGCCCCTCAGTACAGTACTCCCATACTTGCGCACGTCCTGGATACCGCCATCGACTCCACGCCTTTGCGCGTTGGGATGGGGTTGGCGGTGTCTCCTCCCAGTGACGTTTCGGTGCACGATCTCAAGGCGGAGTCTTCTCCCGAGGTTTTGGACGATGCGTCGCCAGTTTCGGCACGTTCAGGACCAACGCCAATCGCAGATCACTATCGATTCGGATCCATATCCACGACAACGTTGCCCGTGTCGTCACCTCTTGCTGATGTGCAACCATCCCATCTGCGCGCGAAGCCAACGCGCACTGCATCCAAAGCACCCATCCTATCAACGGCGTCCAATCATCTCGGCATCATGGGTGAAGACGAACACCCGGAGGACTGGACGCAAAGTGTGCTCTTGGCTGCTGATTCCGAGGGGTCGTGGATCTTGCCAACCTCGATGACAAAGTGACCGCGTACGACTCGGCTAGTCAATTCTATCTCTCACTGCTTTCGACATGCTACTTCAATATGTATCTACCTACAAAGCGGGCATCCACGCGTTTATATATTACCTACTTACTATACCTAGGCAATGGACGTTCAGGGATTTGCCTCACACAATTTGCATACATTCACGGCCACTCATATTCATCTTTTGCACGGTATCATACGTTCCAATTGGAAGCATTGTGCTTAACCTATTTTCTATGAATTCGTGGGCTGCTCGAGGAGGGTTCAGAAGGCTTTGCCAAACAAGCGCCTCAGTACCTATTACGCGCTTCGACCTCCCAGATGACGTCGTTGCCATCTTTGCAAACGCGTCCACATCAGAAGGAGTATCCTCGCATCGCCTCCATCTCGCCTGCGTCGTTGTTTAAAACGCTTTTGGACGGCGACGACCATCATCAATGGCCTCCATCAAGAAGGTGCAAGACAAGCTCTTCCGCGGCGGCGACCCCGACGCGACGCCCCAGCCATCGTCAGATCGCGACACGGGTCTGACAATCGAAATCCCGAAGGGTCCAAGTCCCCAAGCTCCCCCGCCTAAGCTCTACAAGGCTGCAGACACGCCCCCGAACGGCGTCGAGCAGCCGTCCTACCGTGAGCGCTTGGCCGCCGAGCTAGGAGCCGAGTACAACGGCGTCGAGAGGCATCGCCTAGTGCAGGATGGCAAGAGAGAACGCCACTGGAAGCGCTGGGGCCCGTATCTTAGCGACAGGCAATGGGTACGTTCATCGCTCAGTCTTTTCAACTCCCATTTGACCTGTGTATATCTGCGCGATTAGGCGACCGTTCGCGAAGATTATTCCGCCAACGGTGACGCTTGGAGCCACTTCCCGCACGAACACGCTCGCTCTCGTGCGTATCGCTGGGGTGAGGACGGCATAGCGGGTATATCCGACAACCATCAGCGTCTTTGCTTCGGTCTATCGTTCTGGAACGGAGAGGATCCCATTCTCAAGGAGCGTCTTTTTGGCGTGACGGGCCATCAAGGAAATCACGGCGAGGACGTGAAGGAGCTGTACTATTATCTCGACTCGACCCCAACGCACTCGTACATGAAGTTTCTCTACAAGTACCCCCAGCGCCGTTATCCATACGAAGAACTAGTCACCGAAAATCAGAACCGTGGTCGGGACGTCTCCGAGTACGAGATCCTGGATTCTGACGCTTTCGATGATGACCGTTATTGGGACATCTTCGTCGAGGTCTGCTACGCAACTTGCATCCTTGTCGTTGACATATACTGACGCGCGTCACAGTACGCGAAAGATGAAGATGACCCGGACAATGTTTATGTCCGCATTACCGCCTATAACCGAGGACCTGACCCCGCCACACTGCACATCATTCCTCAATTTTGGTTCCCCAACACGTGGTCATGGCCCCTTGAAAAACCTCCCATGCCTATCATGACTGGATCCGTTCGCAGCGAAATAAATTGCATCACCGCCAAGCACCCAGAGCTACAGAAAACACATTTGTTTTGCCTGCCATCTCCGCCTCCTGTTGGACCGTCAGGCAACTTCGCAGGCGATCCAGATGAAGTCATCGAGCCGGAATTACTCTTCACGGAGAACAACACCAACTTCAGTCGGCTCTATGGCGGCCAAAATGAAACGCTCTACGTCAAGGACGCGTTCCATGATCATATAATTCCTTCCCATCGCCCCCCTACGTCTGACTCGCAGGAGGATTTCTTCTCCAAGAGAATTAGGACTCGGACCGCGTCAACCTTCGGCGGAGAAGCCTCTGAGAGAGAAGAAGGCCCCTGCACGCCTTTCCCTGCCGGCCCCTCCTTCGTCAACCCCGAGAAAACTGGCACCAAATCTGCTGCTCACTACACCTTTCGCGATGTACCCGGCCAGGGGGGTTGCGCTGTGGTTCGCCTCAAAATGACCCCGCTGTCTGCGAGGAAGGATCCCAGTGTCATGGATGAAGGTATATTCGATGATAATGTTGAAGCTCGCCGTCAGGAAGCGGACGAGTTCTACAACTCATTCGTATTCGGGCCCATCAGCGACGACCTCAAGCAAATCATGAGGCAGGCTCTTGGAGGAATGCTTTGGACGAAGCAATACTATAAATTCATTCAAAAGGAGTGGATTGAGGGTGATCCCGCACAACCCGCGCCCCCACCAGAAAGAAAATTCATTAGGAATCGTGTACGTTTTTTTTCCACGCGACTTCATTCTGGATACTCACAGACGTGTACAGGAGTGGCGCCATATGCATGTGGCTGATGTCCTCTCGATGCCCGACAAGTACGTTTCCTTCGTGCACAACGTATGTATGGTTTCTCATGACACATCGACAGATGGGAATATCCCTTCTTCGCTGCCTGGGATACCGCGTTCCATTGCATCCCGTTAGCTGTTGTTGACCCAGCCTACGCCAAGAGTCAGCTCGATCTTCTTACCAGAGAGTGGTACATGAAGCCCGACGGTCAAATCCCGGCCTATGAATGGAACTTCAGCGACGTGAACCCTCCTGTGCATGCTTGGTGAGCACCTTATCTGGGCCTCCTTGTTCCACGCTGATGTCTTTTCTCAGGGCAACTTTCCGAGTCTTCAAAATCGAGCGCAAGCTCCATGGTACTGAAGATCTAGCCTTTCTGGAACGTGTCTTCCAGAAGCTGCTGCTGAATTTTACTTGGTTCGTCTATATCACCGTCACCGCACGATCACGACTGAACTTGAATATGTAGGTGGGTCAACCGGAAGGATCAGGGTGGTAACAACGTCTTCGAGGGAGGATTCCTTGGTCTGGACAACATTGGTGCCTTCAACCGTTCGGAACCCTTGCCCACTGGAGGAAATCTACGACAAGCGGACGGGACGGCATGGATGGCTTTCTACTGCTTGAACATGTTTGTTTTCTCATGGCCCCAAAGTTTGCGAAGCTCAATATCTTCAGGCTCAACATGGCTTTGGAGTTAGCCAAGCACAACCCCGTTTACGAAGATATCGCGTCCAAATTCTTTGAGGTGGGGCTTCGAACCTTTTTTCTTTTTGTAAAACCTAATCAGACTCCCCAGCACTTCATCTTTATTGCCGACGCCATGACATACAAAGAGGGCGACGACGAGTTGAGTCTGTGGAACGAAGAGGATGGCATGTACTACGACGCCATCCAATTTGGTCCTGGCAACTCGATGCAATTGCCGGTTAGAAGTCTTGTTGGTCTCATTCCCCTCTATGCGACGTTAGTCTTGGAACCGGGCACGTTAAACCGATTCCCCGGGTTCAAGAAGCGGGTGGAATGGTTCATCGACAACCGTCCTGAAGTTGCGGCGCGGAACATGGCCAATATGAAAGGTTTGCGTTTGCGTTCTCAATAGGTCGAGTACGACTCATGTCTGTCTACCACTTTTCAGTCCGTGGTAAAGACGAACGCCGCTTGATGGCTCTGGCAAGCAAGGAGCGTCTGGTCAAGATCCTGGAGAAGATGCTTGACGAGGATGAGTTCCTCAGTGAACATGGAGTCCGATCGTTCGTGGTGCTTTCACTGTGTATTTTCCGTTTTTGACCTTTGTTTCAGTCTATCCAAGTTGCACAAGGAACAGCCATGGGGCATGGACGTCAACGGACAACGCTACGAAGTTGCATATTGGCCGGGCGATTCCCTCTCCGGGATGTTTGGCGGCAACTCCAACTGGAGAGGACCCATCTGTACGCGCATCAATCAATTGACGTGCGAGTGGAAGCTGACCAATGCTAGGGCTGGCGACCAACTTCCTGCTCATCGAGAGCCTGCAGAGGTTCTACCAGTATTACGGTGATGATCTCCAGGTTTGACTCCCACCTCCTTTGTCTCTCCAAAATGCTCAATCTAGTTGTTTCCAGGTCGAGTGTCCCACTGGCAGCGGCGACTACATGAACCTTGTTGGTGTCGCGGAAGAAATTCAGCACCGAATCATTCACATCTTTGGCCGCGATATGCAAGGCCGTCGAGCCACCAACGGAGGCAACGCCAAGCTCGACCATGATCCTCACTTCCGGGACTACGTCTGGTTCTATGAAGTGAGTAACTGAGACATGATTGCATTCATGTACTGAACCGTTATGGTCATAGTTTTTCCACGCCGACACCGGCAAAGGCCTCGGAGCATCTCACCAGACTGGATGGTGAGCTCACCTTTGTGGCGCTTGAGCCGACATCTCTAACGGTTTTGGCCTAGGTCCGGCCTTGTCGCGTACCACATCCTGCAGAGCGGTGTAACTTGCCGCCTTCCTAAAACCCCGAAAAGTATGTCGCCATTCGCTGCGCAAGTGTTCAACGCTGATGCTTGTGACCTTTAGCGCCTCGTAGCCTGGCACACCATTACTTTGATGTGAGTAGGACGCGTTCCTCACGAACTGCATGCTCATCCACTTGCAGGAAAACATTGATTCGCGCTCTGAGTTTGGCGACGACGCGAAGTCTACCTTCAGCGCGATGAGCGCCTGGGATCGGAACACTCTGGGTGACTTGTCCCCCGATGCATTGTAGATGAACTCTTTAGCATGATTGCTGCCGCAGAATTCCTTGTACAATAAGTACACGACACATGTATGTGATACCCTCCGCACTCACCAGACACGATAGATTAGCGTAGATTTGATTCCGGCAATGGCTGGAATGTGGCAATTGAATATAGTTGGAACCCATGACTTGAGAAGTCTCGAAGAGAACCCACGACGGACGAATCTGTCTGTCATCAGTACTTCATCAACCTTTAGGAACAAGTAAAACTCAGCAGGTACGTTTCCCTCAGTCATGTAACTTGCTCAACAGCGACGACGATGCGTAGTCTCAAGACTGTGAAGACTCAAGCAACCTCCTCATGATAGCTGGCGAGCGCCACGAACAGTTGTCTGTTTCCGGGGGGTTCTACGATGATGAGCCGAACACATGCATGCAAACCCTCCGCTCTGTTTAATTAGTACTGTATCATGTATGCGCTTGAGTAGAAGTAAAGAAGGTTAGCCTGGTTCCGGCAATTGCCGAAATGTATGGGAATTTCAGCCTCCAGGTCTCCTAACTTCACTGTGGAGTCTGATATCAACTCTGCCTCTACTCTACCTCACGTTGAGCGTCTTGAGCAACGGCGACCTGCTTTCTCCCACCCCAGCCATCCTCTTTGTTGATAAACTATCTACCCAGGGGGTTTGGACAGCTGCTGCGCATCTTCATTTCCTCGTTCCCAGGCGCCCCGACATTTGCCTCCAGTTCACTTTCCGATGGCACCCAATTTCTTCTCCAAACTCGTCAAACCCGCCAGTAGCTCCATGCATGGACGCGAGCGTTCGGATCGCTCGTTCGAAACACGTCGGACGCCCTCGCCAAGTTCGCGCAGCAGGAGCATATCAGCAGCGACACCTCCCACATCGAACAGCTCCGCGTTTTCGACCGTGTCCAACGTGTCCAATACGTCGTCGAACAACCGGACAGAGCTCGTCATCAATGCTCCAGACGACACCCACGACGCCAATCCGAGTGTGACAGTCGTGCCGCCTTCTCCGCTTTCCACACATGATGCTTCACGAAAGATTGACGGCCTGCCGGGCGATGGAAATGATATTGTCAACGGCGCCGATGGCAGTACGTCTTCATCAATTCGCAGCCGCTCTCTATCATCGCCAGCTCGCTCCGGCAGCCAAGCTCGCCCTCCTTCGGCTCCTCCAGTACCGCCACTTCCCAACTCCCTCTCAGCGTCGCCAGAGAATTCCCCGTCCCAGCCCTCATCTCGCCCAACCACCCCGTCCTCCTCCAAGTCCAACATCAGAGAGGCCTTCATCTCAGCATTTGGTGGGAAGGATCCCAGCACACCGGAAATGCGCACCAAAACGTCGAACAAGTCGCTGAAGAATGTGCCTGCACCCATTTCTACGATGCACAACCGCGCAGCAACGACACCAAACTTCGGACGTGAAGACACCAATGAAACCATCACCCTCGGCCAGACTGAGCTCGTAGAGTCGCCGACGTCCATGAACCCGCCGGAGCTGTCCTCCAACCCGTCGAGCATGAATGGCAAGGCAAACCTTTCTGCGTCACCACCGCGGAATGGGAACGCGACCGCGGCGCCGGCGTCGCCTCCCACGGTAGAAAAGAAGAGGACGGGCAAGTGGAAGCGGCCCGCGCAGAAACCGACCGGGCTCGCTACTGCTATCGCAGCATCGGGTCTGGCAATGGCCAATCCAGCACTGTCCGCCCAGCAGCAAGCGCATAATCATGCTCAGCTCAGCCCCCCTATCTCGCCTGAGAGGAAAGCGTCATCGTCCAGTGCCCCTTACCTGAATCGCGACCGGTCAGGGTCAGCCGTCACATCGTCCCATACACGCATGGGGTCATCCGAATTTTCACCACCAAAGTCAAAGAGTTCGAAGAGACGCAAGTCGGCGTCGGTGCATAGCGACCATTCGGAGTACTTTGGAGACGGGGTTGTTACGACGGCGGACTACTATTCGGGTTTAGAGGACGACACCTCGGATGACGACGACGACTCGGACGAGGAGGATGTGTTGTTGGACTTGGACTTGGGGTCTAATGAGATGCCAGTGACAGGGTTTGCAGTGGCGAGTAGCAGGCGGAATGCAGACTTTCATGAGCTGTTCCCGACGGTCCCTGATGGGGATTATCTTATTGAAGGTGTGCGATGGTCCCATTCACCATCAATTGTTCTAATGTCATGTCAGACTACGGATGCGCCCTGCAACGCGAAATTCTCATCCAAGGACGTTTGTACATATCGGAAAATCACGTATGCTTCCACGCGAACATTTTTGGATGGATAACGGACGTGCGTCGCCCCAGCCATTGCTATATTCCCGTTCGACTGACACACCGCCTTAGCTTTCGATACCTATATACGAGATCACCTCCTTAGAAAAGAAAATGACCGCCTTCGTCATCCCTAACGCCATACAAATGACTACTCGCCAGAACAAATACTCCTTTACCTCCTTCATATCACGCGACACGACCTTCGATGTTATCTACAACATATGGCGGATTTCGAAACCGGAAGATGGGAACAGCTTGGGCTCTGGGTCTGTTGGTCAGAGTGCAGACCAAATTGTGTCGGCAACTGGCATAGAAGGGCAAACAGTTTCTGCGGGCGGCGCAGTAAAGCAGAGGATCACGCAATGTCAATGTGGCAAAGATAGTAAGCACTATACCGAGAAGGCTATGGAGATAGTTGTCCCTGGCTCGCCGGAGAAGATCTATGCGCTGATGTTTGCGAGTGGGTTCATGAAGGAATTCATGGTCGTGGATCAAAAGCTTTTAGGTGCGTCTTATTGATTTCATCTAAATTCAATTACTCACCGAAATGCCCTAGACATCCAAGTATCCGATTGGGCTCCCATTGCAGAGGGATCGAAGCTGCTCTCGCGAAACATGTCCTATATCAAGCCACTAAATGGAAGCGTCGGTCCCAAGCAGACGAAGTGCGAGATCCACGACGAGATGGAGTACTGTGATTTCGACGACTACATCACTACTGTGACGACAACGCGGACCCCGGATGTCCCGAGCGGAGGCGTGTTCTCGGTCAAGACGCGAACCTGTATAATGTGGGCAAGCCAGATGTCTGCAAAGGTCATTGTTACCACCCAAGTTGATTGGACGGGGCGCAGTTTCATCAGGGGTGAGTTCGCTGAAAGCTCTCTGTGTCACTTTTACTGACATTCGGTCTGAAGGTATAATCGAGCGATCCGCAATCGATGGGCAGAAAACTTATCACATCGCTTTGGAGAAAGCGATGCGCGGTTACATCAAAGAACACCAGTCTGAGTTCGTCCCTGAGGGCATAGACCCCTCTGCACTTGCTCCGGAGGAATCTGCTGCTCTTGAAGGCACAAGCGAATCAGCTTCTGAGCCAGACGCGAAGCAGCTGGAACACGAACGGAATCAGCGTGCTTTCCAATGGGCCTGGGATACGTTTGAAGGTGCATCGTCTGTTGCGAAGCAGAGCGTGAAGACGGCGCTCGAGCTTGTCGGGGAAGCATGGGACCAGTCATCCTCGACGACCATCCTCTACTTCATCATCGCGCTCCTGATCATCAGCAACATATACACATTCACGCGGATGAGTAAGAAGGAGGAGAATGCGCGGCGGAAGGCGCTGAAGTTCAACGGGGAGAAGGAGAAGTTGATACATGGGATGGTGACTGCGCTGTGGGAGGAGTTGAATGTGGGGAAGGCCGCTGCTCTTGCTCTCGGGGCGCCGTCGCAATCTTCTCCATTTACAGCTATAACTAGTATGCCAGGCGATCAGCGGGAGTTCGATCCGGCGAGGATTGGCGAGGAGATCAACAACATGGTGAGGACGCTGGATGCGATGGAGATTCGGATACGGACGATGAAGGAGAGCGTGCGCGGCTTGGCTGGGGATGTTTCGGACTTGCATTTGGATTAATTGGATTATATACCCTGACGATTAGGTTGGGCTTCTATCGCCACCTGCTGTTTATTGATTAAAGCTGCCTCTGTACGACATATCTGTTTTGTCTGGTTCTGAATGCATCCTGGATTCATGAGAGCGAGTCTGGACCCGCAATTCAATCGACAACAACCCGCCGTTCTTCATAAAAGAGTGCAAAGAAAGTACATGATAGTCCAAGATGAAAGTGTCAACATAAAGATGTAGCAAAAGATAAGTTATGCGTGTGGTAGATACAGTGATGCGTTCTAGATGATGATAAGTGATGTGGCGTATAAAGAGGGAATAAACACAAATCGAAGGACGATATATAGTTACGACATGTCTGAGAGGATCGTTTCTCCGTTTGCGATCTGCTTCATGAAGTGGTCTATTTTGACCTTGTGTATGCGGTGATGCTCCTGCCAACCTTTCCACGGGTGGTGCGGATTCTGTGGCGGGCCGTGAGATGTATGTGTGAATGACGAGCGCGGTACTGACCTGCCGTCCGAAAGTCTGGAAAATTTGGTCGGAAGTTCCCTCCGGCTTCGTCAAGAAGTATCTCGCGAGGAGGATATCATCCTCCCGGCTATAACGCATCTTCTTCTCCGGCGGTTGAGGGAGTGGCTCGTCGGCCTCCGTGCGGTTCAATTCATGCTTGTGCCGCCGCCAAAACTTCATCCACGAGGCCCGTGAATGATGTGGAGCCTGCCAGTCCAGTCATTGAGCTCGCCATCAACACAGCAAAGATAAACCCGATGGCACACTCACCCTCGCAGCCACCTCCTTCCAGAAAGTCACCATGTCCAGTCGATCTTGGGATCTGGATGAAACTCGCTCAGCGACCAACAACCCCGACGGGACTGATGGGATAGTACTGACTTGCGATACTCCATGAAACGAATCAGGAAGACTATGTCATCCACGGTGAACGCAACGCCTTTCCCCGTGGTACTCCGGAACAGCGCGCGTGGAGGGGTGGGAGATCGTGCTCGAGGTGCGATGTCTGCTCTGATGCGATCCTGCGCGGCAGCGATGGTAGTCCCAAACCCGGCGTTTGACCGGATCGCAGCCTCTTCCTCCTCGTCGCCCTCTCCGGCGTCCCCATGAGGAGAGTCCTCTCCATCGCCTGTCATTGTATATCCTCCAAGCCTGATCTGGTGCTTATTGCAGTACCTACGCCAGGAGTAGAACCTGCCAAGCAACTTGTCAGTCACGCGTCAATGGTGGAGATACGTAGGATTTGCGTACGTGTGGTGAGGGGCCTGGGATGATGGAAAGAGGACTTGTTAATGAAAGGAATACGACATGTCGTTCGGAAGGCTTACCTTCACGGCGATACGCAGGCAGATCTCACGCAGACTACATCCCCGATCTCAGTTAATCCGAAGAGGCTGACAGACAGTAACTGACCTCAGGACGTGACCTTCCTCTTGACAGTAATCAATGTACTTCTTGAGGTATTCAACATCTTCAGCAGTAAACAGATTACCCCCGTATGTACTCTTGATGACGCGGCTCGGCGGACTTGGTGACCGAGCTGAGGGATTGTGGTTGACCAAGGTCGTTGTGGGCGGTGCAGGAATAGACTGGAAAAGGTTTAATGACAATATTCTTTCAATTGATCGAGGAACAAACTCTACCTGTGTGCGAGTACGCTTACGTCCTCTCGTTGCTTCTCCGTCATCCGGCGGAATAACGGAAGCGATGTGATGGACAGGAACTGGGGGAGGTGGAGGCGGGAGCGGTTGCTGCGGTTGCGGTTGCGATTGTGGCTGGGGAGGCGGCGGAGGCGGCGGGGGAGGCTGGGGTTGGTGGTGATGGTGGGTTGGCTCGTGTTGCGGCAGGTGCGGAGGTGGCTCATGAGGCGGTTGTTGTGGAGGCTGATGTGGTTCTTCAAGATACGCGGCGGGGGCTCCGTGGGGATCGAAAGTTTCATACTTATGACATGGTGAATGAATTGTCGAAGGGTGGAATACCAAAGACTTACCTGAGGGTCATAGTAGTGCTGGGGAGCGGCCACCCAGGGCTGGTCGTCGCGGTAGTCGTAATTATACCGAGGTGCACCCGACGCATCTAGGCCGTCTGTATCTGTGTCTGCGGGATATTCCCAATTATCTTGTGCTACGGGAGGCGGAGGCGGCGGAGGCTCAGGCATGTGTTGTGTCTGTTGTGGTGCTATGCCTGAGGAATCTTGCCAGGTTTGAGGAGGTGCGGAATGCATTGGCCGAGCCTGAGGCGCCATATATATTGGATAGAAGTGCGTCGGCACCAAGGCTTCAACAGGCATCGATTGAGCGTGCATCGCCTGAGGGACCATTGTGTGAGTTGCTACCATTTGACGCGCACTTTGGTCCAGTTGCTGGACGGGGTTCGGTCTTGGTGTCCTCTTCTTGGGTTGCTGCATGTGAACCATGGGCGCAGTCGACGGGCCCGCCTGCATTTCAACGGGCAGCATGGGGATGGGAGCAGCACTAGGGATCTATGTCAGCGCAGTGCATCATCCATACCGGCGAGGCGTACACTTCATTGCCAGTGACTTTGCATCCCGCCCAGTTATTGGAATAGGATTGCAGTTCGCGCGCTTTCACACATTCATGAACCCAGCGGGCATCGAGAACGACCTTTCCTTTCTTCCCAGCATATTGCCTGTACAGATTCTGTCCAGACGGCTTTAGAGGGTCGACTGTGGCGCCACGGAGGTTATCAAGCGGTGAGATGGAGAAACGCGTTGAATCGCACCAAGGATGTAGGTTACGCCGCTGTAGCCTGGTGCGACAGTACCACCATTGTTCTAGCAGTAGATTGACTAAGAAAACACGTCTTTATTGGAGGAACATTGTTTGGATACCGTGATGATCTCAACAAGCAGGTCTCTGTCGTCGACGTCCTTCTCGACATAGAGGGCCAGAGGACTGCCGAGCATGGGGTCGATGAAGAGGTCATGGTTGATGGCAGGAGGAGAGGTGGGTCCAAGGTTTTGGACGATGATCTGACCACGACGCGTCGAGGGACGAGCCCCCGAGAGAGGTGCCATTGGTCTTCCTGGAATCGTGGTAGGACTCCAAGCACTGCGAATCAACTCCAGCCCCGGCCCGAGTTTGATACTCCGATTCGGCTCCGACGGCAAAATCAACCGGGCAGCTCAGCCTCAAGAAGAGAACGTCGGAATGGTCTATCTTTTATTGTGAATTCATTGCAAGAGTTGACTGAGACCTAGTGTGACGCCCTCGCATACTTCCGACCTGTCCCATCCTCGACGAAGCTCCCAATCACCAAAGAACTTGGTCTGCACGAGGCGCAGGGTTATACCCATTCCGACTGTGGGGAAATCTTGAGATCTCTGAGTCTCAGTCACATCACCAACGATGACCGTTGACCAACATCAACTCTGGTACCGCAGTCCCATATGAATGTACATACGCAGGAATGCGACGCTGTGGATGGGTTTCGATAATGTCACAGAGTTTGAGATAGTCTAGACTGCAAGCGATGCCTCGGCGCCCCGCCTCGCGCCTGGGCGCGGACATAGGCTTCCAAGAAGAGCAGGGCTGAACTATGTAGAGCCACGTTGCATTTCAACGCTAGCAAAGGCACAAAGGGCTCAGCCTAGCGTCCCACGTCTTCTGCGCGCGTGAATCCTTGCCGTTTTCTGCTCGCTTTCCTCTCCGTACGCTTCGTGACTTGATGCGCTTCAGCGTGAATTTGGAGGTCGGCAACACATTATTCCATACTCTATTCGTACCCTAGAAACCCATGCATGGGAAATCTTGGTCTGTAATGGTCGAATGGTTGCATCAAAATCGGCTAGTATTAGATCATTTAGAGCCTTCAGAAGCATACGCGCCTGACGAAGCCGGGGGTGTTGCGCCGGCAAAAGCATTTCGAAGAAACTCTCGTTCTGCTTGAGAACCTACATTGTGGAATTCGATTCTGGGAGAAACCTCACCGTGCCGTAAAATCTATGCGAGTTATATGCACAGGCGGCGAGCGCGTTGTTACAAGATTTGCACCAGAACTCGAGCGCAATATTGATCTCTGACTTGCATTGGTTCGAACTTCGCATCAGACAGCCTAGGGACGCCCTGATCAAGTCGGCCAATCTCGTCCCTGTTGCAGCTACAGCAAGCATAGTAGTGAGACAGATCATGGCTGTGAGACTCAGATACAGTTGCAACAGCAATCATCGGGGCATTTGATGAGATGTCAACGGGAAATGCCACAAGAGAACGGAGAGCATAATGAGGGAAATGCAAAATGATACGAAATGGCCCAAAAAGGAAGGCGGCTCAGGACAGGACCAAACATGTGGGTTGGCTTCTCCCACCAGTCCTGAGCATCTCTCTGTAACCACCCGCCCTGTCCCTTCCCGCCGCTCCCGTGCCCGCTCGTCGACGCCATGGCTTCCGTCGCCGGCCGCAAAAAATCCATTGTGTCGAGCACAGGCATCCAGATTGACACCCCCGTTGCGAACAACACCCTGCTCAACCAGGCCGCCATCACCTCTCTCTACCAGGAATGTGTCCGCCTGCGCACACGCCTCATGCGCATCCGCGGCTTTCCCCGCTACTTCAACCTCGTCGCCGCGTCGGATTCGCGCCAGTCGACCGACCCCGTCACCCAGCTCTGGGACCTCTTCTCGTTCGGCATTCCCCTGTGCTACATCTTCGATCAGCTTCCAGACGACTTTCACAAAATCAACAACTCCGACTTCAATCCCGAGCAGTACGACTCCAATCCCGACCGTGCCAAGAAACATGGCATCGCCCTCTTCGCGATGCAGATTCGCACAGACAAGGTCGCCCTCAATATTCCCGGCTGTGAGCTCTTTACTGTCACCGACCTGTGGGATCGGAATTCTACAGACGGCTTGGTCAAGGTGCGCTCTATTTCCCTGCGCTCCGTCTCCGCTGCTCACGCAGCCACTCTACAGGTGATCAAGACAGTCAGTGCCATCGTCAGCCACCTCCCCGAAAGCGCGTTTGATGATCCTCCTCCGTCGCCTCCCTACATGTCAACCCACGGCTCACACGACTCTCTAAACACCGATCCCAGCTCCTCCATAATCCCCCCGACGACTGCACAGGAATCTGCTCGTAACAACATCATTCGGGAAATGGTTGAAACCGAAAGGAAATATGTGCAGGATCTTGAGATCATGCAGGTTCGTTTCCCTTGTTCTGCCTATGGCGCTTCCATTCTGACTCCAGACAAGAAATATGCCGCCGCCCTGGCTCAAAGCAATACCATTGACCAGGACACCATCCACCTTCTTTTTCCCAATCTGAAGCAGCTGCTTAATTTCCAGCGCAAATTCTTGATTCGCTTCGAGAGTACCGCGGAGCTTCCATGGCCAGAACAACGGTGGGGCCAACACTTCTTGGAGAGCGTGAGTCTTCTGTTCACATTGCTTGATTGGGAAGAACCCTTGTCCTTCCCATCTAATGCTTCCTTTGACTGCCGCTCACGGAACAATAGGAAGACGAGTTCATTGTGTACGAACCTTATTGCGCCAACTACACCAATGCGTCAGACCTCATGATGGCCAACGAGTCGAATTTGGCGGTGAGTACTGTTCCGCATCCGTTATCGCGACTGTTTCCCATGCCATGTGTGTCGGCTTGACAACACATGGCAATGTTCTCTTCGAACCAGTGCTGATGTAATTATATTTTCTAATAGACACTCAATCACTTGATCAACGTCAAGGGTGAATTACCGGCGTTTCTCATCAAGCCTATCCAGCGTGTGTGCAAGTACCCGCTACTGCTTGACGTATGTTCCAACCTTTCACTTTCCGTTTTGTGTACTCAAGCGCAGTAGTCCCTCATCAAAGCCGCTAATCCCGACACATACCCCCATTACGATAATTTGAAGGCCGGGTCTAATGCTGCCAAGCGAATAACGGACAAGATCAACGAGGCCCAGCGTCACGCCGAGAATGAGCAAACCGTGAAGAACCTCCAAAGTCGGGTGGACGACTGGAAAGGTCATCATCTGGAGAACTTCGGCCAGCTGCTGCTTGACGACATATTCATTGTCACCAAGTCTGACATCGACCGGGAATATCATGTATTCCTGTTCGAGAAGATCATCCTATGTTGCAAGGAAGCACCTCCGCAAGGAGCGAATGGGAAGAAGATGAGCAAGAGCAACTCGATATTGAAGAAGCAGGCTCTTGCGCCCTTGTCTCTCCCCGGAGGATTTGGACAACCGCAGAAGAAAAACACGCCGCTGCTCTTGAAGGGGCGCATTTTCTTGGGAAATGTTACACAGGCTGTTCCTTCGTCACCCAGAAATTCCAGTGAGTCTCGTTATCCTTCGCTGTAAGTGTTGCGGCTGACATGGAACTCCGTAGCAGCATCACTACCCATACAGTATCCCTTGGCTGTCTGGTGGAAGGGCGACGATGATCTGGAGTACTTCACCCTGCGGTGTCGGCGCGAGGATCAGATGCGGCAATGGGAGAGTGTGATCAATCGATTGATACGGGAACTGGCGCAACGCCGAGCATCAGAGCGCCCGATGGCGAGGATCCCCAACAGTACCAGTCCCAACGTCAGCCGAAGCTATTCGGGCTACCCTTCCTCCTACAATTCCGCGGCTCCTTCTTCATATCCATCGCAATCAGCGCCTAGCCGCCAGAGGGGCGATAGCGTATACGAGCAGAGTGGATTCAGCAATGGCTACGGTACTGGTCCTCAAGGTTATCCACCTCATGACGGCTTCGAACTGGAAAACGACGACGAGGAATACGAGGACTACCCTGCGACGATGAATGCATTCCCTCAGCCACCATCAGGTCGTGGTACACCTAGTGGACGTCGCGGTACCGTGCCCTCGGAACGCGAACCGCAGCCATTGCCTTACGATCGGACGCGTGCGCAGACTGAGACCCCGGAACACATGCAGCAGTGGCGCAATCAACCTGGCTTACCGACCAGCACCGCGGCTCTACGTCCGGTGACTCCTCGGTTGACTTCTACGATGTCAAGTATGAGCGCTGCATCATACTCCTCGGATGCTAGTTTCGGACCTGGTATTCGTCAGCAGCAGCGGCCACCGTTGAAGAGTCAGTTCAGCTCAACAAGGTTACGCTCGACGTACAACGACAACAGTGACTACCGAAACGGTATGCCGAAGTCAGTTGCCCCCATTAGCACCCAATCCTCTCCTATCCTGAACCGGTCACGGAGCGCTAGCCAGCCGACCGCCTACGTCCCCAAGCAGAATGGTGTCCCACCACCTGTCCCGACGACACATTGGAACCACTCCCAGTCATCCACCTCCATTAGTAGCATGACGCACAAACGAGGCAGCGGTTCAAGTCAGTCCACGGCGGCCAGCTCGGACTACTCGCCCAACTCCTCTTCCCCGATAACTCCATTCGATTCAAGCGAGTCTTCCTTGACGGGTGCGGGTTTGCGGGGATCACGGTCTCAGGTCTTCGATACTGTGAACGGTGGCGGTCATGCTCCATTCCCTCATCCCGTAAAGGTGAAGGTGCATTTCCACGAAGATATATTTGTCATTCAGGTTCCTCGGGCGACGGAGTACGATGAATTGGTGGAGAAGGTTGGGCGCAAAATTCGGCTATGTGGTCCTCGGAGAGATGATGGCCCACTACGTGTCAAATACAGAGACGAGGACGGCGACATGGTGTCACTGGGCTCAACAGAGGACGTGCAGATGGCGTTCGAGCAGTTCCGGCCAGGCGGCCAGGTTACGCTGTTCGTGACATGATCTTGTCCTCTGTTTCCCTTCATCCTCTATCCTCCCCTCCACTAATCCGGCATAATCTTATTCATCCCGACACCGACACCCTACACCCTGGTCTCGTATTTGGCGCGCGCACATCTCTTCTCAGCAAAATCTACATAGTCGACTGTTGCATCTCATCGCATTATACTCTCTTCATCCCCGGAACACTCATCCAACACTCATTCTCCACTCTGTTTCCTATCATGTATTATTTGGCTCCAACGGATCACTTTCTTTTTCGCCTCGTCTCTCTCTCTCCGCATCCATCCTGACCTCTCCCTCTTCCTCCCTCGAAGAGAGTTAATACCTTGTCCTTCTTTGCAAGTGTTATTTTTTTCGCTATCTAACGGTTATATTGTCTGTTTTGTCCTCCTACCTACATCTCGGATACTTCGCCCTGGAAAGGCAATTGTCGAGGAGTTGTTCATGTACTACCTATCGATAGAGAAAATGCGTCAGGCATACCAATCATTATAATTTCCTCGATGCTGAAGCTGGTACCGGCTGATCGTAGCATTGCACGCGTCCTGGTGGTACATACATGAGTACAAGGGCAATTGAATGTGTCGCTAAGCATCATAGTACTAACTACTAAAACTCTTGGGGGCTGTCCAAAATATGGGAGAACGGCATTGCCTCTGTCGGTTGCAGCCAATTCTTCTTGTCGTACTCTGCATATGGCGGTGACTCAATTGCGTGGAAGGTATACGCAAAGCGCGTGTTGGCGCTGTGATTGTGCTCTGACTTGTGGAGAACGGATCCGTGAATGATGACCAAATCGCCTTGATCCAAGTTGTGAGTATAGTTGTCTGACTTACCCAATTCACGAGAGAAGGCGCACCTGGTTCACATGTCTCCATAGCATATTCACTACGCGGCTGAGCCCTTGCATCAACGTTTGTGGGCACCGGTAGACTCTCGAAACCGGTTCCGCCATGGGGCAAGCGGACAAAGCGTTTTGTGATCGGCGAGGTGAGGTGCGATCCAGGGAGGAATGAGAGAGCGCCATTCTCCGCCGTGCATTTCTCCAATGCGATCCAAAATCCGACAGCGGAGGGCGGGTCTGTATACTGTGAATTAATTAGTGGAACGTTCGCTCTGGCAGATCATTGTCATGATGCTCGAAGACGTACGAGAAAAGTCCTGGTGGGCGGGTAGCGTAACGAGGGTCAGTGGAAAGCGGGGACAGAGAAAATTTAGGGCATACGAGTCGTTATGTTCGCCGACTTGGGGCTCTGCTTGAGAAAAAAGGGTTCGATGTGGATAAATGACTTGACGAACCTTCTCCGCCGATGTAGGGTTGCTTCATGATGACCATGGATTGTAAAGCTATAGCGTGTAAGAATCGAGTTAGCTTCGAGATGACTGACAGTAGTGAACACACGCACCAACCGGATCGCGATGAACCTTCAAGTCTCGCACGACAGATTTGACGCGTTCGTTCTGCAACGTTACCTTGCGGAATAGTGGGTCTAGTTCGTGTAACCCTACAGTGTCACATCAAGTCAGAAATGAAGCGCGCCCGCCCTTCGAGACACATACCGTGCCCAATCTTGTTGACGGCTTTCGTTTTGTCCCTAGTGAGCTTCCCGTCCTTATCGACCGCGTCTTCTTCCAAGAAGTAGCGACTGAGATTGGCCTGTTGAGAACCTCGGGAACAGATAGGATAGAGAGGATCTCACATCTTGTCTCCAGAATCCAGAAAGTAATCATCCCCAACATGATTGTCTTCCGAAGTCGTGAATTTGGTCTGTGCACTACATGATAGAATCACATCAGACAATCAGTTGCGGATTGCGACTGACCAGAGGATGGTCCTCGAGTGTGAAGTCTTCGAGATATTTCTGAGAGCGCTTGAGAAGCGCAGCAGCGTCGTCGGCCTCCAGGAACTGGGGTACAACAAGGTATCTGGTTCAGGAGTGCGATGAATATGGTCAGCTCCTCTTGACGTCGATGCCGCTCCCTTACCCGTTCTTGTGAAACTGGCAGCTTGCACGATTAGCAGTTGTACGCGCTGGATAGTAGTTTTGAGCCCACCGCGTCAATCTGCTCTGGTGTAAGGTATTCGGGCATCATGAACCTAGTAGAGTCGAGTCTGATGATGACGTAACAAGGTAAGAGCGATTTTGAACATCGGGCAAGAATTTGTAG
This sequence comes from Strobilurus stephanocystis, assembly GCA_019915075.1. Taxonomy (NCBI): domain Eukaryota; kingdom Fungi; phylum Basidiomycota; class Agaricomycetes; order Agaricales; family Physalacriaceae; genus Strobilurus; species Strobilurus stephanocystis. The sequence continues at coordinate 305,440 of JAHLMI010000004.1, forward strand.
GTCGCTGGCCTGCGCGACTCGCGTCACCAATCAGTTCACAAGACGAAACAACTCTCTGATTTCCATACATATAGAGCTACCGGTACTTAGACATACAGAGTATCAGCTTTATCTTTCTTCTTGCTTCTTGGTATTCTCATTCTTTTCCCCCCGTCCAGCATCTCCCCACGGCCCCGTATTGAACACCTTCCTGACATTGATCCCTCCAGCAAACAAGAAAGCTAGGGCAAGTTCTGGAAGCATATGAAAGAGGTAAAACGTCGTCTTTTCAGTCTTGGTATTCATTGAGCCAGGGGCAGTCGAGTCCAGAGCGGTTGTCCGGTGGTACATCACGCATAGTCGATATAGGGCGGGCATGAACTAGGGTCGAAGTCTGTCAGGGATGGGCAGACAGACGAGAGCGGTCTTACAAGGAGCCCGAGGAAGAGAAGCATGTACTGACTCGCTCTCTCGTGGGTTCGCTTCAACCGCTCTGACCACCGCACAGTGGTCGAAAAAGCCCAGAGGATATTTACAGTAGCCAGTGCTACGCTAACATACCTGTAGCGAGGTTTAGTCGCTAGATTTGAAAAAATAGTAGACTGGTACCTCAAAGCCTGATTCTCAGTTGTTTTGTGAGCGTCTTGGCGTTGTTGGAGAATCCGCGCATTTCCGATGAAGCCTGTGATATAGCTGGCTAGGAAGACGAGAAAGGTTGCGCCACACATCCGCCTATAACGTTTGCGCTGCTCTGGATCATCTACAGACGTAGAGAGCGTCTGCGTCGAAGATCGAGAGGTGAGGAATGTCCACATGCTCCCAGAGCGAGAAGCCTTCGTTTCGTTCGTAGCGAAGCTGGGCAAGTCATCGCTGCTTCGTGTCGAGTTCATCAGCAGACACCGCAGGATGCTGAGGACGTCTCCCGCCAGCGTCACGAACCCCATGCCGATCGTGGTCTGCATGTACTCCGTCAAGCCTTCCGATTCCGTACCGGGACTGGCTGCAACCGCCGTTCGCAAGGAGAACAGTATAGTCCTAAACGTCAATCGGATTCGCCTCTTTTTGTGTCAGACTGCAGTGATTCTCACCTCTCCACTACGAAGCCTCCTGTTCCGGCTGTACATCCCGAGATTGCATCCTTATTCCAGAAGTAACGGGAAAAGTAGAAGATGGTAAGGGAACCATAGGAGACGGCAAAGATTATAGACGGGATCAGCTCGTCCTTCTGCGTAAGTCCGCCTACTGGGGAGGGAAATGACATGGCGAAAGGCAAGTGAAAGGCCAACCGATGATCGAATGAAGGTCAACTTTGATATGAACACCTCTGTAAGGGACGCCACACTTTTTCAGGTGTAGCTCATGACCTAGTGGCCATGCTAGGGCAGGCTTGACGCTGCGTATTAACATTCATAAGTACAGCAGACCTGATGCGTTTCGATCGGATAGAATAAAAATGTCATGTATGTGCTCAAGCGAAATGTACACCAATATCGTGAAAGGCTGACAAAAGTCTGGGCATACCGAGTAAGCTCTAATGAACTCAGGCGCAGCAAGAACTTTACCTTAATAAGTCATCGACGTCCATCTTGGCAGCGCGGTTTTCCGAGTTCTCCGTCTCGTCTAGCACGGCCTCTATTTTTGCCTTCATGTTTACGTTGTCCTCGATAATCTGACGCGAAGATCAGTGGCAAGATGGTGGATCAGTACGAAAGACTTGCGTGGTTAGTTTCTGAACACCAGGTGCGCCAATTCTTTTCCAGCATCTCGATGACACCTTTCGCCATGAAGTTGCCATGTATAGTCTTGTTGCGGCGACTGAAAATTATGCGACCAAGGCCATCAAATTCCTCAAACTTGACAGGTGGTGGCGGATCCAGCGGGGCTACGCGCACGACATCGCTCTCAACCATCGGCGCAGGTCGAAAGTTGTTCTTGCCGACGTGCATGATGTGGTCCACCTTGGCGTATAGCTGGACATTCGCGGAAAGTCGCGACCAAAGGGTTGTTCCGGGCCGCGCCACCAAGCGCTGCGCGAATTCACGCTGAAACATGAGGATGCATACTCGGGGAAGAGGGCGGTGGGATAGTAATCGGAAGATGAGAGGTGATGATATTTGGTAGGGTGTGTTGGATATGCAAACGTCAAAGTAGGGTAAGTCGGCTTTGACGAAGTCTCCGATGATAATTTCGAGTTTGCGCTGTTCGGGTCTGATTGGATGTTATATTGGGTCGGGACAGAGTTGGTGGCGCTACGCACTTGCCCTGTACCCGCTTTGTTAGCTCTGCAGCCATTCGAGGATCCATCTCGACCGCAGTGACAGCCTTCGCCTTCTCCAGTATGCGCATAGTCAGATTGCCAGTACCTGGACCGACTTCAAGTACTTTGTCCGTTGGTCGTAAAGCCGCCTGTTTCAATGTGAATTCGCGGTAGCTATCGAGTAGAGAAGTTTCATACCACATCTACGATTCTTGATCATGGTATTAAGTGCAGGTAAATGCATGGATGGATAACATACTTTTGAGCGATTGCGGGGTTTTTCAGGATATGCTGACCGAATCGTTCAGTGTTGAAGATGGGGTTCCTCGCAGCTGATGAAGATGATTCGCCCTGATTTTTCTCCTTGATTGCCTTCGCCGAGGGTTGGTGGGCACGCGAAAATCGGTCGGAGGTTGCTCGAGGCATGGATGATGGACGGAGGAGGCAAAAATGAGCCGATCAAAACTTGATCGCTGCTTTCTTACCTTTGCCTCCGACCACCACCCAAAGCATTTTATTTTTGGGGCGCTTGGAACATTTCAATCATGCACACGGATTTGCCAGCAAGCTCAAACCATCAACAGGAATTCACGACTGCGACATCGCTTTCAAGCATGAGCATGAACAAATGATCCCTTGGACCAGACGATACTTCACGACGGGTTGTGGTGCAGGGCTCAAAGAAGGCTTTTGTTCAGTCTGGGTAGAACGAAAAAAGTTCAGCTTTGCTGGTAGAGAGTAGTAATTGAAGGCGAAGTTCAGGAAGAGCAATACAGTACTAGCACTTGAAACGACCCTAGGACCGCCACCATGTGACGTCATGGACTGCCGTCGGGACTTGGAGACTAGCACCTGGCCATTGCCTGGCCAGCACCTTGCTCTTGAACCACCACGATGCGCAAGACATCTTACGGAATCACCGCTGTGGGAGTCGCTCTTGTTCTCATTCTTGTACGCTCCAAGCCCTCATGAGATGCCCTCGAATGAACTCTTTCGTAGAACATAGTCTCATCCATCCGTACCGACTGGTCAGTCTTGGCCGCACGAACGCCTCACGCACGCAATGGACTGATCAAGGAACAGGCTTGTCGTGAAGTCCCCAGAGGTTCTCAACACTCAGATAACTTCGCGCTACGGCCTGGGCAAGCTATGCGAAACCATCGTCACGACCATTCCGGATTTCTCTGGCGGTACTGACAACGGCAAGTATGTCAGGAAGTCCTGCCGCAGGTTCCCACTCCGCCAGCAAGACCATTGCGAGACGGAGAACTCTGGCTTCTGCGCAGCCTGGACGAGTGCGGGATACTCTGTGGAGCTCGGCATCGGGTTTAGCGCCTTATCACTCGTTGCTATCCTGTTCGGCGTGAGCACGGGCTCTAGGCGGCGAAGAATATGGAGGGCTGTTGCTGGACTTGTGGCGTTGCAAGGTGCGCTGATTTCGCCGCACGTGCCGCAGGCGCTGACGCAGTTTGACCTGCACGCAGGCGTCTTTCAACTCGTCACGTTCGCTATCGTCACCAACGTCTACGAGACATCCGCCTATCCAACCTTCAAAAACGCCAACCCTGGTACGCGCATTACTTTGAGTAGTGCTACAACTAACGCTGTATGAAAGGTCTTGCGTATGTCTTCAATACGCTATCATGGGTCCTATGTGTTGTTATTACTGCCGCCGTCATCATCACTGGTATCTCTGCGGACAAGGGACATCGTTGGGCTGCTGGTAATAGGGCGTATAGGCCAATTGATTGATGGACAGATTCTCACCCTTCAATCGCGCCATCTTCAGATTCCTCACATCACGACCTTCATATTCACGCCACTGAAACATTGTAACATCTGCCATCCATTTCCCCGACGTATACAAGTAGTAACGACAAACATTTTGATCTACCGTTGTGTGCCTGAGCCGAAAGTTTGGTGTATAGCTCGCAAGAATAACACAGACGATGCGACAGCTCAAATGTACATAACACACATACTACTTACTTACAACCTTGAAATAATCTACCAATACATAGCGTTAAGAAAGCAAAGAACGATAACAAATAACTAGATGCCTCGAAGCACACTCAACACCGCCTGCAACATCTGTATGTCCAGCCCCGACTCGTTGATCAAGGCTGCCCCCAGCGAGTCCTTGACACCATCCCGACATGACAAGGGATCGCCACTTGGTCCTATCCGAATCGACCTGACGGCATTTTCGATCCTCCCCGCCATAGAATCCAGCAGTAACATCAACTCCGTTCCGGACATGCTGTCGTTCATTGATGGGAGCAGAATGTCGGGATTGCCATACAGGAACTGATCCTCCTCCTCGTTCGGCCGCCTCTCCTCCTCTCTCCGAAATATCCGTCTCGTCGACAATGCCTCCAGACGCAGACAGAGCATCCCGAGCTGCCGCATTTGCTCGATGCTGAATTGCACGCGTGATCCTGACGCGTTGGCGGGTTTGGCTTGCAGTTCTTTGCGCCCTTCAAGCTCGGAAGGATAGAGGGTCGACAGGTCGAGTGTCGTCTCCAAACCCTTCAGCTTGACTTCTCCTACCGGCACAATCACCAAGCCCATACGTCGCACAGCCTCCAGCGCGTCGTAGTGAGGGGAATCGACCTCAAGCTCTTCGTCCGAGTCGAGAGCTTTCGCCATCTTCAGCTCTCTGATGACTTCCGAGCTGACCTGAATCTGGCCGCCATGGGAGCTCTGCTCAATACGTGCCACTCGGTTGACCATAGGTCCGTAATAGTCCATCCGATGCGTGATGGGGTCGACCTCGCAGATCGGGTCTCCGCAATGAACACCCATCCGAATAGACATGCCCCTCGCGATTAGACGTCCTTTGCTGTCGTATACAGGCTTGCCGTCGTCGCATTCAAGCAACTCCAAAGGCCAGTCACCCTTCAGGAGCTCCAGCTGGATGGTCAAACACCACCATATGGCCGCCACCGCCGATTGGAAGGATATGACGAAGGCGTCACCTTCGGTCTTCACCTCATAGCCTCCACATAGTCGGAGATGACGACGGAGAATGCTGTGGTGAGCGGCTAGAGCCGACTTCATACCTGGATTGAGCTCCCACAAACCGGTTGAGTTGACGATGTCGGTGAACACCATGGTGATGTGGCCCGTCGGAGCATCGATCTCCTTGTCGAGGCGAGCTAGACCAGTGTCAAGCACACCATCTCGACGCCGTGGCGGTCTCTTCGGGAGGAGATTATCGATGATCGGTTCGAGGGTAGCCTGGCGCGGTCGCTGAGGCTTGAAGAGATCTCCCACGGAGATGACCATGATCATAGTGCTCCCCTCCGCACCATAGCTGATGGCGAAGTCACGCAGCTTCTGGGCAGCTATCATAGGATCTTCCCTCACACCCCGGGCGATGTCAACGGCCGTTTGATAGGAGACAAAGTCCCACAAACCACGGTTGGCGACGATAACGAACTCGTCAAGCTCGGACAAGTCCCACATATGCACATCCGGACGAGCGATTAAAGAATAGAGGTGGAAGAAGCCGAAGGACCTCGAGAGATCAATCTCGTCATTGACCAAACCCGGTGGCGAGATCCAGCCCTCCGCCAATCTGATACGTCGCATCTCCTCGCGATCGTATGGGTCATGTTTCGTGGACAGCAGGTGCGCCATACCCTTTCGGGAGATAACCGCAAGAGCATTCCCCGCATTTGCGACGTATAGCTTCTTTCCTTTGATATACAAAGCGAGACCAGATGCCCCACTGCGCGCTAATAGAGCGTCACTTTGCATGGAACCGAGACTTGTGGTGGAACCAGCAGACAGCTTCCTATCCGACGATGAGAACAACGTGTCGTGGAGCTTGTGGTTGAGTTTGAGGAATGTTCTACGGAGAGCATCGGCAACGGATTCGTTCTCCCTGAGAGCCTTCAGCTCGTGCGTGAAAACGTCGATGAACCCGTCGTGGAGGAACTTCGCCAGACGATTGGAACTGGCACCTGAGGCTAGAGCTTTGGGGGGATGTGCTCGGCCAAACATGGCGAACACCTTCTCTTCGGGAAGCCCAGGGAACTCGTGGACAAGATCGAGCATGTTGAGATGCTCGTTCTTCCCAAGGGTGTCAGCGATTCCATACTTCATACCGCTAACGGTGGAAGTCCGCACTCGGCGATCGTCATTCTCGTCGGGGATGTCGATACTGGCGTTCATGCCCGTAGTCGTGATGGTGACATCCATGAGCCCCAAGACTCGAAGCTGAGTCAGATCGGTGAAGCCCGCGAGAGATTGGCGGCTAATCCATGCCATATCTCGACTTTGGCGGGGATTAGGTGCCAACTTCGTGTCGGACTTGATCTGCAGACGCTTGTTGCCAGACAAGTTCAGGTATTTGAGGTTCTTGTTGAAGTTCCTGTAGATGCATTCAGCTTTGATGCTTCCTCGTGAAGTCTGGATGGTGACCTACCAATTCCAATCGAACTCCCAATTGTTGATATTGTATCTCAACTGGTTGCTCCCGACGTCCAACGTCATCAAAGACTTCACTTTCCCAAGTTCCTGGGGAAGAGTCTGCAATTTGTTCCCATTCAGGAACAGCACCGCAAGTTTCGTGAGCTTCGGCAGATCCTCCGTGGGCAACGCCGTCAAATCGTTCCCACTAAGATACAGCTCCTCGAGCTTGCCGAAGTACTTGAAGAACGTGGCTGGCAACTCCTGGAGGTGGTTGAAGGACAAATTCAAGACCCTGAGTTCCTTGAAGATGACCAAGGCGGAGAGAATGTCGTCTGAAAATTCGTTCTCCCCAAGATATAACTTCTCCAACGAATACGCGAGAGGAGGTATCCCTCGCGAGTTTGATAAAGACGCCACAGAGGCCTTCCGCTCCGACCTGATAGATATGTCGCCCACAGAGCCTGGAGAACGAGCCATAGAAGGTTCATGCCACGCTTCCAACAGGTTCGAAGTGAGGTTGATCTTCATAAGAGAGGCACATTGCCACAGTGAGTCCGGAATCTCCGTCAGATGATTATTGTGTGCGTCTAGTATCTCGAGTTTCTGGAGCGTCCCGATCGACTTGGGAAGCGCCGTAAGCGAGTTGTCCGCGCACGTCAAGATCTCTAACCACCGCAATTCGCTCAAGGTCTCCGGTAAGGCTTGAAACTTGTTGTGGTCTAGCTTGAGCGATCGTAGCGCCTGCAGGTATTGAAGAACCTCTCCGTCAAGGACAGAGAGTTTGGAATGAGAGAGATCAAGTGAGGTCAGTGGGGCAAGGGGCTGCTCAGGATTAGGTCGTAGCGAGAAGACGGTGATAGCATTATGAGATGCATCGAGGGATTTCAATTGAGGCCCAAGACATATCTCCAGCGAATGGACGCTGTTGTGGTCTGCGCTCAATTTCTCGAGGCGCGGCAAGAGACAAATGACGTTCAGGTCAATCACTCCATTTCTCCTGCAGTCGAACTGCCGCAGACTGACCAGCTTCCTGCTATCCTCCGGAATCTTGGACACCTGGTTTCCCACTATGATGAGTCTCTCCAAGTTCCGCAGTTGCCCGATCTCGTCAGGTATATGCGAAATAGAGTTGAACGAGATGTCCAAATCCTTGAGATTCTCGAGTTCGCAGACGATAGAGGGGAATTCAGTGAACTGGTTGTTGGAGATGTTAAGGGTGGAGAGATTGCGGAGGCGAGGGAAATACCAAGGCAGCTTGTCAATGCGATTGTTCTGCACGAACAAATACTGCAGCTCGGGAATGTAATCGAGATGTGCATCGTCCAGGTCTGTGATGCGGTTGCAAGAAAGGTCGAGCCGATGCAGAGTAACACTGTCGCGGACACTGTGGGGGACCTTCTTCATGGCCATGTGTGACATGCGAAGCTCGCGGAGAGTCGTACAATCTTGGATGAAATCGAGAGGGATCTCGAGCATAGGGTTTCGCGAAAGGTAAAGCGAGACGATGGACTCTGCATGCTTGTGTAGTTCCACCGGAATAGCGCGCAGTCCTCGGGAAGAAAGGTCCACGTATTCATAGTTGTCCAAGATGATGTTCTTCTCCTGTAAGAGTCTCAGGACATCGATGTCAATGAGAATATAAACATGCACTGACAGCGGTTCCCAGCACTTCACTCTTGTAGACGAAACGTAACACGAATGATATGCCCATGCTCCCTGCAATCTCCTCGAGTCCATCAGAAGCGTCGTAGCCTGCTTGATGCAAGCGTCGTTTGACAATCTCGGCAGGACGTTCCGTTGGACCAAGCACGCGCTCTGGAGAAATCGTCAATTACTGCGTACTTAGAAAGCGATGTGCACTCACCTCGTCTTCTCTCCTGAAGGTACAGTCTGTGCGTCTCCCTTTCTGCGCCCTTGAGAATCTTCTGGTTTAACTTTGGCATCAACGCTGCCACGGTGACACCGAAAGAGACAGAAATGATGTGATACTTGTGATTCGCAAGATAAATCCGAATCTTCCAGTTGTTGGTAGCTGTTTCCGATGAATAGGACAATGGCCTAGGAATAGTGCTGGCAATCGAAGGCTTCTTCACCATGCGATTCCGATTCCGATGGGGATTGAGACTGAGTGGGAGTACAGTGTCAATGTTGGGACGAAGAGAATCAGTACTGCTCGTTATCGATGCCACCGATGAAGATAGGCGGGGAAGAGAGACCTGGGCTGCAGTGACGCTCCCGTCTTCCCCGCCGCTCGAATATTCTTCGTTGGGTTCTTCGCTTTCGGGTTGGACAGCCCAACTCTCCGGCGGTACCCAGGATGGAATGTTGGGATCATCCGGCGTCTCGATGGGCCGACCTAAGCCTGGCAGTTGAATGGGATGTGATGTGATGGTCTTGGGCGAGACTTTGCTGTCCATGAAAGCATTGGCCAGCTGTTTCGACGCATTGATTGAAGAAGACCCGCGAGTGGGATATGATGGTGGCTGGATGAATGGGTTGCGAAAGTCAGGAGGGTTGCCATTGCGCGAACTCAAGCTATGGTCCGAGGAGTGACTTCGTGAATGAGTCGAGTATGACTGGGGGAAATGACCGCTACTGGTAGGAGATGTCGGAGACCCGTTGCGATGCAACGCAGTGGGATCTACGATTCCTCTTAGATCTTCAAGGTTTGTGTCTAGCCGAAGTTCATCATCCTTGGGAGGGAGACTCGGTGGTGTGTCGACATCGGAAAAGTCTCTCTTTCTCCGCTTTCGCTTGAAGTCCTGTTTCGGGGACGGTGAGACATTCTGAGGAGAGGGTGCTCGACGAGGTGCAGAGGAAGGGAGGTATGCAGCGTAATCCGGGACCGGAGGCGCGCGTAGGGAAGGATGTTCCGTGTCCTCTGAACCTGAACGTAGGCCAACTTTGGACCGCTTTGGGCGGAGGAGGCTTTGGAACATGGACGACTTTGATTTGCGAAGTTGCGGAAGGTGCAGGGCAGAGTCAGCCGGGTTATCGTAGATGCTCGCGCCTGAGCTGGACCCTTCACGCCCTTCACGCCCTTCACGTATGCTGAGGGTGCTATGTGACTCTGACCCGCGGCTGGGCCGGTGAGAGAGGCCGGTATGGGAGAGGCCGAGAGATGGAAGGGATGGAAACGAAGCCTTGTAAGTGAACGCCCGGTGGGACTTTGAGGGTGGAGAAGGCTACAGGACAGGCAGACATCAGCGTCAATCAAACGAAAGTCAAGGGAGATGAATGGAATCCGCAGTGACAAGCTGTCAGCGAGGGTGGAGGAGAAGGACCATTGGAAGTAAAGCTACGCACTGGCTCCTCCCATGGTGCAATGTCTGCGTTCCTTGTATGCGGTAGTCCGTCCAGATCCTGGGGTAGGATGGTCGCCTGGCCGTGGATGTCCACAGCATCCTCCAGCAAGGGCATAACCTCGATTGTGGTGGACATGTTCTGCTGATGTTTCCGCCTCTTATTCGTGGAGGTTTGCCGAATATGTCACGGACGATATCTTGAAAGAGAACAAAGGCTTGAATAATTGCAACCAGGGCAATTTAGGCAGACGTGCGCATTTGCCCAGCCGCCTGGATTTGAGTCCAACCGCCTTGCCGTGGGAGAGTGCCCACAATGGCGCCGACAAGCGCAGGGAACGACGTAGAGGTCGGGAGGAGGAGAGCAGATGGCAAGTTAGTACCCCGCCAAATCCGAAGCGGCACGGGACATGTGGACGGCAAACGGTCGGCAAATTTTATCTTACAGCTCAACTTTCCCTCAGCCCCCTCACCTCCTCCGTCCCACTCACGCGCTTTGCCCTGCCATGCCAGCCGTGCAGACAGGTAGGCACATGCGCTCCATGGGCGACAGAATGCGGGACAGTTTACGGCCCAAGCCGACATCTAAACCTCGCAAAATGCCTTGGGTTGAACTTGACTTCGATGACGACGACCAGAGGAAGCGAAAATCACCACTCAACGTGAACGGAATCAACGGGCACGGCGTCAATGGACACAGCAAAGGAAAAGAATATGTCAACGGACGCAAAAAAGCACGCACATCTATGTCTAATGGGTCGAACTCGTCACACACCGACACAGTATCTTTTGGAGACAAACCACTCTCCAATGGTATACCGAATGGGAAACCACAATCTTCATCAGCATCTTCCGAAATTTGGGAGCAGCGCAAGAACCTACCAATCGCGAAAGGTACGCGACCTAATAAGCTTCGAAGCTTGTCTCGCCCGTTAACTGGCTGTTCACAGGCAAAGTTGCTATCATTGACGAGATCCGCAAGAACGATGTTACTGTTCTCATTGGAGAGACTGGTTCTGGAAAAACCACACGTACGCATGAGTTCTTCTCCATCACTCTCTCGGGCTCTAAATTATATCATGTCTCAGAGGTTCCCCAGTACTTGCTAGAGTCTGGTCTTGCTGGCTCTGGCATTATTGCCGTCACACAACCACGACGAGTCGCCGCGACCTCCCTCGCCACTCGCGTAGCTACGGAACAGGGTACCAGTCTAGGCAAACTTGTTGGCTACTCGGTGCGATTCGATGAACGCACCAGTCCTGCTACGCGCATCAAATACATGACCGATGGCATGCTCGCAAGGGAGCTTCTATCCGACCCTCTTCTCAGTAAATACAGCGTCATCGTCGTTGATGAGGCACACGAACGCACTGTCACGACGGATATCCTACTCTCAAACCTCAAGACGATTCTAACAACCCGCAACGGAACAACGAAAGGGAACGACAAGGGGAAAGGGAAACAGCCATCGAACCCTCTTAAGATTGTAGTCATGAGTGCAACTCTCGATGCTGAGAAGTTTAGTCGATTCTTTTCTGCGTGCGTAGCCCCTGGCTTCCTGTGTCCGAAGCCCTGGGCTGATATCTCGTAGCGCCGAAATCATCTATGTCAAGGGCAGGCAACATCCCGTCAAGATTTACTACTCCGCCAAGGAGCAAACGGACTACCTGGAGGGCGCTTTAACGACCTTCTTCCAAATTCACACTGATCAGCCGCCCGGAGATGTCCTGATATTTCTACCTGGTGTGGCATGTACCATCATGCATCAGTTCTTGAAGCTCACAATTCCTCGCAGGTCAAGATGATATAGAGAGTCTCCAAAAATCGATACAAGGCTTAGCACGCCGATTACCTCCGAATGCAGTGGATGTCAGTACTTTCACGCTCTCCTCTCTCTCCATCTCTGACTGTCAATGTCTAGGTCCTAGTATGCACCATGTACGCCGCTCAAGCGTCAGGACATAACTCTCAGGTCTTCACTTCCACTCCAGCAAACACACGAAAATGTATCTTGGCCACAAACATTGCCGAGACGTCAATAACGATACATGGCGTCAAGTACGTTATAGATACTGGAAAATGCAAAGAAAAGTGGTACCTCACCAATGGTACTTCAGGTGGGTTGGTCCGAGTTCGAGGTGTTTCAGCGTTGACCAAGTGAAATAGGCATGAACTCGCTACTTACGAGAGACATATCACAGTCGTCTGCTATGCAGCGTGCTGGTCGTGCTGGTCGAGAGGTGCTTCTCTTCTCTGGCGATCCAGGCCCGAATGCTCACGCTGCAACAGGGTATGGGCCACTGTTATAGGCTGTACACGGAGGAGTCCTTCCAGAAGATGGCAATATCCGCCCAACCGGAAATTCTTAGGTGTTCACTAGCATCGAGCTATCTTGACCTCAAGTGCATTGGCCAAGATCTTGCAGAGATAGACTTGATGGACAAGCCAGATCCCGAAAAATGTATGCGTCTGATGGCCTCCTAGTGTCTCTCTAACATCCTTTCCAGTCATCTCAGCGGGCAAGGCCTTGTTCCTCCTCGAGGCTCTGGATGCCAAGAAGGAGCTAACCGCCATTGGTCGTACCATGACTTCCTTCCCTCTGGAACCCCTCTACGCACGCGCCCTCGTCGAGTCCAAAGAACACGGATGCACTTCGGAGGTCATCTCAATCATCTCGCTACTCTCAGCCACCTCCAAGCTCTTCGTCGACAACTCGGAACAGCGCGACACCATAAGTGACGTACGACGCAAGTTCAAGCACCGCTCAGGCGACCATCTAACCGCCCTCAACGTGTTACGTGCCTACGAGGATCTCTCGTCGGAGACCAAGGGAAAAAGGCGCGATTGGTGTCGAGAACACTTCTTCAACGAGCGCACGCTGTTGGAGGCCAAGGACATCTCGGAACAGCTTATTCAGGTTTGCAAGCGAATCGGGATGGATCCAGAGATGTCGTGTGGTGACGACGAGGATGCCATTTTGCGGAGCTTGGGTCGCGGGCTCTGTCAGAACTCGGCAGCTTTGCAAGCTGACGGCTCGTATAAGCAGCTCGTCGGGGGATCGGTTAGGCTCTTTCTCCTACTCCTTCTTGTCAACACTCATGTCTTTCAGATTGTCAAAATCCACCCCAGCTCGACGATGTTTGAGAAAAAGGTTGAGGCGATCATATATGATGAGTTGGTGAGTGTCTGAAGTAACTCAAGCCATCGAGATCGACAGACTAACTATTCGCGTCCCGCAGATTTATACCAACCACACATACGCCCGCGGTGTATCTTCGATACCGAAATATGTCATCCATAGTTACGGTGCTTTCAATATCAGGAAGGCATAGTACACTTGTTGAAGCGTCAGTTTCCATTGTAAAGAGACCAAGTTGCGCCGATACGTTCAAGTTCTTGTGTGAATGAGCCATCAAAGGGCCGAGTGAGGAGTGAGCTGGTAAGAAGAAATTCAAGGAGGAATACATCAGAGTTCTTGTTGTACAGTAACTATCGTACAACATAAAGCGGAAAGATGGGATACACGGACGGCGGGAAATGGACGATGGGAGGTATGTACTTATCGTACAGAAAGAATGATGAACGATGACAAAGAACGGTATGGATCTCTCAAACAAACGACTTCCTCGGTGCTTTCAAAGCTACAAGGATCGTCTTCGCCTCCTTAGAACCCACCGGGGATGATGATTTCGAGACTGGGACGAGCCTTAAGCAGTGATACGGAACCTGCCATTCCAGAAACGTCAGAACAAGCCTGGCGAGCCAAGGAACACACGTACGTACCCCAATGTGATCCATAAACCTGTTGATGCTTTGCTCGCGAGCAGGGCTGGGCTCGCGCTGCTTGACTTTGGGACTGGACGTCACCAGAGGGGAGGGTACACCCCGATTCAGGCCATACGCATTCGTGAGTTCCCTGATCTCCTCATCCTTGAGCTTCGTACAAGCTTTGATGGTTGGCGGGAAGCATGAAGGAGGTTCGACCTTGTTGCGAAGTCTGTCATTGGGAGATGTAGGTGTGAAGAGCTTCGACGGGAGAGGTCGCAAGAGGGGGGTGAGAGTTTGCTCCGGAGTCAGCGTCGCGTTAATACGGCGTGCCTCGCTGTGACGATGCGTGAGTAAGATGTCCACTCGAGAGACGACCGAGGCGAACCTATTGTGCAACTGCACCTCGATGTCTAGCATTCGCTGGTCGTGAGTCTTCGTCTGTTCGATCAGAGCATTAGGGATGTGTTCCTGCAGCTGTATCGTCGTGAGTACAGTCTGTGGGTCAATGTCATCATAGAGGTCGGCACCTTTCCTCGCACTTTTTCTCGGATCTTCTGTTCCACCGACTGCTCGATATCCAAGTAGATCTCGTGCCTCAGGCGATGCTTAACCGCATCCTGAATTCTGGCATGTAAGACGTCCTCGAGTCTGTCGATAGCATCGGCGTGCTCATCGCCTCTAGCCTCCAATTCGAGCCGCAGTTGCTCGACCTGTCCACGTCTCAGCTAACAAGAGGGAAAAGCAATATGGGACCCCGACCTTCTCTGATGTGTGAACTGCTGTTCCTATCGAGATGAGTGTGCGCCCTTTGCTCTCGAGAAGGCAGATTGTTTGACTGAGGGTCTTGAGGGAACCCTGCACATTCTTGAGTGTTTTGGCGATGGCCTCTATATCGGTGATTGGATCGGACTTGGTTTTCTCTGGCTGCATATTAGGATCGAGGAAATCACCAGGTCCCGCACTGGTCAGCGCAGTTTGATTGGGGCTCGTCTGAGTCGATGTGAAGGTAGCTGTAGGGCTAGACGTGGCTGAGCTGTCTGGCGTGGGAGGGATTTCCACTGATGGGCGTTTCGCGTTCGCACTCATATTGGCCGAGATTGGCGCTTAGCTTGAGGCAGTGGTGGGTAGGAGACACGAGAAGGGATAGCAACGCTCTGGTTTGAGTTAAGAAGGTGTAAGCAGTTACTCACTCCAGTCACTGCGTGGGGAGATCATTGTGTACAATTCAGAGACCATGCCCCATGAGGCAGCCGCGTGGAGGCACGAGGTACGGCCATAGACTGGCTATGAGCAAGTCATCGCGCATCGAGTGCAGAAGCTCAGTCGCTGTTGCTTCGCGGGCGCCTAATCCTTGCGGTCGAGTTGAATTATCCAAGTTTGTGGAAATTTCGGCAGACAGCGAACACAAGCACGCACATACTAGAGCGGATGTGACGCGTTCTCATTTTGATTATGGACTAGACAGGTCTGTGCTACAGCCTTCTGTGATTGTCAGAGATGCACCAATTGAATAGATATCGACGACTGACCTCATGGTGTAATCAATGCCTTCAACGTTGCAAGTAAATCGCCGTGGTGCTGTGTCAGCACCTTCTCGGCCTGTGCGCGCGAGAGTTCGAATTCATTGACCTGTGGCGTTGACCTTGAGCGCGCATCCTGCGGCTTTGACGTGGAACTTACGATGACATCGACATCCTCCTTCTTGATAGTGGCGGCTGTGGCGTCCTTGACGGCTTTTACAGGTGCTCTCTCCAGAATTCCGCCGGGAAGAAAAGCAGAGTCCATTTTGCCCTTTGAGTAAGAGCAGCCATCGGCGTACTAGGTCGGAAATGAGTCAAAGTCGTCGGATCCACAGATCCAGGACACGGACGTTTACGATGACCTCCGGCTTGCCATTCGCGATGCGGGTCATTTCAAGACTTGTGGATGCGTAAAGTCACAATTCCGACCTCCACGTGCGCTTGACTGCTCGGGCCGCAAGGCACAACAATAATGGGCGCAACCACTATCAGGGCGCAATCGTCCACAGTTCAAGATGACCAGGACGGTTGACTCTCCCCGCGGCATAGCTTTACGCTCCTATGCACCTTGTCAATGTTCTGTCAGGTGGACTCTTATCTTCCGCGTGCCTGCATGAATGATGCCCCATTTCGACTTCCCACTTGCGCCAGCACGGTCTTGATACCCCACGACCATGTCCGGGGCTCTCACCCAAGTTCCGAACCCTGCTGCATACGAAGTGGACGACAAGGTCGATTCCACAGAGGACCATGCAAGCGACGGTCTTGCCAAGTCGCACGCCCGGGATGGCATTCGGTTCGTGTCGTCGATAAGTAAAGACGAGCCTGTTGTCACGAAACGTGAGCTTTGGAGCTACTATCGTACGTGAAAGACAGCTTTTTCATCAACCTGCCAGCTCATTGGGAGACATACAGTGTACTACAACGGTGACAATGTATGACGGGCTCTTCCCTCCGTTGTGTGGACGACTCAATCCTTTGGCTCTAGGGCGTTGGTCCAAATGGCTACTCGATGACTCTCTTCCAGCTACTTGCCACGGGCGCAGGCTACGACCCCGTCCACGGCCCGGGGTCTTCATGTTCAGCGGACAACGCGTCGGGCCAGTGTGTCCTTCCGTGGGGAGGTGGAACTAAGGCTGTCGCTAGTGTCGTTCTTGTCGCTAACGGTATCAGCTTTGCGGTCAGTACCAGCTAGCTGATTGAGTCCTGTTGTTCTTCGATTTACGCGCCTTCACGTTCAGGTCATGACTCTGATCTTCACAACGATAGGATCGGCTGCTGATTACGGGACTTTCGGGCGTTGGCTTCTACTCGTGATAACTTGTATATGCTGGGCGGCGCAGTTCGCTAGCATGAGCTTGACCGGTAGGGCAAAGAGAGTGTTAGTTCGACCGACTGATTTCTAATCCACACACAGAACCGTCTCGCTGGGGAGTAGCCATGGCGTTATACATGATTGGCTTCATCTCTTACGGTGCAACCCTCGTATTCTACGCCGCTATCTTCCCCCGTCTCGCGCGGAACACGCCGCACTCCCGAGCGCTCCAAGAAAAGCATGAAAACGGAGAGGTTGACCAAGCAGAGTATGAAAGGGAAGAAAGTCTCGAGAAGAATCGTATCAGCAACATCAGCACGGTAAGGTGTTTATATCGTCCTCGACCTTGATGCTAATACGGTATAGATGCACAGTAACATCGGTTACATTGTGACACTTTGCTTGAACTTATCGCTACTTTTGCCGCTTGCCAATAACAGTCGCGTGAACAACTATGTCCTCGTGCTGTAAGCTTATTGCACATACTCACAAACTGCTTCTCACTACTCTCTAGCACCAATGCTTATTGGGTTCTCGTCGGCATTTGGTGGTTTATATTCCAGCAACCGCGGCCAGGACCACCGGTGCCCAAGGGCGAGCACTACCTGACCATAGGATGGAAGCAGATCTGGCAAGCCATGAGACAGTACAAGAAACTCCCATACACTTTCATCTACCTCTTTTCTTTCTTCCTCCTCGCAGACGTGAGCATGCCTTTTCCCCCATGGCCCCATGTCAAAATGCTGATCTAGTGGGCCCATCCAGGGATTAAACACCACCGGAACATTGGTGTCGATTTGCCAGAACGAAAAGTTTTCTTTCAGCTTTCTTCAGAACACGTACCTTGGTCTGGCGCAGGCTATCACCTCGACAATCAGCACACTGGGGTTCTGGTATATCCAGAGATATTGGAAGATCAGCACGAAGAAGATGGTACGTATGAATATACCGGCTCCGCTGAGTTTCCACATCTAAGCTCATTCCCATAGTTTGTCGTTACAAACGCTGTCACGATTATGATCCCGTTATGGGGAATGATAGGGATTTGGACAGAAACTATCGGGTGAGCGTTCTTGACTCGAGGTACCTGGAATTCCACCGACAACCAACAGCTTCCATAACGCTTGGGAATTCTGGTTCTACAACGTGGTGTTTGGTCTCTTCCAGGCTCCGTACTACGCGTTCTCACAGACGATGATGGCTGAGCTTACGCCGCCCGGGTTTGATAACATGGTGTGTTGTCTCGGTTGATTCTCCGCGCCATGCCAAGGCGACTCAACCTGTTGCAGTTCTTCGGCCTGTTCGGGCTGTCGAACAGAGCCTCGTCAATGATAGGACCGAATGTGATCCAGGCCATCATCAATGATAGCGGCAACAACTGGATGGGCTTTCCATTCCTCTTCGCTCTCTGTACATGCGCCTCATTGGTCATCTGGTTCATGGTAGATGTTGAGAAGGGCAGAAGCGATGCTGTCGCGTGGGCCGAGGACATTAGGGTCAAAGCGGAGGCCGACTCGCTTTGATGCACTGCTCTACGGATTCCGTTCGTGTACACCCAACAGTAGCAATAAATTCACGGCGTTGCCCAGCATTGCAATATGTACGTCCGTTCGATCCGTACGTATCCCAAAGGTAGCGGGCGCGCATCCGTAACATTGAGCCTATGACGCACTGAAGCCCCTGGCACAGGACGTTTTCATTTATAGGCTTCGATGGTCTTCGCTCGCTTTCCTTCCACACTACTACCACGACCTTCACCAACGACAGCGACTATTCTATACCCCATGTCACAGTATCAGAACTGGAACCCGAAATGGGGACCACCACCTCAAGGATATCCACCCTATGAAGCTAACGCGCCATATCCTGGCCCCACGCCGCAATATGTCCCTCCCGCACCGCAGACACAGGCGTATCCTCAAGACGACAAGAATCCGTACGAAGGCGAAAGATTCAAGCCAAAGAAGAAAATCAACGACCCCGTCTTCCTCATCCTCTTCATCCTACAGGTTGGTTTGGATTTACAATGATTCGACGATGTCTGAGCATGATTCCAGTTCATCGGCTTCGCCGTTTTGTCTGGGATAGCCATACAGTCTTGGGTAGCAGAGAGTGGTCTAGGCGGCGGCTTAGGGAAGTCCGGTGCCACTTCGGGGTCGAGTGTCACGTTGAACAGGTGCGTATCATCTCATGCTTCGATTGAGGCTGTTCATGACTCTTCGCGTGTTTTTAGCGCAGCCGTCTATCTCCTCCTTTTGGTCACTGCCGCCGCGCTCCTCTTGTCGACGGCGTACCTGATGCTTACAAGAATATTCACGCGTATGATCATGCACATCACGCTCATATTGAGTATCCTACTGAACATGTCAGTACCATCACCCATCCGACGCGAATTATTGAATGAAACCCTTCCAGTGGAATATGCATTTACTATTGGATCACTAAATACTATTGTGAGTCGTCCTCCAGTTCACAAAAAGATCATTGGTACGAAGTCAGTGTAGCCGGGGCAATCATCTTCACACTCATTGCTCTATTCTCTATCTTTTCCTACTGGGGCTTCAGATCCCGCATTCCGCTTGCGTCATTACTTCTACAGGTAGTGATGGATGTATCCAAACATCACATGAGCGTGTACGTTGTGGCCATGACTGCGCTCTTCCTTCAAGCCGGTCTGGCAGTGTGGTATACCTTCACTGTCATGGCCACGTACTCGAAGTGGACTCCTGGTAGCCCGTGTACGTATCTTATACGGTAACGCTCTTGAAACATTCACAAGTAGATGTTGTGTAGCTTGCGGATCGTCTTCGTGTTCCAGCGGTACAGTCGCTGGCCTGATCTTCTTCGAAACCTTCTCTTTCTTGTGGACATCACAGGTCATCGGAAATGTATCTCTTGCGACCTTAGCTGGTGGGCCATACGGCTCATGGTACTACTTTGGTCCCCGTCACATGGGAGAAATGGTACAGTCAATGTCGTCTGGGAACGCACGCGTATGCTCATCGAGTTCAGCCGAAGCACCCGACTATTTCTGCGTTCGGAAGGGCTTCAACGCTTTCCCTGGGCTCGATTGCCTTTGGATCCCTCATCGTCACCATACTGGAGCTACTCAGGATAATACTCAGGGCGGTGCAAAACAACGCTAGCGCAGACGGCCATCGCACGTCTTCTTTCTTTTTGACCAATGTCTTACTGATACAAGCGCATCAGCTGTGGAAGTATGTCTTGCTTGCTGCGCGGACTGTTTCATTGGATGCATCGAGAGTTTGGTGGAATATTTCAACAGATATGCTTACATCGAGATTTGTTCGTAGTCCTCTCGACTTTCTTGACCTTGATGCCTGACCGCGATCTACTAGCGCTGTACGGGAAGGCGTACATTCCAGCTGCGAAGGACACTTGGCGCTTGTTCAAAGATCGTGGAATTGATGCGCTCGTCAACGATTCCCTCGTTGGCATGAGTAAGTCATATAACTGACCTGGACAACTACGATTTGACACCTTGGCGCAGCTTTGACCTGGGGCGCCTACGCGATCGGACTCTCATGCAGTCTATTCGCGTACCTGTACTTGCGGTGTACGTGACATTGGTGACAACTTTGATTCATGCCAACGAAGTACAGACACATCCCCGTCTTACAACGACGATGGACAATACACTGCGCCTATGCTGCTCTTCGCATTCCTCATTGGCCTCCAGTGCAGTATGTCCATTCATGCTTTCGCGTTGTCTGCATCTCAAGTCATTTACTTAGGTTTAACGCTTTCCTCTGCAATCGAAGCTGGAGTATCTACCATGTAGGACAATTCTTCAATGTCCGCAGCATTAGCTGATTAGAGACTTTCAGCTTCGTCGGTCTCGGGGAAGACCCAGAGGTTTTGGCTGTGCGAGCACCAGAGCTTTTTGATGTAGGTCACATTCAAAAACACAAGAGGAAGAATATTGAGACCTCCGTACAGCTCATTGCTTCAACATATCCCCAAGTTACACGTGGCGTACAGCGTTCATGAAGAGAGCGTCTTGTGAAGTAAATCGGGAACGTTTGACTTGCGACACTGAATTTCTGTACGACTCGGACTGTCGATGTGATCTTCGCTTATCTGACTATGTCTTGTATCACGTACTGCCGGTGCGGAGTAATTGTTTGTGGAATGACATGCGCTCGTCTAATTACTACTTCACAATGAGAGGCGCCAGGGTCTTGGTACGCGGAGGACAAATGAGGGTCTCTTTGCGCGAAGTGCTCGTTTACTCAGCCGGCGCCAGCCGACCATAGTGATCGTTATCTTTCAGCCTCTTTCCATCATGACCTACGAAGTCTTCGCAATACCCTTGCCCCCTTCGCCAGAGGACGTCCACCGCTTTATCGACATTCGTCTTTCGTGTCTCAAAGACTCTCCCTCTTCTTTTCGCAGCGTTTACGCCGACGCGCTCAAACTGCCTCGGGAGACATTCATCCGTCGTATAGATGATCCAGAGGTTCTGACCATGATTGTCAGCGAAGTAGCCACCGGGAAATGGATTGGCACAGCCGGTCTCAAGTCAATGAAGGCAGTTGGTATGCCTGCCACGGTCGGGGAGAAGAGGATGCTGTTCACTCTTGTAGGTCTGTGGGTGCATCCGGACCACAGACGGAAAGGTGTCGCTAGACGAATGCTCGAGTATGGAACACAGTGGGCCAGAAGCTATCCCATTGACGACGACAAAGCCAAGTGTATCATTGCAGAGGTGTTCGCGGATGTCGAGGCAACTGAGTTGTACAAGAGCATGGGCTTCATGGAGGAACGGCGGCTTGCAGCAGGCGACAGGCGGGTGCTTCGTTTATCGTTGACGATCAGTTGAAGTTGGTTTGCAGTAATGTCCTGTTGAACATTTCGGTAGTAAAGGCACGATCCAAAAGTCGACGACTGATCTATTCACACATCTACAAATCTACTTCTTGACCGACATGGATCTATGCATCTTCATAGCGTTGCTTGCCAGTACGTTTCGTTCTCCTTCATTGAATTGGTGATACAACTCAGCAGCCGTTCCAGCAGGGACGGCGGGATCTCCGTTTACCAAACCAGGCAACGTCACATCAATGAACTCTGCAAGAGGCATCCAGTGCTTTGACAAAGCCTCAGTGGTTCCGGCGTCTAATATGGAGAATAAATAAACAGAAGAAACCCAGTAGAACAGGCATACCGTCATGCAGCTCGGATTCGACCAGAGGTGGTATCAACTCGGAGACGTGTATAGGTGTGTCCTTGAACGTAGCCTGCAACGATATTGTGTAGCTGTGCAGCGCTGCCTTGGTTGCCGCATAGTTGGGCGTCCAAGGCATCGGATACATAATCATGCCCGAGGTGACGGTGACTAACGAGGTATGGCGGCCTTCAGCCTGTATGAGGGTGGTCAGCGACCGTACATCAAGTCTAGGAAGTTGAGACAAACAGCGAGTTTCTGGAAGTGAGGAAGGAGGACATTGATGGCGAAGACATTGGCTGTATAATTGACATAGAACTCTTTGAGCATATCTATCATATGAAGTCAGCACAAGGGTGGATTGACAGGAATAGGTCAAGACTTGCTCTCATTCTTGAACGCCTTTGGCTGGTCGAGTTCGAACGGGAACTGTATGCCAGCACAAAGAATGACAGCGTCCAGCTAGCGATCGCGTCGATATTGATTGCATATGACGGATCCTGTGACGTACCTCCGGATACGCCTGGATGATTCCCTCCAAGCTGTTGGTGAGAGTTTCCTGATCGCTCGATAGATCCAGCAACGCAGTCTGCAAGCCTTTGGCCTTGAGTTCGTCGAGACGCGACTGCCGCCTGCCTGCAGCAATGACTGTGGGCTTCGAAGGGAGCTCAGCCAGAGCGAGAGCGAGGGCGCGCCCAATACCGCTCGTTGCGCCAGTGACAAGAATGCATTTGCGAGAACCAAGACCAGCAGACATGATGGGAGGATGAAAGCCTGATGATTCGGGTGCAGTGCTTATATACTCCACAGAGGAGTAGAAGATGTCTTGGTCTGGATGATCGGACTCTACAAATGTCAGCAAGATTGTTCAATTTCTAGAAGCTCGTATAAACGGTCTGCAAATATTCACTGGTGACAGCTTGGCTGTGAACACATTGTCCTGCCGTCTTACATATGCCAGCTTTAGATCAGGTCGAATGATAAGGAGAATTACGAGTCATGGTAGAAAGGACAAAGAAGGCGCTCAAGTACAGTGTGTATTGCTCTGATAATCATACTTATTATGCATACATAGTGACCACAAGTCGTCGTCGTGCTTTGTGATGCTGCCGTATGTTGATGCGCACTTGAAGAATACGAGATTCGACAACAGGCTGTCTAGCTAAGTGAGTACAGTCTCTGTACCCAAGTAGTACATGATAGGACGTCTTCGGAGTCTTCATCTTTCGAATTCGAATTGTGCGCGCACTCCAAAGCGTGTCCTGATCAATTGATTTCTGGATAACACGAGCATTTAGAAGCAGCGCCTAACAAGAATGACTCTGTCGGAGTCTGCTTGTATCTTGGCGGAGACTTCGCGACTCGCGCCCTGCCCGATTCGGACACATGGATCAATTCAGTCATTCAGGGTCAGAACAATCGATCACTTACTCTTATTGAGTCAACTTGACTCCCCACACAATATGTCAGTCAAAACCGGGGAGAAAATGACGAGTCTTCGTACTTTCCAGAACGAAATCGAGGATATCCATCACCGCGAACTCAATAAGCAGCGTCAGCAAGGCGTTGCGACTATCATGAAAGAGAAAGCAGGCAAGGATCCGCACAAGGCGAAGGGCAAGGGCAAGGTCGAGGCGGCTGCCCCGGAGGTGGTTGAGGAAGAGCCACTCAGCAATGTCGACCTCGCTGAAGTTGAGGAGAAGATCATCGTGAGTTCGTCGCCAGTCCGAAACAAGTTGATGCCGATAGCAATTCACGCAGACACAATTGCTCTCCAAACTTCCTGCAGACTATGAGCGGGCCCGCGACACGCTAGCAGTAATAATAACACGTAACTTTGGCGAATACGTTCTACGGGTAGGTGTCCAGCCTCCAAATGCAGCTCTACTAGCCGGTACGCTTACGGACGAGTCGGATGGCTGGACTGGGCAGGAAAGAACCGCGGAAGATCTAGTCTTTTTGCAAGAGAAACTCACGGAGGCAGTCGGTGAAATCGGTGGACGGGTAAGTGGTATTGGCATCTGGCCTGTTCACCGCAGACGAACGTTGTTTAGGTGTCTGTTCTCGTTGACGTCAAGACACTTCATCCAAGATTAACCCTCCTGTTGCGGCTCCCCCCTCCGAATGTTTCTCTCACTCCCGAAGTACGGTGCGCTGTCGTTGGAAATGTTGACAGTGGAAAGTCGACTACTCTTGGTGTATTGACGCGTGGTACGTCTCTGCATCATCGGAACGTCGGACGCGTCAATGACTCATGGAATAGGCGCTCTCGATGATGGTAGAGGACGAGCACGAGTGGCCCTGTTCCGTCACAAGCATGAAATCGAAAGTGGCAGGACATCGTCTGTTGGAATGGAGGTATACATACATGTTACTTGTCCTGGTCAGCTCTGACCTCACCTATACGTAGATTCTCGGTTTCGGGCCTTCTGGAGCACCAATACTACCCAACATTACCCCTTCTGCAGACCCAGAGGTTGTACGGAGGGAGAAGCTAGGATGGGAAGACATTTCCGCCCAAGCGGCCAAGATAGTTTCATTCATCGGTAGGTTGAGCGCTCACATTTCTAAAGAAGCGCTTTGTAATGTCTCTCAGATCTGGCTGGACATGAAAGATACTTGAAAACAACATTATACGGCCTGACTTCAGGCGCTCCTTCATGTGTAATCCTGATAGTCGGTGCCAATGCGGGACTGATTGGGATGTCGAAGGAGCATCTGTCCATTGCGTTGGCTCTCAGCGTGCCCATTGTAGTGTGCATCACGAAGGCAAGTTGCTCGAGGCTTGCGCTCCTTTCCGTTGGTTTGAGCGAGCCTATAGATCGATATGACTCCCGCAAACGTAATGAAAGATACAGTAGAGCAAGTTGTCAAGATTCTGAAGAGCCCTGGATGCCGGTAAGTAATTTCCAGCTTTCTCCAAGACTCGCAACTCAGGTCTGTACTCCCTTAGAAAACAGCCAGTCTTCGTCAAATCAACCGAGGCTGCAGTTGAGATTGCAACGTCATTCGGAAAGACCAAGTACGATATGGAATTCTTGGCCCTTGGACGCTTCCTGAAGGATATCTATGTTCTAGAGTTTGTCCCATCTTCCAGATATCTAATGTTACCGGCGAAGGTCTCGATCATGTAAGCCCGTGGTTTTTTGGCGCCTCAAAAATGACCAATGTCTCGTTAGGTCCGCACCTTCTTGAACCTCCTCCCTTCTAGTGAGGGCGACAAGGAGAAGTTTGCGCCCAATCAGCCATTAGAAGTATGCTGCACATCGTTAGGGCTTGTGGCGCCAATGTTAACCATTCATCGCAGTTCTCAGTCACCGAGGTGTGGTCGGTGCCGTACGTTGGCACCGTCGTGAACGGAATCGTCAACAATGGGCGGGCAAAGATCGGTGATCCAGTGCTTTTTGGGCCGGATTCGAATGGGAATTTCACGCCTACCGTAATTAAGGATATGCAGCGTAAAAGGTGAAGATGCCGCTTGTCCATCAGTACGTACTGAGCGTCTTATTAGAGCGCCTGTGAAGACGATGGAGGCTGGGCAATGCGTTTCCCTTGCTCTCAAACGAGTATCTCGCGACACCGTGCGTAAAGGAATGGTTATCGTAAGCAGAGCCGATACACCTCCCAATGGTGAGGAAACCACTACCGCTAACGTGCGAAGCTGATCTGAAGTATTGTTTGGTAGCCGTTCGTCGATTCGAAGGGCAGGTACTAATACTCTAGTCGGTGTCTTCTTCGCGGAGTTTTGACGCCGGCTGATCTTGTCTCCTAGCCACAACACGACACTACAGAAAGGATACCAGGCGAGTCTCGAAGCTGTCATCTTGAGGTGCTTCTAGCTGACTTGCGGATAGGCCATGTTGCACTGTGGCGTACGTCGGGTGCTTCCGGTATCCAACGAAAGCTAACGGGGATTCTAGGCTGTCAGACAGACCGTAAGGATAGTTAGTATGGACCATCCGCAGGGAATCATGCGTACAGGTGACCGAGCAACGGTCACCTTTGAGTTCATCTCGCATCCAGAGTTTGTGAAGGAGGGGATGAAGCTGCTGTTCCGAGAGGGCAAGACTAAGGTTTGTTTTCGGCTTGTCTGGTTTCTTTTGCTGACATCTTGAATAGGGTTTGGGTGTGATAACGAAGCTGTTATGATCGTGTTCTATGTGAAGGAGTGTATTTTTTGGTTGTAGACGCGGACAATGTTGTGTTAACAGTATTCCAGCAGTACTCTATATAGGGTTTATTTTTTCTCATAATGATACAGGATCTAGGCAGACATTCAATATGTCGTCAATTGTTTTCGTCGCCATCAGGGCTGCCCTCATGGGGACATATCAGGGCGTCGTTCGTGGCATTTGGTTATCCTCGGTGATCGTCAGATCTTCCACCTTTCATCCACCACTCTTTCCGCCCTCGAAGTTTGGAACTACGGTGATAAATCTTAGAAACGGCGACATCTGCGTGCTATGCGTATCTCACATAGTCCGGCGTTCTCTGAGGCGCGAATCGCGCTGTGCGGTCCAGGGTGGCAAGGAACGCATCAGTTTGGACCTCACCGAGACGACCTTTGTCTGATATCAGGATCACGTACTTATTCTTCGGCATTCTATGCCCAGAATCTGCCACAGAGCAAAGGTGACGACACGAACCATTATTAGCTACGAGCGTGGGCAGGCTGCTCAATATGGATATCGGTGGTCATAATTTGTGCTTCGATATTCTCTCTTCGCTCCCACTGCCACCGGCCCCCCTTGCTTGACGTCGTCAACAAGGTTTCTTTCCGCCTACTGTTCATTCTCTCTCCCTGCGTGCTCTTGCTGTCGCGCCTTTCGCGCTGTGCCCTGCCATGTCGGGCGACCCCAGACTGTCGCGGAGCACCAGCAAATGGTCTGAATACGTGCGTCTCCCTCTGTCTCCGCTGCTGTAGATGAAAAGTAACACCTCAAAGTCCAACTTTGACACGCCCTATCCCTCAAGAGCCGTCAGTCAGGAACTACTCTCGTTGGCAAAAAAGGTGCCACACTTTCACGCCGCCGTGGTTCCCGCTGTTTACCTGCTCTCTGCCAGTACTCGCTATCTCCAGACCCGCAGCAATGGGGTGCCGATCTTTCTCCAGACCTGGTTGAACCCGATGACCATATACACATGCCCAACAACGAAAAATCTCACGACATCGAGCTCGGTGGGCACGCTGTCTCCATGCGTGGACTCACCAACCTTGGTTGCCTCGTTGTTTTGTGTGCTGGAATCCTTGCTCTCTTGTGCGTTCTTTCATCGACTTATTTGATCCGGCATTCTCATTCAAATCATGCCCTCTTCAGCATGGGGTACCCGGTTGCGAGCTACTACGCGAAAACTCATCTAACAAATCAAGGCGGATTCAATCTTGGGGGACTAAATGCTAGTGGGCAGGTACACTCGCTCTACAACCATCTCCGCCTCTCCACCTCTCATCATTCTCCCCCGTCCAGGTGCCGGATATAGCTGGGAATTGGGGCTTAATCGACGACGATACACCGAAAGAGGCCTATACGCGCAAATCGTGGGAAGATGGCTCTACGACCATGCGCCTTGTTTTCTCCGACGAGTTCAACCAAGACGGGCGGACTTTCTATCCAGGAGAGGACCCGTATTGGGAAGCGGTAGATTTGCATTACTGGGTGCGGCGTGTTGTGTCCTGTGTGTTGAATTCTCAACTCAAGGTCCCTTCTCAATGACAGGGAACAAACAATCTGGAATGGTATGATCCTGCTGCAATCACAACACAGGACGGCTACCTGGTCATCACGCTGTCACAGAAGGAAACTCATAATCTGCATTACCAAGGCGGTAAGTGGCGCTTGAGGTTTGGCATCCAAGTACTCACAATGTTCGCCCCAGGCATGGTGGCCACATGGTGAGGTGAAGTTCGTGTGAACCGACGCCGTCATAGCTCACTGCGGCTCCAGGAACAAGTTTTGCTTTACTGGAGGCTATATAGAAACCAACGTCATCCTCCCTGGTACTGATAATGTCCTGGGACTCTGGCCAGCCATATGGACGATGGGGAACCTTGGGCGTGCCGGGTATGGCGCGACTCTGGAAGGCATGTGGCCGTATACCTATGGTGCGCCACCCACCACTTCAGAGATTAGAACTGACAATCGACCGACTCAGACGCGTGTGATGTTGGCACGGCTCCGAATCAGACGCTTAACGGACAACCACAACTTGCCACTGTTGACGGTGATACGGGCAAAGGTGGTGTCTTGTCATACCTGCCAGGTCAAAGATTGTCGAGATGCACATGTTCTGACGATACCACTCATCCTGGCCCCAAGCATTCCGACGGAACGTTCGTTGGTCGGTCTGCTCCAGAAATAGACGTGTTTGAAGCTCAGGTCAGGCAGCGACTTCAAGGCTCCTTTCTCCCTGCTATCTGTAGCTGACTCTGCTACATAGATCAATCAGGACACTCTGATAGCGCAGGTCTCTCAATCAGGGCAATTCGGAGTAGGTTTACAATCCTTTGCGCCGTCTCATCTCGTATCAATCTTCCGCACAGCCCTTTAATTATGCGTATGATTGGGACAATTCTTCGGCCAACTTTTACGTCGCAGACCCGGCAATATCCGAGTTGAACACATTTACGGGCAGTGTCACTCAACAGGCGACCTCGTGCGTAAGCTGCTAACTTTTTGGCTCACTGTCAATGACTGTTGACAGTGTCGTCACCAACACCGACACCAACTGCTATGAGAAGACCGGTGGCTGCGCGTCAATATATGGGTTTGAGGTGCGATATCTGACAGGCTCATCCTGCACCCGTCCGTCTGACCTACTTTCTCTCGCTCTCGGCAGTATCGAGGTGGCTACGACGACGGCGTAGGTCAAGTACCATCCTGCGAACTGCGTCACTAACACACGGTCCAGTACATTACGTGGATATCCAACAACAAGATTGCATGGTCTATCAAAGGAAACGGTGTTGGAGCTGACAGTAGAGTGGATATATCCGCAAGATCGATACCTCAAGAGCCATTGGTACGTGTCTGATCTTCGCGGGAGTTTCACGGTTTCCAACATCGACACAGTACCTGTTGGCAAATCTGGGAATGTCCACCAACTTCGGCCCAGTTGATCTGGCTCATCTGGGATTCCCTGTCCACATGAGCATAGACTACATTCGCGTGTATCAACCGGAAGACTCCATCAACATAGGCTGCGATCCTCCCGACTTCCCGACAGCTAACTACATCAACACGTTCGTTGTCATCTCTTGTAGGAAAGCCCACCTCTGACGATTACCCAGGTACATTGATGCGTATCAGAACGCGAATCTCACGACATGGGTCGACGACTTCAAACAGCCATTCCCGAAGAACTCCTTTTTGGGCCAATGCTAGCATGCATGAATTATAGAAACCGACCTCTAGCCCCTCAGACATTTATTTGCATTATTGGCCTGCAGTATTGAACTACCCACCTTCCCTCATTGCATTATTACTGGACTTTCGTTCTTGTTGTCGGACGATACACGCCATCTTACTTAGTACTGTCACGCATACACATGTCCTTTCCCGCGGTTTCTTTCGCGGTGTTGTTGTATTATCTGTATTTCTTAAAGGCCAATAGATTCGGCCTACGACTTGATGGGTCTATCTGTGGTCTTTGGCGGTTCATGGACGTACTCAGCTCTAAATTACACATCCCAAATGCACTTTGTGTCAGCTTCGCTATCCAGACCCAGCATTTCGCTACTTTGCATGGTAACGAATGTTAGTATATGTAATGCTCTGGTGCTCTCGAATACTGACGTGATGCATGGACCGTGGCGGCGTGGCGCACTGCTTGCGGCTTGGGCGTGACGTGATGTGCCAGTCTGACTCTCACCACTAAGATCTCTTTTCAACATCGTTTTCGCTTGCAACCAAACAATGGTATGAGGGACTGCTGCAGACCCGCTCTGCCCTGACGAGTAGTTTAGGCTCCACGAGGACTTTCCGCTGAAGAAAAGCGCGTCAAACTGTTGGAAATCTTCCATGAAACAGTGTGTCGCGTCGCTGCACGATTCCCTAGTCGTCTGACACGCCCACCTTCTAGAAAGACTTCTTCCAGGCGCGTGTCACGTACAAATGGCTCTATTGAAGGAGGGTCTTAACCTGTCCATTTAGCTCAAGGAGCTCGAAAAGTTGGGGCCCAAGATGAAAGGCATCGGTATGGCGGCGACGCGTTCCCTACGTCCGCGCTCAAGAACCTCTAGTTTCTCAGTCAGTCAAGGAAGTACTGCAGTCACTCGTCGACGACGGACTCGTGCAAGGCGACAAAATCGGTTCCTCGAACTGTACGTTCCTCTGTGCCGTACGCGTCGTTACACCCAACTCGGAAAAACTTCAGTTTTCTGGAGCTTTCCGTCTCAACAAGGCGCCGCAGTCCGTATACATGCGTCTGCTCCGGTCCGAGCAGGATATTCACAGCATATATCCAGCTTCAAACACGCCTCAAAACGGCTCAAGAAACGCATGCCGCAAATCAGGCACAAATCGATGAGGTCAAAACCCTCATTCTTGTCGAGAAACAGACGAGGGTCGACTCGGTTTGATCGACTGTTTCAACGATTATATGTGTGGCTTCTGACTAGATCCAACCAGGAAGAGCGCGCCGAAGCTTTGGCTCAGCTCGCCCGATTGAAAAAGGAACTTGCGCAACTGGAGAAGGAGCTGAGCGCGTATGGAGCCTGCGACCCAGTCAAGCTCGAGGAGACTAAACGTGGGATCACCCTGGCAAAGGAAGCTGCTATTCGATGGACTGGTCAGTCGCCTCTGAATCGTCATTGGCTCGAACTGTGTTCACACCGGGACCGTAGAGAACTTCTGTATCGCCCTGTCTCACCTGCAACGCCAAACTATGATGGAAGCAAGCGAAATACGACAGCATCTCGGCGTGGAAGACGACTACGAGGATATATGCTAGTGGACCTTCGCTTTCTGTGCTTGACTCTGTACTTGCTCTCTGCTCTCTGCCCTTGCTCTTGCTCTTGCCTTGTATTCACAACTGTCTGCTTGAAAGTATCGTATCGCTTAGACTGTTCGGCTTCCTGTTGTACAATCACTAGAGAACGGTTTCATGACTGCTGGCCTCCGTCGCAACTTGCAACACGAGCGAACTACGGCTGCACACCTTGTGCGCGCTTTTTATCCTCGGCCTGGCTTGATTTCACGACCAGCGGACTACGCATTTCGACCTGGACCAGGACACAGACGTCGTATTGATGCGAATCCTTGATTAGCTTGGAGGTTCCGAGTACCGAACGCGTGTTTCGTTGGTTTAATCTACGCTAATAGGTACCTGCAAAGACCACAGGAGAAGAGAGCTGGGGTCCACCTGGGTTGACAGGCGCCTCTTTCATGCATCCAGCCGTCATTACCGAGAAATCGCAGTGTTAGCTCTGAATTGGACTTCCAGAATCTTGATATTTATCGTGGATATTTTATGACATTCTAGCAAGTCTAGGGAACGGATCGTAGGGCGACGGGACATGTGCATAGAATGCCTATCGGTACGTACTTAGAAACTCCTCTCTGAGGATCATGGACACGTCTTGAGCAATGTAGTCCTGGTCGGATCTACCAAATCTCTGTTCTCTTGCAAGACTCTGTGTTGAAGCTCTGGCAAGTGGAGTCCCCGTTGAGAGTCAGGGTCTGACAGGCCGCGACGAGAGAAATGATGAATTTTGTAACAGCCAGGTTATTCTTTGCGCTAGGCGATTTAGCGTGCAAGACGCAGAAAGAAGGACAGGCACGGATTGAAGGACCTGCGGAGTCTGATCGTATGCATGAGTACCGCCACCTGACTCTCGAGCTTTGGCTGCCTCTGCACATATTCTTGTGACCATACAACACACGACGATACCTTCCAGAACAACAGATTATGCATGTAGAGCTGCTGAGGTCCATCAGGTGAGCTAGTGAGGTAGCTTTGAGCGCGTGCTCACGAAGAGATAGCACGCGTCTGATACTTGAGGGCTGCGAACTACTTCAGCCCTGGATACTTTGGCAGCAGCGTCATCTCATCATTGTCGAGTCGATGACGCGCCGTAGCGCCTGGCACAAACAATCTCAAGAGGGCAAGAGGGATGGAGGCAGGGGTACAGAAAGGAGTAAAATTGTCAGATGAATGGTAAGGATTGAAGCGCATGACGATCCTTCAATTGAGTTTATGTCTATTGACTGACGTACTTGGGAGAATCACTCCGAGAACGGATGAGAGGTTCGAGGAGAGTGCCTCGGGGACACGTATGTGTTATCTCGACCAGGAAGGCATACAGCTGCCACGACACCAGCCAGTCCGGGAGCACCTCGCTTCACAGCGGAGTTTGTTGGTGGTTTCCACGTTGAGTCCACGCGAGAAAAAAGAGTTCTGATAGACACGAGAGCGCCACGAGGACGAGTGATAGACTTGGCAACCGGAACGCCGAGTCTATATCCTGGGTGAAACCGTGAAAGAGGTAGATGTGACGCGTGAAGTCCACTGCAAGTGAGAGATAGACAAGATTGTGTCGATAATGAAGGTCAGCATGAGACCGAACGCGTGTACTGTACCGTAACAGTATCCAGGTGACGAGAGCGAGCAAGTCCGGTCAGGTTTATGAATTTGGCTATTTTGAGTCAATTTGTGAAGCCATCAACAGCCGAATGCTCCCCCCGCCGTCGCTATCGGAGTGGGTCTTCGGGGTCGGCATTACCCGATCCAGATAGGGCGTTGGGGTATGCGGGGATTGGAAATGAGGGGTATTGCCCTGGTCAACAAAAATGAGGGATTGCCGACGTTTGAACGAATAAATGGCACATAAAACGAGGGACGCAGGCAAGACTGAAGTGAGAGATGAATGTGTGAGAACGTAGTCCAGGTGAGAGCCCGAGAGATCCAAGGAGAGATGGTTTCGGGATCAGTTGACCACAAGTGCACGTGCATTTCGGTGCCTCAACGTTCAGAGCTGAAAAAGGGACTCAACTAGTGTACGGTATCAGGCCCCCAAACATTGGGCTCTTGACCTCGCAAAGCATCTTCTGGCAGCGCCCTTCATGTCGATTAGTCCATCGGCATCTGTATCAAACGGCTCGGAATCAGCAACAAAGCGCCGCAGGACGAACGAGATGAGCCGCTCGGACCAGGAGCACGGCGGGTTCGACATCGCACAGAACGCACACGGCCATATTCCCAAGCGGGGAGCGCGCGCCTGCACGGCGTGCAGAAAAGGGAAGAACAGGTGCGAAGGAGAGGTGAGCAGTTCCTTTTGAGCTGCACAAGCGTCCGCTCACTGGACCGTCCATCCGTCCCGGCCCGGATAGGCTCCTTGTCGTCGATGTCAGCTCAGCGGCACGCCCTGTCTTTTTGAGAAGCCAGAGAAGAAGAATCCGCAGGCTGTGGCGGGCGCCAGCGTCGAGTGAGGCTGCTGCTCCCATCGCCGCGCTGCTCGCTGACACCGACCCCTAGACGAGTCTCACGCCTCGAAGGCCAATATCTCGTATGCGCGGTGCTATTATCTCATATACGACTGGTATTGACATCTCCGCGTCCCAGGTCATGCAGAGCCATATGATTGGCATGCAGTCCTCTCTGGATCGTATCCTGGCCGTCGTCCAGAACCAGGCCGGGGCGTCCGGGGCCATGGCCCCGCCTCCCCAAATCTTTACGCCACCTCAATCAGGACCAATGTCCCCGCCCTCCAACGGCGGAAGCGGCAGATTCCCTCCTCTCCCTGGATTTGCTCCGCCAGTAGGAAATAGATTCCCACTCTTCGCCGTGTTCTAAACTTTCCATATCTAGCCACACAAGTACGCGACATACGGAATAGTTCCGAGCACCGCACCGTCCTCGGACGATGAATCTGAGGACACTCTACCGCGTTCGACTCTCAATGCACCCATCGAAGCTCTCCAAGGCCTGGCCAATGCAGCGGCAGAGGCAGCAGCGGCCCCGTCTGCTCAGCCACCACGGTATGTCAAGTGCTTGTTCAACCATAGAAACTTCCTGATCGCTAGAAATATTCCCATAGAGTGAAGAAACGCAAGAGAGCTGAGCCAATCCCGAGGAACGCGTTCCCACACGTGGTTGAGAAGGTAATGTTCTGTACTCGCCATCAGATCGTGTACTGACCAGTTCCCAGGGTCTCGTAACCGACTCTGAAGCACGCGAGTTGTACAATATGTGAATTTTCCAGCGCCACCTCGATACTTTAGTGTTGATGTAGATCAATTAGATTCTTCGCGGGTTGCCATCTATTCATCCCACTCTTCGATCCGTCATACGACACCTATGAAAGCCTCATGGAACGCACTCCTTGGACATTCGACGCCATATTGGCCATAGCCGGCAAAATTCGGAGCGGTAGCGGGCCATTGAGTCCGACCTTCTACAAATGTCTAGAGGAAGCTCAGGGTATCGCACGCTCATCTCTCTTCGGTCCCGTGGTCCGCAAGGAAGCGGTCCAAGGTCAGCCTACTATTTTCTCAGTGAGGAAGTGGATTAACCTCGTTGTTATCATCAGGCATGTTATTGCTGGCCGCATGGAGTACGAACGGATGGCTCCCAAGTGGTCATGCGATGCGGATGGCGTTGGACCTGGGACTGCACCGTGCCTTGGAAAAGCTCGCTGATGATAGCGGAAAGCAAAGAACAGAAGAAGAGGAGAGAGACCTAGGTAGGATTCTTTCCCCCAGATGACCGTGCTGTGGCTGAAATGACGTTAGTCGTCTCTGCTCGAATATGGCTTTGCCTTTATTGGTTCGACCATCAGTAAGCGTTTGTCATGTATCCCCCAATATGTCTCTAAAGTTAGACAGAATGAGCCTTGGGACTGGAAGGCCAATCGTTCTTCGTGACGAGAACTCAATTCGCCATTGTCGTCTGCTCTTAAATCATCCCATGGGATCACCAACTGACGTCCGGCTGATTGCCCAAGTTGAGCTTATCGCCCAGAAAAGTACGCTCGTTCTCACTCAGCGATGAATGACGACTGACACGGAGACAGCGCAAATTTACGAAACCTTGGCTCCATTGAACGGTCAGGTCAACCATAACACTTTGGCGTTCATCAGGCGCGCGAATGTCGCCCTTGATAAGTGGTGGCAAGACTGTGATGACCTTCATCGTAAGTAGAACCGCATCTGCGGAAACATAGGAACTCATCATTTGGACACGCAGATCAAAGCATGGACGAGCAATCTCTCCTCCGGAAAATACTTGCTGGCGAGCTTCACTATGCCAAGCTATGGCTCGTCTGTGTCGCGCTGCGAGGGGTGGCCTGGGACAAGATGCCGTTCGAGCAACGAGAGTTGGCGTTCCAGGCTAAAGATGCAGCTTTCAATTGTTTATCAATCTTCTTGACGTCTTCGGAATACCGGTGCGATTTTTGAGAGCCAAGCTGCTGTTCAATGCTCATATGCAAACTAATTAGGGCCGCTCTCCGCTATGCGGTTCACGATAGTCTCGTGACCGCAGCGTTTTCCGGACTGTTCCTCCTCAAGATGGCTAGTCTCTTTCCGGCCGAGCTAGATCTTGGCGCGATAACGACGCAGGTGGAACAGCTCGCCCAGCTTCTCTCCGATGTCGCTGCCGAGAGGTATGAATCTCGCTTCCTGGCTTTTCATTTGATTGACCGGCTCGCTCCACAGATATGCACTCACTCTGCGCATAATGCTTGCCAACCTGCGCCGAAAAGTGGGCTTGGGAAGCGGTATCAACACACCAGTCCCGACAGCTCCTCCGCCTGGCTTCGCGGAGATGGTCGTGTCTCCTACGTTTGTCGATCCCGCTATGCCGCAGCCGTTCACGATGGAAGAACTTGGATTCTTGTGGCCAAGCGGTACAGCCGTCGTGAGCCCGTCTGCTGTGCCAGTCTGGTTGCAGGAGCAAGTTCGTGTTTTTCGATACTATACCTACCCCGCTTTTGCCTGACCATTTTCGATTCTAGAGCTTGGCCGATCTGGGGCTCCCTGTGAATGGGTCCGATGGCATCTTCTTGAATATGCAAAACACGAATGGGTGGACTGGGGATTTTGTCTCTGGACCAGAAGCTTGGTGACTATCCAGGTTTCCACAGCGCTCCGACGTTTGCTGACCATTGTTATGAATTCGATTGCCCATACTCCACTTCGTTCAAACCTAATTATCTGCTGTTGTATTCGTAGCCTCGTGAACTCGTGTTGATTGTGTTAATGAAAAGCTGAAGCTCAAGCCTCTAATCTCGTGCTCGGGTACACAACGACAAAACGATGTAGGTATAGAAGATGAATACATCTCAAGAGAATCACTCTTCATCACTCTCATCTTCCTCCTGTTCTTGCAGGAACTACAAAGCATGTTAAGCACAATAGGAAAAATCGCCTGACAGAGAAAACCAACCTTGACGAGGGCTTCCGTGCTCTTGAGGAAGTGTTGACGGCCTTGGGGCTTGGAACCCTTTTGATGCCAGTATATGATAGCCTGATCTGTTATACAATCCTTGTTATACAGAACCTGATGCAAAGCGTCATCAATATGAAGGCAAAACCAGCTCAAGTGCGTCAGCGCACCTTGAGAATTTGAGGGAATGCTTTGATGATACGAGTGTCTTCGTAACAGTAGACTTGTACAACATTGATGAGTGCGACCTCCGTCTTGGGACCGTCACAGAACGGTTCAAGGATAGGCGCGTATTTCTGGCGAGATAATGGGTGAGTAGTCCAAGAGGGCGAAAAAATGCGACGACTGCTTACCCCGACTTCACGCAAAGCCAGACCTTCGATCTGATCCGGTCGCGAACTCCAATCGACAGACGCCATGAGACCTTGCCAGATGCACTGAATAAGCTCAGTATCAGGTATGGGGTTCGCTTCCTGACGCGCTTTGATCGCGGAGATGATCTGGGCACCGTGAGACGTGTACATTCGCCGGTCATGATAGGTCGTACCTGTTCTGGCGTCTCCTCATTCTCACAAAGCTGAGTGAGCTCCTTGACGATGCTGTCCTTGACGACGGCATACTGCTTCTTCGCGTACCATTCCGCCACCTGGGGGAGTCCAGCCTTCTTGAAGTGTTCTTCAAAGTGTTTGGCTTCGCGCTTGTTTGGAGGAAAGAAGACGAGCAGGTCCTTGATGCCACCACGTTTGAGGGTGGCAGAAAGGTGATCCATGGACTGATCAACGAGATATGAGCGGAAGATGATGGTGATCACATCAATGGAGACGTCTGCACGTATGGATGTCAGACAGGGAAGTGATTGCGCGAGTTGTATGCGCACCGTTTTTGAGCAAGTGGTCTTTGGCGAGGGCTTGCAAGCAAGAGGCGCTCGCTAATCCTTGAGACATCAATAGGCCAATCGCTATTGCAAGTTTGTCTTTCTGTGCGGGCGACCACTTGTGAATGTACTGCAAGATGGAGGGCAGGGCGGATTCTTCCAGTGGTTTTTGGAGGTATTTGTATCTTCACGAGATTGAGAAGGGGGTGCAGTGAAAGGGAAAAGACGGCAAACCTCCTGATGAGCTTGTTCAAGACTTCGATGTATTTGCGAATGTCGTCTACCTCGGCCGGTTCTTTCGCGTTAAAGATGGTGAAGGGGCACATTGGAGCACCATCGTCGATGTAGCTGCCTCCGGGCTGAATAAGTCCACCGATGAGGATGGCTTCGAAGAGCGGGTCTGCATATTTGAGTAATTCCAAGTTTGGGCCAGCCTGGATGAGTTTGTTGGTTACGGCGTCGAAATCGCCTTCTGGTACAGCCTCAAGATATTTGTAGAGCTGATCTCTGAAGACTGCGGTGTGCTATGAGCGACAATGCGATGTAGATGGATGGCGACAGCCATACCTGTTGGCTCGTGCTTTGCGTGGGCCTTGACGGCGCCTTTCCTGGCTTTGATACGGACGCCCTGCAGCGAAGGCTTTGAAGCAGCTGGTTGCTGAGACATGCACAGGTTTCGATTTATTCGAAAGGAGTGGACAAGCTAGCTTGAAAAGGTTTTTGCGGGCGTGGAAGGTAACAAGAGAGGACCGGGAATGCAAATCGATTGAATATTAGGTAACCAGGCCCTCTCGGTCGCAGGCGATCAGCAGGCTGAGGCGATGCCAGCTTAGCGTCATGGCCCGCGCTCCGTTGACTGACAGCGCTTTCTCTGCCTTATCACTGTGAAATCTTATTCTCTGCGTACGTGTAGGCTGTCCTGTCCGCTCCCACTGCTTTTCACCTTTTCAATCCTTCCCAGCTGCCAGCATCGCCTTGGACGTCCCAGCCCTCTTTGCCTCGCGACCCAAGCAGTCCGTGCTTGCCGTGCGTTAATATCCGAGTATCCAACCCAGTACTATTTTGACGCCCGTATCAGTCACAGCAGTATCACTGCTGTCGCCCATTCCGTCCACTTGTGCACCGCCCTGGCTCATCATCGCCCAGGCCAGTATCAAAACGACCGCGTCAGCTCGCCAGAAACCCTTGGGGCACGCGTCAATCCTTGATTTGACCCTGTATCTGGATTCTGTACTTACTCCCTTCCATGTGAGCTTCCATCATCAAGTCCCCTCGTCTCACTGACGCTCCTTCATCAGACATAATCTCCTTCCACAATGTATCCAGACTCTAGGAAGTAACCGCCCTCCATCTGTCGCTCGAGACGCCGCATGTTGACTGTTACTGTGCAGGCCGCTTTCCAATGCAAAATCACACCCAGTGACTGTGGCGGATGGCCCCGACACCTTTGGCGTGCGTGCGCTCATCTCTCCATGATCCGACTGACTCCTCGTGCAGACCCTGAATCAAATGCCATCAACCAACATATCCTACCAGATAGGTGTTCACGAAGAGCAGGGACTTCGACAGACAATGGAGGATACACACGCCTTCATTGTGGACTTCAACAGCGTCCGCGGACAGGGCTTCTTCGGTGTCTTCGACGGCCACGGGAATAAAGAGGTCGCAGAGTGGTGTGGCTCTAATTTCCACAAGGCAAATATTGAGAAGTGTCTTCCTTCATCCAGGCTAACGTGAATGCCCCACAGCATCTGCTACAGACTCTGCGCGAAAGCCCCACTGCCGATCCCGCTGACATCCTTCGCAATGCGTTCCAGAAAGCTGATGACGCGCTACAAAAGATGTCTGAACAATCAGAAGTCGTCGCGGAATCGGGATCCACCGCAGTCGTCGCCTACCTTCGCCTCGAGAATGAAGATGCTAGTCAAACTCGAATCGCTCCCTCCTCAACATCCAAGAAGGTACCTCCGGTGGACCCGCCACCAAACGCCAAACGAGTACTGTATTGCGCCAACGCAGGAGACGCGCGTGGAGTGCTGTCTCGCAACGGCGTAGCGCAGCGGCTGACACAGGACCACAAAGCAAGCGACAAGTCAGAGGAGAACCGCATTCGCAGCGCAGGCGGGATCGTGTTTCGGGGGCGTGTCTTCGGCACATTGGCCATCTCGCGGAGCCTGGGCGATCATTTGTCCTATGACGGACTGCACTTGAAGGAGCTGGTGATCGGGACACCCTTCATCTCGCGGAGTGAGCTAAATGATGATGATGAGCTGGTCATTCTTGCCTGCGATGGGGTGAGTATTTGTAATTTTCGGCGAGCTCGCCTGATGACATCGTTTCATAGCTCTGGGATGAGGTCTCTGATCAGGAGGCCGTTGACTTGGTGAGGAACATCAAGGATGCGCAGAAGGCGAGTGAGCTCCTCGTGAAACGCGCTCTGGAAAAGGGATCTACGGATAACTGCACGGTACTTGTTGTGCGTTTCAAGGATTTCACACGTCGGTAGTTTATTTGGGCTTTCATGATTTTGGGTTTGATGAGGTGCGGCGTTCTATGAACAATGTATCAAAGTGTACCATCTTCTTTTTGTATAGTTATACAACTACAACTTCTTCTCGCGATATTTGATCTCACGCTGTTGGACCGAAGGCTGGACATGGCGCGGTTCATATGTAATTGTTTCCCGTTCACAAAAATTGAATATTGAATGGTCATGCAGTGCTTCGGAAAATCGGACGTCGTGATGGTCAATGTATGGCCATATTGTGGCGTTGATCCTTCTGCTTCACGTCCATCATCATGCTTTCCAACACTCAGACAAGCATGTCATCTTCGCTAATGGGACGCCGCATACAGATTGTAGGTCATGGCGGAGTCGGAAAGGTATCGACGCTCTAGCAATTACCTTGCTAAAATCAAGAATTCATCCTTGTCCAGTCATGTTTCTCTGAACAACTTGGAGACGTTTTGCATGTAGCTCGCATGTGCTCGTGGCTGTCAAGCCCTTCTAAACCACATCTTCCAGATATCTCCCGTTCATCTTGATTCGATCTTCTGGACCTCTGACTGGAAGAAGGTCCCAACTGAGGAGGTACTTACTCTGTAAAGGAACACTATTGATGGTCGACTGTTGCTCACGGACCTCTACTGACATATAGGCTCAGGCAATCGTTCAGGATCACGCTGACCTGGAGGAATGGATCATTGACGGAAATCAATGGCAACCATTGAAGAACATAACATATCCACGGGCGACCGACATTATTTGTGAGTTTCCTCCACGGTCTCAAGTTCCCCATTCGACCCGCCGGCAGGGCTAAACCCTCCCTTTTTGACATGGATCTACCGCCTATTCTCTCGGGCGGTGAGGCAAGCGCTATCACAGCCCGGTTCATTCTATAAGGATTTCATAAATCCAAACACGAGTATCATCGTCCAGGCGTTCCGTTTGAGGAAAAAGAAAAACGCCAACTGGGAGAAGATGCTGAGGAGTG
This sequence comes from Strobilurus stephanocystis, assembly GCA_019915075.1. Taxonomy (NCBI): domain Eukaryota; kingdom Fungi; phylum Basidiomycota; class Agaricomycetes; order Agaricales; family Physalacriaceae; genus Strobilurus; species Strobilurus stephanocystis. Next base: position 345,938 of record JAHLMI010000004.1, read on the forward strand.
ACCACCGCTGGCAAAGAGTCACTCATGGTAATTCATTCATCGCTGGGTTGCGGCGTGCCAAGAATGAAAATGCAGTACACCGGACAGACCGTGGTTAGTTCATGCCAATATGCTTTCGATTTAGACTCATCATGTTCAACGCGTTTGTTCCGGTTCAGTCTCTGGTAGCCAGCGACTCGCCATACCGTATACGATGACGGCTGCTCACGATGATTACCGAGATAGCCTCAGATAGTAACGCGATGATCTTGGCGTGCGGGTCCACTAGCCAGCCCTGCGCACGTTAGTTTGGCTAACGCGACCTATCACTGTACGTCGCGTCCAATGCGACTAGCTGCGGGTTCCGACCGCCAGCGAGTTGGTTTCGCCATAGTCAAACAGTAGTGGAAGTCTATGTTATTCACGAATACACGCGACGTGCGTATGAATCCATATGCTTCAAGACAGGTTCAATAAATTCAGGCTGAAACGCGCTCATACTACTTCATACCTGGACCTGTAGGGCTGCCGAGTTTACTTCGTGCAGTAACACAATAAACATCCCGTAGACAACGTTTGACTTGTTTTCGCAGACTCCATGGATATCTACAGATGAGCCAGTTTATCTCAACGGCGCGAAGTGTCATAACGATATCGTTAGCAGACGCTGTTCAACATTACTAGTGCGCCCCGGGCGTAGCCAGATCTAGACTCAGATGATGGAGATAGGAGGCTTTAGTGGTCTATAATTGTCACATCTGACAACTGGAAGATGAATCGATGTTTTCAACGAGGTTCATTGCAGGTGGAGACGGATCAGAGACGGACATGCACAGTAGAGGAGGACTTGGAGATCTGGGTGCGCAAGTACTGTGCATTCGGTGTGTATTTAGCCCGGACCTGCGGCAGTCAGTCATAAGTAACTGTGCGGTCACGCTGCTGACACAAACACTGCCTCTTACACTTTAACCACCACCATTATGCGGTTCACCGAGTCTCCCAATGCACGTTCGAAATCAATAACAACCACGGACTTCGACACGCACGGTGTACGTCGCCCAGCGTCTCGCCAAACAGTGTTCGTCTGACGTTGCTCTCAGGTCTTGAATCGCCATGCAACCAAGAACACGTCGTATCAGGTCGGCGTGTCCGAAGACAAGGGTACTCGGCGCACGATGGAAGACGCGCATTCCTTCGTTATCGATTTCGACAACATTCGCGGCCAGGGTTTCTTTGCGGTGTTCGACGGACACGCAGGGAAGCATGCCGCTGAATTCTGCGGCCAACACTTTCACGAAGTCAGCTCCCCTCAACCGCCCTGCATACTTTGTGGCTGACATCTTCGTATAGTCACTGCTCAGCTGCCTTCAGAAGTCACCTGAGGTCCCCATCCCGGACGTCCTCAATCAGGCCTTCCACGATGTAGATGCCAATCTCTCACGTATGTGCGAAGAGTCAGACGGCAAGATACATTCGGGATGCACTGCGGTCACCGCCTTTCTCCGTTTAGAGGATGCAGACGGCAAACAGTCATTCCGCCAAGCTCCATCGCCAATTTCGACGAAACCTATCGAATCTCCGGTATCGCTTGGCGACGGGGAGGATGAGAGCAGCGGCGCAGAGAGTGGCGTCGACGTCGACGGTAGCCCCAAGCGCAGGAAGAAATCCAAGACGACTTCGCGTCTGAAGAACGCTTTCAAGAATCTTAGCAGCGGATCAACATCATCGCCCAAGTCTTCACCTGCCATATCGCCGAAACCGTCGATGGACACGATTTCCAATCAAATTCAAGTGCCACCCAGTAACGTTCGGCGTGTTCTTTACACTGCCAATGTAGGCGACGCGCGGGGTGTTCTCTGTCGCGGAGGAAAGGCTGTCCGCTTGACTTACGATCACAAAGGCTCGGACAAGCAGGAAGCGAAACGTATCACGGACGCCGGGGGCTTCGTCATGAGCGGTCGTGTCAACGGTGTCCTTGCTGTCACAAGAAGCCTCGGCGATTCCTCCATGAAGGAATTTGTCGTTGGTGCTCCCTACACAACGGAAACCGAGCTTTGTGACGACGACGAGTTCTTGATCCTGGCTTGCGACGGGGTAGGCTTCTTCCCTTTCTTTTTGTGCCGTTTACTTATTTTGTGCTGTAGCTGTGGGACGTTGCTTCAGACCAGGCTGCTGTTGATCTCGTCAGGGAGATCGGCGATGCACAAACGGCCAGCCAGAAGCTCTTGAAGTATGCATTGTCGCATCATGTATGTCCTCTTCACCCTACTTTGACTGCGTCTCATCGCGCGTTTAGACGACGGACAATGTCACGGTTTGTGTTGTAATCCTCAAGAACACTCCTAAGACTGCGTGAAGTTTATAATCTGTACAGTGGATGAGGCTAATTAGAACATGTTACTTATGTTGTATCATAAATAGCCCATAGGGAGTCAGCATATTATTTGGGATCTGTGGCTTGAGGCCTGACGCTAAGCCTAAGGCCTAAGCGCTTGAGCCATCACTAGGGGTATCGAGGACTGGCATACTTTGACCTCCAAATTTCTCGGCGTGATCATGTCGGCCACACAGTGATATATACACGTCCGTTACGTAGGTAAATAAGAATTACTGTAAAGTGGAAAGCATTGAAGGATTGACAATTAACGATACGATAAACATCCATCTTAACCGAGTAAACAAAAATCCGTTCCTATAGATCCACATCGATTGCATCGACAACGTATAGCACTTGTTGAGGACGAACGAAAAGCCCGCGACTCTCCAGCCCCACCTCACTTTCGCTTCCGCTTGGGCTGGCGCTTCTTACGCGCATCCTCTTCCTCCCGCCACCGGCGAGTCCTTCTCCACTCCTCTTTGTGCCTTTCATGATCCAACTCTTACCCCCTCCATAGTCGTCCCAGGCTTCGGCTGCGCCACGAATATCAAAGTACCGCACACCGCCCCAGGTCCCGTCGTTCCAATCTCCCACGTCGTTGTTGGTGTACGTACCCGGCACCTCGACGCCGACCCATGGGCCCAGTTCACCCTCCACTTCACCAATGTATCGAGCATACGCCTTGAAGCGCTTCCGCCGCGATGAGATTATGCATGGAATGCCGTTCTCGAGAGTCGCACCGCGAGCCTCTGGTGGTGTTGGAAGGGTATCATCATAGGCTTTCGAGTTGGAGGTCGATGGGGGTTTGGAGATGGAAGTCGTGATTGTGTCCGTGGAGCCCTTGCGCTTAACCGTCGCAGCACTGCTTGTGGATGCAACACTCTCTGTCTTCTTGTGCTCCGCCAATTCCTGCATGCGCGTGGATTTAGGAAGAGGTGGAACAGGAACGGGTTTCTTCTTCTCATTGAGAGTGGATGTGCCCGCTCTGACCACCGGCTTCTTTCCAGGAGAAGTAACACTGCGAGTCGAGCTGCGCGTGGAGATCGTGCTTCGCACACTAGGTGCTATGGACGGCGGCTTCTTCACAGGGGTGGTTTTGCTCGTCGTTGTCCCAGTCGTTCGCGTGCTAGCAGTAGTCTTGACACTGGTGGTCGAAACGTTGCTCGCCGTCGAACTCTTCCTGCTCCGCGTGTTTGCTGTCTTGTACACCGAGGAGCTCGCATCGCTTGTTGTCGACACGCGAGAATTCGGTCTCGGGCTGCCAGATGCGCTAGGCACTGGTGGCTTCAGAGTTCTCCGAACGGTCGAGGTCGATGCAACGCTGACGGTGGACTTCGGTCGTGTACTCGCCGTCGAGACACTTCTCGTGCTGGCGACACTGCTTCTCGTGCTGGCAGTGCTGTGCCTCGCACTGGGGCTGAGGATACCATTCCTCGTGCTGACAAGACTTCTCCTGGAGGAGATGACACTGCTGGCCGCAGACGCGGGACGAGATGGTCCGACAATCTTCTTGGGAAGAGGCTGCCTCGGTGTCGTCCGCTCTTCCGTGGCTGGTTCTTCGACAGATTCTTCTTCAACGGGCTCATTGATACTCGGCGTCGGGGTCCTCCTGCCAATTGTACTACCAGAAGGCGTGAGTTTGGAATCCGGACGAGGGTCAACAGGCTTTCTCCGAGGAGAAGATGTCGCAACCGAAGATACTGTTATCTTCGAGGCAGTCGTGCGCACGCTCCGCATGGACGCATTGGACGGTGAGACTACACGAGGCAAGTGCCGGCTCAAGACACTAACACGCATGGACTGCATGTCACTGATGGAATCTGTGTCCTTCGTTAACGGCGCAGCACGGGTTGCCTTGTTGGCGGCAGGTTTGAGAAGGTCCTCCAAAGGTACCTCGATGTCTAGAGGGTACTATTAACGTCATGGAGCGTTTGAGTTTTGAATAAACTTACTGTCACTGATCTCCTTGACAGCCCATCCTTCGAGTTCATCGAAACCGCCCTCCTGCCGCACGCCCAACCAGTGTTTCTTCAACCATTGTAGAACGTCTAAGCGAGCCTGCTCAACCTGTATGCGGACATGGGAAGTCTGGGAAAGCATGGGCTGATTGGAGTCGTCCGCATGTGGACGGAGCAGGATGATAGAGACAAGAGCCTGATAAACAAGACCGGCATTTTTGTCATTGAGACCGCGCTTGACCGAAGCCATGGCCCACTCAACGCGCTCGCCGTCTTCGAAACGAACGCCATCCGACTCCATGAGCTCCAACCAGTCTGGTTGGGTGAAACAAGCTTCCGAGTTCCCAGCGAGTACAGAGTCAATTGTCTTGCGCCCTGCAATGATGTACTCTCGCACGGAGTCAGCCCACGCATCAATGACATTGGTAAGCTTGTTCAGGGCATGCTCCGTGGCATATAGCAGGGCGAACACGTTCATGGGAGTCGTTCGTTTGCCGACGCCTTTCAAGAGATTATCCTTCAACTTCTGCGGCAGCTGACTGAATTCGTGAGTGCACCAGCCTTCCCCGTATAGGCCGACGAGCGCTCTACGCGCACCCCGATCGAGATGTGCGTTTTTGACATCATCGGCGAGGGCGAACTCGAGAACTCTGGGTGCGCGCCGGGCACACTGACGACACCGGCATCCACCTGTCCCCCATTTGCCTCCTGTAAGCCGCTCATACTCGGAGAACTCGAGGAAGGCATGGAAGAGGCCGTGCATCATCTCTTGGACAATCCGCGCTTGTATCTCGTCATAGAGGGTCTGCAAAGAGAGATAGGTAGCCGAGCGCATGATGTGAAATGCGGTGTCGAGATCATATGAGCGATGTGAAAAGACGAGGGTGCCCGTGTATATAAAACCAAGGGTAAAGTGGAGTGACGCGGGGGTGAAAGGCGGTGAGGGTAGTGTGAGAGTGAGAGGCTCGTTGGGAGGGTGCACTTTTGCGTTTGGCCACGCGATCAGGGCAGTGTGAAAGTACGAGCATCGGGAGACGAGGATGAAGCGATGGGAGGAGAATATGGCAGTAGAGTGCTCAGGATTCGAGGAGGAAAAGGTGCCAGAAAGCTCGATGCGCACGTCGGAGTAAAGACGCGATCTCCACATGTAAACGAGGTCCTTCCTGAGCTTGTCGATACGAAGTTCTTCGGCATCTCCTTCCTGGTGTGAATCGGGAGAGTCAAAAAGAAACTCAAAGGCCTCGCCGAAGCCCTGGCCGGTATAGAGGTATTCTAATTCATTAGCGAAGAGAGCGGGGTTGATGGCAACATTGAGTCGGAGGGGATTTCCTGCCATGGATGAGGGTGCGGGGGAAGATATGCGCATGGGCGACGATGCGCGGGAGTCGGGATCATTAAGATGCGGGACATCGAGTCCAAGAGAAAGGGAAAGGGCTGAAGTTGTTGGAAGGGTGCCGGTAGGGGAAGAAGGGTAGCCCAGAGGCGAAGGAACGGGATTTGGTCGAAAGCTGAAGTAGCGACTTTGGAAGCTGGGAGGCGCTCGGGCATAGACGACGGCTGGCAGGGCGACAATTAGACTACGCAGCTGTGCGACGACAGAATCATGCCTTTGTGTCCCCAGACGTCCTCAATATTGTCGCCGTCGACACCGACCTCCCAAACGACATCAGGGAAACGATCTTTGGCGTGGTGGAAGAGGGACTCGAGATCGACCTGCCAGGTCGATGTTGAATTATTGGCGGCTTCCTGCAAACCTGGAGGCGAGACCACCAGCGCCATCCCGGGGGTATATGTGGATTAGAGATGAAAGAGAACAAAAGGAAGTCAACAAATTCAACCACGAGGCTGCGCGGTAGGGTTAGGGTCACTTGCTTCGCGTCCTCGTCCGTTCGACCATTGCGTCGAACGCCGTTCTATACTTATCCAAGGTGTATCCTTATGTAGCTGGCTGCTTGCAAACTCATTCATGAAGCCCTCCAAAACCGAGCCAATGTGTGGTGTGTGTTATCGCTTACGTACGTTTGTACGATTCGGACTCGAGTAGTCCACCCACTTGAGTCTTGGCGTCTTACCACCACCTTGCTGCTGTAGCTTCCTCCGTCTCGCGATCCTACCCGCTTGTTGCGAGAACAGCAAAGAACTGAGCCACACAAGACTGGGCTTCACAGTTGTCGACCATGTCTGGACGTCAAGATAAGGCAACGACGGAGAGGTTCACGCGTACGCTGAGAGAGCTTGTCAAGCGTCCCGAGAACAAGGTTTGCGCTGATTGCAAGCGTAATGGTCAGTCCTCTGTGATGTTGGGTACCCGTCGTTGATCGATTACTCTCAGATCCTCGTTGGGCGTCATGGAACATGTATGCATGTCCTTCCTGCATAATTTACCATCTGACCGGTTCTAGTGGCGTTTTTCTCTGTATCCGATGCTCCGGAATTCATCGTGGTATGGGCACCCATATCAGCCGCGTCAAGAGTGTCGATCTTGACGTTTGGACTCCCGAGCAAATGGACAGCATCCAAAAGTGGGGAAATGAGCGGGCCAACCTGTACTGGGAAGCGCATTTGAAGAAGGGTCATGTCCCACCAGATCAGTGAGGACCTCCCCTTCATCTCCACACGTCTATATTGAATTTCCTCTACAGCAAAATGGAGTCGTTCATTCGATCAAAATATGAGTCTAAACGCTGGGCAATGGAAGGGCCACCGCCAAGCGATCCATCTGTTCTCCAAGGCGACTCATCTGCACAGGTCTCTGCACCTGTCTCCCAGCCAGTTCCACCTTCCTCGGCACCGCACGCGACTGCTACAGCGAGTCGAAAGCCAGTTTCCGCACAGCCACAGCCACGACACGCCTTGTTGTCCACGTCTTCCAGCTTCCAAAGTCCTATCACCCGACAACCTCCTGCCCCGGCGCAGCAACCAACACCTGGCCCTCCGAAGCCATCTGATGATCTATTCTCCCTCGACTTCCATGCTCCTGCTCAATCATCATCACCGCCACCATCTCAGGAGCAAAAGAAAGATGTGAAGCAGGACATCCTCTCATTGTTCTCGGCTACACCCTCTCAACCAGCAGCACCGGCTTTTGGTGCCTCGGCATGGGGGCAGGCACAGCAAGCGCCACCTCCGCAACAGCAATGGCAGCAGCCTCAACAGCAAACTAGTATGCTCGGCTCATCTGGAGCGGGCATGTGGGGTGCATCCTCCGGTTGGAGTCCCGCTGCTGCTCCCCCCGCCCATAACTTGTGGGGCGCTCCTGCAGCAGCCCCTCCACAAATCCCAACCATGACACAACAACCAAACCTCTTCGCAAACTCGGCTGATGTGTGGGGGTCCTCAAACACCACTGATCCTTTTGGATCTTTTGCTAGCGGTGGCAGCAATACGGCTCCGCAAAATGTCAAAGACGATGTGTTCGGAGATATTTGGGGCGGATTCAAGTAAGAGGAGTTGTAACTCCTCACGCTTTGTTGTATTTCCCTCAATTTTTACTGGACTTGTTCGCTTCGCATGCTCAGGAATCAGGATCATACATATACTGAACGTGGCTGGTAAGGTACTATTTGAGGTAGCATTGTACTATCATGGTAATCGATGAGTCGGCAACGTGTTGGACATGCTGGAGCCGCATATCTCCTGTACTGAGATATCTTGATGTATTCCACTCGAAAGAGGTCATCGCCGCGCCTCAGAAGTAGCCTTTCTGTGTCCGGTTGCAGGCCCCCGAGATTGAAGTTCGACTCATTCATACAAAGGATGGTTACTACTTCAGGCTCTCCATACATAAGTGGTCCGTTCTCTTGAACAATAAGCGTGGAGACGGCAGGGAGACGGCGTGCAGAACAAAAGATACAGGCGTCTGGGGTATCTCCTTCCGGCGATGTATGCACGTGATTTTGTTGCGCACAATGTGTGGCGAGCGCGTTTCTTCCTTTCCTTTTCCCCACCAGCGTTCCTCCCTATTTCCTTCCACGACCGTTTGGCGACGGCTCAGCTCAGCTGCGCGCTCCAACGATTCAGGTGAACGTTGTATGTGCGCTCATCGACCATCGCTTTGACCGGCTCAGCTTGGACTAGGTGCCTATATAAGCACCTTCATTACCCGAATTCCCCTCTCCCGCCTTTTTACCACCACACTTCTCCGTCATGACCTCGACGCCCTCCCCAGATCTCGCCTACTCGCCGCTACCCAGCTCTGGATATCTGTCGCCTGCAGAGAGTGACGCGATACAGACTCCCCTCTTCGACGAACCCGAGCACAACTTCGCCTTTAAGCCCACCCAACTTGATGACCATGGAATTCGACGCGAGAATTCCATTCGTATCGCCACTTTCGAGTCAGACAAGCTACTACACACTTCGTTGAAGGCATACCCGCGCATACAGATACCGCACTCCCAAAAACCTCCTTCCGCTGTCTTCGACTCGCCAGTCGAAGACTATCTAGCAGCGTCCCCACTCACCGCCTCATCCCATTGCGAACTGCCCCCGCCTTCTCCATTCCTCCCGGACGTTGACCCCATTCCCTACGAATTTCAGGCGTGTCATTACTCCCAACACTTTCCCGAAGGACATCAGTTGAATCCGCAGTTTGTGTGCACGTATCAGCTTGAGGATGAATTAGGCTCAGGCGGATACGGTTTTGTCATGACGGCGAAAAACCGCGCGATGGGGTTTGAGGTTGCCGTCAAGTTCATCATCAAGGAGAAGGTGCCCGATTACGCGTGGGTGGAGGACGAGCGCTTTGGGAGATTGCCGACTGAGGTCTTCCTACTTGACTATATGGATCATGAAAACATCGTGAAGGGTGTTGACCTCTTCCATGACTCGCTCTACTTTTATCTCGTAAGTCTTACCGTCGACGACGCCATTCGTCCTTGATTGATGTCACTCCAGGTTCAAGAGCTACATGGCTCGCCTTGGCCGAAGGCCAATCGTAGAAAACGCTCTAAGCGAAGACCCTCTACCAGCGAACCCTCTCCCGTAACCCCACCCTGCCTAACTCCATCCATATCTGCAGACTCGTTCGATGACTCTACGCCTGCAACACCGCCAATGCCCTCTCCATCCACACACTCCCAGTCTCTTCCAACGTGTGCGGATCTACCTCTGAAACGCAAAGCTGAACCTTCGGACCAGTTGGCAGTCGTTAGACCGCCGCAGTTTAGTCGACGGCCGTCTCACGACTTGTTCGAATGCATCGAACAATCTTCTCACAAAAGACTACCAGAGGATCAGGCACGCTACGTCTTTCTACAGGTCGTGAATGCGGTCCACTACCTCGACAGCCAGGGTATAGCTCATCGTGACATTAAGGATGAGAACATCGCCCTTGACAAGGATTTCAATGTCAGTTTCACGCATATATTTGCAATTCTATGTACTCATCAGCTATTAGGTCAAACTAATCGATTTTGGGAGTGCAATATATGTCGATCCCTCGAGGCCACGTCCATATTATACCCTATTTTATGGGACGACCGCCTATGCAGCGTCGGAGATTCTTCTGAAGAGACCCTACCAGGCCGCGCCGGCAGAGGTATGGACACTGGGTGTCCTACTCTCGTATCTCCTACACGGAATGTCGCCCTTTCCTACGGCGAAGGACGCGATCAGAGGACGAATCGTTCTCGAGGAACGGCCGAAGATCTCGAGGCATGCGTATGACCTCATGAGATGGTGTTTAGATCCCAACCCATTGACGCGGGCCACAATACGGGATGTCAAAGCTCATCGGTGGCTGAATTGAAGAACGTCAGAGGATCGTTCATTGTTTGCATTGCATCGTCTTCTTTCACCACTCTTATCCGCATTCCCATCACATACTTATACCATAATGAAACCAACGCAATTGTATATCACTCCTGCATTACAGCGCGTTGCAATGATATGAAGAGTCTCCACAAGAAATTCCCTTCAGGATTTCACTCAGGGTCACTGGGCTCCAGCGTGTCTGAACGCGCAAAACCTCGCGTCGTGTTCGCAATTTGCATCACACTTTGGTTCAGACACAAGGTCCACGACTACGTGAACCTTCGCGCGCTTCTCCGGTGTCTTTTGGGACAGAAATTGAGGTGTCAGCAAACAGATTCAGACCAGATTGGTACGAGATCATGCCTGCCCTGAGTGAAATCCTAAGTGGAAAAAAGCGTGGAGCCTCTTCATATCATTGCAACGCGCTGTACTGGAACTCTCGCAGCTGTATCTTTGATTTGTTAATTAGTTGACACTGTATAATGCATACTAGAAGCAACCTCATCGGTCCCCTCGAAAAAATCCTGAGTCTTGCAGCATGGGAAGGCATTGTGAAACCCTCCCCTCCTCGATTCGCTCGCTAACACCCCACCCTCCACTAATACCTCCCCTCTGCAGTAACAAACTGGAGTATGAGTATACTTAGTCCCTGAGAGCGTAGAAGTGCAGAGATGATCGCATGTCAATGGAAATGCATGTTGTTTCATATCAGCACTATCAGTACCATTCAGAGTGTTGTATGCATGGTATCAATTGCAAGGCGCCTGAAAGGCGCCGGTGAAGCCAGGTCTGAGCGGCACATCTCAAGCTATGTATATAGTCACCAGTCGCTTAGACTGCTGACAGATATGAAAGGTGGAATGAAGAGAAACTAGACAACGTAAGCGACGTCTTGTCGTTGTTATAAGGGGAGCAGCTATGTTTACTTGCAGAGTCACCATCTGAACTATCAAGAGATGAGGACAGGTGTATCAAGGTGACTCCTTCAACTTGAGCGCGTAGTAGGTACAACCAACAGTCATGCAAACTTGAACGACTCAAACTCGGTCCGGACGCACGTGGAAATCGGAAACATGGCATCCAATCAGAGACCTGGGAATGTTTTCGGGCGAACTTCCTTCCTTCCGCTCCTTTCATCATGTCTGCCGCACTGAAGACAGCAGGTCGGCTCGACTTCACTGCATCAATGACGGATATGAATATTGATCCTTCGTACAGTCGCTAACGCTGGTCGTCGGGCAGCGTTTCGCCCCCAAGTTGGTCTCTCTGGTGCGTTATCCTCGAGCGTTGCCCAGTCTCCTTGCTGACAGAGTCGTCCTTCAGCCCAGCGATGGCTGCATACATCGAAACCAGTCATGCTCGCTGAGCATTCTCCCATTCCGACCAGTTCAACGTCTGCAACGGAGCCTATGACCGCGCTGGCGAACCGAGACTCCAACCAATACAGCTTGGAACACCCCCAGAACAAGGCCGGTACGTCCCACTCACGTATCCGCGTGCGAAGGCATTCAAATCGTCGTATAGAATATGTGATGTCCACGGTGGATAAGATTGCCAATTGGGCTAGGCAGAGTTCGATGTGGCCCGTAACGTTCGGTGCGTCAAGCTAGCGTGCCGTCTGAGGATTCAAGCCCATCATAATACTCTGCGCTAGGTCTCGCTTGCTGTGCCGTAGAGATGATGCACATGGCCGCTGCTCGTTACGACCAGGATAGGCTCGGGATCATCTTCCGTGCTAGTCCTCGTCAGAGTGAAATTATGATTGTTGCTGGTACTCTGACCAACAAGATGGCGCCCGCATTACGAAGGGTATACGACCAAATGCCTGAGCCTAGTGCGTCTCTTTGATAGGGTGGCGTTGCATTATCGACTGAATTTGATCTAGGATGGGTTGTGTCGATGGGGTCGTGCGCCAACGGTGGTGGTTATTATCACTACTCTTACTCTGTCGTCCGCGGATGTGATCGTAAGTGGCCAATGGCTCGGGCGGGATACGGTATGCTGATTCTATTCAAGGCATTGTTCCAGTGGACATCTATGTCCCAGGATGCCCACCCACTGCAGAGGCCTTGCTGTACGGAATGCTGCAACTCCAGCGCAAGATGCGCAGAAGCAGGAAGGCTGTCCTCTGGTGAGTACTTATTGCAACCTTAGGAATGATTCTCATGGTTTCTGATTTATCCAGGTACCGCAAATAAACGACCCCGCGATAATATGTACCGGCTTTGTAGTATATTATACGTCTGTTGAAATGGATGTCAATCTGCCTTTACAAAGCGTATGCATGCATATCAGCAGAAGCTCGGCACTCACGCTTGGCGATGACCGTGTTGTATGCCCCGCACTTCGTATTGTTGGTGTAGTAAGGAAGGAGGACAGGGGCGCGGAGAATAGTGGCACGTATCTATATGCCCGATATATGCCAAACTGGGCACTGGCGCGTCTGGCAGTGACACTGGCTTTTGCATGTCTAGAGTGCCGCGTGACGTGAAATGCATGATGACAAGATTACGAGTGGGCAGGAACTTTGGAAGATCGACTCGAATGCTAAAGAACATTTGTACATCATGGGATATGCAAGAGTCACTGAAAAGCTCCAAGAAAAGATTGAATGAAGTTTCTGAATGAGAAGCTGTCGTATGCCACTGATGTCCCCAAGGGGTGGTCGATCAGAAAATCGGGTACATGAGATCGCTCGCGTGGCTTGATGATGGATTGATGGCCAGCCGATGTGCCGATGGCCGCATTCTTTGTCGTTCATCTTGCAGTGGCATGCACCTCTAAGTACTTACATAGCTATAGCACTTTGAAATCTGGATGAGCATTATCATATGGCTATTGCACGGTATGGAGAGATTATGGCGGACTAAATCTTGTCACATGCAATGTGAACCGTGTGAACTGACTCTTGCTGTCTCGATTATATCCACGGTAGCAGATATCTGGAGGACAGCGGCTGAATTGGCAACGATTGAAGCTTTCGTGATACTCAGACTCTCGAGTATTGGTGCCATGTCAGTGCCATCTCCCAGCAAGCAGACAGACATACTTGTCTCATCGGCACATCGGCTGGCCATCAATCCATCATCAAGCCACGCGAGCGATCTCATGTACCCGATTTTCTGATCGACCACCCCTTGGATGTCCCTGTGCCACACTACACTGTGGTGGCGCTCTCACTGCTAAGTTACAGCGTCGCAAGGGAACATCGAAATGTACACGGCAGCAATAAAATTGCGTAAGTTTCTACCGCGACAGAAGGTTGGCCCGAGCAAGGCATTGCGCTCAGGCTGACACGCTGAATTGCTAGGCAAAAATCTGGACATTCCTTTGTTCCGCTGATTGAGAGTATCATCTTCTGACAAGAAAGATTCTGCTTGTCTGTGTGGCATTAACACTCTAAAGCAGAGGACCGGCAACTAGGCAGATCGAGTGTGGGAATCTGGCCTAATCGCTCATTGCCGAGCGGACGGCCTGTATTGCCCACCAACCTTTCACCCATCATCCTCAGCCCTTCAGCACTCTCTGTACAAGGCTTCTGCGACGCCCATCGTCCCGCTTTCGTTGCTGAAGTGCGCATAACCCTCTCTTCCTCTCGCCCACCTCGTCGCTGGCAATAGCGCCTCGCTACGGGGCCGTTCTATTGCCAATAAGATCCTATTCCCTCTCTCTCAACTTTGCTACACTTTTACGAGATACAAGCATGGCAGCCACTCTCTTTCCTTCACGAGCCGACACGAGCTCCAACCTGCCCTCCATCTACCCCCGCAGTCTCATATCAGACCTCGATTTCGCCGAAAACCGATATCCCTCACTGACGCCAATGGGTCGGCGAGCAAGCAGCAACGTGATGAACGACGGAGGGCGCGTGGGGAAGACTTCTGAAGTATTGCCCAACAGGCTCACCCACGAGCTTACCATACCATTCGCGGATGCTCAAAGCCATTCTGATCAGCATGCACCGGAAACGGGCACATCTGACCTACAGTCCCTTAAATCACAATCCCAGGAGCCTGCACGCAGTCAGGTGTCGTACGCTTTGCCTCAAGGCCCGCCACGTCGTGTTGTCGAACGATACAGTCTGGAGGACAAGCAGCCGTCGTCGTCACGAGGTCCAGAAGACACCAATCCTCCAGCGGCCATGCAGAACGCCCAGCAACCGCCTGACAGCATCCCTTTCTCCTCTTCGCCACGCCATCCTTCAGCCCCAGCCCCAGCCGGACCAAGCACCTTTTCTCCTGCCATCGTTCCACTCTCTGCGTCACCCGGATATGTGCCGCCTGTATCGTCTCGAAACCGTGCCTACGCTCAACAGCCGACCTACATAACTCAAATTGCAACACCCACCCCAGTCAATCCTGTATATTCACCTCGTCCTCCGCAAGAAGAGGTCTGCCTGGAATGTTCAATGAGGGACCAGGACATGGCTGATGTCGATGTCACATCTCCTGGGGTGTGGGAGAGGGAGAGTGACGTTCTCTTCGAAGAACTGCAAGCTAGGGAGCAGGAGGAGGAGGCGACCGGCATCATCAATGTTGAGGAACCACCGCGTCCCAAGTCGAAAGGTGGCAGACTGACAGAGCAGAATATCAAGATATGGTTGAGCATAGTACGTTCATCTCCTTTCGCTATTTTACACAAGTAACCTCGTGTCCAAGAATCCTAGGGAACCGGCTTCGCGACAAAACACTCTCAACAATTATGTTTCATCGCAACGCAAGCTTATCGAGGCCGAGGTGCTTGCCCATGCCCGGGCAATGCAAGAGGCGAAGCAGCTGGATAACAGGATGAGAGACACGTACTCGTCCTTGCGGCGGTCGGCCTATGACTCAGGCGCTGCTGCAGCACCAGTTGACGATAGCGGAGGCGTTCGGATTCGTCCTCCTCGATCACCCTCGGCTCCCGCCAACCCGCTGCATGATCGCAACAATTCTCGAGAAGTGACGCTTCTTGAGAATGGGATGATTGTTGAACATGTGGATGTGCGAAAAGAGGAGAGAGAGGCGCGCGAGCGCCGTCGCAAGGAAGAGCGACGTGCTCGTAAATCATCGAGGAGTTCTGTCATCGACATGGCTTCAATAATGTCAACGCCAAGTCTGCCTGCTCACACTGACAGTGGCGTGGGTCTGAAGCCGAACTCTCGATACTCTTCAGGAAGCCCCGCTCGTCCTATGAGTGTCTTGACTACCCCAATGGATCGGCCAGAGTTTCCCCGTGCCCAATCGCAGGCATCCTTCTCGGATGTTCATAGCGTCGGGTCGCTCTCTCCGCGGCGATCCCGCTTCTTCGGATTCCCCAGCTTCAAGGATGGTTGGACGAGCCGCGATAGTCTGGCACCCTCTGCGATGATGTCAGGGAGCATGATGGACATGCAGTACGTCGTTACTTGTCATTTTTCATCGTTTTGTTCAACTTACATTTTGTAGTGTTGCGCTCCAGAAGGAGACATCCGACGCAGCGAGATACAATCTTGCGGAATCGACTCGTCGCAGTCAGCTCTGGTCCGCTGCTGATTTGCTGGAGCCAACTCCTTCTCGACATTCAGTACCCTCTGAAGGCAAAAAGAAGAAGAAAGGGTTGGCGAAGATTTGGAACATGGTCACCCGCTCTTCGAAGAATGACGGCAAAAATCAACCGGAATTCAATGGCAGGGACGATGAACCATTGGCTCCTCCGCCTCCTCTCAGCTATCTTCTGAGCCGTGAGGGACGTCATGTATCGACACCCGCTCTTCATGGCTCAACACCAGGCTCGCCTAAAATGACAATGTCTCCCGTCGCCATGTCTCCAAACTCAGCATCTTCGACACATCTCCCTACATCTTCGTCATCCCGTCCCTCTGGTTCTAGCTCTGATCCAGATACAGCAGTCATGCGAGCTGTCAGCGGCAATTATGATGATTCTGATCAGCGGACTACCGAGAATCGCATGTCAAAGAACATCCCCTCGATGACATCTGAACCGGACATGCGGAAAAGGATGTCGCAGTCCCCCTCGTCTTCTCCCAATCACACTCCTACACTCCTTTCAAATGGATTAGTCCCTTCTGGCGGCGCTAATCTTTCGCGCGAGAAATCTTTACCCCCGATACCCGGTGAAGCACGACGGCAACGCTCCGCTGAGAATAGACCTTATCCACTCAATCGTCCTCAGACAATGTATACCCTCGATACGCGACCCATTCCACCAGGCGGTAGCCCCCCATATGATTTTATGCCACCACAAGCACCGTTCAGAAACGGGGATACCAGACGACAGTCGTTCGGCGGTATAACCTCTCGGCCAACTCTTGATGTCCTCCTAGGACGCAAGGGCAACAAAGGCGCTCAAAATCTTCGGTCGGCTACTGCCCTAGGTGTCAACTACGACGAATTTGGTGGATCGAGACGCTCTTTGCGCCTCGATTACTCCACCAACCGGAACAGCTTTGCACAGCCCACAAAGCGGAGATCAAGGTTTGGGTTGTCGTCACTCTTTGGGAAAAAGCAACCAGATCAAAATCTCATGCAAGAAAACGTAGCCCAGCAATTCCCCTCCTCCCGCCGTTCCGCTGGAAGTGACTTGCAAGACGACTTTGGAGGATATGGGACTTCAATTTCTCGCCATAGCGCTTTCAGTGGTGGAAGTGCGCCGGCGGGGCCAAGGATGTCAGTCACGTCGCGCAAAGCATTAGAGGAGCTGGTCGCGCAGGATACGGAATTCGTTGCCTACAGGTATCCATCTAACGACCAGCACTTAGACCTTTTACGATGACATCCTGCTCCCTCATTTTCACGATCCCTACATATGTATGTCCCGCGTCGCTCGTCGCTAATTCTGCTTTCGTGTCTACCATTTTTTTCCTCGCCCACTCCTTACCACAACCTTTCGGCTCGTATTTCTCACAGATAGTTAACCTGGACTTGCATACTTATCTACCGTTACTTACCAATCACTTTCTTCCATCGAGTCAACATCGGTGGTGCAAGAATACCAGGGTATTGTCAGGGTACTAAGGTTAGGGTGAACACGACTCGGTCACATCACGAACGCGTTTCTTTGCTCTCACCACCATGTCTGACAAACATGCCCGCAGGCTGCTCGGTGGAGGAGAAAGTCTCTCATGTCTCGCGTTCTCCAAAGACGGGTCGTGCGTCGCGTTCAACTGGACCACGGCGTACTTTCTAACGCGATTGTTATAGGCGCGTCTTCGTGGGTGGAAGCGCCGCCATGATTCACATGGTCAGCCTGGAGAAAGGAAACGAGTACGAGGAGTCAACAACATATAACGACTTCGAGGGTCCGGTCACGTCTATCACCACATGCGTATGCACTCTTCTCAGTCTACACCTGGTGACTGAGCACTTCACGACCAGACCGATTATATGATTGCGGGATCGGAGGACTCATGTGTTCGTCGTTTCAAGAAAAACACCCTCGATATTGCAGGGAATGTCACGTCCTCGGGAGGTGTTGGCGTACGCTGCGTGGCCGTGGACCCCAAAGGGAAGTGGGTCGCAGCCGGATCGGAGTGAGTTTCTTGTAGCCTCTTCTACATGCATACCAACTATGAGATAGGGAACCCATTATTAAATTGGTCAATCTGGAAAAAGGGGACTCTGTTCAACTTCTTGAGGGACACACAAGCGGTGTTCGTGAACTCTCCTGGCACCCAACGCATCATTGGCTCGTGTGTACACTTCTGTTACGACTACAGCACGAATGTTGACTTTGACCTAGACTGTCTGTGGAAGCAACGGGCTCATTTCTGTCTGGGATCTTTCCAATGACGAACCGCGCCTTGAAAAGAAGATCGACGGAATAATACCTGCAGTCAAGGACACCGAGTGAGGGAGAATTAGGACTGTTGTAGTGACCTTCTGAAAGTCAACAGGGCCAAAGAGTTCAAGTACGATTGTTCGGCGTTGTGGCATCCTTCAGGCGAACACTTCTTTGTCGCGAACAGGGCCCACGAAATCTTGACGATCTCCAGGTCGAAGTGGGAAAAAACATCCACGTTTTCCGATGACGAAGTTTCTGGTACACCGACAGCGATGGCTTTGTCAACAAATGGTGTCTACCTTGCGACAGCCATTGCGAATAATATCCACATATGGTCGACCGACACACGTCGAATCGTCCTTTCCATGTATGTATACATGCAACTTTTCGTCCACCGCACTGAAGCGGTGAGTAGACCCACGGAATCACCCTTTATCAGGAGATTGGCTTTTGCTCCGAAAGAAAACCTCATAGCATATGTCGACGACGATGGATGGTACGGTCAGATTGCTGATCCCATTCCCTCTACACATCCTAGTCCCGTGAAATCTGCCATAACTACTAGAGCTTCAGCGACAGTGCCGGTCACTAGGCCTTCAAATGATCTCTTCGATGAGCCATCCGACAATGTCTCTGACCTCGACGACCATGCCCAGCAGTGGGAAAACATGGATGACACCCATGAAACAACTACTACAGGACACGAAGAGGAAGGCAATGATGACTACCATGAGCCCTACAGTCTCAGAGCTACAGGTGGGCACAATCTGTTATCCTGAAGCTACAGTCTGATGTATTCCTTTCAGAAAATCTCACAGAACCGCAGTCAGCTTTTCAGCCTGGATCGACACCCATGCCAAGCGGCCAGGAGCACCCTAAGAGATATCTTGGTATTTTGTCCCTCGACTCGTTAAGATGAATGTCTGATTCGTCGGAAGCCTTCAACACCCTTGGGGTCATAGAAGTGGCTGATCAAGGTACCCACGATGTGGTTACTATCGATTTCTTTGACCATTCGACGCGACGTGGAACACACTTCACCACACTGCTCAAGTATGACATGGGTTATCTTGGTAAGAGCTAGGCCCAAATGTTCTTGCCAATGTGTCAATTGTCTTTTTAGGCGCACGTGGGGCCCTCTTCGCATGTCCGCCTGACGGTGACTCAACCGCCAAAGTCACGTATAAGCCCTACGGAACATGGTCTACCTCAAGCGATTGGACCTACGATCTCAAGCGAACTGGCGTCCGTGTTCTATGCATTGCAGCTGGGAGCATGTCACCTAGTTCGAGCTTGAGGGATAGTGACAACACCGATTTACAAGGATCCGGGAATGTTGTCATCGCCACTAGCGAAGGCGATCTTACATTCCTAAGTGGAACGGGTCGGGAGCGACGCATACTAGGGCTGGGTGGAGATGTTATCTCCATGGTTGCAAGTGCGGAATGGGTCTTCGTAGTCCGCCGCGCAGGATCAACCACCTCAGATGGTCTGAAGTTCCATTTCGTCTGATCCCGTTAGCTGATATTAGCCAAAGGTTCCCAGAACCTTTCATACTTGATGATCAATTTTGAGGACTTCACCGTCAGGCAATCCGATGTACTCCCTGTCACTAAAGGCCACGTTCTCAAGTGGATTGGCATTACGGAAGAGGGTGTAAGAGATCCAAATGCATATTTGCTTGACCTTCTAAAGCTTGTCAGGCCCCAGCAATGTACGACAGCAGCGGTCGAGTACACATTTTAGCGAAACACCGAATACCACATCATGCGTCCTGGGTACGTGTCATGGACACATCTCTTTTGGAAAGGCGACAGGGGAAGGACGAATCGTATTGGGCGGTTGGGATAAACGGGAACACGTTCATGTGTCTGATTTTGAAGGTTTGTTTTCTGACACACAGTATGGGCCCTGCTGTTCAAACAATTTGCTAGGGACGTCAAGAACATCCAGGCTTTCCACGACCTCTGATACAAGAACTACCTCTAGCTATGCCTTTCCGGAATGACGACCCGATGCAAGAGCAGTCAGTGGCTAGGCCGTATTATGCTTTGAGACATCGACTGACATTTCGAGCAGGGTGGAGCGAGAGATGTTCTTGCGAGACATGATACTCGATTCCCTCGATGAGGACCTAACAAACGACGACATCATCTCGAGAGAGAGGGCAATGGATAAAGAGTTCATCCAACTCATCCAGAATGCTTGCAAATCCGACAACGTCCCTCGCGCTATCGAACTCACCAAACTCCTGCATAATGTCAAGACATTGGACGCTGCCCTCAAAATTGCCGATTTCTACCATCTCCCTGGCTTCAAAGAGAAGGTCGAGCGACTGAAACAGATACGGGAGGAGGAAGAGGATCGCCTTGTTGTTGCTCGAGAGAAACGACGACGTTGGAACAAAGCCGAAGCGCCTCTACGTCGGCTGCCTGACGGTGATGGTTCTATCAGTCGCCCAAGACCATTCCAAGACTTCGGACCTCCGCCCTTGATACCAAGACCTGGTCTCTCCCGTGCCCTGCCCAGCGTGGATATTCCGCAATATCAGACCACTAAACATGACAAAACATGGGACGACTTCGATTCCATGGATACTAACGAGCAACCCAAGAATGTCACGCCCGAGGGGAAGCGGAAACGGACACCAGAGGTCGAAGAGTCACAGACAGATTTGATGCCCCCACCGAAACATAGCAGTCAGTCCTCCCATTCCTGCCCCAGTCTGATTGACTTGATATATTTCTCGCAGAGCCCAATCCATTTGCCCGCAAAGCAACGACGACGACAGAAACGTCCCGCAATCCTTTCGCGCGCCGGTTCGATTCCAGCAAGGTCATTCAAAAGAGCGAGAGTTTTTTCGAGAAGGTTGACGCTGCCGAGTCCGGGGCGAAAACAAAACGTACCTCCTCTCGTCATCTCTTCGTCCCATGCGCTTTACTGATTTCTTTAGGTTCAGGCAAAGCTAAAGAAAAGGACGGGAAGGACAAGAAGGAGTCTCTTGGCCCGCGTCAAACAACCTTGTTTGGCATGCTTCCAAAAGGCAACGCATCAAATAAGAAGTCAAGCGCGTCGAGACAGAGCAAAGACGACGATACGCCAGCCACAGATGACCCGATGACCGACGCGCCGGGATCCGATATAACACTGGTTGACTCACAGCAAGTAGTGCCCGCTTCTGATTGGGAAGAGACGCAGCTGAACGACGGGGAGACATGACCTTTCCATCGAAGATCTTGTTATATGTACTTGATGCATGCCTGTGGACGTCCATGTATACCTTTACGAACCTAACTCTTCCTTTGCATCTCTCTCTAGCTACTTAAGTACTTGCGTGTACTACTGTACTGTATGTGTCGAAGTCGTCGCACTATTCGTTTATGTAATAGTCATTGCAAACTGCTGCTTTCGGCTGGCTGTCGGTATTTTTGGCAACAACTCCGTTTGCTTTCTTGCCATCGCCCTCTCTAGCTCATTGCTTGTCTGCTGCATTGTACCGGGGCGGGTGGAACTGCATCAGCCACAGCACTTGCGTCCGTCGCCTGCACATGCTTTCCTTCGCCAGAGTGGGATGCCGACGCGTCCAACTTCTTGACCTGTCGCTTCGGACGAGTCTACCGCGTCGATCCTACGCAGCTTCTCTACCAGAGGAGCCAGCTCAACAGGGAGAATCGAAGAGCGTTGAGGTTGACTCGCCACCAAAAGCCAAACGGGGACGACCGAGAAAGGT
The DNA here is from genome assembly GCA_019915075.1 of Strobilurus stephanocystis. Lineage (NCBI taxonomy): Eukaryota > Fungi > Basidiomycota > Agaricomycetes > Agaricales > Physalacriaceae > Strobilurus > Strobilurus stephanocystis. The sequence goes on from JAHLMI010000004.1 coordinate 367,497, forward strand.
CGTCGTACCGAACTGCGAGGACCAAGAAGAACCAAATACCGTTGTCGTCGATTCACCACCAAAAGCCAAAACTGGACGACCGAGAATAGTCATTGTACCGAACCGCCCGGAACCGCCAAGAACAGCGGGACGCCCCAAAACGCCCGTCGTCGAAGGACCACGGAATAAGCCCAACAGAGGGGGGCGCCCCAGGAAACCTGGTGCTATTAGGACACGGAGGCCCGCATGGACACCGGAGGAGTTACGCCCCACAAATACTGGCAGTGTCGACCTACCTCCTCTCGATGCCTGGAAAACCGCTTTCCCCTTCTCAGCACATACCGCGCAACGAATATCGGTGGCCAATCCGGAAACGGCGCGGAAAATGGCTGAAGCCTTCGTACCAGAGGGCTCCGAGGACAAGATCATCATCGAGGCGTTTCCAGGACCCGGTCAGCTTACTCGGGCTTTATTGGCACTTCCGCGGAAACGGATAAAGAAACTCATTGTGCTGGAAGACGTGAACGTGTATAAACCCTTCCTGACTGTGCGTTGACCTTTAACCCGTTCGGGCGTGACTAACTGTTCAATAGCCGTTGGAGGCCATTGATGACCGAGTAGTCGTCATTCCCCGCACAGGCCTGCTCTGGAGTTCATACGATCATATCCAAGAGCTAGGCCTTCTCGACGACGTGCAAACGCACCCATGGGAGGAGGGTGAGATTCGTCTGCTGCTCACAGAGCGATTTCATTGAACACATCATAGTACATCCTAAACTCCAGTGGATAGCCCACATTCGCGCAACCGGTCACGGAGAGCAGCTTATATCTCAGCTTCTTCGCTTCATCCCCGATCGTGCATGGCTCTTCAAGTATGGAAGAGTGCCTCTCAATCTTATCTTGGGCAACTTCGTCGTCCAGCGGTTGCATGCAGCTGGCGAGACTGCGTCTCAACTCCGTACTCGTTGCAAATTGACCGTTGTCAGAGAGGCTACTGCTGAACTCTCAGAGAGTCTACCCTACGAAGAAACCCAACCATTCGGTGATCACTTCCATCCCAAGCCGGGACAAATGTCGAGGGTTGTTTCCAAACTGAAGGACAACCAGGGAGATCATAAAGAGGTCGGCGTGCCCTTCCAGACTGTAACACTCGTACCGCGCGCGGATGTGGACGACGTACGCTAAGTTGCCTCTTGTCTTAACAATCTGACTCTTTCCAAAGGTCATCCCACCCGCCTTGATGGACAAATGGGACTATTGTCTTCGGCGTATGTTCGTTCTCAAATCCCAAGCTGCCTCGAAAAATTTGAAGTGAGCTTCCTGCATCATCAGTCTTGCATATGCTCATGTATCATAGTCTCCTTGGCCCTGGTGGGGAGGCACTGCACTCGAAGATCTTCGATCCTTCGCTTCCTCCTGACCAGTTCGTGGACCCAAAGAAGGCTGTACGGGAACTGAGTCTCCGTGACTGGCAGCTCATTGTCAAGGTCTTTGACGAGTGGCCGTTCGCGCCAGAGGTGTGTGACCTTGCTGCACTGTTGATTCCTCTTCTGAGGATTTTCAAGGACCTCGGGGTCAGCCACGTTCTCCGCCTACTAACTTAGTCTTATCTGTCGACCGTACCTATCTCAAAGAAAGTCTTAGTAGATGCTCGGACCCGTCTGTGTGTAGATCTGAAAATGAAGCCTCCATCAAGACCTTGGACGTCTCCATTCGGCGAAGCTCTATCAGCAGCTGCCTGTGTGCTAGCCAGGTGCTAGCTGAGTCGTCAGTCAAGAGACTATCATGCGTCACCACCTCGAAAGAGCCGCAAAATTGGTACCCAGGAGAAACTACCACTACCATAGACGGGCCACTATAACATCCTGGGCGTATCAGTGACGGCGACAACGGACAAGCTCAAGAAGGCGTACCGCCGCCTCGCTTCCAAGTACCACCTCAACAAGAGCCCGGACGAGTTCAACGCCGCAGAGCGCTTCAATGAGGAGCGCGGTTGCGGTTGCGTTGCCTATCAGACGCTGTTCGATGACACGCCACGCAAAAAGTACTACATGTTTGGACCGAGGGCGGATACATCAAATTGGAGCAGGCTTTTGCCGCGAGTTTTTGCGGGAAATCACCTAGGTGGGTGTCTTCTTCTCGATCCAATCTGAAACTGATTCTGTCTCCAGAAGGCGGCAGAGAATAATGAACACATCGGATAACTCGCGAGCACAAGATGGGCTTCCTCGTTCTCTGAAGTCGGCAACGGTCTCTACGATACGAATGTCACGCACATCTGGCAGACGATCGCGATTCAAAGGAGAAACATTTGAAGGAAGAAATTGACGCCGTTGAGCTCCTCCAGGCCGTCGAACTCGTCTGATCTTATAGGCTTCATTCCAGTCTTCTCTCGTTGCAGGCGGCTGGCTGCGCGAAGTTCGAGGCACGTCTTCGATGGATCTTGTAAGTACCATCTCTCCTTTCTTCGCGCCTTTTGCTGAGTTTTGGGATGTCAGAGTGTTCACCCTACGATCAGCCATCAACTTGAAGAGGAGGCCGGCAATCTCTCGCCAGGGATGCGCCAGAAGCTCGATGAGCAGGAGGCGGAGAAGGGTCTCCAGGCGTTGTTCAGATTGCGCGTCCTGCTCCGCGGCCTCGAGACTTCCGCTCTCAAGCTGGCTAACGCGCAGATGTGGGTCGTTGCGCTGGCGAGGCGCAAGGGCAACCTGTCGTTCGGTGCGAGCGACAGGGTCTCAGGCTATGGCGTGGTTCTGTTAGGTACTCATATCGAATGGATGGACCCCTACTGCACGCTCGACTTACACGCGAGGCGCGACGCGCAGGGTTTTCCGTCCCCGTTCGTAAGCATTGCGTCTATTGTTGAAAACCGTGCTCATCGTGTCCTTTGCGCTGCCGTCATGATCAATAGCAGCGAAGTCTGCCGCCGTCAGCAGCAAAGCAATCGGGCAGACGTTCTGCATGTTTTCCTGTCGTTGCGACTCGACCGCCATGGGTGTCTGTGCAGTGATGTTTCGCTTTGGGTGGGTAGTGAGAAGTGGTCAGGATTACGAGCAGGCAAGTCGTGATATCGAGGTGACCATTGGCAAGGGCGAGGTTGCTTGTCGAGCTGTGTTTCGCCCTTGACAGCAAGGTGTACACTGACAAGGTTTGATATGCAGATAAATAGTCATGGTCAACCGCAAGGCATGAGCGTTGCTTTCAAGAGTTGTTTATCACGATAACAATGACTACAACCGAGTCCAATTTACATATATCATCAGAGTACATTACCAATGTGCGCCTAATAAATAAAAGAGGAATATAGACAAGTCTGAGTCAATCTGATTCTGCCAAGACGTGTGATATATGTGCCAGTCACTACCTGTCGTTCAGACACCGAGCCCATTGTCCTGCTCGCATTTGTCTCTGCCAGATTTTTTCGACGGATGGGGGAGGTCTGATACTGTCAACCTCGGACCCGTTGGTGTCCTGCCTTTCCACGTCGCTCATGGTGGTGGTGTGCGCAACGGACCGGAAGTGAAGCGAGGATTGTACGCCGCGAGAGCCGCTTTGGCGGTTGCCAGCATGTGAGCTGTTTCTCCACGAGTCGTTGGGACGCGACTTTCCTGACGCAACACGTGCAAAGATCAAGGTGGGAGCAAGGCACTGATTAGTAGAACATAAGCAGGGAGCGGAATACATTGATGAGGACTCACAGTAACAGCAGACAGCATTGCATTTGGATAATCAGCTGTCTCACTGAGGTACGGTGCGTAGACATCGTGCACATACAGCGCCAGAAACACCAGATTTGTGAGGGAGTAAAGGAATGATGATTCCACCAGGATTTCAATAATGCCTGCATATGTCCTGCTGCCTTGGACTCCAGTAACATGCACAATACGAATGATGACCAGCGCAGTGCCAATGATGTTTGTGATGAGTGTCAGGGAGATATAGGCCATATTCCAGTGGGCAATTGAAGTACTGATATCATCACCTGAGTAATACTGCACCTGGTATACAATGAATGATACTGGGCTCATTCAGATCAAGTGTTACATAGAGGGTTCAACACACCAGTTTCCGCAATGCAGCAGATCATGGGGAGAGCAACTGTCCAGGAGTGTGTGCATACAATCCAGCATCGCCAAATCTATACAGAATTGTCAAGCTAAGAATTAGCATTATAAGGAATCTTACCATCACACCCTCAGCAAGAAGGATATTGATATGGTCAATGACTGTAATTGCAATGCTCATTCTGGTGAGCTGATTCCCATCTGTGGAAGCTTCTTGGAGCTCATCTTCTTGTGTTGCACCATGGGCAATGTAGGTGATATCAATGCCATCCCAGCGTATACCACTCCTGACCGTCAAGAGCATCCACATGAGTGTGAGGAACACAACATGTTTGACACGCCCTTTAAAGTCATGCTTAGATGAACCTTGTAATGAGGCAGTATTAGTAAGCATCTGGTAGGTTGAATGCCTGAGCAACACATACAATGTGTGGCAATTGTGTGGATTGTGTACAGATACACGGCTGTGTAGAAGAAATAACAGCCAATCTCCAGTATGTAACTGTGGAGATAGTCTCGCAGAAACAGAATACCATCTGCTTTGGAGACTGTAGGTGCAGACATGGCTTGAGAGAAGCGAGTATTGAACAAGCTTGAGCACCGGGGCACTTGCTTTTATATGCAGGAATCAAACATCACATGCATCAACAAAGATGACCTGCAATACGTCTCTATGCTCCGGAAGATGAGCGGGAAGCGATCTGTCCACTACAGTGATGAATGTCGTGATATCAGACTGTTCATCCAGAGAAGTGCATCAATGACAGCATCTAGTGACCGACATCTCTTGAGATACAGATGGAGTGCATTATGTCAATTTTGACTGGAGCATAGATATACAAGCAGCCAAGTTGACTCACAGAAGAGAGAAAAGGGCTGGGCTGTGAGCCTGGAGAGTCAGATTTGTGTCTACTAGTGCACCGAGCGGCGAGGACAAAGCAGTTCAATGATCACGGAATCAATGGTGATATGCCGGAATAACATACAATGCATAGAAGCACGTACTCAACTCGTCAGCCTTGAATGGGAATTGGGGTGTGATGGTCAAATACAAAGAAGTCCTCCCGATGAAAGCAACAAGTGATGATCAGCATAGTAAGATATGATCATTGAAGCAAATATGTATGATTTTTAACAATGTATGGCGACCTCAGCAAAGAGTAGATGGAGTCGTGATGGTCGACGTCGAATGCGAACACCATCTCGTATGGGCTTGACGTGGGTGCGTTGATAGACAAAAATACGATAAGCGACTCACCTATTGAGTATGCGAACGTGCATAGACGCGGACTGCTATCCGAGCTATATCGGTGAAGAAGTGCCAGATGAAACGGGGCTGTTGAACAGCATGTAGGTACCGATTGCCGGTACTGGTCGTGCTGGAAGAGAGTTCGAGTAATCAGGCAAACGGTACCAAGACGATGAACGCCGAGCGACCGCTGACCGCACCGGGATCAAGATCGTGCATGATTGTCAGAGGTGAAATCCGAATGCACGCGCCTACCTTGTGTGAGCCGCTTGCCTCGACAATTCCCTCACGCACGCAGCACAGTAGGAAGAATGAGGATAAATAGAATTTCAACCACTGTGGTGCTGTGTAAGATACTAAAAAGCAGATGCACGCAGTATGTACGTATATGGCTACACGATTCGTCACCGTCGCATCCAGGAATCGAGGTACGACACTCACTTCGCCCGTGTCATCCTACGGCCGCGTCTCCCGGTCGTGTTCGCGATTGCTCTTCGAATCCACCCTGACATGGTCACTGTCATCGACGGCCTACCCATCCTTCTTCACCTGGCCCAGGATCCGTATCGCCGCGTTATAGTGTGGTCCTCGAGTGCGCAATCACACGTCTCGCGCAGAATGGACTTGATCTCGAGCTTCATCCCCGCGGACAGCACTCACAAAACCTCCCCCGCTCCATGCTCTCCAATCTTCTTGCGCTTTTCTGGCAAAAGAAGGCTTGCCTGTTTGGCAACCCGAGTTGGATCGAAGACGTTCTTGAGCTCGATGGCCGATCGGAGTGTTGATACGCCCACATCTTGGATAAATCACGAGGATAGGGCGCAATGGAAGAAAGGACGGCGTACGTTTCGTTAAAGACGCGGTCATTGCCTTGGACGTCAGATTGTTGGGAGCCAACACCGAGGGAATACTGATTGGGTGGCCGCAGGGTGAGGCTGATTTCGGATATCAGACGACGGCCTGTAGAAGCTCGACGCCGTTGCGTCCGATTGGATCGTGTGACATTGGTATATTGGCGAATCGCAACCGGCGCAAACTTTTGAGAAGTGTAGAGATGCCCAGTTCGCGTTCGATGTTTCGCTTGAGCTAATGGATGTGTTCGTCTCTCTCTGCTACTTTTTGGAGAAAGAATCAGTGCGAGACTAAATCGGGAAACAGACCGGGACCTGCAAGACTCCCCGCCGCAAATCGCGTCAATCACCTGCTCCAGTTGGCGTACCCTCCCTCGGTCCTAGCAGATTGTGATTTGTGCGTGGCGTGCCATCAGACAGCGTCTGGTAGGCAACCGCATTCTCGCTGAAGCGCTGCAGTATGCGGATCGTCGGTTGATGTTGTTCGTGAGGCGGTACGCATCCTTGGTCTCGTCCGCCATCGCCATCATTGACGCGCCCAGGATATCCTAGTACCCCGTCTCTAGTGTTGCCCTGGGTCCCAAACTTGTGGCCTTTGCGTGCTAGTGTCGGCGGCGCCATCCCCGACGACGACAAGTTGGCGAGCTGACTAGAAGAACATATCTTGCCAGAGAAGCGTGTCTGAGAGCTATTCGTTTAGCATGGGGTTCGACACGGGCTGGAAGAAGGAAAGAAGGAAAGAAAGAGCTGTAGGATGTCCTTGCAGCGGTCTGCGTCGCCTGGATGTGTGGGAAGTGGGGCGAGAAGAGAGGACGTGCAAGGAAGTGGTTGTAGATATTTACTAGAAGACCGAGATGCCGACGGTCAGCTCAGCACGCCAGAAAGGAAAGCTGTTGGCGAGAGAGGCAACGTCAATCTCATAGAGGAGAAAGAGCGTAATAGAGTGCAAGCAATCTGGGTGCTCCGGGCCACGGGTGACGGTCGTGGTCAGGTCGTGGTAAGCCGGCAGGTTATGACAGCTTTCATCAATTCGATTTTCGCCTATACCTCGGCATACCGGATCATATGAAAGCTGGACTCGGTTGTACTGTACGCGACGTCTATGCAGCCTGAGTAATGCTGTGACAGCTTGGGCCTACTTCCAGCAATGCAAGAATACTAATGTGGAAGAATAAGGTCGAACTTCGCTTTACAATGTTGCATTTTGGCCCGGCGTCATCAAGGGCACAGTCGGCAGCTTCAGTTTCCGTCGCGCCGAGGTTTACCGTCATCTTTCATCGTCTTACAGCCATGTTCCCTCCTGTCCTGCCCAATTACTCCCATATACACAAATGACAGGCGCCCACGCGACGTGCGCTCATAAGCTTCTCGTGCACTCTTCCGAGAACGGACTCTTGGGAACGCTTCACGCGATGCTCCCAAGCCAAGCGGTCATCGATCACCGATCATCTCTTCAAGTTCGAAAACTACTGACCTTTCGTTGATTGCGTGAGTGGCACCAAGTCGTCTTGCTCGCAAAGCCTACGATGAGAGTCTCAGGCAGGCTCTCAACACGCTTAGAAATGCCCAGAGAGAACATGAGAACGGTCATCCTGAGATTGCGTCCGAGTCGACCAGGAAAATATTGCCAACTTAGTACGTGTCTTGAAAACGGCGAATGTGATGGATCCGCCGCGTAGCTTCTCACTCAGATATATCTGCATCTAGTCTGTCACATTCTGCGCGTGCCATCTTCTCCGGATCCAGAGCAAAAGCAAAGGGAGCGAGCAGACTCGGAGTCGGTGTACTATACGCGCTATGGACTGTGGCATATACTGTAAGTTCCAGGGTAACGGGTACGGTGCTGTTAATGTGCGTCGCTGTATGAAGGTTGACACGAAGGGAGGATAGCTGGAGGATACCATGACTACAGGTTTGAGCTGGGCGGTAGCCAGTCTCTCTGTGGGTCCTCCCACTTGTCAGTGCCTCTGCCACTTTGAGTCAGTACAACAGGCTGGATCCTGCCGTATGTCGGTAGGTTGAAATGTACAGGAGTGAAGGTAGCATAGCGTCGCCGCAATGCAGAACGAGACCTGGAGATGTTCGTCTTGTCTGTTTGCAAGGTACATCTTGAATGAGGACATACGGTATGTGCTCGTGGAAAGAAGCTTTCTACTGCGTCGAACGACTACGATCATTGTCTCCAAATTTAATCCGGCTGTCCGTACCAAGCCTTTCGCAATTGTGAACCACCTGACCTCGACGATCCACTGACGCTGATGCGTTCTCGCCTTAAGTTCATGACTGTTGTTTGACTGCAAAAGCTCGGGAAAAAATTCAACGCGCTTCGGTTTTGCACCGGAATGCTACAGGCAATCTATGACCCGGCAGAAGAAAGTTTGTCTTCAATGGAATCTTCGAACTGCGGCAAGAACTGAGCGCTGAGAGGTGACAAATCTTTCTCCGACATACTATCAAGACCCCAATCTACGTACCATCCTCAGAAGCGTGGCAGCCTACATAGCAGGTACGAAGCAGTACTACTATACTGATGCAACTTGACGCCATGGTTGTAAGCCGTCGGCAGTTGCTGATCCCATCGACGGCTCTGGGGCCTGGAGCGGCGCGCTGACGTCACCTCGATTTACGGAATGGACTGTGCATCCGTCGCAAGGGCCATCATTTCCTACCGCCAGCATCGCCTTTTTGCAAATCTGCCTCGCGCAGCACGGTCTGCGCCGCCTTTTTCCTCTTCCTCCGACTCTCATCACTTTGTCTTTCCCTCTTTCCTCTACTTGCTACGACACACGTTATACCGAGCTGTTTCCACGACTTGAAGCAGCTACGCACAAAACATAATTGCTCGACAAACTCGGGCCGGAAACTAAGTCAAACCACGCCACAAGCAGAAAGGCCTCAGCGCATCGATTCGAGCGATGCCGACGTGCCCCACAGACAACGCAGAGAACTTGGATCAGAGCTCTTTCTGGAGCTCGAGCGGAGTAAATTGGGATGCACATCGCATAGGGTGGGCGATTGCTGGCGGGTGCGCGGTCGTTGTACGTATCTCTCATGCATTCTCGCCATTATGCCCTCTCGCCCGTGCGCTATCCCCTTGCATTGCACAATCTTCTTCCCGCCTCATTTTGGCTAGCCACAGCATTCATGCTTACCTCAATTGCAGACAACCATCATCACGTTGATCAGCGTGCTGAGACATGCCAGGTACATTCTTAGTCGTTCTCGCGAAATGACATTGGACTCATGTTTGTGGCGTTATCCAGAAACTACAACGTCCCGCCCGAGCAGAGACAAGTGTTCGTTGCTTTTCCTTACCCTTGAACGTCCGTACCAAATCCAGACAGAATCCGCATTCTCTGCATGCCCATGGTTTACGCCGTGATATCTTTCTTTTCCTACCGCTTCTTCAGGGATTATACCTATTACTCTTTCATTGAAGTTGGTCAGTCATTTTCTGCATCACTTGTATTCTTCCCGGCTTATATTCTGCCGTTGTACAGCATACGAGGTTTGCCATCTTCTCGACCGACCTTGAGGGTGTAAACTCACGGACTTCAAAGGCGGTCACGCTAAGCGCGTTCCTACTCCTATTAATCGAATACGTCGCTGCCACTGCCACTGACCACGATACCAACAACGCGCTCGCGCGCAAGGATAAGCGCAAGCTTCCGTTGCCATTCTGCTGCTGGCGGTACCGACCGACCAAGGTATGCTGTCTCGTGGACCGTCCCAGACTTGTCTTATATTCGCCAGGCGTACTTCATGTACACGGTCAAATGGTCTGTCCTGCAGTACATTATCATCCGCCCCCTGGTGTCCATCGCCGGGATAGTGTGCCAAAAGTTCAACGTTCTGTGTGAGAGCAAGGGCTTCGACTACCAGTTTGCCAATGTGTACCTCGAAGTGATAGATTTCGTCAGCATAACGTGCGTATCTTTTCCTGTGAGATTTTGTATCCAGGAAAAATTGACATTCTTGTTTACTCAGTATCGCACTATACGGCCTGCTTATGTTCTACGGCCTCACTTCGGACGAGCTCAAAGGCCGTCGACCGTTTGCCAAGTTTATTTGCATCAAGCTTATTGTCATGCTCCCTTGGTACCAAAGCTTCGTCTTTTCGTGGTTGCAGAGCAGCGGGAAGATCAAAGGTTTGTTGCTCTCATCCGCCATCTTGCTCGCAATCCTGACTCGCATCTAGCAACGCAATATTGGTCCTCCTCGAACATCGTGGACGGCCTGAACGCGCTCGCGATCTGTATTGAGATGGTGATCTTCTCCGGGCTGATGATGTGGGCGTATCCGTCTGCCGAGTACTCGCATCCGTCGGCCTCCTTACCCGAGTCGCGCATACCGAGTGGCCACACGTCCATCTGGAGGCCGCTGTGGGATAGCATCAACTATAGTGACTTCTTCTACGAGATCTGGCTGTCGATGCGCTTTTTTGTGGACTACGTGCGGGGGAAGCCGACTGCGCATGGATACGGACACCGTCCGGATTTCGGGGCGACGTTTGGGGTTGAAGGGAGCAAGGGGGTTGTCCGAGGTGCGTAGTGCGGACGACATACTTTACAATACGATTTTTCTTTCATTCTCGCTCTCAATGCGTCTACCTTATTCTTCATTTCTTGCATACCAATCAGACTGAGAGAGATACTCATACTCGACCTTTTTTGTGTGTGAATAGGTGCGGGCCCGGGATATAATATGACGTCGAGGAGGAGCGATAGTGAGCTGCATGTCAGGGGATCGAGTCATGACGAGGATGTGAGGTTGGCGCCGTATCAATATGCGAATAGGGGATAAGGTGGGGGGAGCGAAAGGAGGAGTGCTTATTTATCCTGGACGTGAGTCCTGTTGTAGCCAATACTCATGTGTTTAGTTCATGCAGGAACATGCGCGCTTTCTGTACCAAGTATGTTCGCTATTCTGACACCTGGTTCATAAAGGCTCGCTCAGTGGCACGCAGTGGTATGGGTTACAGCGTGTTGACGTCGCGCGTTTGTCCCTGACTCACAACGCACCTAAACTCGATTCGATTTGAAATCTATCCATCAGACGATCTGCGGATCCCAGTTTCTTGCCCCATCCTCTTTCGAGTCGGAGAATGCGCATGCACATTGCACACGCATCAATCCAGAACCGAACTCCACTCCCTCATGCAGGCCGAAGAATGGCGCCACCTCGATTCTGAACGCTTAGAGGTCTTCGCGGACATGATACCCTGCCTGACCAGCTGAGGGACGTGTACATCATACAGGCATCTCGTTACTCTCTCTGCAGCGCGTACGAGACTTGGCAACGTGGTTTAACCTTGCAGTGGCAATGCGGATTCGGGTCTCCTCTTCGCCCAATTTGCTATTGGAGCTGGTGTCTGCATCTTTGCTCTTTGTAGCACATGCCCCATGGCTAAGTTGGTCAAAGCGTCCGACTGTTACAGCAACAGTTTCAATCGGAAGGTCGACAGTTCGAACCTGTCTGGGGCAGATGTAACGGAACGACGTGAATGTTTTTTCTTGCATTCTGAGACTGGAATTGTGAATGGTAAATCTTGATTACGGCGGTGGGGTAAACCTCCCGAGGCGGTACCATATCGGTTTGGTAACGACCCCGCCGCCCCGCCAGGTAGAACCGGTTTGAAACCTGTTGCGAACCGGCACGTGTCAGACTCACGTGATGCCGCCGCGCGCCTCCCGCACCAAGTCCCGCCCAAGTCCAACGGCCACATTCTGCTCTCACAAGTGTTGTTTTCCTATTGCTTGTCCTGTAAAATATCTCTTGGAACTTTGGCAATAGTTTTTATCTATCTCTACACCTCATAAATCATTTGTACATCATATCTTGCGCCACATACACTTCTTCAACCTCCCGCTGGCGCATCACGTGAATTTGTCATGTGATGGGTTTCAAACCTACCCTCTCAGCCCTCCGAGGTTTGGAACCGGTTCCAAACCGGTAAGTTACCGAGTCAAACTGTTTTTGGGGGGGGGGGGGAACCTAGGTTTCCCCCACGACCCTACTGGAATGGTCACTGGTGAATCCGAATGACAATTATGACATTGAATGTTGAATGTTGAATGTTGATTCTAATTTCTTGATTCTAAATCATGATATTCCTGAATCCTGGTCCTCCTGGAATCTGGTCTGTGAACACTGGAATCTGGAGTCTGGACACTGAACAACATTGAACAGTGGAACGGTGAGCGCTGAGCCTGGAGCCATGCTGAGATAGACTCGATGAATCTGGATTCTGGAATCTGAGATCCTGAAGCAAAAACCAAAATGTTCACGTATTATGCACATTGTATAGAGACTACTGAGATTCCAAGGTCTATAATTTCCTGGTATCAAAATTTCGAGAATGATGCTTGGTCGTGGACTCTGAGAAGTAGGACAAGTTTCAATTTTAGTGGGAACCGCGTAACCTCACTTTGCACCCAATGCGAATTAACTAAATATTACTATGTATAACTACGACTATGCGTATTGCTATGTCTCCAACTACAGCTACTATGCCTTCCCCATAACCACGTCCACTGCCTTTAATGCCGCCTAACAACAGCGACCTGCAAATCCCACCCACCAACGAGCCACTTGACCTCGACGAGCCGCCGGATCTCGCGCCACCCCTTCGGGCTCGGGCCTAGAAGCGCAAGCGGTCAGTTCGATGCAATAGCAAGAAAAAAGAGAGCCCTCCACGACACAATCCAAAAAAAAAACAGAAAAAGAAACTCACCTCCATCCCCAACATCCACCTCCCCATGGTCCACGTCCACGTACAAGAAATCCGCCGGGCTGAGGAGGGAGCGGAAGAGCGAGCCGAGGAGGAACGCGATGAGGAAGGTGATGAGGAGGGTCGAGGGCGGGAAGGTGCGGGTTCGGGTCCTGGGGGCGCGGGCGGGTGTCGTTGCTGTTGGGGCGGTGGGCGGTGTGGAGGAAGGAGGCGTGGAAGAGGGTGTGGGAGAAGGTATAATAGAAGGCGGTGTGATGCGCCGCGGCACGAGCGGAAGCGTGAGCGTGAGCTCGGGCACGGGCATGGGCCGGAACCAGTTGAAGAACCCGCCCGACGTGGGCGGGGTGGGCGGCGGGGGTGTTGAATGGGCGGAGGAGGCCTGCGGACGAGTTCAGTGTCGTAAATATAACGAAAGAGAGAAGAAGCTCCACGTACCAGCACCAAAGCCATTTCCTCCTTCCCCTTCCCCTCCCCCTCTCCCTCCCCTTCCTCTACTTGTCCGTTTACTACCTCCTCCACCTCCGGCTGAGGCGGCCTGTACACATACGGCGACGTGGGAAGGAGGAGGCTCATGTCCAGTGCCAGCGGTTCGTTCGGCGTGCTGCGAGCATTGGTCGTCGATCAATGAAGAAAAGAAACGGAGAAAGGACTGCACATACCTCTCACTAGCACCGACGTCCAGCCATTCCTCATCCCCATCCCCATCCCCATCCGTCCCATCACCAACAACCACCTCCTCCCCTTCATCCCCATCCGCATCTTCTAAGAAGACCCTCCCAGAACCAGGGCGGATCGTTATCTGCACCACATACGCGTCCGCATCTTGGTTTTGTGAGTTTGGGGAAGCGCGTACGCGCACGAGGTGTTTCGGGGGCGCGTCGCCGAGGGAGAGCGGGAGGCGGGAGATCGACACGGTGCAGGGGAGGGGCGGTGTTGGTGGTAGTGCTGCAGCGGGCGTTGTAGACGATGCTGGTGTTATCGTTGGCGCAGCAGCGGGTTGTGCCCCCAGATCAACCACACCCCCCTCCCGCACCCTCCACCCCACGCGCACATCATACCCGGCGGGGTACAGCCTCGGGTCGACCACGAGCGCCGCTAGCGTTGTGGGGGGTGGTGGCTTGATGGTGAGCGTGGACGAGGAGAGCTCCGTCCGAGAGTTGGAATGCGTCCTCGAACTCGAACTCGCTGTACCCGTAGAGGTGGCCGATCCCTTCCTGGCGTTCAAATCCGTCAACGACCTCGGTCGTCCCCCACCCCCATTCGTCGTCCCGCCACCACCACCGACCATCGAATGTGTCCGGTTCCTTGGCGGCAGGCCCTCAACCTGTAGTTGCGAAGTGGGACTGAGAGTCAAGGGCATCCGACTAGATCGCGGCGTCACCTGGTCCTTCCCGTCCCCACCCTCGTCGTCCTCCGCGTCGTTGTTGTTGTTGTTCGGAGGTTCGAGCAGAACCACACACCCAAACACGCCCTCCCCGACATCGAAGCGTGTATCGCACAGCCTTACCTTCCTTCTTCTCGGCTGTATCTGTGATGGCGCTTCCCGCTCCTCATCCGCAGGCGGGAGCCGCACACCCACACCCGGGCTCCGCACCGTCGGGATCATCCCGCCCCCAACACCCGTTCCCTTCCCTCCACTTCCACTAATACCACCAACCCTACCTTCGCCCCCACCCACCCCCATCCACGCCCTAACACCCCCCTCCAGCCTATCCAGCCCCCCCTCCCCCCCACCCCCCGCACCCCAAAACACGCCCCTCCAATCCACACACCACACCCTCTCCACCCGCACACTCGGGATCTCATACTCCTCCCCCGAGTACGGGTCCAGCGTCTCCAGCACCCACGCGTCCACGTGTACCGTCCCCAGCGGGAGCGTGGCAGGGTTCAGTGTGGTGGTGTTTATATCTAGGGTAGGGGCGGGGGTGGTTGAGGTGGATATGGAGTATAATTTGGTGGAGGGAGGGGAGGAAGAAGAGGTGGAGGAAGGGGAAGAGGCGAGAAGGGACGAAACGAGGAACCCGCGATCGCGGAACGGGAAGGGGGCTTTGCCCGTGTACCACCGGATCTCTTCACCCCCACCCCCACCCCCACCCCCTCCCCCTGTCATCCGCCCCACAGTACGTTCCCCCACCACACGCTCATCCCACACCCCCCGGAGCTGGTGCACGAACGGCACGAGGTCCTCCGCGCTGAAGCCCTGAATGACCTTGCTCGCCCTTGCCACAGGGACAGACGCGCTGATCTCCGCGCACACCTTGCGTGCCGTCGTAATCCCGTTCCCAAGGACGCTGCTGCCCCAAGCCTCGCTGGTGAGGGGCGGGAGAGCGTTTACCCACCGCAGAGTCTCCAGCGCAGTCTTCCCCTCCACACCGCTACCCACACCCTCGCTTGGCACACCCCCATCCTTCTTCCCCTCCGCACCCCCAAACGAGAAGTACCTCACCAACGGACTACTAATCCTCGGTGCCCACCCTGCCTTCTCCCTCTCCTCTACCCCCTCCTCATCCCACTCCCTCCTCCTCCGCCTCACAACCCCCAGTACCGGCGGCTGGTCCAACGGCACCCTCACCGGCCTGACCCTAACCCTCCCCCTCCTCTCCCGCTCCCTCACCTCCTCCACCGTGAGGTCCTCCACGTCCACCTGTACCCTCGCCCCGTTCACATTAACCACGCCCCGCTCCCTCCCCATCCCCCTTTTCACGATAAGCCTTAGCGGCTCGGACGCCTCGAAATCGTAGTGCACGACGCTGACCCACAGCCCGCCGCCCTCGGCGCTGAGCTTGTGCCGGCGGAGACACGTGACGGCGTGCGGCGGGGGGTCGATGACGATGTCGAGCGAGGGCGCCCACGTGTCCACGTCGCACCGGATCTCGCATTCCACGCCCACCTTTTCCACTCCCCCTTCCCCTCCTTCCCCTTCCCCTTATCCCCCTTCCCCGCCTTGTACCCCCTCGCTAACGCTAACCCCCTCATACTCAACCCTCAACACCCCCCTCTCCCCCTCCCACCTCACCTCCCTCTTCCTCCCCCCTCCCACCCGCACCACAACCGGCGGCCCCCCGCTCCGGATCGTCCACTCCCCCACGCCCGCCACCATCCCGATCATCTCCTTCGGGCTCACGAGGGACTGGGACTGGGAGAGGAGGGTGACGGAGGTGGTGGTGGGGGAGAGGACCTCGATGGCGTACCCCTGCAGGTCGATCTGCGCGAGGGGCGGTTTTTCGGAGAGGAAGGATTGGAATGTTGAGGAGAAGGAGGTAGAGGGGAAGGAGGGGTTATGGGGGAAGGAGGTGGAAGGGGGGTTGGAGGTGGATGGTGTGGAGGGAGGGAGGGGAGGGGGGAAGAGGTCCATAGGCGCGGAGAAGACGAACACGTGTATCGCCTCGGGGCTCTTGTACACCGTCTTGAGGACTACGGCGTCTTTCCCACTATACACAGACCCAATCAATCAACCCCACAAAGACGAAGAATTTGGAGGAACTCACCTCCCGCCACCCCACCCAGCGCCCCTCCGTCCCCCCCTCAACCACCACACCTCCGTCATCTCATTAACATCCTCCACCAGCACGCTCTCTTCGTACATCTTGTCCGGGAGGGATATCGCACCGTACAGATCCCACAGGGAGACGCCGACGAAGGTCGCCTCGGCGCGGTACACGACGAGCGTGGGGTCGATGGAGTCGAGCTGGGTGATGGTCACCCCGCGGGACTCGGTTGCTGGAGGGGGGGATTGTGAGTAAGGAAGGAAGGGAGAAAAGGGAGAGAGGGAAGGAGAGGAAGAAAGGGAGAGGAAGAGAGGAAGGTAAGAAAGAAAACCACTCACTCCTCCTCCACTTCGCCTCCGGCTCCTGCAGCAAACTGCTGAAATATATATAATTCCGCTTAACCCTCGCCAGGATCGCTTTCTGCCGTGCCGCCGCGCTCGGCCAGCCTCCTTGTGCTTGTACTTGTGCCCCTCCCTGTCCACCAATTGCTTGCCCCCCGGAACCGAGAGTGCTCGCAGCGGACGTGACGACGCTCAACACGCCCGTCTTCACCGAGTCCGCATGTGTCGAAACCGTCGGCGTGGTGTTCGGAGCCGGACTCGGCGCGTCAACCACCACACTCGCCACAGCATGCGGGATCCCATTAACCCTCAACCCGCCCTCCACCCTCTCGATCACCACGCTCACCATCAAGACGCCGTTTGGCGGGAGCGCGGCATGCGTGAGCGTTAGCCTAATCGGGGACGAGTTTTGGGAGGAGGAGGTGGAGTTGGGCGAGGACGGCGGGCTGGGGGAAGGACTGGATACGCTCCGCTCCGCCCTAACACCCCACTTGACCCTCTCCACGTCCTTATCGCTCCCCCTGACGCTCACCTGCACGTCCCACCCCACGCCCGCCCCGCTCGGCAGGTCCACGCGCACTTCCCGCGCCTGTCCTTGCTCTTTCTCCCCTTCTTGTCCACTTCCTTCCCCATGCTCCCCAGAAACCCTATACCCAACCTCAAGCCTCTCCCTCCCCACCTCAAACCTCACCCTCTCCACCCCCACCGCCCCATTCCCACTCCACCCACGAAGCGTAGGCGTGCGCCCGCCCCGCGCCGAAACCGTCCGTGCCAACCCCTGCATCATCGTGCTCAGCGCCGTCACCAAGGAAGACGTGGTGGAAAACGTCGTAGGGAGGTCGTGGGCCCAGAACGCCGTGATTCGGGATCGGGAGGGGGAGATGTTGAATGCGAATACTGGGAAGTTGGTTGGTTATATGAAGATCAAGAATCAAATAAATTTGACTCAGAAGCAAGAAAACTCACAGCTAACACAACTCCTAACAAACGGCGGACTCGCCCTCAAATACCGCGGCTCGTCCTCCGACCTTGGCACGCTCGTGCTTACCCACCTATACCCCCCTCCCACTCCCTCTCCCCGTGTCCCCCTAGAAAGCGTGACAGCATCCCGCGGCGACGCAGGCCACCCCACGCGGAAGCGCGTCCTGCATACTTGGATGATCCCCCCGCCCCCGTCTTGTGCTCCGTCTGTACCTGGTTGTGTTTCTTGTCCTTGTTGTGTTTCTTGTTCTCCTTGTGTTTCCTGCCCTTCTCCTCGATCCTCCAGAACCTCCACCACCCCCGCCTCCACAACCCCCGGGTCCCACTCCGCCCTCAGCTCCGGCGCGCTCAGCACCGCTTCCCACCATGTTGGCGTTTGGGTGGGGAGGGTGAGCGTGAGGCGGTATAGTGGTTGAGATATTGCGATGGGGCTTGGACTCGGACTCGTTGCGGATGTAGACGGAGGTGGGATGGGAGGAGGCTGGGGCGTGTAGCGATGCACCTGCACCCCATTATGGTTATGGTTATGGTTATGGTGCTGATTATGATTATGATTATGTGAGGAGGAACTGGTGCTGGTGCTAGTGGTGACCCGCTTCCAGTCGGCGCTGGGCGCGGCGAGGAGCGCGGCGGTGTGCGCCTCGGCGGTGCGTAGCGCTGTGTGCCAGGATGTGCGGATGCTGTGAACGGGGAGATGGGATGTGTGTGGCGGTAAAGCGCAAATGGAATCAATCCGAGCGTGTAAGTGTCGGCGTTCCAGGTGTACGACGCAAACAGACAGACAGATGATATGACAGAGATATGAAGGGATAGTCAGCCTCTGAGTCTAGACATCGTAACCACACACCGGGCCACGCACCTGTGTCCGTCTGACATTATGTACTCGTCTCGTCTCTTGCTTCCTTCTACTCGTATGGCCCTCCTTTAGACTCTAGTCTTATAGCCCTCCCTTCAGATTCTGCTCGTATAGCCAGGCCGTCGTAAATCGTTGCGTCGTAAAAATGAAAAGCGTCCGTCCAGTGAGAGCGAGACACATGCGCGATGACACCAGCCTGTCCAGCGCGTGACGGAAAAGGAAACCCCCACCCCTCTCCACCCTCTCCTGCTTCTCTCCTTCCAGATATGTCCGTGTGCTACCAAAACTTAGCACATGCCCCATGGCTAAGTTGGTCAAAGCGTCCGACTGTTACAGTGTGAACGGTTTCAATCGGAAGGTCGACAGTTCGAACCTGTCTGGGGCAGATGACATGTTATTGTAATCTTTTTGATTCAGATTCTCTCTATCAATCTGAAATTGAGATTTAGAATTTTGATTCTTGAATCTTGAGTCTTGAAGCTCTAAGTTGAAGCTTGACTCTTGAGTCTTGACCTCTGAGGCTCTGACACAGGTGACAGGACAGTTAACATGGACCTTGAAGAACTCAGAAAGCACATCGATTCCTTGACTCTGTCTTGGTTTGATGAGCCTTTCCCGATTTGTGGGGAGTGGCGCATGATAGTATAGTACCTGCTCGGCTTGTAACCTCGATGGTATGACCAGTCTAGACTCCCCTGTTAAACCCTCTACCCGATGTACACAGCCCTTCCGCAATGAGCAATGATAGAAGCTTGAACATAGCATGGATGTGATAGAGTTTCACGCCATGCAAAGAACCTCCAAATGCTTCTCGAACCTCCCGGAGTTTGAGCGGGCTTAGCATTTCTTCTCCCGGGTAGGGCTCTTAGTGTAGAGCTACATTTCTGAAGGAATGCATGCATGCATCTGCCGACAGTGACATTCAAGTTGAGTTATAACAACTGCATCACAGCGACTTTCATTCCGCCGTGAATTCAGCGGAGTGGTATGACTCGGAAAGCTCTCGCTCTCAGCCAAACGTCTTCCATGATGGCACAACTTGAACACTATAGCAACCCGGGGGACATGACATGACACCGCTATGGAAGACATGGACGGACGCGAACTTGAACCTAAGTGACGAACTGTCGGATGCGATGTCGAATTTCAATGAGTCCAAGGAAACAGAGCCTCTCTGCGAGTGATGGTTGCATAATCAAACGGGAACGTCAAGGTGGATAGCAACGACGGACAGATAGGGAATGAATTAAATCTTAATGAAATACATAGACCTAATGCCATGGCCAAGCCACTGTGTTCCATAAACATGCAGGATGCTTCCATCGAGGACGCGGGAGACGCGAACATCATGTCAAGCGAGCACACGACACGACACGCGCCTTGACTGGTGTCGGAGTGGTGTCGAATTCATGCCAGTGCCAGTGCAAGTCCTATGTAGTAAGAATAACGCCACCTTGGGAGTGATGGATGGTTGAAATGCGCTCGCGGGACCGGAGACGATACCAAGGAAATGTAGCGTTTACACGGGAGTCGGACGTCCAGGCCAGTCAAGTCAAAGTGGATCGGAGGGAAGACGAGCCGCAGTATCTTGGTGTACACTGCACAGAGCGTAGACCAAATGACGCGCGCGCTGGAACTCGAGACTTCCGAAAGAAGGAGATATTGACGCAGGTAGGGGTTGGGAAAGGAGAAAGGAGGGTTAACGTTCAAGCTCAAGTCCCGTCGTCCCGATGAATGGAAGCGCTCTGCCCGTAGGCGCCACAACCTGATTGGAGACATAAGGCCACGCGAGAATGTTGATGTTGACGTTGAACAGCTGGAGGTCGCAAGACACAGACAACGGTCCGATGACTGCGTCTCTGGGGACCACCACCGAATACCAGCGAATACCGCATCCAAGGGAACAGAGCAGCCAACGGATCACAACAGTGGGTGTCTCTCCGCCAGGTTGTAATCAGAACGGGAACGACACATAGGATATGACTGGGATATGATATAGCTCACCCTGGAATCTTAATGAAATACACCGTATTTGTCCGTACTCGTGTGTGTCGAGAGTCGGGAGACGAGTACAGAAGGTTACCTGCCATGACACTGGCACATAGCACATAGGATAGCAGGTGGTACGACTTGGACTTGGACATGCGCCTCATTGCCTGTCATGTCGGAGTGGTGTTTCTCCGGAATCCATGCCAGTGCCAGTGCGTGTTATATGAATGCCATGTCCTAGTAAGTATAGCTTGCCCAGTGCCAGTGATGGTTGGAAAGCAGCTCGGGAACCGGAGCCGGAGACGACGCCAAGGGGACTGGGAAAGGTCACCGTTCCCGGGATTTAGAGAGCTATACGTCGGACGTCCAGGCTAGGCAAGACATGTGTGGTTGTCAAGTAGCCTGAATGTTGTCCAGACTGTCAAGTCAAATCAAGTCAAAGTGGAGGCATCGTGGTGGACCGTGGACGTGAGAGACGAGTAGTAAGTACGGCGAGAAGGACAGCCGCATCCAGCTCAAGCACAGTGAAAAAGTCCCAGCGTGGGCCAAATGACGCTGGGCGGTTCAGGTTCCGCTGAAACTCTAAATGTGTCGAGACGTCCCAAGAAGGAGATATTGACGCAGGTAGGGGTTGTGTTTTTTAGGAGAAAAGGAGGGAAAGGAGGGCGCGGATCAAGCTCGAGGTCTAAGGTCCAAGTCCCGTCGTGCAAACGCTTGGCCGCAGAACAGGAAATAACCACTGATTGGAGACATCACGATTCACGCCACGATAACGGATACACTCCGAGTCATCCTCCCGGCCCTAGGTCCTTATTGTTTGCAGCTATCCCCATGCAAGCGCCCTTGTCCTATAACGGGACATGTGCCATCTGGGTTTCTCGCACGTAATAACGTAATCGTTGACAGCCTGTCGAGTGTCTGCGCCGGACAGGACATGCAGCTGTCGTTGTTGGCCACGACGACTACACACCACGGCCAAGGCGAAAAGGGACTGCGGGAGTCCCCCTATTGCCTGTTCTTAAGACGAACTTGAAGGATATAGTGTGCACGATGGTCCAGCTCACGCTCACGCTCCCGTACGACATCTGGCTTCTCGTGGCGCTGCACATCCCGCCGCGGGAGCTGACCGCGCTCATGTCGCTCAACGCAGCGTTCTACCACATGGCGATGGAGCAGCGGTACGGGCAGGTGAGCTTTGCGTACTGGGGCCGCCCGATGAGCAGGATGGTCGCCCGGCTGCGAGACCCCGAGGTGGCGCGACGCGTGCGCACGCTCTACATCCATCCGCATTTCATCAAGGATCTCGCGGTAATACCGCGAGACGAGTATGGGATGGGCTTTTTGTCTGCTCTCCAGGTTGGTTTTTTTTCTTCGATCTTCGTGCCGATCAACTGATCATGCGTATTCAGAACAAGATATTCCACAAAAAGCCCCCACCGCGTCCGCTCCTAGCCGTCCTGGACGCGATCCACTCCCTGCCGAACCTCACATCCTACCACCTCGCATGGGTCGGGCTCCCCCTCCCCCCGCACTCCCTCCCGCTTCTCCTCACGCCGCCCAGCGTCATCACGCGCCTCACGCTCGAGATCTCGCTGGACAACCTCCCCGCGCTCCTCCCCTTGCCCCACCTCCCGCTCCTCCACACCCTCGACCTCTTCCTCCGCCCCCCCTCCACCGACCCCTCCGCCCTCGCGCCCCTCCTCCGCGCGCCCAACCTCCGCGCCCTCACCATCCGCCTCTTCGCCCCACTCGACCTCACCCCGCTCCTCCGCGCGTGCACGGCGGATGTGCACATCGAGAAGCTGTGCCTGGCCATCCCGCGCGGCGCGCCGCACCTCGGGGACGCGGACGACGTGGCGGCGTTCGTTCCGCGCACGGTGCGGCACCTGTCCGTGCGCGTGAGCGACTTGAGCGAGCCGATCCCGGGCCCGGGGGAGGCTGTGGAGGCGTGGCTCGCGCGGCTCGCGGCGCGGCTCAGGGTGCACGTGCACACGCTCGACCTGGGGATGTCCTTGCTTTCGTACACCAGCGCGAAGCACATCGTCGACAGCGTCGGGTGCGCGGTGGAGCGCATGTCCCTCACCGGGCGCGTACTGAGCCTTTCCGAGATCCGAGGTCTGCTGCAACCGGCGGGGAGCCTGCGATGTCTACGTGTCGGCCCGCTGGTTCTGAGCCCGCAGATCGTCGACGCGCTGGCGGAGGGCGCGCCGTCTTTGCGGAGGCTGGAGGTCGTGGTGTGCGGCGTGGTCCCGCGGGAGGGCGACATGCCGTTGAACATGGAGCGGGAACAGGACGAGTCGCAGGTGGTGAGGTTTTGCGAGGAGCTGGGCAGGAGGCGGTATCACGCGTGGGCGCTTCGTGAGCTGGAGCTTATCGGGATGCCGGAGATTGCGGATGTGTGGCGTGTGTGTGTGCCGGGGCTGAGGAGGGTGTTTGTCTGATTTGTATTCCTTGCACTTGGACTGTATGACATGTGTTTATACTTACTACGGTGTATCATAGTCTTCTTGTTGTCTGCTGTATAAACTGCTGTATATTGACTCGCATTGCCTTGTCTCAGACGTGAACACAGAAGCCTCATTGGCTGGGGTGGAATTCACGCAAAACTAGACTTGGTCCATTGCCTGGCGAATGAGAAGACTTTTCCATGGTATTCGATAAGATGCGATAATCAAGTGGAGAAGCTTTGCAGGCAATACCCTCGATTGTGTAAAACATACAAGATCCGAAAGAAAGTGAGAATAATGACATAGTATACATTGTGTTTATGCGTCATCTCGTAGCGCGCTTGCTGTAGGGTATTATTGTAAGTTGCTGTATAGTGTATCCAGTGAATCAAAGTTGGTATCATGAGAGGCTTTTCTGCTGTACGACAGCGCACACGACTGTCACATCGTCCTTCTTGCCGCCCTTGAACGACTTGCCCTCCTCCCTTGCTCGCTGAGCAAAGGGCGTCTGCGCATTGGGGTCCCTCGCGACGGTCCTGGCTCGCGAACACAATGCCTCGCTGAGCACCTCGACCTTCGCGTTGGGGTCCGTCTTCCATTTGGACACTTCGTCCAGCACATCCTCGTCCCATAGATTATCCGAAAGGCCGTCAGTAGCGAGAATGACGAGATCGCCCTCGGCGACGGGGAGCGTGAAGGTGTGGGGCGTGACATCGGAGGGCGCGGTGCCCGGGCCGAGCTGGACGGGGGTGTTGAAAGCCCACCACATCTCCTGCGAGCGGAAGATGAGCGCCGATCCGCGGATGACCATGGCCATGCAGTCGCCGACGTGCGCGATTTTCAGCGTTGATGTCAGCGGTGACGACATGGGTGGGGTGAAGGGCAGGTGTGCGGTCGTCGACGGCGACAGGACAGCGAGCAGGGCGGTGGACGAGCCCTGCTCCGGCGGGGGCGGTCTGAGCGTCTTGGCGTACGCCCGCTCGAGCACGACCAGCACGTCCACGGCGTCCTCCAGCTCCTGCATCTCCTCGTACAGGTCCCAGCGGCGCTCCAGCATCCCGATGAAGTTGCTCGGCCGCGGCGGCTCCAGCTCCTCGCACTCCTCCGCCGCCGCGCGCATCAGCCGTTCCGCAAAGATGGCACTCCCGCTCCCGCCCTCCACCTCCTCGCGCTCCTTCCCTTTCGCCGACTGGTGCTTCTTCCAGCCTCCGACGCCATCAGCGACGCCGATCCCACGCCGCCCCACAAAGTAGGCGTCCTCCCCGACCTGCTGCGTGCCCCCGCCCCCACGTCCGCGTCCGCTCTTGCTTATCCCATACCCACCCACGTCCAGCTCCATCCGCCTCTGCCGCCTAACCACACCCTCCCTCTGCGCCTCCCACGCGCGCACAACACCATTCCGCCCCTCGCCCGGCGCCCACTGCGGCGCATGCAGCGACATCGTCGCGGACATCACAAACTCGGGCTTTCCACGTCCGTTGCCGTTGCCGTTCCGCGGCTGCACGGCATCGAAGAACTTGGGTGCCGACGATGTGTAGAGCGTGCGCCGCGCCAGCGTCGTGGGCGGCTTCACTTTGAGATTCATGGATGATGATGGTTGTTACAGTAGTAGGAAAAAAAGGTGCATGCGGGGCTCCTCCCTCCTAATCCCCTCGGCTAAAGCCGGGTACCTGATCCCATCAATCGTTGCCGTCACCACATACCCCGGCCCATTCAATACCGGCGTCTTTGGATGGGCCGCTGCCTCTGCGTACATTCAGACCTTGGCACTTGCGGTGTTCATTGGTCCAGCCGCAACCAATGAGTGCTGGACAGCCTCACGTTCAGCCAATGCGATGGCATGAGCCATTGAGGTAATCTTAGGCTAACCGCTGCTACTGGCTACGGATTTGAATTACTGCAAGTCTGGATTACTACTTCAGTGCTGTTGTCGTCTCACGCTATCCGTATCCCGGTTACCCTCAGGATCATGGTTGCTCATCTCTCGGCTTTCCATGGTCTCAAATGCTCATGCGGGGTGCCCGTGCAAGCCCGTCCGTCCTCACCTTCAGCCCCCACACGCGTTCTCGATAATGAATCGATGTTGCTTCTGTTCTTCTCCTCCCTCGTACCATTCATCTGATAACGTCCGAAGCCTGCCATGTGTCTCCCGCCTCAGATGCCTTTCGCCGCAATCACCGCCATGGTCTTCCGCTAGGCGATGTTCTAGCCCAAGCTCGATGCGAGTCATGCGACAGATGATTAGGTTGACTCGAGAGGCTTCCCGCCTCTCCGCGTTTGAATCTGCAAACGATCCAAGTTGACCCACCTCCCTCCAAGTCCAGTCCAAGACACACTACTGGCGCTTATCATCTCATCTATTTAGTTCACATGCACAGGCTTGCCTTGACGCGTCCATTGTCATCGGACGCGTACCGAGGAAGGTGTGTATGTTATCCCGTGCGAGTGTCAGTGTCAGTGTCAAGTGACGAGGCCCACTTTCCCCACAGTCGCCTGCCCTACGCCACAAGAGTGTCTGGGCTCGCCCACGATGTTCACCAACGGGCAGGTGACTTCTGGGTTCAGTAAGTTCAAAGCTGTCGTTCTCCTCACCCGGGCCTGAGACATCCAACCCTATATTCCAATCAACTAGTTGAGTCTGGTTCATCAAAATCAAAGGAAGATGAACGTCTATCAAGGTCGTCTAGGCTTTCATCTACTCTATCAAGGTCGTCTAGACTTTGGACTTTCATCTACAAATTGAAATTGTTACTAGGACATCTGGACCGTCTTTCCACGATATGACTTGACGTGGACCAGCCAATACGATCATGTTGTTGTTCATTGGCTCAGACCTCGGACCCACGTATTTCTCCACTCCTGTCATATTCTCTGGCTCAATGTTGTGTCGTCAACTGTCTTCGTTCGACTGCCAGGACCCGGGGTCATATCCCACAACGGTCATCCCCCTTTAGCCTTGACCAGGGGTCGGGTGGGGTCAGGCTAATGTGGCGCATTTTTTGGTGCGGTTGACTTTGGCCTAGTCCCCCCAGTGTTGTCCCTCACTTCTTTCCAGCTGCTTGTCTTTAGTCGGGACACAATAAATGGCACATAGTAGGCAGGTATGCATACACAGACTTTGATATGAAGACGGAAACTGGTTGAACGCACCGATTTTTTGCTTGACTGATGCTGGTCATCTGTTTGTTGCCGACTTGGCCCTTGACCCCATTGAAGGTGAAGACGTTCTGACCTGACCTTGACAACAGTGAGGCTCACGAGCTTCGTCCTCCTGCCTCTGTCTATACGGAAACGCTGAATGCAGTTCTGATTAGGCGGCACCGATGCCACACACAGAGTACAAACATCCATATCTGTCGCCTCGTTTTAAAAGGGGGGTCGCTCGCTTTCCTTGACCACATTAACCTAGATCTAGGAGGTGGTCAACTGAATGTGAGCACTCCCAGACAATCTTGGCAGTGACCTCGGTCAGAGAATGCGGGTCTTGTCCTGAGACTAGGCAGCCTATACACGGTACAGGAGCCATGTCTGTGGCGTGGCATGAACAAAAAATCTCATTTGCACGCCGATAATCATGCGCAGATTCAGGCAATAGAGTTACATGAGCCCTGGTGTGAAGTACAGATGCCAAAGAAAGCGTATTCTTATCTTATAAAGTAGTAGATGGCGACGAAGGACGAGGGAGGTCACCGAGAATCTGTTCTTTGCAACCAATGACTGAATAGTACAGGATATGAGTAGATAGCATAGGAAATGTTCCAGTTCTCGAATAGCCGCGAAATCTGGCGCATTGTCGGTATGTTTGGTCGAGGTATAACTCTAAGGATTGGCGCGGCTTGCAACGGCAATGGTGGGACTGGTTCCGAACTTCGCACTCCGCCCCAAACGCGTTGAATGTGACGTCGTGTATCGCACGTGACTAAACATTGTTTATTGCTGACCACCATGTCCTTCCGGGTGGGTCAACGACAACGGGCCTCCAACGACATCTATTCTTCGCCGTCTCCATCGCCACCATGCTCATCCTCTCTGCCCACTTCACCTATCATTGCATCGTACTCCCGACCACGTATCGTTTCGAGCAGTCCTTCTCGTGACTTTGTCCATCGACTACCTCCAGCATGGTCTCCCGAAATAAGACGAAAGGAATCCCCCACTGCTCCCACCCCATTCAAGCTACCCAGCTTCCGCACCATGTTCGGCGATCTGGCTCCCTCGGCGTCCTCCGATATCGAGCATTCAGATAGTGGCGAGTTCGATTGGGATGCCAACCGGGCATCTACATCTCTCGATTCGGTCTTCTACTCTGATAGCGAAGAGGAGGAGGAGAGAGCAGACGACGACGAAGACCAGAGTGATTTGAGCTTCAGGGCTACCTTCTTTCAGACGTCGGATGAGCGGGGACGCTGGAAGGAACCTCTACCTCCTTCAACCACGGCTTTCCGACAACGGCACTCGGTGTCAGGCACCTCCCGACCACCTTCATCCCCAGCGACAAGATTAGCTTCGGAGCCTGCCCAGCATCCAGCTTCATTAGGCTTCATCTCCGAGTCCCGAGCCACATCCTATGATGCGGATCTCGAGTCGGAAAACCACACATCAGAGGGCGGGATTATGTCTTCTCCAGACATACGGCCATTCTTCTCACTCCCGCCGTCATCACCGCCGTTATCTCCCAAGTCCCTTCTCGTTTCCCCTGATCTCGAACCGATGTCCGGCCTCTCTTCGCCGTTGGCATTATGTGCTTCCATGTCTCCATCTCCATCAATACCTCCATTGACTCTCGCACCTTCTTCCCCCGCTATCATTCCGTTGTCTTCGGACAATATGGATGTCGAAAGTCTGCATCTAGTCTCTACTCCAGTGCGTTGTCTTACCTTATCTGTCTTACCCTCCGGCTAATCTAGATAACGCCAGGATCTCGAACCTGCCACTGTGGCCACGACACTCTTCACAGTCGAAATTCCAGATCCTTGCAACACTTCAGAACATCCGATCACATGCAACGCCGAGCCAATGGACCCAGATGTCGTAAATGACGAGAATGCTGTTCCGAGGTCCGGAAGCTGCAGTCGGGAAGTCCTCCATGTCAAACCTGACGCGGTTGATGGTCAGATGGCTAGTGGCCAAAGCAGCGTGTTGACCGTCAAGGAAAACGATGCGAAGCGGAGAAAATCAGAGGAGGCGGTCCCGAGGAAGAAGGCGCGAATCGCAGGTCCTTCGATACCCAGAGCAGGCAAAAACAAGGACGCCGACGAGAACACAACCGCCGCACCTAAACACCGTACGCGGAAGCCGGCTCCCCCGCCACCCGCTTCCAAGCCAGCTCCACGACGTCGAAAGCGGCAGCCATCATTCTCGTCGTCCTCATCATCTGATTCAGAATCTGAAGATGAAGCACCTCCTCCTCCCATCCCCAAACTCGTCATGTCTACGGAAGATCTGGAGATATGTGGCATGATCATCGAGACCATGGCGACGTCTCGTGCATCATCGTTCTCCCCATCCTCCTTGTACAAGATGGTCATGACGAATCGGCCTGCGCTGAAACGGGACTGGAGCGCTGAGGTCTTTTCGCGTGTACTGCAGGATGCGCATGGGCAGAACGGCATCTTTGGCAAGGTGGAGAGTAGCGGGATGGTGCGTGTTGTTTCCTTTTTATGAGCGGCAGGTGATCTGACTAGGTTACAGGACGATGCGGACCGTCCGATGGAAGCACAGTGGTTTTACGTTCCAGAGCGGGATGAGGACCAGGACCGTGCGACGTTGATACGAAGCATGATGCCCCGTCCTGCGAAAAGGAGCGTGACCAAGAAGTACAAACAGTATTATTATCGTCCGCTCGGGAAGATATCCCGATGGGACGACGAGGACGCGTTATGAACTCGGTGGATTGATACCCTGCTTGCTTATCCTTATTCATTGTAGTACTGAACTTCGAATTGTTTCAGCGCATCCTTTATGCCTAGTAGGTCACTATAATAACGCTTTCACCTACACCTCCATTTACTCCATTCGGAACGTAATTGAACACCTGCTATCATGTACCGTCCAGATTCGCGCGCGAAACTCCGTTAACGCCGCTGGGACGCTCACCATGGTTTGTAGAGCCCGTCTTGAGATATGCCTATGGCAGATAGATGACTGGTAAATTCCAGTGCTAGAACCTCAATCACATTATAGATAAGACGGCACTCTCTACCGCTATGATAGCCTGAGGATACACATCTACTCCGTCATCACAGCTTGGACACCACCAACAATGTGGCGTAAAATGAACCGGTCTCCCTGCTGCTCCGAGTGACTCCCCCCAATTGGAGTATCGCCACGCAGGCCCATTCAATCCAATGAGTGGCAGTCCTCATGATGATCCAGTTCCATATTTCATCCGAGTACGCCCTGTCTCCAACGCAAGCCTGTGGGTAGGATCATCTATCATGTCCCAACAGACGCGCCATTCCGCTCGAAGGAAGACTGTTGATATGCCCCGTCTCGACTCGATGTAGTAGAGATCTACAAAGAAGATCACATCAGTCGGCAATGCTTCGTGAAGGAAATCAATGCAATGAGGATCCTCCTCCTCCTCCTCAACCGAGGTCACCGAGAGGCCATTCTCGCTAGGCTATTCAATCTGGGGTAGCCATCTCAAGCCCAGTCGACCTCCTCATACACGTCCTGCACGGCCGCCCGGCGCGCGAGAACCTTTACAAACTCCACGAAACTGATTCTGGGAGCAGGGCGCTCGCGCTTACCCTCCAGGATATCCAGCGTCATCTGGCGCTGAGCCCTGATGCGCTCAACCTCCCGACGATCCGAAGCGGCCGACACCACGTTCAACATCTGCAGACGCGAGGAAGGAGAAAAAGAGGGGCGAGAGTGCTTAACAGCTTGACGTTTCCCGTTCCCCCATGCACCATCGACGCTCGCCTTGCGCTCGACTTGAACAGAGGCGTTGGTGATATCTGTGAACATTGTCAAAGAAGTAGAGGGTTTTGGAAAATATAGATGTTAAGGTGTGTAGATGGTGGTTAAGGGAAGAGAGTGGGAGGTTCGATAAGGGGCCATGAGTATGTTTAAGAAGTCGCGTAGAGGGGCCACAACAAACAACGTCACATTTGTTCCCTAATTGCCATGACAAACATAGTGCATGGTCGTCACGCGTCCCACTATCCTGCGAAGCGCGTTCAGGATGAATGAGAACGATGACGCATACATAGGCGGAAGCCGCAATTGCTTCGAGGGTTTCGGTTCGTATGATGATTGAGGATTATATTTGATACATTGCGATAGGATGCTTGATTGCTGCTGATAGGTAATAAGATCATGTCTAAGCCTGAAGGCTAAACAACAGAGTATATGCGCGTTAGCTTTGTCTGGAAGGTTCTGTGCGTTGGGACTGCTGGAGTGCCGCAAACGCCATGTTCTGCTCGATGGTAGCCCGCGGTGGTGGCAATACAACGGTGGGAGTGCGTCGGGAAGACGGAGATGAGTATTCGCTCTCAAGGTCCAGTTCTGTGTCGCTGTCCTCGGCAGCCATCGCTAGAACGTATTTGTTGGTGCTATTGGTCCGCACGAGATTGACGTAGTACTCGTTGAGCACATCCCTGGTGGTCTAAGAAGAGACGAGATAAGGAAGAGGGGACTATGAGGTGGCGATAAACGCACCATCAGACGCCATTCGATCATGGCGAGAAATTCACGTTCCAGGATATTGAGCTCGGTGACGCTGATTCCGCCGACCTTTGCATATAAAGCGTTGGTGCAAAAGGTGTCGCACAGACACTTGGAGGAGACGGCGACAGAGGTGATGATGAAGCGATGGCAAGTGAGGGACGAGAGCGTAAAGAGGGGTATGCGTGCACAGATCTGGTCAATGTAATGCAATGTTATGAGAAGACATGATTTCTGAAAGCGGGGTGAGGATCGGCAACGCGGGGTTGATAAATTTCACGTACCTCCACGTTGATGAACTTGACGATGCGTTTGAGATAGTCCAGGACAGAGATCGCTGGTGCCGAGCGTGAATGAAAGCGGGTCAGAGCTTCACTGAATGGCGAGTTGGTCAGAACGAAGAGACGGTTTCCTTGGCAACTCACGGACTGAGAGCTATCCGGTCATTATGGGCCATCAACCGCTCAAGCATGTCAGCTAGGGAAAAGGTAAGCAAGATGCTGAGTAGCTTGCTGGCGTCGTTGGATTCACCTATCAGGGAGACGATGGCATCGATAGAGGCGTCTTCAAACGCAGGCGGCAGTTCGACTCGGGAGTCGTTACTGGCCGATTCCATCGATCCATGGCAGAATGAGCCAAACGACCCCGGCGGTGCTGAGCGGTCTGCGTGCAGAAAAGTTACGTAACTTGCCGGTGCTCGGGCCGACAGAAAGCTCGGCCAATCACCACTCAGCTCGGCAGTCTGTATAGTTGTCGTCGCCGCTTGAACCTTATTTTTTCAGTCGGACACGCTTACCGAAGGCAGGCGAATCCCTCCCCGCCGCCGCTCTCCCCGTATTTCACAATGGCCCCCAAACTCGTCAGTACGGCCTCCATGCGTCAGATCTCCGTGCTCAAGTGTGTCTAGGACCCCAATGAAATCAAAATCATCTACCTGAGGGCGACCGGTGGTGAAGTCGGTGCTTCATCTGCACTTGCCCCCAAGATTGGTCCCTTGGGTCTGGTGCGTGCTTGTGCGATCTCGTACCCATCCAGTATCTGATCTCGCATCTTTGCAGTCGCCCAAGAAGGTCGGAGAAGATATTGCCAAAGCTACTGGCGCATGGAAGGGTCTACGAGTTACCGTCCAGCTCACAATCCAAAACCGTCAAGCCCAGGTCTCCGTTGTCCCCTCTGCCTCTTCACTAGTCATCCGTGCTCTCAAGGGTACGTCTATCCTGCTTTTGCCATGCGCCACGACCCATACAAATGTTATCTACAGAGCCCCCTCGTGACAGGAAGAAGGAGAAAAACATCAAGCACAGCGGCAACATCCCTCTCGACGAGATTTTCGACATTGCGCGGACGATGAAGACAAAATCCTTGGCCAAGGAGCTATCAGGGTGTGTGAAGGAGATACTGGGTACCGCACAGAGTGTTGGTTGCACCGTTGACGGCAAGCCTCCCCACGACATCATCGATGCCATCAATGAGGGCGACATTGAGGTTCCCGATGAGTAGTCTGTAGCATTGTACTCAATGTTATATTTTTTCATTGCTATACGACGCGTCACGTTGTTTGGTCATCATCCGCGAGTCTTCCTCTTACCATCACGCTACACCAATGCCACCTCGAGCGCGCGCGACGAAATCCAGCTACTTTGAGTCTCCCGACGCGTCAGACTCTAATGAGGTGCCGCGGAAGAAGACGCCTGTGAAGAAGACGCTTGCAAAGCGCAACCGAGGGGACGATGATGACGACGAGGAGGCCAAGCCAACGAGGACCGCGAAGAAGAGCAGGAGGAAAGCCAAAGCCGAGTCGGACAGAGAGTACGACAGTGACGCGTTGGACGACGACGTCCCCAAGGCTAAGCCAACACCAAAGAAACGGACACCAAAGAAGAGGAAAGCCAAGGACGAGTCGGACAGAGAGTATGACAGTGACGCGTTGGACGACGATGTCCCCAAAGCCAAGCCAACACCAAAGAAAAGGACACCAAAGAAGAGGAAAGCCAAAGGCGAGTCGGACGGAGAGTACGACAGTGACGCGTTGGACGACGATGTCCCCAAGGCCAAGCCAACACCAAAGAAACGTATATCAAAGAAGAAACGCGCCAAAGACTCGGAAGACGAGACAGATTATGACGATGACACTGGCTTGACGGAGGGTCAGAAGGTCGTTGGTGTCGTTATTCAGGCTCCCAAAACCGGTCAAGGTGCGTCTTGTATCATAAGTACTACAATAAAGTTTCGTCGTGTCTCACCGTGCCATACCTCCAGTGCCACCTGGCCAAGTATCACAGAATACTCTCGACTTCTTGCAAAAGCTGCAGGATCCGAAGTACAATGATCGCGAATGGTGAGCTAGCTTTAGCTAAGTATGACCTGTTATTCAACGCGTCTAGGTTCAAACTACACGGTACGGTATCCCTAATTTCTACAGCATTTGTTGCTCAAATGAAAGCACGCGTAGACCCAGTCTATCGACAGGCCGAAAAAGAGTGGGTGAACTTTGTCGACGCGTTTGCAGACGTTCTATCCGGCGTGGATCCTGAAGTTCCCCCCTTACCACCAAAGGATCTTATTCACCGAATCTATCGCGACGTGCGCCCCCTTCAATCAGTACGCGTTTTCCACATTCTAAAGGTCGTATAGGTACGCTTCAGCAACGACAAGACTCCCTACAAAAAGAGTTTCTCTGCCAGTTTCTCGCGAAGCGGGCGAAAGGGCATATTCGCAGGCTGTGCGTACCGTCATTATTCACCACTTGGCGTCAATGCTCACCTCTGATCGCAAAGACCACGTGTAAGGGAACACACCCATACATTATTCTCTACAACACTAACTTATTGTCGATCCTGACCATACAGATCAAGTGGGGCCTCCAACATACTTTGTCAGAGCGGAATACTGACATTCCTCTAGTTCAACCAGGCGGCCGAAGCATCCTTGCTGCAGGATCATGGTGTCCTGGCAAGAACGAACTAGCCACCATCCGGTGCGCCTATTGCGCGCCATGTTTTCCTCAATGTAACATTCTAGCCCTTCAGGCTCAATCTCCAACGCAACCCTCAGCAACTACGCGACGTGATCTCGGCCCCCGACTTCGTCAAGTACTTTGGTGAACCGAAGCATGGGCCGAATGGTGCCCGACAGAACATCTTCGGAATGGAGGACGAGCTGAAAGTCGCGCCCAAAGGCGTAGACAAGAATCACAAGTAAGCGTTGCTTGTTATTGGTGTTTATTGTGGGCCCTAACGGTGTCCTTCATAGGGACATCGACCTGCTCAAGTGCCGTTCATTTGCTGTCGTGCATCGGTAAGTGGACGCACAGGGTGTGAAGCTCTTTGTGACCTCATACGGTGTAAAGGTTTTTGGATAGTGAGGTTCTGGACCCTAATTTCAAGGGTGCTGTTGGGACAGTCGCTGCTGCCGTGATGCCTCTCGTTCATTGGTATGGAGTCATTCCCAGCGAAAGACTAGGAGAGCTGACCTTGCCGTAGTTTGAACGATATGATGACGATCAGGCCAGAGAATGATGCTGACGACGACGACGAAGAGGAAGGCTCAGATGCGAACTAGGTCGTTCATTCGCGTGCTGCATTGCATCGTAGGTCTATTGCCAGTGATTTATTCGTATCGAGTTACCTGGCAGATCATCTGAGTACTCATGAATTGCCTGTGGTTGGTAATATACATCTTCCTCATGATAGTGCGCGTATTAGACCCTTCCAATGGGGTGTATGTTTCCCAAGAGAACTGATTTCCGAGTGGAACCCTTCTTATGTACATACGTATACATAGCCACATCCTGGCCACATCTCCGACTCCGAGTCGCACTCTTTTGGGTTCGATATACTTAGGGCCTCCGTCTGTACCCGAGGGTCTTGTAGAGCTCGATGGTTTAAGATGCTGGGATGCCTTCTTGCCGAGGCCAAAGATAAGTATCGGATGTCAAACTTGGGTTGATATCTCGGTAGCGAAAGGACGTCAAGAATGATTGTGAGCGCGGCTCCGAGCTGGATCCGAGAGTTGTATTTTGGCCTTGGTACTTTTAGACAGCGGACTTGACCAGGGCTTGACACGAAGTGCATAGAGTCGAAGTAGAAGAAGCGAAGCTCGAGTTCATGTCCTTTAAGAAATGTGGAATGGTATGAATGACATGCGTAATGATTCTGAATGGATGATACACATTGTACTTGAGATCTACAGTGTTACTCGGGGGGGGGTGTTTTCGACATGGTTTCACCAGACCATCAAGGTTGCAGAGCAACATATGGCAGGATACAGGAATATGACGACGTACCAGCCACCCTACATCAAACCCATCTCCCAAGTCAACACCGAAGTGGTCTCGAAAGACAGGCGAGCTAGATGGTTGCACTTGCTCTCGTGAGCGCAACCCCGAAGGGCACGCCTTCGCTCCCTCGACTATGGAAGTAGGACGTCACACAAACGAGTAAACGTTTGTCGCGCGAGGCTGACGCTCCGTTTGTCGAGTCGGACACGATGGAGAGTTGCAGAGGTGGAAAAAAAGCTTTATATACCCCAGGGCCGAGGTAAGCGGAGATTGAAACGAAACGTGGAGCCTTATGCGCGTTCGCGGCCGATCCTTGGAACCTGGAGATTAGTAGACATACGCTCATGGCTGGGCGAGATATGTTGACGCAGAACAACACGCAGTGTTCTTCTGGATTGTCGATGGTGATGTCTTTTTGGGCTAAGAGAACGTCACCTCACTCGGACCGGCATCCGGCCCGCGCAAGGACCGCTAACTTCGGCCTGCCACTTCATGAGAGTATCTTGCACTAGCACCACGACATTCAACGCGTTCCAAAGCCGTTATTCTCGCACGAACATCGCCCTGGTTTAATGGGATCAACTGCCGATAGTCTTATCACGCCCTCAAGTTGCCTTCGAGGGCCTTCGAAGCCGCTTCCGCGGAGGATATTGTTCAACTGTTAGCTGGGTACCACAGACAAAACGAGGGTCCAAGACTAAGGTCTATCCTGATAGATGTTTTTCATGGACCACAATGATCTCATAGCCTTGACACTGTGTGCACTTCCAGTCTCAACGTATCTATCTCGAAGACTTATCTATTCCCTCCTCAACGGGTCTCTCACTCGACTCCACGCCTAATCTGCTCGTGTTATCTCGGTGTTGGACTATCGTCGTCGGATAATCCGATGTCAAGATCGAAGTAGGTCTTTTCACGAGATGTCTCGACTTATATAGTATCTTGAAAAGGCGCCCGTTTATCCAGCAAAACGCCTGCCTACTCATGACCCTCGTGTATATCGACCGATTCACCAATCGGATGTCACCTTTCATGTTCGCTTCGCTAACATGCCATCGCTTTCTCATCGTTTCCATTGCCGTCTCCACCAAGTGCAACTCGGATGTTTTCGGCACGAAGGCCCTTTACGCAA
Source organism: Strobilurus stephanocystis (assembly GCA_019915075.1). Lineage (NCBI taxonomy): Eukaryota > Fungi > Basidiomycota > Agaricomycetes > Agaricales > Physalacriaceae > Strobilurus > Strobilurus stephanocystis. The sequence goes on from JAHLMI010000004.1 coordinate 403,554, forward strand.
GAGTCGGTGGGCTCGGAGTATTCGAACTCAACTTGAACATGCCTGAACGCGACTCCTTGGCGATGAATGAATGGCAGCTGACGGTGAGCTTGGGTCATCGCCTCGTAACTCTGGCAACTCAGTAATGACAGGAGTATATTGAAAGACGTCCGAAGATACATTGGACGACTACTACTTCGACCTGGTCAAACCCACAGTAAAGGTTCCCTAATTCTGGAATCCCTCTCCGAGAGTGATTCGGATATCGACACACCATTCCGTCAGCGATAAGCCACTAAACGCCTTTACCGCGCCTCTAGCATTCCGGCAATCACATCGCCGCTTCCTACGCTACAGCAGAATGTTGCATTTGCTGAGTTGCAGCAATCGTTGCGCACTTCTCAATTGAAGGAATTTTTCTCATGAATTGCCTACTTGAGCCAGCTCGTAGGCACCTTATCGGTGTAGGAACGACCGTATATTCCGAACAGAAGTACAGCACCCCTTCAATTTCATTGGTCAGACCTGCGATTCCCGCATTGTGTTACTGTAGTCTGGTGCTACCGACAACATGCGCTGATTTGCGATTCCTCACCAGCTTCACCACTTCTGTTGCACCATATGTATTGGATATTTCGGATTCAACACAATCTATTACTCGTTCCTCGTCAAGAGAACAAAACTGTACATTGCTAACGATTAAGTAAATACGCCTTGTTGTAATAATTGCACAAAATCAAACGATTGAACAGGTCTTTGTGTTGAGTCCTATGTGAAAAAAAAGGAATAAAAAAGGATGCTGGAGGGAAAAACCCTGTTGTGAGTAGGTACGACAACGACAACGACAGAACACGACAGCACTGCACTACTATACCCAATACACGCCCGATACACGTCCAAAAGGACCACCAATATCGTACACTCGACTACCGCCGCAAGGCGCTCAGCATCTTTGCCAACGTGTTGATCTGTCCCCGCTGCACCTTGCCACCAGGACTTGAGGGGCTGTGGCCGTCGCCCGAGTCATCATCCATGTCCGTCGTGCTCACCGCTACGTCAATCTTCGGCCGCTCGCTGATGGTACCCAGAGGAGCAGGCCCGGCCTCTTTGGTTTTGCGCGTCCTTTGTTTCCGCACAGGTGGCGAACCAAACAGATCGCCCTCTGGATCGATGTACTGCCCTCGGGGCAACTCATTGAGTTCCCAAGGAACACCGTCCATGACTGAAATGCTCGTGAGTGAAACGGATAACTCATGTAGGACAATAGACATACTCTTGATGTTCTTGGGTACGTTGATATATGGACCTTGACTGTGAGTAGATGGACTGCTCGGAGGCTTGTTACCAGTCCTCCAGCTCCCTCCGCTAACGCTGGTGGCAGCGGTAGATACACTCCTGACGCTGGCATTGCTGTTGCTATACCTGGTGAAAGCGCTACTCGATGTACTCATGGAACTGCGCCAATTGCTGGAAGCCATCGAGCTAGAGCTAGAGGCAAGACGGTTGGGGCTCGGGGAGAGTCTGGGCGCAAGAGTTCGACTTCCGCCGGAGTAAGGCGAAGAAGGTGACAAGGTCCCACGCGCTCGTCGTCCACGCCCTCGAGGGTCGTCCTCCGTCGGTCCTGGAAGAACGGGTGCTTCCAAGCTCATAATCAACGATGTGACGTTGCTAGCGGTAGCAGACATACCAGCAGAAACGTCCACAGACGAGGTAGATCTGGCGGACATCGCGGATAACGGGTGAACAGGTTCGTCCACAGGCGACATACGACCCGCCGCTGCCATATTCGCTGAGCTAGCCAGGTTTGCCGAACTAGCCTTGCCAAAGCTCAGCTTCCATTTCGACGGCTTCTTCGTGACAGGTAGCGACGTCGTGGATGTTGAGGCATGGGCATGAGCAGGAGGTGGCAGCGGTGCGAGTGGCGCAGTAGGAAGGGGTGGTGGCGGCGGCTCCTGTGCACGGGATTTGGAGAGTAAAGGAGTGGGGAGCGCGTACATACAGGCTGGTTCATAGGGATTATCACGGCGACGAGCTGAAGAGGTTGTTGAGGTGGTGGATGGCACAGCGGACTTTGCAGATCTCATCGAAGAAACCTTCGATGCTTTGCTGATTTCCCGAGCAAGCGATTGAGACGCCACAGCCAAAGTCGTCAGCGTCTCGTCCTTCGGTAGTGTAGGGGTTACAACCGATGCAGCACCTTTTCCTTTCCGGACGCCACGTTTCCTGCGCTTGTTGGTGGAAGTGGAACGTGAAGTCACCATAATTTCTTGGGGCTCCTCCTGCTCTTCTACAACCTCGCATCCAGCTGGTAGTTCAGACAGAGGACGTTCATATGCTGGATCGCAGGAGGGCGCTCGAGACAGCGAGCGAGCTGCCATGGCTGGTGTACGAATGGCTGAGGAAGTTCGCGATGCCTGCCGTGAGGAAGGACGATGTGACGGAGGAACGGAAGTAGAGATAGGATAACCCTGGGTTGACGAAATCGACAAACCACGCTGGTGGTGAACAGGCGTGGGATGGTTCCCCAGCAGCTCAGGCAGGTCCTTCACCCACAGACCGAAGTCGACAGCAGATATGCGGGACGAGTCATCGGGCGAGTCCTCCAAGACGTTGAAAACCCGGCTTGCCAGCAGTTCAGCGACTGGGCGAGTCATGCCAGTAAAACGTTGCAAAAAGAATTCTACCGGGTTTCGACGGAATAGGTCGAATGAGTTACACGCGCCTTGATGCGTATCGGTCCAGGGGTTGAAGTGGTACAACCTGATCAGGAACGAGTCAATGAGGATATCGTCATATTTGGATAAAATTGACAACGAACATGTTGATCAGCACAATGCCAAGGGACCAGACATCGGCTGCACGAGGGCTGTACGTGGGCGCAACATTGTTCCTGCATTCTGGAAGGCAGAACGTTTAGCACACAGCTGTGTTCCACTTTGCGAATCGACGTACCGTAGCTCATGTAAGGTGCGCTCCCACAATCCATGTCTGATGATTCAACATCAGAGGTCGAGAGCCCAAAGTCCGTGAGCTTGACGATGACTTTGCGTTCTTGGCGGCCGTCAACAGTCTGCCAACCATCGGTAACGATAAAGTTTTCGGGCTTGATGTCACGATGGAAGACCTGCTGCGCGTGGCATGCGGCCACGGCGTCACACATCTGGGAGAACATTGACGATATGAGGCGTAGGCGGGTGGGGGAGAGGAGCTGAGAGGGGTGTAGATTTGATAGAAGGCTGGGAGTTGGGGGAGTTCGTGAGCATGTTGTGGAAGGATCAGTACAGGTTGGAGAGTCGGTTTCATAATGATCGCGGGCTTGTTCGAGAAAATAAAATAAGTCTTCGCCTGGAACGTATTCCAGAAGGAGCAGAAGGAAGGAATCCGTCTCAAGAGTGCGGTGAAGGGTAACGATGTTCGGATGCGGCTCGAGGGACTGGTGTATCGTCACCTGTGAAACGCACGAAATTATGGCAACAATTACGCGGCACAATGAAAACACGCACCTCTGACATTTGCGCTGCTAGTGCCTCCTCGTCGAGGTTCGCTTTAGACAAACACTTGATGGCATATTCGCGCCCATAGACCGTCGATGGCCCTTTCGAGCCATGGCTATCCATTTCCATCGCACCGACCGCGGCTACATGACCGTCCTCTGATGGTGGAGGGCGGTACAAAACTTCGCGGACGAGATAGACAACAGCGTAACTGCCAGCCCCTAGACGGCGGACGACTTCAAACTCCTGTGCGGGTTCGTCAAGAGTTGGTGAAGCAGGCGGGTCCTTTGAATCGATGGAGACAAGACGGATGATCTCGCCTTGAAGGGGGGCTCCATGACCGACGAAATCGCCCGGGAAGAGGACGTCGCCGAGATTAGATGATAAGGACGAACGTCGAGAACTGGCTGGGGATTTTGGAGTGGCAGGACGTGGAATAGGAACTGAAATTGAAGCTTGACGGGAAGAAATATAAGGGTTCCGTGGCAGCTTTGCGGATGTATGAGTGGGGGAGGGAGCAGAGCTCGGAATGGAGTTGAAGGTGGATGGCGGTGGTAGACCAGTGTACTGGGGACGAGGTACGCAGGCATCGTTGGCGGGATAGATGCGCTTGCCGGTCAAGGAGGAGGGAGGGAAGCGGGGTTGATCATTACGGGCGTCGTTGCGACTGTTGGTGCTATTGTAGCTGGCATGGTCCTTGGCTTTGACCTTTATGGGCGGCGATATCGGGCGCAGAACTGGATATTGCAACATGGGGGGTGCGAGAGCAGCAAAAGGCAAGCAGATGGCGGAGAATGCTGCAAAAAGTCTCAATCAAGAGATGCCCGATGCTGGAACCCCAATGCTGCGTGGGATCCGTTCAGACGAGACCGGCTTGAAGTCTGAGTAGGCCGAAGGCACAAAACATACAGTGGACGCCGTGTGAGTTCCAGCAAGACCGTCAACGGGGGCGAACGACGTCCCGTCGCCGTTCTGCGGTGGTGGTAATGACCTGAGGGAGCTAGGCAGGCGATTCAGCGGCTGTGCACCAATAAAAGCCGATGGCACAGAATCGCAGCTCGTCCAAGGACAGCGGCCGCACACTCGAAGGACTATGTGGAACGAAAGAGAGCACTTACGAGGGAGGCGGGGCGACGATGGACGAAGGTTGAAAGGGTAAACACAAAACGAGTCTGTGACAAGCCCCGCATGGTGCAACTTCCTTGAGCACATGCAACGCACTGATGTTAAGTCATGCCGAATTATTAACTTATGTGGGATTGCATGGAATTGCACAGAATTGCATGCTACTCGACTGCGTACGCCGCCCGCGCCCAACAACGTTATCGCCCGCCCCCTGCTGATACAATCGCCTCCCAATGCGACCCCAGTCCCGCGCCCTGAATCAGGACACTCGCTTCCTTGCCCTTTCCATTCCGCAACAGCCACTGGGCCCATTCCAGGCTCGCAGCATCCTTATCCTTCCGGCTCCAGCGCTCATAAACCTCTCTGAGCGTCGCTTCATTCCCTACATGCTCCTCAAGCTTAAACACTTCTCGCCATACACTTCCTGTCGTTAGATAAGACTCATCCATATGGCGTACTCTGTCCCATTCCGAACGTTTCGTCGCCTGTTCCGAGCTCAATCCGCCCGTCGGCCTCATTCGGTTGTTGTACAGCTTCTCCACATACTTGATCAACAACGTTTCGTGGACGAACAGTAACCCTGCCCTCATGCTCTCCTTCAGGAGAGCCTGTAAAACACCGATGAGAGTCATCACGTACTCCGTCATATAGGTTACACGCACCGTGTGGATGGCGACTTCTGCCTCCGCCGTTCTCGTGGTACTTTGCAGTCCCCACTGCCACACAGCCAATATGTCTGCCTGCGGTCCGGATACTGATCGGCGTGCTTCTGACCACGCTCGTTCGACTGAATCCTTACTTCCATATCTGTCTTCTGCGTCCAGACGCACGAGCCATAGCCCCGAAGCTCCGGACACCTGCGACGTGTACTTCCGAGCCTTGGTCAGCACCGTGTTTCCATCTGCTCTACCTTCCAAGAGAATGATGTGCGCACACAACAGCGATGGAGACGTCTTCTCCCGTTGGATTAATCGCTCCAGGGACATGATTAGATAGGTTTTCTGTGAAAAAAGCATGATCCATTTCCACGCGTCGTGGAACAAGTAAACCCGGGACTCACAAGGTCCTCGTCTATAAGTGCGCGACTCCACTCCTTGACGAATTCGGCATAGGCTGCGAAGACCGGTTCATTTTTGCTATCAGCGGAAGCCATCAACGTCTCGTTGGCTTGTTTGATGCCGTCCACAAGTTCTTCCCCTCTCATATCCGGTCGAAGGCAACGCGTGCAGAGTATCTTGACTGCGCGTGGATCATTCGGTAAGGTCGCTTTCAAAACTGTGTCCAGGTGGCGTATAAGCGAATACCGAAGATCTGAAGGTATTGGATACTGTGTGAGCAATTCATTCAAGGCATCAAATAGTTCGATTTTAGGCAATGCTATTTTGAAGTCAACTAAGTTCAAGTTGTTCTTATGATGATGGGCGAATGTGTTCACCTTGGGCTGCGTTTGATATCACAGACTGCACGATTGCTCCATTCATGATTTCTTTGCGGGCCTCGTCGCTCTCGTTGAGTCCCGACTCGTCGGTCGGTAGCTCGATCACGTCATCTCGGTCGCCGAATCCATTCAACAGAGCTTTATCTTTTGCATCCGCTGTCGCGTCTGGTTGCTCTTGGATGCCCAGAGCATCCCATCTCCGCCGAAGGCTCTCGATGAAGCCCAGTTCCATTCGTACGTATTCCCTCCACATGTCTACACTGTCAGCATTCAACCGCAGGCCTCGTTGCAGGAGGGCTCGGGCGGAAGACGGCGACAGATGTGCGAGTTCATGTGAAGCGGCGAGAATGTATAGCGCAGGGGTGTTAGGGTGTAATTGTAATGCTCTGGATTACGTTTAGCGCGTGTAGCCGACGCGAATTCAAGACGTACCGCGCGGTGATTCGTCCGACCAAAGTGATTGCACCTTCTCGTTTGGCGACTTCAATATACTGCAACCAGAGACCAACGTCGCCTTTGAAGCGTTTCAATGCCCTTTCGAAGATATGGAATTGTCGTCTGACAAGCGCATAGTCGGAAATAGTACTCGGCGAGCGAGGCAGTTCTGCAGATCCATCAATGTGCGAAAAGTATCGAGATGATGAGACCAACTGAGGCGTTCAGCGCGCTTTCTCCTGAGCTGTTCGAGACCCATTTCATAGGCTGCGTAGCGTAGAAAGTCTGACTTTTTGGCGACTCGTCTGATCAGAGTGGACTCAAATGCGGTCCTTTTCTTCATGATATCTTTTGTCTCCTTCTAGATTCCTTGTTGGAGTGCTATAGAATACACCCTACCCAGTAAAGCAACTCACAATTGTGAAGAGATTTTTTTCAACCAGATCTTTGAGCTCCTCGAGCATCTATAAATTTTCAACACATGTTAGCTTCAATTATCCCATCCGTTGAATGATCAGGATCTATACCTGCTCCTGCTGGAAGTGAACCCGCTCCATGTTGACAACGACTGATTCAGAACCGAGTCAAGAAGTGTGCTAAACGTAGCAGATGAAAGGAGGAAAGCAAAGCTGTTTGACGGTGTTGCTAAAAGCGGCAATACCAGTGACCACTGACCAAATTGAAAGGGGCAGTGACCAATGTTGAAGCGGGCGTAGCCGTTCTCTCTCCCAATTCCATCACCATGCCACCAGCGAAGACACACAGATCATCTTCCTCCAGCGCACTCCGCTCGCACTCCCGCTCGTCGTCGTCTTCGAAACTTGGCGCCAACTTGCAACTCACCTCCAACAATTTTACGGGGCCAAAACCAGAAAAAACGAAGAAAAATGGCCTTGATGTACGTCGTTGACGCCTGACGTCCATGTAGTCTACTGACTGCAGCGCAGTCGCATACCCGAAGCACAACCTCTCTCCCAAGGACTCAGAGCGCCGTCCGTATTGATCCCAGAGAGCCACACATTCCCAAACGTGCAGCCCCAGTCCCCCACCCCAACCCCAAATCTCAAGGCTCCAAACTGAAGGGAGGTTTCACGATAAATTTGGATGATGCTGAGGGCGACGATGACGACGCTTGGGTCTCAAGTGAGAGCGGAGTAGACACGCCCAACCGCTATAGCGAGTCGGACACAGACAGCGACTGTCAGACCACCGTCTCGGTGACGCCCATCGTTCGCGAATCCGCTGTGCGCGCACCTCGCACTGCCAAACGGTCCTCGTCGTCTGGGAGCACTAAACGCCCAGCCATCCCTCGAGCAGACACAATCAAGCAGACGAAGGCTGTACTTCCTCCTGCTCAGAGGGCCGTTGTCCCCGCTGTGCAGACTCAACAGCGCGTTTCCGAAATGGGCACCAAAGGACCGCCAAGTCCGATATCTCCCAATGCTTCTCCATTACCTCCGTCCCAATCTGCTCGTCATCAACTTACTTCTCAATTTGTCGCCTCCCCGGATCATATCCAGAGCTCTCAGCCACTCCCTCCGCCTCATAACGCACCCCCGCATCTTACAGCAGAGGAGGCTCGAGCCATGCGACAACAGGCGCAATGGGCAGAGGCGGAAAGACATCAGCGCCGTGCCGACGCAGACCGCGCGCAATCAGAATTTCCCTCGGTTCACAAAGTCAACGGATCCCCCGTGTCTTCGCGCCTCCCGCCTCCCGGCCAATTTTTGGAGTCTCAGAGTCGAGGAGGCCACAGTAGACCGCCCTCTTCCCGGGGGCTCAACGACTTTCGGTTGATGGAGCCCACCGCAGCAGCCCGTTTCGCTCAAGCCATTGCCACCCAGGACCAAGATCCCGATGAAATCGCGGCTGCATTATCAAAGCCAAGCTCGCCGAATGTCCGCGACAGGCTGCATTCGCAGTACAGGACTACCACGGAGTCACCCGCTCCTCCTCGTTCCAACGTGATCATGACGGATGTCACCGATCATCGACGCCACAGTTCTATCGTTGTGGGTAGTGATAGCCATCCGAGCAATGATGGTTCGACGTCCCCCAAAGGCAAGCGACATTCGCGCCCGTCCTCGGTTTACTCGGTCACGAGCAAGCATCTTCGCCCGCATCCTTTGATCAGAGGACAGTCTCATGGTCCAGGTGCACCACTGGCGCCGCTAGCCTCCATCACCGATCTAGCAAAGGCGCAGTTGTCTACCTCGGGACCGAAGACCAACGATTTCCCTCCATCCCCCGTTTCCATCTCCACGGCGCCGCCCTCGCCTGAGTCCTCCCAGACTCGTCGTTCTTCCATCTCCTCTACTCGCAGTGTCGCTACTCTTCCACTTCCCCAAAGCAACAAAGACGCTCGTTGGGGAGATCGTTCGAGAACGCTTTCCACTATCTCGTCATCGTCCACGATCGCCGCTCTAACATCTCTCGTCAATCACCCGATTGTCCCCTCCCACCGAATCTCACTTTTCCCACACATCGACGAAGAGGATATCAAGAAGATACATTCTCTCCCTCCGCCGAATGTGACCAACAGTCATCTCCAGTACATAGCTCATCGCTCTCCCTTGAGAGAGTCGTATGACAGATTGATGCGCGCCAGGGCGGGAAAGGTTTGCTGAGTGTCATGCATTTGCACCCATAGAAATCAGTCATCAACTGACATTGACTTTGGTTCCTTTCTTACCTTACTGTACTGTATATAGTGGTCTTGTTTATCTGTAATAATAGGGCAATTTCACGAACCGTTCACGACTTTTACTTCTGAATGCTTGAAACCACCGACTCAGCTCACTCAGGTTTGTTGGATTGTACATATACAAGCTAGCCAGGCGCTAGATGAAATGGATACTGGGATGACAGACAAAATAAGCCAGATGTCCCATTACATTTACATACATGTAATGATGGTCTACACATCGCTCAAGGAACCCGTCGAATGCTCGGATCCATATTGCCCATAACGACTGCGCGTCGATGAAGATCTACTAGCACTCGACACAGAATCTGTACGGCCTCTAGTAATCCTCCTGCCAGGAACAGTCTGCAAGTCTGCCTGTGAATGGCTTCCTTGCGAAGTATCTGTTCTGTTTGAGGTCGATTCCTCTGAGGAACGGAGCCCGGGCGAGCCACTCCTCGCTATGCCCTGTAAACTCTGAGCAAACGCTTGTTGTTCCTGGAGGTAATGATTCTGCGCCGCTAGAAATGGCGTGGAGTTCACATTCCGGCCATGAGAAAGGTCCTCGCTCGAGCCCTCTGAGTCAGGCGAATCTACCGCGTAACTTGGTGGCGAGTAGTGATAGAGTGCCGGTGGCTGGGTCGACGGTCTGATGGTAGGATAAGCATTATGCAGGCGGCTGGGGCCCGCGATGGGCTCTGTGGGTAGGTGATCTCGACCAATGACAGGTTGTGGGTCGTTATGATGAGAAACATCATCATCCATCTGTCCACTGCCGTCATCCTCAAGCGCCAGACTGTTCTGTCGACTACCGCGCTTGCGGGTACGCCGTCCTGACGGGTTGGTGGTGACATCCAGTTCCCACAAACCTCCTCTCCCCGGCTGTGTCGAGACGCGACTGACTCGTTTGAATAGAAAGTAAGACGAAAGGGCGTGCTTAAGAGTTTCCTGCACAAAGGAAACTCAGTCCAGGTCACGAAAGAATTGACATACTGACCGGGAGCTCTTTCTTGTTATTGTAGTAGGGGTAGCGTTCCTTCAGCATATCTCGGATTTCGGACGAGCTGGCTTGCTTTCGAGGATGACTGAAAATCGCGACAGCGGCTAGCTGATGCATCGTATAAGGCGGCTTGTCACTTGGATCCCTCGGGCCTTGGAGGGCATCCAGAGTGATTGGTGTATTTGGTGGGATGTGTTTCGTGAAGCTCTGCTCTCGCAGCCAAGTCTCTGTCCCCCCGATATGGTGATGAGCAGGAGGCGGCCTACGACGAGCGATTGGTACTGGTTGTTGTGACTCTGCTCTCTGGCGCCTCAGTCGTATCTCCTGCTTAAAAGCTATCCGAACTCACCGAGCGGCTGTTGACCAAAATTGTAGCCTGGCAAATGATGAGTGGTTCGCAGGTGCTCGTTCAGCTCGTGATGTTGCCCTAGAGACGGACGGGGCTGATACTGAGGCTCAGGATGGGGAAGATAATGATCGTGGGGCATTGAAAAACTGGGACCCACTACACGAGGATCGGGCATGGCTTGAGAGGTCTACGCAGACATGAGCGATATTCCTGAGATAGGACAAGTGATTGACTGACTTCAAAAGGCGGCTGTGAGTGACTTGAGGAGTAGAACAGTTCCGACGGGGACGGTTCATACTGATGTTCATTAGCGCCAGAATATCCCAAGTGACGTGGACCCCAGTCGGTATCATGATTCGAATGCTCTAATCCTCTCGTACTACCACTCTGCATATCGCTACCGCCACCCGAGCTGTGAGGAGGCTTCCACGGCTCATCCGAGCTCTCGTCCGACCGCGAAAATGATTGAGGGATCCTAGATATTGGGATGATGTGGGGACCCTCTACGATACGTCGAATAGGTAGAGGACTCTCTTTGTCAGTATACAGCTCATGCATCACTGTTCATAGTATTCAAGAGAGTCGCAGGATGGTGGAGGAGCAATGCGAGCCTGGAAACCAAGGACGGCACTGGGACAATGTCAGCACCTCGAAGTCGCATTGGACATCGTTGTACGCACCGTGAGACCCTGTCGTCGGCACAGACTATCAATGGAATGAGAAAGGGTATCGAAAGTGAGTCTGAAAGATGACAGTGCAAGGTGCGGCCAGTCGGGAAGTGGACCTACAACGTCTGGCCGGGCTTTTGTACATTTAGGTCAACGTGACAAGTTTTCTGCTGGAGTGACATCTACAAGTACCATTCATGGTTATTTTCGTGGACTGTGTGCCCCTCCGGAATCCGACAAACATTCGGGTCAGTACACAAATGAACTTTCGAGACACTTTTCAATCGGGTTTCCTCAAACCACTTTGGAACAACTTTCGCCGAGTGGGATCATGCTGTTGTCGTCGAACTGGATCGCGAAGAGCAACAGCAGGCAACAGCTCGACACAAAAAGACATCTCAATGTGGTGACCTACCGCGGAGACAGTGGGCGGTTCATCAAAGGAGGTTGTGTGCGCATGAAGACCAGGACATCGAGTCACTGGCGGTTGTGGGGACATCAAAACAGCGAGATTAACGGACTGAAACTGTCAGATCGTTGACTCGCATTAGATTGACACCCATTAGATCTCACTAATCGTACGATTGAGTCACAGTAGTATCCAGTATCAGTTCAATGTGGCGGCGAACTGCTCATCGAAAAGTAGGTTTCCTCTTTGGATGATTGCATTGAAGAAGGACGGGGCTCGCCGAGGCCTACAAGAAGACCATATGAGATTCTGGATTGAAAGGTGATATATGTGACATTACCAATCGATACACGGAGGAAATCACGATGCTGTCATGAAGGACCTGGAGAACGAGCCCATACACGGCCAGGTAGTCCTAAAGTACCCCCACGCCGGCAGACCTCTTCCAGTGTGTCTTGGTTCAGATCAGCCCCCAGGGCCCCGTTCACTTGGACGCTCACACCCCTTGATTTCACCTCATCATAGATGACAACGATGCCCACAGATCCTGTGATTGGCGGACGCTCGGGTGCCATCATCACAATCTTTGGCCGATGTGTGTGAACATCAGTGAGGGCCGAGTTTCGTTCGAAAGAGGTAACAGTGTTGTCGGATGGCAGAAAAACATTGACCGGAATCTTGCGTGGAATTATCGTTCCACCCAAGACAGCCGCCAGGTCAGCTTCTGTGGCCTCCGTGTCATCGGGAGGAACATCACTTGTCGATCTAAGGCCTTCAGGCATCCACTCGCATGCCAATAGAGCCTCGTTGAGCCAGCATTGTTCGCGAACGATCTAACGACTTTGAGACACAACTTCAGAAAAACAATGAAGCCAAAACACCTCAAGCACACCCCAAACCTCCTTGATACTGTGAACGGGCACTTTCTCAAGAACAAAGCCAGGTTCTTCTGGTGCAGTCAAACGTAATTGCAAAGGAGGATGAAGTGATGAGGGAGATCGCTAGTAAAGAGTCAGCCAAACCATAGAGATGAGGTCCATGCTACTGACGTAGACTGCTGTATACCTCTCAGGCGACGCCGGATTGGATGGATTCAGCTGTCGAGAAAGGTCAGAAGGGCTTAGTGATAAAACTCGGACTCGCGGACCAGCAAGTCAACCCAGCTCCCAGTGCCGAACGAGATAATGTTGACGGTATTCATTTGGTCCATACTACTGAGCGGGTTTACCACTAGCTCTATGTCTCGCATGCGTGATTGGCTGACTACGACGCCAGGGTGCCTTCCGCCTTCTGTGAAATCAAGTAACCAAGAAGGTTTTTCCAAGTCGAGAGGCGACGAAGATATGTCCGCAGTTTGCGGGAAGGTATGCTCCAAGCTGGCGCCACTTGGAACTAGAGGAAATGCGGGTCGAGTTGTCAGAGTAGGCATCGACATAGACGCAGAAAAAGAATGGACGTCCGAGTGACTTGACAGCGCGAGGCAAGCTATAGTGGTTCCCTTTGGTCTCTTCGGCAGATGTTTCCTAATCTCAGAGAACGGAGTATCCAGTAGAGGAAGATGTGAGAGCTGTTCAGGACCGGCAGGACCGCGAGAGAGTTGTAAGTATGCTGCTGGCGACAGATACACGAGGAAGGATATGGAAGGGAACCTCAGGTAGGGTAGAGGCAAAGCATGAGCACGTAATAAGAATATATCTAGAGGTGCGCGTTCCTGAGACAACGATCTGGTATTTCGCTGAGGCTCAAATGTGTGTACATGGGCAAGAGTGAAGACGTACGATGCAATAACTTTGGCCTCAGCATGAGCAAATTCTTCAACAACACGACACAGCTTGTCAACCTCCACGAACCAGCGGAGACCGCCATCCTCTTTTCTGTCGGCAAAGCGATCGAGTATGACCAAGTACTGAAGGTGGTCATTGATGATGATTCCTAGGCGGGCTGCTTCGAGGGGATCGAGTTCGGCCTCTGGCCGCTGTATCTCAACGCAGAATGCCTGCATACTATGGCAAAGAAATGCGTCCAACGAATTAGAACCCTCTGTATTGGATTCGGCGCCAGGAATGGCATAGGAAGTTTTGACATTCGAGATGCGGATGGTTGGAGGCAGGAGATCGGTGCGCTCTATCACGAAGTCGATATCGATGACGAGAACCTTGCCGCCGAAGACGAGACTGACAGATCCCTCGTGGCCCTCGTCTTTGAATGTCTCCATCCCCGCAGAGGTGCCCCAGCTTTCAAAGCGTGATATACACCACTCAACCAAGGCCGTTCTATCCAAAGGAATGTCCTCGCCATATTTCACGCCCGATTTTTTCTTAAGAGTATCGATGGTTTGTTGAATGTTGAGATCTGACTAGCGTATTTGTGATTATTAGTTACAGCTAGCGAACATCCTGAAGAGCCTGACCAAATGAAGAGAGCGCGAAATGTTTGCATGCTCCCGCAAGCGCGATATCAGCTTAGCGTCGCTGAAACTGGTAGAGTCGTATATGCTGAGAGACTGCGCTAATAGATTGGCGGCATCCACGATGTCTTGCAGCGCGTTTGAGGACGGACCTGCCGACGAGGCAAAGGGGTGTGTCGCATGCGACAAGGAGCCGCGCCTTTGGATATCCTGGAGCGTAGAGAGTAGCGTTGGGGGTAAAGGTTGTGTTGGTGTTTGCGCACTCATGGATGCAAATGGACAAGTTCAAACAGGGTCCAGTGCCCGATCACTATTATCGCAATGGGGAAACTGGACCTACTTACAGTAGTGACAGTGGTAAGCTCTGGATATCCTGCGTCCAGGACTACATCGCTCATGGCATGTTATAATGCGTCAAAGTTTGTACTAGTAGGATACAGTTGGGTTTGTTATCGATACAGCTATACGTGAATACAAAACTTGTCTCAAGCACCGACTTGTTGGCTCTTCCATAGTGTAACGATCTCGTCAAGCGAACGAACAGACCATCCGTGACCTAGCGTCGTTGTCATCTTGGTGCCCGTAGCATGTAAGACCTCTTTGATTCCCTGGTCAAGAGACGTAGCATCCATGGTACCAGCAGGAGGAGTTCCTGGGTAGCATTGGTTGTATGCGTCGTTCGCCAGCGTCTTCAGAATGCCCAGGAGAGTCGAAACAGGGACACCATTTCTCAACAGGTACCACGCTAATTTATCTGCATCTCCTTCCGTCAATACAACCATTTGCCCTGCAGTGTAGCTGCCTAGCTTGGTCAAGAAGTTCGCGTCTGTGCGGACCTCATCAAGTCGACGATCCAAAGACAATAGAGCTGCCATGACCGTGCTGTCCCGTATGAGCGGAGTCCTAGGATTGTTTTCTGACCGACCGCTGAAGCGTCGGTCGAAGATTTTGCTATAGAAGTCGACGGCGAAACGCAAATCTTGAAGCCTCAGGTGAAAGTAGGGGTCCAACATCGTCATGCTTCGGTACATGAACAATGTGAAATGAGACTGCAGCGATTGCTGCTTCCCCTGCAGAATCGAGTCGTACAAGGCAGCATGACAGTAGTTGAAGAACACTCGCTCAGCATCCGTGTCGTCATCTCGTGCGCCGAAGTGGTCTGCAAAGGCAAGATATGTTGGATCGTTGGAAAAGGATGTGATGAACTCGGAAAGATCACTGGCGGGGTGCGTCTTTGTATCTGTAAGTTGGGGGTAATCAAGCGTGGCCGCTTCTCCTGCGGATGAACGCGACCGGACAAATAGACTTCGACTGCCTCGCGGATCTTCGGTGTATGAGAGGAAAGCAGTTCGCCGCTTCACGTAGAGCGTCTGGCTCCGTATTAGACTGTTTTTGTGCTGTATGATGTTTTCCAGATCCAGATGGAAGGGCCAATAGCGAGGAGTGTCAACGCGGATGGAGGTTATCTTGTTGATCTCGGGGATGAGCGTCGGCGAAATGAGCTGGACCATTCCGTTCTCTTTGCCGTCGCGAACCGAAAGCTTTAGAGGCAGATAGACTACTTCTTTCGTCTGGACATCACGGGCTACCAGGCAGCGAGGTTCGACCGCCATCACCCAGAGGTGGCGAAGAGCTTGCAGGTAGACCTTGTTGTCAGAGGACATTTGGTGGTAGCGGGGGAAGAACGCTATGACCATACTGGCTATAGCAGCATCGGACGTTCCGAGAGTGAATCGTCCACCTCCAAGAAACAGGAGACCAATGGCCTGATAGGTTGAGACGTGAATGCCGTATTTGTGGGATGGGTGATACATGGTTTGATTGAACATGCCGTACGCATATCGGAGTCGCCTGAAAGAGGTTATTTCGCCAGTGCCAGCCATGACCATGCTAAGTGCGATAGAGAGAAGATTCAGGCCGTCTCTGACAGCCGATCGTTTGATGCGATGGTCGAAGTTGATGCCTGCAAGGTCTGTCAATACAAGTATCTCCGTTGACTCAAACAACCTACCGTTAGAATACACAAGTCGCGTGAAGAGATCGTAGTATCGGATGATCAGCTTGTACGCTTCTTGACGTGCAGTCCCTGCGTACTTGAGACCGACGGCAAAGCAACAACCTGCGATGATATTGTAATACGCCAGCTCCAAAGCATCGTCGACCGAAGCCCCGTTCTTCACCCTCGCTTCGATCGATGCTCGTATGGTATGCGGGATCTGTCTCTGTAGCCATTCGATAGAAGGCGCTATTCCATTCCACATGATCAAGGACCTAGCGATGACTCGAATCATGAGGAAACTGGGTTGGATGCGATTGAGACTGAGAACAGTATCCGGCAAAGTGAGCATATCTGCAATATCCTTTCGCTCCGTTCGAAGATACATTAGGCCCAAAGCGATGGTGGCAGCGGGACTGGTCAGTGTCAAGTCGAACGTCGGTGGCTTGTTGGCGAGATCATTCGCGTTGGGGGACTCGCCATGTATGAGAACGTTCAAACGCTCAACCATCTCCCAGTCGGCAGGGATTGCCGTACCCTTTCCGAGCATTATCATCCCGAAACCCAAGGCGGCGGACGTCGTATACGTCTCTCTATACTCGTTATGGAGGTTGGCATGAACAAGATCCTTGCGACTGATCTCTTTTAGGCACACATCGGCGTACCTCCTATGCTTCGTTCCCATGAACAGTAAACCCATGCCAATGAGGCCGGCCGATTGGGTCATCAAACTGATGTTGAGATCGACCGTCGGCGAGGGTAGGAGAGCGGGAGTGTGCACGGCCAGCAGTTTTGTGACTTTGATGTTGCCAGTCCCAGCATTGGCCGCTGCCAGGCCGAGAAGAACCCCGATGCTCGTGAGATCGTGTTTCGGCGTCAAGTACTGGAACGAATTCCACGCCACCATCTGCTTCAAGTGTCCGCTCAATCCCAAACCGAACAGAAATCCTGCATGGCCAGCCGAGAGATCGCCCGGCTTGTTGAACGAGATCCAGCTGCTTTCGACGCCCTCGGCGGATGGCGATATCCGCAAACCGGCAGCAACACCGTTGTGAAATTCGCCCCACAGAATTGACTCCGGGGAGATCATCTTCATTTCCAGGTTCACCAAGACATTGTGAGGGTGTATCCGAATGTTGTAAACAATCTGCGGAATGGTGTACGATTCGCGATGAACCCTCGCGACCGAGCCATACGTGAACATTGCGCGGCCGTACGCAAGTGCGATGGTTTTCTCGGCGATGCGTAGAGCCTGGTGTTGATATTCCTTGTTCTGATCCACTTCGTTTCTGCGAAGAGAAGGGGTATTATGTCAATGATGTCAGTTGAGAGATCAGAATGAACGCACGGCTGCTCTGGTCTATCGGTATTGAGCTGTTTATAGGTTTGCACAGTCGAAGAGGTAAGCATTCGCGCCACGTCCTCCAAACGCCTGTCCTGTCCGAATCGAATATCGGTGAAGTCGTCTAACTCGAGCTCAACGCCTGTCATCCGTCCAACCTCTCCAGCGGACAGAGTCTTGACCTGAGAAATGAGCTGGCCGATGACCGGTTGACGCTTGTTGGGTCCCTGATGGAATCGCCGTCAGGAAATTCGTAGGGAGTCAAGGAAGCGCCTTACCATGAAGTCCTTGGTTCCTTTGAATCCGTCCTTCACCAAAATATCTGTTTGCTGACAGGCGCTGGCTGCGACGTCCTCTCTGCCGATGGCGCAGTACATGTCGGCTTGCCAGTTCAGTGGCGGCGCGAGCTGGCAGCTCCGTATGGCCTCTCGCAATGGTGCCGCTAACCCCAAAGGCATCACGTCTAGCATATTGAATATCCTCTTGTCCTCGGACAGCAACATACGGACTGCATTCTCCGCGCGTTTGATACTGGAAGACACAGCTGGATCAGAGAGTGTTTTGTACACTTCACTAAGCTGTTTCAGATCGACGAGGGGATCCACCTGCCCAAATGCGTATGATGGTCTTATAGCGTAACGGGCTGCGAGTTCGCTCAGGGAAAATGCAGGAACCTGCCAGTCTGGGTTACTGATGCGCCCGTAGAGGATCGCAGTGATGTCAGGCGGCCAGACAGGGATTCGATCGTCGGAGAATGGAGGACAACTGGGCTCGAAGCTGGGCCATGTGCTTGACTCAGAAGACGAGGGGGATAGTCTGCGCCAGTAATCAGCCCATTCGGGGCGCACAAGCATAGCAAGGCGACAGATGACGCCAGCGAGGTCCCGGAGGTCTCGATAGCGATCGACCCTCAGGCGCAGATTTTCACCCAAGGTGTGCAGAGCGTAAAGAACAGGTGCGACGATAATCTGCAGTTGTGGAGATGACGTGTCATAAGTTCCTGGCGTGGAGAGCAATGGCTGAGTCGCTCTTGGCAGTTCGAGACCACTCATTCGGAAGGCTACGTCCGTGGCGAAGCGTTTATGGGAGGGAGAAGTGAGCAAAACATTGAAAGGCTCGTTGGGTGTCAGCCTGTCCAGCTGCTCCATGCCGCATACGTAGAAGAGAGCCCGTGTGAAGCATTCGAATTCGATACCATCCGAGGTACGAAAACTCTGATCTGACCAAAGGGAAAGAAAGGTAACGTGCACTGCGGCAAAGACGGCCTCTGCCAGTGACAGTGCCACAATTTGCAGAACCTCGAGAGTGAGGGGATCTCGAGGAATCATGAGACAGCTTGTATATGAAGAGTTGCCATCGAGGAAGTCGATCGTGACTATGCCGTTGCGATGGGCAAGTGACCGAATAAACGCGTTGGGCGGGTTGTCCAGATGCATCGCTGCATTGCTAGTCGCCTCAGTTCTTAATGTCACAGGCTGTAGAGGAATCTCGTTTCCGGTGCTAAGTAAGACGAGGCTGTTATCCGCCTTCAAAACCAAAAGATCCTTGACGTCCGGCCGTGTAGCGATCAAAGGGACAGTATAGCGGGCAGGTATGGACGAACGGGGGGTTACCGTGACCGCGTCATCCGGTATGTTCGTGGCTATAACGAATAGAAAGGTGGTCGGCGTGAGGGGTAGAGACACAGCAAGGCGAGCACGATCTTCCAGCCCATTCCATCTAAAGTCGAATAGGGAGACACCAAAGTGTTGCCACAATTGTGCACTACACAGGGAGTCAGAATGTGGAGGAGAAAGTCAATGGTTCATTACACGTACTCTTCATCATTCACATCCACGGAGAATAGCTTCTCAGCCCAATAGGCCGTCTTCATACGGCCATGCTCAACTGGAAGGTAGGACGTGTCATCGTCCATCCTCATGCGGTCCAAACTATCGCTGAGGGAGTTTCTTCTTCTTCTCCTTGGCTCGGCGCTGTCAAAAGACAACACAGTCGGTTCCCGGGACATGAGCGATTGCATGGTCACTGTACTTGTGAGAGCAGGAGGCATATCAGGAAGGGATGATATTGGTGGGTATTCGGCGAGCTGTTCAAGAGCTGGTGCATCTAGTGGCACTATTGACTGGCGCTTGCGCGCGCGTTCCTTTATTCGTTCACGCGGAAGAGGTTGGGGTACCACTTGAGGCTTGATATAGACATACCGCCATATACTCAAGACGTGCGTCTCGGGTTGAATGGTGACAAAGAGGCAATATGGCTCGCGCAAGGGCGAGACCCATACGAGCATCTCGCGGGGATCCACGGTAGGGAGTACTGTCGCGAGACGATCCTCCTCATCTACTAGTCGGGGCGGAGATCCCACAACTCCCTCTGTGATTCCCAGCGGCGCGATTTCGGAGAGAGGACTGGTCAGGGTGTATGTAGTGGGTAAGACGGGATCATCCTCGCTCGCCTCCAACAGCTCTTGTGGATCGAGGTGACGCTGCATCATGACACCATATGGTTCCATCGGCCATGCGCGACGAACGACGAAGGGAACTGTGAATGTATAACGCGACCCATTATCCAGAAACGCCATCCCTATCCTCCGGAGGAAAATGAACACGGTCGGAACGATGCTGGTCTCCTCGGAATACCCTGGTGGCTTTTCGCAGGTTCGGAACGGACCAAATGGCGTCTGTTCTGTTACGCGTGGGGCAGATGTGGCAGGAAACATGTAGTCGTGGTTTTCGAGGTTGACTGTCGGCGCGACGTGTTCGAGGTAGCCAATGCATGCGTACTCCACCGGCTGCCTCTCCATGGAGAAGTCCCAGTGTCGCTTGATGACTCCTCCGGAGGACAAGACCACTCGCGTATCGTTCCATGCAAGTTCGTCGTTGCCAGAGGCAAAGGTGTGAATGTCGTTCTGTGATGCACGCGGCGCACCCTGCAGTGCCACCCGAATGGCTTTCAGAAGTTGGCTCTCTGGCTCTGGTTGTGGTGACTGGGATCCATGGCGCGAGAGGAATTCATGGGCAGCTGATTTTTTGGCGGGATGTAGGGTGATGGTGATGGGAGGCATCAGACATGCCAGTGACCAGATTTGGGATATCATCAAGCCAAGCGGCGGGAACATCTCTTGTAAAGCACATCTCACGATGGTACATCATACTGTACTTCTTACAAAGGTGGGGAAAGGAGGTCACATCTATATCTACACTGATTTTCGAAATACAAGGAAATATGTATATTATAACTCAAAATCGATAGGCTGGACGCTTCCTTACAACCATTCGACGGTCTGAGACGTGATCAGCTGCAATTCGTGGACAGCGCGAAAACACGTACTGCCGGGGGTTTCGAAGAGATATCATAGGTGACACGATTAATACCGGCTACCTCGTTCGTGATACGGGAGGAAATCTTGCGCAATACAGGCGCTGGGAATACATACCAGTCGGCTGTCATGAAGTCTTCGCTTTGAACTGCTCGAAGAGCGATGACCTTTGTGATTCAGTGAGAGACTGGGTGGTCCAACGTTACAATGGACATACCTGCTCGTACGTTCGCTGATCGCCCATGACACCGACGGCTCTCACAGGGAGTAAAACAGCAAAGGCCTGAGCAATCTCATCGTAGAGGCCAGCAGCTCGTATCTCCTCGATATATATGCTATCGGCTTTCTGGAGAATCTTCACCTGCTCAGCAGTCACAGGACCGAGAATACGAATGGCGAGTCCTGGTCCAGGGAAAGGATGCCGCTGAACAAGAGGCGCTGGAATTGAGAGGAGACGTCCAAGTGCCCGGACCTCATCTTAACCCACAGTAAGCCAGACATACCGAACCAAGAAGCGAATACACGGACCTTTGAAGAGCTCCCTTAGAGGTTCAATAAGCTTCAGCTTCATGTCCTTGAGAAGTCCGCCAACGTTGTGGTGGGTTTTGATCGTCGCACTGGGGCCTTTGAAAGAAATGCTCTCGATCACGTCGGGATAGAGAGTTCCTTGAAGCAGCCACTCGACCTTGCCCTTCTTTTCTGCGCCGTTAGCTTCCTCCTCCTCTGCAAGTTTTTCAAGCTTGTGGGCTTCCTCCTCGAAGACATTGATGAAAGTGTTGCCAATGATCTTGCGTTTCTTCTCCGGGTCCTCCACACCGTCCAATCGACTGAGGAATAATCCAGACGCGTCAACAACCGTAAGATTGACACCGAGATTCTTGTTCAGCATCTCGTAAACCTGGGCGGCTTCGTTGAGACGAAGGACTCCATTATCGACCATGATGGCATGGAATCTACAAGACCTTTGGCTTTCGTGAACGTGTAAATCACGTTAGCACGTACCGATCACCGATAGCTTCGTGCATGAGCTTGGCAGCGACAGTGCTATCCACTCCACCGCTGACAGCCCCGATGACACGTCCAGTCGGTCCACATATCTCGCGTATACGCGCAATCTCTTTCCCGATGAATTCTTCCTGAGTGTTGATCAGAAAGGGGGGAGATATGGCATCATCGTACTTGCCATCGTCCAGTCCCTCTTGGCACCGCAGACTCCAAGAATGAATTTGCCTATCACCTCTTTTCCTCTAGGAGAATGTGTGACTTCCGGATGGAACTGAATACCATACCAAGGCTTCTCGTTGTGAGCAATGGCTGCGAATGGAGCATTACTGGTGGTGGCGATAGTGTGGAAATCGGGGGGAATGGCGGTGAGATGATCGGAGTGGGACATCCAGACCTGGAATACAATTTGTCGGTGATGATTAAGGTTTGAAGGGGACGAAAATTACTTGTATTTCACTCCCGAGACCTTCGAACAGACCGGAAGTTTTTTCATCGATGATGGATAAGGTCGCATGGCCGTAT
This sequence comes from Strobilurus stephanocystis, assembly GCA_019915075.1. Lineage (NCBI taxonomy): Eukaryota > Fungi > Basidiomycota > Agaricomycetes > Agaricales > Physalacriaceae > Strobilurus > Strobilurus stephanocystis. The sequence continues at coordinate 425,722 of JAHLMI010000004.1, forward strand.
TCGCGGTGTGCAGATTGTGCTACTTTTCCCTTCATCGTGAACGCCATTTCCTGCGATTGTATTAGAGGTGTGAACCTTTCCTGGAGAATGATACGCACTTGTAGGCCATAACATATACCGAGAATGGGGACACCAAGCTCAAAGACAGCTGGGTCGACGTGGGGAGCTTCAGGATCATATACAGAGTAGGGCGAGCCAGAAAGGATGATGCCTAAATACGAGTCATGAGCTGAGATTGAGCTGCGCGTGAAAACATCTGTACCGGTAGGCTTAAAAGCGAGTTCGCTCATTTTGACCGTGCATGGCATCAGCTCTGCGTAAACGTTGTGTTCTCGACATCTCCGTGTAATGAGATGGCTATACTGAAAACGGGACGAGATCAAGATCAGTAGGACTGGACGCAATCAAATGATATGGACGACCTGCGATCCAAAGTCTAGGATGAGGATGGTGTCGAACTGGTCGTGGATTTCGGCCATGGCTGTTATGAAGAAAAATGCGAAATTTGAAATTGATTGGATTATCATAGTCACGTGACATAGTGGACCCACAATGGTACACTATGCAAGGTCTTCTTAGTAACTTACTAGTAGTACTAGTAGTAGTAGAAGTAGACGGTTTGACAAAATATCGACAAAGACAGGTTATTCGTAATTTTCGTTGCATGGTTTGACGAGGATTCCGATGTGGTCATGGAGGCGCTGTGTGAAAGACATAGGAGAGAAGGGACACTATCGAAGTTTCAGGTACTTTCGAAGGTGCAGCGATGCAAACATATGGAGAGGAGGGTGCGTGTTCAGTACCACCAAGAGTTTTGAACATCAATTACATGCGAGGTAGATTACAAGTGAGGTGTCTGAGTGGGAAGCGCTACAAGCACAGACAACTAGGAGTTGGACGTAGGTGCTTCGCTTTTCTTTTCGGCGAGGGGAGTGGACTCCGTGTGCGTGGGTGCGACTGGCTCGGTTTCCTCTTGCGACGGCTTCGATTCTTCGTCTTCGTCGTCCATGAGTTCTGCATAGGTAGTCAGTGGTGTGAATAACAGTTCAGTCGAAAGCGCACCTTGAGCGTAAACTTCGGGGTGTTCTCTGAAGCAATTCTGCATTGCTTGGAACTTCTCCACACAGTTGATACCCTTGGGTTCAGCGTCAGAGTGCACAAAGCACGCAAAAGCCAATTTGAACTCTTCTCCACAAGGTCCATCAGCCATGCCGCCTAGACACGGGCAGTCCCAGTTGATTTCCCCTGTTTCGGGGTTGTACGCGCCTCCACCGCTACTGCTCTCAGCCTGCTCTTCTGTGACCGCTGGCGCCGCTACAGGCTCTGATGTAGCATTTTCGGGAGTGACACTTGACACTTCTGGTGAAAAGGAGGAGGAAGCTGGAGGGAGGACATGCGTGAGCGGAAAAATCGGAATAAATGGATTACTAACGAGCGTCGAGAGCGAAAGTGGGGATACTGACGGCGAGCGTCGCTGTTGCGATACCAGCAGCAAGGCCTACACGATATCTTTGCGCCTTGACGGTACCAGCGGCGGTGCTGAGACAGCGACGAAGAGGTAGACGCGTCAGACGATACATCTTGACGGAAGGATGGAACTAATAAGCCTGCCGCAGCCGAAGGTCGAGACGGCAGGTGAGCCACGTGATACCAAACAGAGGCACCGCCACCGGGTGCTCAATGTTCGGACACCGGTCCCACTGAGACCACCTTCTTTTTTTTTTTTTTTTTTTTTTTTTTTTTTTTTGAGGAACGTTTAGATAGCTAGTAGTAGAAACCAAGTTAATACTCTTCGCCCGTTAGAAAGAGCCAGGAAATTTAAACCAAGCTAATTTGAGAGTCTCATGGAGGAAATGCGTATGCACTGTCACCGTACCGGCCTTTGTGTGGGACTTGATTGCCACCCCCGTCTCCGGGACACTCTTCGAGTGTCCCATCATTGACGACTGGCTTTAACCGTGATCGGTTACACCCACTAAAACCCCCGCCTCTCTGATCCAGTCTTCGGGCATATGGTCCTCGTCCAGGAGGGTACCATTCCAGGTGCTCAACACCAAGGCCTTACCGATTGATTTTTTTCCGTATCTGAGCTCGTCGGCCATCATTCTGTCTAGAGTTAGTCTGGTATTCATAGTGTATATCCATCTGTTTCGAACTTCTCTCGGGGATGCTGCATCGCCACCATCACAGACCCTGGCGTTCCTGATCTTCCAAATCAGATGGGCTGATTCTGATATCAGAATCCTTCGGAGTCTAGATGCACCCTGGTCTGGTCTGTTGGGGTCGCCCACCTTGAACGAGCCGCACGCCAGCATGCTACCCATCGACATATTCAGTTCTTCGCCGGTCTTCATCTTCCACAGCTCCGACGCCAGATCCCAGACAATGCGCTGTCCTGGGACGTCACACTCGAACAGTATGTGATTCATTGATTCCGTGGTACCACAGTTTGAACATGTTGCACGTTCTTGTAGTTCGGGATCCCGGGTCATAAGCCAGTATTTCCCGACCTTGTAGCCGTCGTGCATTGTCATCCAAAGGAAAAACCGAGCGCTCCGCGAGAAATCTTTGCAGCGAAGGGATTTCCATATGACGTCCTTCGTTGGTTGATCGTCGTCTTCTTCGGCGCCGCCGGCGACAGCCAAGTCAATGTTTCGCGTTGTGTCGGTGCGTGCTAGTTTGTCTTTATACTTCTCTTGGCTCATCTTGAAATCTCGGATAGCTCTGTAGGCCTTGGACTGAGTCATCTTACTCAGTTTCATGCCGTCGCTAGTTGTGCCTTTAGGTATGTTGTTTTTCGATAGACTTTGTGGAGCTTTCTCACACGCCTTGTCCGCAAGTTGATCGGCCTCTTCGTTTCCTTCCTCGCCTGAGTGGCCTTTCACCCACTCCAAGAACGTTTTGCCTGAGCGTTGGCGAAGTTTAGAGACAATTAGTTCGATCAGGTGAGCGTTCGCAATTCTCTGGAAGCCGTCGTCCTCGGCTCTCTCTAGGCATGTTGTTAGTATGTTCATTACGTATTTAGAGTCCGTCTTGATTCTCATGTCCACGTCAAGTGGGACCGCGTCGACTGCCTCTTTCGCGCCGAGGAGCTCTGCTACCTGGTTAGTCTGGTTCATGTTCTTAGGTACGCGAATTGATTTGTTCCTTCTATCTCGTTTACCAAAGAAGACGCCGGCGCCGGCCCTTGCGCTCTTCTTGTTCACGTCTTTAGCGGATCCATCTGTGTACACAAGCACTTCAACAATGTTACCGCGCCTTGGCGGAGGTTTGACAGGTAGGAGATCATGCAGAGCTTTCTTGGGGAATATCCTGAAGGCGTCCGCTAGGGTGCCTTTCAGAGTTACCCGTCTATCGAAAAGGCGAATGTCGCGTCCTTCCTCAACATTATCATTCGGTTCGTCTTCGTCAGGAATCTCGTTCTCAGAATCTTCAGGCAGCAGTTTAGTAAGTGGGTTCCATTTCGGGGGAAGGGATGATAGTATTTCGCGCGCTCTGTCGAAGCATCTCGATGGGTCAGAGCATGGGGAATTGGTTCGAGTCGCGAGGCAGATGTTACATTTACAGTGTTTCGATCTAGAGTGGTTTGCGTTCGTTGTCAGCTTCACGAAGGTTTCGGCGTCTCCAATTGTTTCAATTCCATGACTTGTTCTTAGGCATTTGCTCGCACCAGCGTTGAATAGGGTTTTCGTTCCTCTAGATTTGATATGGAACCATAGCGGCATTTCTCTCAGAATGTCGCGGGATGGGGCGAGAGCATCGAGTCTGACATTATATTTAGCAGCAGTTTTCATCATGTTGAGCAGGTCGACAGGAAGTTGGGTGGGGCAGGTCTTCCAAGATTGAAGATACACAGATAGTAAGTCATTCGGGTTCAGGTTGCTGTCTTCAGATCTGATGAAATGGGTCATTAGGGCATCGGCGGCGAACGCCCATAACGGGCGTTTGGGGCTGAAGTCGAGGTACGACTTTAGCCACATGACATTGATAGCTTCGTTACGAGATTCGATATCGAGTAGTTTTCTGCCGCCAGCAGCAAATGGTGCGTAGATGGTCTCTTTGTTTACAGTTACATTGGTTTTCTCAGCCCACAGGAACCGTCTAGTGCGCTTCTCGGTCCTTGCCTCAATTTCTTTCGGCATTCCTTGGACCTTGGCAGGATACTGAGTGATCCCGCCAATCATCATCAAGGTGATTAGTCTGCGGCCCTCCATAGTGGGATGGCCTTTCTCCCAAACATCTAGTGTGGCGTCGACCTTCTCCAGGATACGGGACCAAGGTTGCGCCTGGCAAATCCCATTCCCAACCATTGCGCCAAGAGTACGGGCAGCCTCGCCGTCCTTTAGGATCCGGATACCGTCGGGGATGCTAGTCCCATCAACGCCATTGATACACCGAGTCGCAGCGACGGCCGCTCTGTATACTGGATTTCCGATAGGTATCACTTCAGTCTTTCCAACGTTGAACTTGGCTCCTGACGTGGCGCACCATGTGTCTAGAATGTTCATTAGTTCTCCAAAGTCGTCATCTTCTGAAAGGTACGTTGTGGTATCGTCGGCGAATAGTGAAGCGATTAACCTCTCAACAGCACCCGGGATTCTGAAGCCCTCGAGGTCCGACTGTCGAAGCATTTCGGCGAGGGGTTCAATAGCAAGATCGAACAGCAAGCAGGATAGAGGGTCACCTTGACGGACGCCTCGGCATACCTTGAAGGGGGTTTCGCTTTTCGCGCCGTTAACCATCACCCAGGTTTCAGCATTACTGTACAAGGCTTTCACGGTCTGTATGAATAGTGGTGGGAGGTTGAAGGCCTCAAGGACTCTCCAAAGGTAGTCGTGTTCAATTTTATCATACGCCTTCTCTTGATCTAAGCAAATGATTACTCCGTTCTGTTCAATAGCTTCAGCGAGTTCGATAACCCGCTTAGTGAGCCAAATCTGGTCATAGATATGGCGACCCGGGACAAATCCAGCTTGGTTCTCGTGAATGATTTTGGGTGCCGCTTTCGCTAGTTTGATGGTGAGTGCTTTGGTCATTATTTTGTAGTCTGTGTTCAGCAGGGAGATGGGTCTATAGTTTTCAATTTCTGCGCGGTCGTTCTTCTTGTACATGGGACTCATCCAACTTTCAGCAAATTTCGACGTTTCACGGACACCATTTGTCGCAACGTCGCGGAACAGCAGTTCAAGGCACCATAGGATATTGAAACCACGTCTGCCTCGTCTCTCAAGTTCTCGGAATCCAGCCTTATAAGCTAAAATCATGTATCAAACGTGCCAATTGGCACCTCTATGTGATGCATCCAGAGTGCCAATTGGCATAAGGTGGCTGGGATAGCTGGCTGGGAGCGGGCTGGGCAGTGAGCAGCCTAGGGCGGGGATGGCTGGTCACTGGCTGGTGGGGCGGGTGTCTGGGTGGTTCGGGAGAATGGCGGGACCACCTACCCAATTAGGATGGGATGGGGGGGTGGTCAGGAAGCGGGCTGGGTTTGCTGGGTGGGCTGGGGGCCGGTGCAAGGGGGGGGGGGGTGAGAATAGGGAGCACTCCCAGTAGGGACCCAGGGGTCTGGGGATGGGTTGGGATACTGGGGGTAGGGTCCGTATGTGTGGCGCCATTTGGCTGAATTGATGGGGTGATCGGGGATATGATCGGGGCAGCCTGGGTGGGCTGCCGATCGGGTATGCGCCACATTTGGGCGGACTGGGGTGCTGATCGGGCTTCCACTGCACTGGGGATGGGGGTGGGGTCCCTCCAAAAATTGTGGCGCATTTTTGAAAACTCAAAAAACACAATAAACCACAAAAAAGGTTATACCTACCACAAGAATAATGTGATGAAAAAATACGCCACAATGGCGACAAAATTTTTTCTATTCCTTGTACATGGAATACTCATATATAATCTGTAGTCTATGTAAAATGATAGGGTATGGGGCAGGGGAGGTCGTGGTATTTTTTCCAGCGCGGCGCGGGACGCCCAAATGGGCGACCCACATACCGTGGATGGAAAACAGACGCACCGCAAATCAAAACACACCCGAAGGTATGCCGATTCGCGGATGCGACACGGGAAGGGTAGGGTGGGGGATGTGATGAGAGGTGGGTGGCTGGGAGCAGGCGGGCGGACCTGGCGGGGGTTGCCGCGTGTGAGGCGGGGAGATGGCGGGGTAGGGTGAGGAGATGTGGCAGGGATGAAAACATGGGAGTGGTGGGGGGAGGAGAAGCAGAAGGAAGATGCGGCGAAGGGACAAAATTCCCACCACCGCCGTCGTTGTCCCTGGTCGTCGTCGTTTGTCGTCATGGTCCTACGGCCGTCGATACTTGCACGCGGCTGCCGCCGTTGTTGTGGGTTTTGTCCGCGTCGTTGTCGTGGTCCGTGCCGTCGTCATCCGTCAATGGGTTGTCGCATGCTCGCGACGCAATGCCCTCACATACAAACCATCCACAAACCCGATCCGAATCTTCCAGATCTCGGACGGGTTGTAATGGTGAGGAGTGCGAGGGCATCACCAGGCCCTTGCCCACGCGCCCCGCATCGTTGCCCGTGCAGCATTGACGTCGTCGTCGGCGCGTCCATCGTCGTCGACTAGTGCGTCGTCGTCGTCGGCCTGTCTGTCGTCGTCGATTGGTGCGTCGTCGTCAGCCGTGCGTCGTCGTCCTCGACGTGCATCGGTCGTCGTCCGGTCAGGCCGTCGTCCTCCGTTCCAGCCGTCGCCGTCGTCCAAGGCAAGGGGAGCTGTAGAGATAACATAGAATCTTACCTGCTTGGCAGACCCCCGCGGCCAGTCTGCCAAGCCCCAGTCCATCTTGCGCCCGCGGGCAGTCGCATCCGCGGCGTCCTATCCCTCCCAGCACTCCGCCGTCGTCCGCGTCGTCGTCTATAGCAGTGGATGCCTCACAATGAGGGCTTACACGCATGGCGGCGGCGTTGAGAAGCCGGCTTACGCGCTGGCAAGGAACTCAACGTCATCCACGCCGTTTGAGCGGCGTGAAGACGGCGTCGTCGGCCAAATCGTCCAGATATCCGTAGGGGAGGGTGGAGAGAGAGCGCCGGAGGGTGTAGGAGGCTGGATGGCAGCTCGTTAAAGAGCTGCCATCGCGGTAAGAGGCAGAGAACGATTGCGATTCTGCTCGGACGATCGGACCGTTCAATCCGATCGCCGAGCAAGACGACGACGAGCGCGTCTCGAGCGCGCCGTGCTACATCCGACTGCCCGAATCCGGGACGCGTCGCTCGATATTACGCTGATATTTGAGTTACAAGCATTTTCCGATGCATATGAATGGACTCACCAGTATTAGAGACCAAGCAAAGATTTCCGCCAAATCAGGCTTCGTCAAGACAGAATGTCCCGCCCTCGCGCAGGCTCGGATGAGTCTATTTCAAGTACCAAACTAAACCTTGACATATATAAAGTGAATTGACATCAAAATTCAATGTCTGGGGTTGCATCACCACTGGTACAAGTCGGACGATGATCAAGCATGTAATTCGGTAACAGAAACGGTACGTAGGCAACGATAGTGTTATCTGGAGGTAGTGCGTTGTGTTGTCTAACAAATAATAACACTATTCAGTGCAGATTATATGGTCGTATACTGATTTGACAAAGATCCTCCTCGCAGCAGCTAGCTCAGTCACGGTGTTAAGTGTCTGAACTGATGTGTTCGGCGCGCAGATCGACTGACCGTCAATTTGTCACGTAAACAGTTTCGGGCGAGCTCAAAATTAGCATTGATTGCCTGCAGATATATTGCAGGCCATATCCCGACAGTGTTCAGACTGAGCCGATACTGTAACCGCCGTTCCGAACGTTGTCGAGTACGTTCCGAGCGCGTTCCGGCCGATGCCGGAACGTGATCGAGCCGTGTTCGACTTTGCTTCTCGTCCTCTTGCCACCACCACCAGACGACACCGCTACCCGCACACCGCTCAAGACGCCGCGGTCATGCTCCATACGCCCACGGACAACGAACGTCGCGTTTTCACACGCGTCATCCTATGCAGGACAGCTGCACAACCGCATAACTGCATAACCACAGCGGCGAGGACACTGCAAGTGTGCAGACGGGTCGGGGGACTGAGAACACATGAGGTATGTGTACATCTTCTGCACATTTTTTTTCTTGCTCCACCCCCATCCCTACCTTTCGCCCGGCGCCGTCCTCTCCTTGTTGCTAACGCACCTGGAGGGCACAAGGATGGCGGTGCCGCGTCGTATTGTGCTAGCCCTCGCGGCGGGCCGTCGACGCCTTTATATAGTTTTGATTTTTTTTCTTGCCCGGCACCGTCATCCAGACGCTAACGCACCTGGAGGGCGCGAGGATGGCGGTTGCTGCGTTGTATTGTGCTAGCCCTTGCGGCGGGCCGTCAATGCCTTTATATACATCTTATACATTTTTTTGTTTCACTTTTTCATTTTTTTGACGGTACTAATCCCGTCACAGTCTGATGCGGCGTCGCTGTAGAGCTCGACGATCGGACGGATCGGTCCGATTGTCCGAGCAGACGATCGAAACGCTTCTCTCGCTCATACCACGATGTCAGCTCAACGACGAGCTGCCATCCAGCTGCCATCCTCCTCTTCCACCCTCTCTGGACCCCACCCCATCGATTCCCGGACGATTCGGCCGACGATGCCGTCTCCACGCCCTGCAAACGGCGTGGATGACGTTGGATATCATTCCAGCGTGCAAGCCGGCTCTCGACGCCGCACCAGGACGTGTAAGCCCTCATTTCGAGGCCTCAACACTCGCGGTCGACGACGGCAATGGCGGCGAGGCGGCTGAGTAGCGCGGCGGATGCGACTTCCCGCCCGCGATGGATGGTGCAGGGCTTGACAGCAGCGGTCTGTCAAGCAGGTAAGACTTTTTTTCTATTGCTACAACACTCCTCGCCCTGGACGACGGAGACGGCTCGACAGGATAACGGCGCACGCACGACGACGGCCACGGATGGCTCGACGACCGCGAACGCGACGACGGGCAAGAGGTCCATGGAGGCCCGCTGCCTCTTATCCCTACGACGACCGACAACCGTTCACCCCTCTCCCCCGGACGACGGAGACGGCTCGACAGGATAACGGCGCACGCACGACGACGGCCACGGATGGCTCGACGACCGCGAACGCGACGACGGGCAAGAGGTCCATGGAGGCCCGCTGCCTCTTATCCCTACGACGACCGACAACCGTTCACCCCTCTCCCCCGGACGACGGCAGCACACTGATGGATCCCGGATTGCCTGGATATTCACGCCGACGACAGCGAGCGGCGAGGAAACGGCGACTACGACAACGGCGAACGGGCAGTGACAGCAGTGGCCGAATCAACCACCACCACATTCCCTGCCCCCCCCCCCCACTTCTTTGCCGCCTCCCCTTTCCTTGACCATGCACTGCTCTTGTGAAGTGGCGTACCCATTGGGGTGTTCCGCTTCACAGGTGTGGCGCGTTGGCGCATTTCCATCCGCGGTATGTGGGTCGCCCATTTGAGCGTCCCGCGCCGCGCTGGAAAAAACTGCCATTCCTCCCCTGCCCCATTTCCTTGTTTTTTTCCATAGACTACAGATTATATATGAGTATTCCATGTACAAGGAATAGAAAAAATTTTGTCGCCATTGTGGCGTATTTTTTTCATCAGATTATTCTTGTGGTAGGTATAACCTTTTCTGTGGTTTATTGTGTTTTTTGAATTTTCAAAAATGCGCCACAATTTTTGGAGGGACCCCACCCCCATCCCCAGTGCAGTGGAAGCCCGATCAGCACCCCAGTCCGCCCAAATGTGGCGCATATCCGATCGGCAGCCTACCAAGGCTGCCCCGATCATATCCCCGATCACCCCATCAATTCAGCCAAATGGCGCCACACATACGGACCCTACCCCCAGTATCCCAACCCATCCCCAGACCCCTGGGTCCCTACTAGGAGTGCTCCCTATTCTCACCCCCCCCCTTGCACCGGCCCCCAGCCCACCCAGCAAACCCAGCCCGCTCCCTGGTCCACCCCCCCATCCCATCCTAATTGGGTAGGTGGTCCCGCCATTCTCCCGAACCACCCAGACACCCGCCCTGTCAGCCAGTGACCAGCCATCCGCACCCAGCCCGCTCACTGCCCAGCCCGCCTCAGCTAGCTACCCCAGGAGCCCTGTGCCAATTGGCACTCTGGATGCATCACCTAAAAGTGCCAATTGGCACGCTGCATGCATCACCCCAGCTGCTAAAGGTGCGGAATCTGTCTCGAAGCATTTTGTATAGTTCGTATGGAATTCCGTCGAGGCCCGGAGCCTTATTGTTCGACGAGAATTTGAGCGCCTCGTCAATGTTGTCCTCCGTGAGGTGAGAGTTCATGTCGTCGAACTCGACTTCGTTGATTCGCCTGTTAATCATGCCAAGCACGTATCGGGTCTGCTGTTCTCGAGTCAGAGGATCAATGTTCTTTCTTTCATACTGCACGTCGCTGTGGTGGTCTCGGGCGAGGTTCGCCATTCGCTTAGGGTTTTTCTCATATAGGAATGTTGCAGAGTTCGGGTCTTGGTTCGGGAGTTTGAGGCGAAGGATGGCGTCTCGGGGTTTCTTGATTTTATTCATGTTGGTCCAGTACTTGCAGATGATCTCGCCCTCTAGTGCGTTCCTTGTTCTCGTTTGGTCTCTTCTTGCTTTGTGTCGTTTCAGTTCTAGGTTGACCAGTTTCTCAGTTAGGATTGTCATGGTGAATATCTTCTCGTCTTCCGTAAGATCCTCGTCGTTCGCAACGCTCTCAAGTTTCAGTTCCACTTCCCGGATCAACTTCTCGAGCTTCGGTATGATGATTTTCGCGCGTTCTCTAGCTTTCCTTGTGATATCTGATTTGAATTCGTCCCACAGCTCTTGGATTCTACCGTCATCGTTCTGGTCAGCGGCAGCAAGATCGTCTTCGAGCTTCAGGCCCCGTTCCTCGATGTATCTTTTCACTTGAATATCTTTCATGATATGCTTCGGCCATACCCATCGTCCGTGACCGACTTCCGGGGCCGTGTCAGTTGAGAACCGAACGGATACCATCTTATGGTCCGTCTTGATACCAGATATCTGAATTTTCCATTCGTAGCAATTGTCCATCACTGATGATTTGACGTAGATTCTATCTAGGCGAGCTTGTGAACCCTGAGGTTTCTGAAGGTGCGTGTACGAGAGGAGATTCGGGTAGGTTTCGCGCCAGCCATCCATGAGTTGTAGTGATGTTTTGAGTTCATCCATCTCTTCGACGGATTGCGGTCTGTCCACTCTCGCCGGTATTCTATCCATTTCTTCCTCCACGAAGTTGAAGTCACCCGCCATCAGGTCCGGTTTACGAATTCTGGGGTGGCTTATGAAGAACTCTCTGATGGTTTTCCAGAATTCGGCATTGTCGCTCGGGTCATTAGGTGCATACACAGCAAGGAGAGATATATGTTCGGTTCTGTGCCAGACCGTCTCGAGAAGGAGGGCTCTACCCGGGACAATCACCCGCGACTTTAGGTCCTCGACATTGGTTAGGTCTTTGTTCAGGACGAAGGCCACTCCCATGGAGTTGGGGCCCGCCGGTCCCATGCTATGAACAATTTTCAGTCTGCGACCGAAGAGGCTTTCCACGTTGTCTTTCCTTTGGTCGTTTAGGTGTGCTTCAGTAACCATCATAATACCAATTTTCTTTTCTGTCATCACTTGATTGATATGGTTCCACTTATTGTCAGGGTGCCACGCGTTAGTATTGCCATTGCCCGCAATGTTGAGAGCCGCAATTTTGATACTGGCGCGGGTATTCTTTGTGTGACGGGGACCATTTCGGTTCGGTTGAGGATCAGTCTGGGGTGGCGTCTGGGAGTTGGAAGATGTCGAATCGTTAGAGGACTGTGAGGCCCCATTCATATTTTGGGGGGGTGTCGCATTGCTTTGGTTCGCATTGTTCACGGGGGGTATCGCATTGTTAGTTCGCCTATCAACGCCATTGGCGTCAAGGTCAAGGAAATTCCATTCTAAGTCGGAGTCAAGATTATGGTACTGATCCCTCTCGGGGGACGGAGGATCATCCTGATCCTCAGCGGACACCCTGCCGCTTGCGGTCGCCCTGCCGCTGTCCCTATCGCTGGACACACTGCTCCCTTGCAGTGGGGATTCGCCCTGAATCCCGATGGACGCCCTGCCATCACCAACCTCGCGCCCTGCGGATTGGATTTCGTTTCGAAACAGCTCATATCTATCATCCGAGACCCCAGAACTTTCGTTCCAGAACCCGTCAAGATAGAGCCGTTCCGAGCCCTCTACCCGCTGGATCCCTTCATCGATCGTACTGGAGCCAGAGGCCACGCCCAGTAGACCTCTAGGATCCGCGCTAAAACGAGCCGTTGCCGATTCGAAAGCGTTGTCGGTAGGATTCAAACCTACATTATCTGTGAAATTGTGATTGTTAGTAGCAAAAATTTATAGTTAAACCCGCGCCTTGCCGGGGCGGTGGGTAAACTTCGCGACCGTTCCATTCAAGGGTATTAGGGGGTACCTCAGAATAGACCGGTGGCTTACCTGTTGAAACAGAAAAGTCACCAATGAAGGAGACCTTCCCGTTCGGAATCACTCCCTCGGCTTTCCTGTCCGCCAGCTGGTGCTAACGTCAGTAAATTTGGGCCGAGGGAGTTTGCGCACCTTCCGATGCGACTTCTTCTAGCCCCCACACTAGGAAACAATCAATCACACAAGTTTCGAAAGGAATATAAAAGCGATTGATTGGAGTTCAAATCAGAACGTTACAATTTGTACAGTGTCAAGGTAATAAGGGCAGCGGCCCGAGGGTAGGTATAGTACAGGGTACAACAGGTGATCAAATTGCAGACAACAGCGAGAGCAAAGAGCGATGAAAGCGAAGTAAGCGGGGACAAAGGGAGATGCAATTACCAGCGGCGTCTATCGGGTTGGAACCTATTACCCGAGCCCGAGGATTCTCCTCTATGGTGTCCGCCGCCGAACCCACGACTCCCCGACCCGCGGTGACGACGATAATCTCCATCGTCGGGGTCGCGAGGCTTCTTGAGCGAGCCGTATCCACTAAGCTTTGGTCGAGCCGCGGGAGGGACGTCGTCATCGTTCTTCTGCTTATTGAGAGACGTCCTGGGACCGAGGAAATCAGTTTCAAGGGATGCTAAACGGCAGTCGAAGGAAGGGTGCGTATCCAGTTTGCACACGAGGCAAACAGGGCGAGTTTCCGTCGAGGGAAAGACTTTGAAGACACCACGCTTGAAGGTGATGCCTGCGATCCTATCGAGGACAAGCTGCCAGAGCACCGGCGATATATCCAGGGGTTCGATACTCAGGAGCAGGTGGTAGTCGCCAGGGGTGGCATGGTCTAGCTTCGTAATTTTGAGGGATTGGAGCCATTTTAGCATCCGCTCATCGAGGGACGAGAGGTCCGATGCGCGAGTGGCTGCGTCGACGTCTGGGCGGAGCGAGGTGGGCCCGGTGTCGTGGAATAGGTGTCTGATGATGGTGTATTTAGCTTCGCGAAGAATGGATATGTCGTCGCCTCGGTGGGTCGTCTTGAAGAACCCGATGTTCCAGGATTTGACGAGCGGGTCAGGCTTGACCGCGATGACCGCTTCCTTGTCGTTCAGCGCGAAGATCTGTTGCCTAAAGGCGCGTTAGATAGGGCGGGGAGTAAGGGTGTGTGACATACCCGTCAATGATACTAGTCGCATGGTCCCCGTGTATGGTCATGATGAGGGAGCACGCGCCGCCATACTTGTCGCCCCTAGAGTCGTTGGTCTCTGTGAATGCTGGCATGACGACCGCGATGCTTTCTCCAGGCCCAGCGATGGCACCGAGGGCATTTTGTAAGTTGACGTCAAGATTGGGGTGGGAGAGCGCGACCTTGCCGCCGTTCATGACAACCAGAATACGATGGTGGTCGGGGTCGTTGGTGATGGTCTCCACCATTCCAGGGTCGATACCTTTGGTGATGCGGGCGAGCGGGTATGAAGGGTTTCGGTAGTTACCGTTATTTGAAGAGAATCGAGATAGAGCTTCCAGGTCCCGAGGATCGGAGGGAGAGAATGCAGGCAGAAGAGATTCGGTGGGATTAGTTGACGTGGTAATACGAGGAAGCCAGCGGTTCGTCTCTTCGAAGGAGGGGAATGCGAAAGCGGGCGGCAAGTTATCGTCCATAATAGTATCGGTGTCGGAGGTGTTCCTGGGTTGGGTCAGGATGAGGGAGGGAGAGATGGTACGACGGCGTACTGATAAGAGGCAGTAGCAGTCAATGTATGCGTGGCTGGCTTGTTCGAAAGAAGGGACAGCCTTGGTGGGGCGTGAGGAAAAGCGACTGATGCGAGCGTGTACACGCACTGATTCTCGATTCCGGGAAGTTCGAGATCGCGTTTGCGTTTCGATGTGGGGGATGACTGAGAGGAGGCTGGGTTCGAGGCGGATGCGAAGCTAAAAGGCGAAGGCGGTGGCGGCCCTGATGGAGAGAGCGATTGGGCGATTGGCGAGGTGGCAGGGGAGTGGGCAGCTGAGCCTTGGTGCTTGGTGAAGACAAGAGGTTTAAGGTTTGCGAACACGGAGGAGTCGATGCGGCGGCGAGATTCGATGAGCTCTTTCGAGCGGGTCGAAGCCGAGCGAGATGAATTGGTCTTGGCGCGTTTGGTGGCCCTCGAAGGCGAGGAGTCGACCGTGTCCGAATCCAGTGTTGCGGCGGCGGGCTCGGTGGCTAGGCGCCAGAGAGAGGGAACAGGCGTGAGTAGTGGGGGAAAGAGGGCAAGAAACGAAGGAACAGATACCTGCAGACTTCCAGTCCTTATAGGCGACGCGACACGGTGGTCATGTCTTAAGATACACGCGTCATCACATGTCATGATCAATGATGACGGAGGGTGTCATTTGGATTTCCGGGGCTTGTCATTGGCTCAGGCTAGAAACCCCCATTTCATGTGACGTACATAGTGGCTGGAATCCGGTACACAAGGGAATCCAGCCATGATCTACGTCATATGGGGGTTCGCGGCACGCTCAGCATGTTTCCGTGCGCCCTCGCGCTCGCTGTTGGCGACAATGAAGCATATGTATTATATCAAAAAACAATCAAAGGGAGCGACCTCGCTCCCGGCTGTGCCCTACAGCAGAGTCGTAACGACTCGAACACGACGCCCTGCGTGTTCCGATGCGCCCAGCATCGCGCGACAACGTCGCGACCACCGACGGTGGGGGGGAGCTCGCCCTGAGTCCCTGCTCGCCCTGAGCAACGAGCTCGTCCTGAGCCCACGGCGCGCCCTGCGCCGCGGGGTACAACTCGATTCCGGCCGTCACCATCATTTGATGGTGATGGTAAGAGATCAAGGAGCCCCCGAGACCACCTTCTTCATGTCCATCATGGACATTGACAACGCGCTACCCCCTCCCTCCGTCCGCCGCCGTGTCGTCCGGAATGGCAACACTTCCTTTGGCTCATCCCAGGCTGGGCCTTCGCGGCTCCTCCCCGAGTTTTCCAGCACCAACGTGAATCTCAACCTCGGCGAAGAACAGTCCCGCTTGCTCTCATCCTTCTCAGATATGGACATGGATACTCCTGTATCTCTTGCTGAAGATACTCCCGCTGCACGCCTTCGGGCTATCATGAGCAGAATACCAACAGACATCTCTACACGCGCAGACGCGCCACCTTCACCTTCACCTTCGGACCGGGAATCGGACTTTGATCCCCCCAATTTCGCATCCTCTGTCAATAGCTCTTATAGGGGATCGCTCAAAAGCCTCATGAGTCGCGCACTCCGACCGCCAGGTGATACTCCACAAAAGGGCACTCCGCGACCACGCAGGAACAGCATCGATACCAGCGAGGTTGACAGTAGTCCTCGAGCGCAAAAGGTCAAGCAAGAGCGGCTTGGAGTGAGACACAAACGCAGAAGTCATAGTGATGAAGAAGCGGAGACCAGTGCGTTTCTTGTTCTCAGTCGATCGAACGTCCAATCAACCTTTTCCCTCAGGAACACCGACAGCAATTCACGACATCTTCAACGAGCACACCCCGGACGTCAGCATTGACTTCCAAGGTCTCGGATCTTCACAAGCCACTCCGCCTGCGGCTACAAGCACTCCTCAAAGATCTCTACAGTCCATCAACTCCTACATTCACGCACATTCCAGTAAATGAACCATTATGAACTGATTGTGCTTGCTCTAACGTACCGCAAGACTTGCTAGATCTTGACTCGGAAATGCAGCGGGGCTTGCAAGGTCTTGAAAGTGAAGAGGACGCTCCACCAGTAGTGCCTTTCCCCGCGTCGAAGAACATGGACGATCCTACGAACACTATACGTCCTCGTACTGAGCGCTTCAAACTCTCACCTAGTCAAACTGACAACACCGCCAAGCCTAGCACAAGCCATGATGACGAACACGATACTATCCGACGAAGCTTGACAGGATCACCCACCTTGATTAGACAGTCCCGGATACCTATATCTCCGTCCCGCTTCAAGCGTGATAGTACAACGTCGATGAAACTCGATGGGTCTCAGGATGAATGTATGTCCTGGCATGTTCTTAACACGACATAACTCACCACTTCCTTAGATCAAGAACGAGTGCGCGATCATGGTACTGTTGACTTGGAACCTCAGTGGAATAAGCCGCGGCCAAGGACATTATCAAAGCCGACACCCAGCTCTTCCGCACACCCCCGTCCTCGCGCGTACAGTCCGTCAACGACAACGCATGCATATTCACCTGCTCCATCGCCGATGCTCAGGCGGAATCGATCATCTTTCTCCAGCTCTCGTTCAAGTTCATCAGCTAGCTCCCGGAACGATGAAGAGGAAGAGGTCGTGGCCGAGGTTGTGCACGAACGCGAACGGAATTGGAACTCTAATCACCCCACATGGCATCGACATCCCTCATTATCCCATAGTCGCTCTACATCTCCTGCGCCGCACTCCCCTGCAGCGACATATCCGTCCAAGAAGAATGATTATTTTAGTGCCTCTCGGCCTGGGTCATCTCACCTGTTATCCCCGCGCCCCCACTCCTCCGCGAATCTGCGTCCAATCTCGCCATCGCCGTCTCACGAACAGCGGCCTCGCCACATCAGTTTCCCCTCCAGATCTCATTCGCCATTACCAGCTACTACCTCACCTCATTCTCCAACGACACTGCGGTCACAGACTGGCACATCTTCCTCCCTGAAACGCCAGTCATCGGAGGTCCTTTCTCCGCGCAGCCGCCGTCTTCGCACGACCTCGTCACTGTCTTCGATATCACCCGAGCACAGTACCGCGAAGAGCTCACTTCGTGCAAAAACAGGTACTCCCGCCAAGGTGCATCAGACTCCGAAGCCCTCCATATCAACAAGTTTTTCATCTTGGTCGAGAGCTTCGACCAGTAGGCCGGCCAATGAAAGTGATGACGGTCAGAGTACAGGTGTGTCCAACGGCGTCATGTTGCGATGCATAGCTAACCACTGATGTAGACACAGATCAAGAAGATGTCCCACTCGACACTACCCCGACCTTGACTCTCGCGCCTTTGAAAGGCGACTCTTCCGAAATTAGACATGGAAACTCTTCTCCTCGTCAGCTGGCAACAGAAACAGTGCAATCGCAGCAGGACATCGGTCCTTCACACACTCCTCCATTATCACCCTCTTCGTCCCCTTCCACTCCGCCAACTCCTCCTACGGCTCTTCCTTTGTTCGAAGCTAAGACTAGCCCACCAAGGTCGAAATTTGGACACCAAACGCTCTCGCCACCTCTTGGATTACCGGAGCTTCCTGGGCCACCGTCGCTCTCGTCGTCGGACGATGATCACGACTTTCAAAACCAAGAAACAGCGACCAAGACCCCTCGTCCCCCAGGCGGCTGGATGGCTACTCCGGCGCGTCCAACCATCCTCGCAAGAACCAGTTCTCTGCCAGCCGAAGAAGACAATGCCTCTGATCAAAGACCAGTGACTCCCCCGAGCTCCACGCCATTTTCCAGAGCACAGTCACTTCCCACGCAGACTCCCGCGCCGCCAGGTGGATGGCTCAACACTCCCGCTACCAAAAAGAGTGTTCGGTTCGATCCTGCACAGGAATCAGAGGTATCAACGGAACAGGAATCGGACGTCTATGCGCATAGTCAAGAGGTCAGCGAAGTCGACGAGACCCGTTTGCCCAAAGGCAACGGGGTTCTTGAGTCTTCGTCCAAGCCGAATATTGAGGTTCCTGCACCACTTAGTTCACCGACGTCTCCCTCGAAGTCTCGCAGACAGGCGAGAATTCGCATCGTTGACGAGTATGGCAGGGAGCAGACTCCATTGAAAAGTCAGGAAAACACTTCTCCTGAGGATGTGTGGGAGGATACTCAGCGTAGCAAGAGCGCTATCCGAATTGTCGATGCTATGGGTCGCCTTGTGGAGGATAGCACTGTTGAGAATGACAGTGCCATGGACTCGCGTGATGAATCGTTCGCTCCACCGAAGTCTCGAGCAGAGGGTATGGCTCGTATGCAGACCGAGTTAACGCACCTGGAAGAACTTATGGATCACGAACTAGACAGGTAACCCCGAACATCCTTCTCCAATCGCCATACTCACCGACTGGTAGACCTCCATCGGCAATCGACACTAACCGAATCCTGGAGCTTGAACAGGCTTCCAGCGCCTCGAGGAAACAGAGAAGGAAGCTCAAATCCGATATTGATGCCAACCTCAGAGCCGTAAGGAAGAGCATGAACGAGGTTATGTCTGTCGTGGTACGTACATCCAATGGCTCATGACATAGATGAAGCTCACTGAATGATAGGAATCCCGATCCTCTCTACCCCAGCTCAAGCCAAACGAACCTGCATATAAACTTGGGAAATGGGCAGCGTGGATAACGGCCGGTGTTCTGATACAGATCGTCGTGTTGTGGGTGATGTATAGGTAAGGGCTTTCCTTCCACCAAAAGCAGAATCTGACCCACTTCCCCAGCGTGACACTTAGCCGCGCTTATGACCTGTTCTTGACGACGTACTATGACCCATTCTCCCCTGAACTCTACTTGTATCACAGTTCGTCCGTTTACTCGCCTTCTCACGGTGAGGGTATCTTCAGCTCAGCGGCATCCTTCCTACGAGCTGCGTGGGAGGCCTTGGTTCGACCTTCCCATCGAGCGGTAGTTTGGGGAACTACGTGAATCTTCTTGTTTACTACCTGTACCTTGCTTTCGGGTCCTTTGTTTATCTTATCTATGCCATTTTGCATATTCCATTCGCATTGCCTATGCACTATCGGCTAAGGCTGTCAGAGTTGACAACGAAGTCTCATTCTGAATTCAAGCTGCAGCTGGCAGCGCTGCAGCTGCTTAGACCACCGTCCGCACAGACTCCTTGGACCTACTCTCTGCAAGTGAGGCGTCGCAGAAGAGCAGTCAGTATAGCCAAATGAATCCTTATGCACAGGTGACGCCACCTACATCACCATTGATGTCGCCAGCGCGGCCAGAAACGCTGTTGTCTCATTTCATACAGGTGATAGTGAACAGTTGTATGTACTTAACATGAAGTCGTCAGATGCCAATAACCTTAAGCTCACATGAATGTGAAAGAAAGACGTTTGTCGAAAGTCTCATGAATTCAAGAGTCTGTTTACATAGAGTACAAATGCTGTTTGACCAAATGCCCTTGATTCTGATATCGATGAAAGATGAGAAAGAAAAGATTCTGAACTACTGCATGAATATTACGGAGAGTGTCGATAGGTGAACATGTCTAGGGCGTCTTCAGATGATAGCGAGGGGTCCGCAAAGCGACGACGAGGGGGTGACGAGGATAGACTCCTTTCCCTGCTATCCGGAGAGGCGGGATGCAGGACCACACGCTTGAAGGCGGCTCGGCGGAGAAGCGACACAAACGGGGACTTGGGGAAGGTTCTTGGCTCCTCGTAGGCCCGTTTCTGTCTCTTTCGGGGTCTTGGTGTTTCTTCTGAGCGCACCCAGCAGCCGATAGGATCCCAATGATATTTCTTGTCGTCTGGTGCAGAGCTAAAACAGCGTTGCTCTGCATCCTCCAGTAGATCTGTCAGTTCTTCTTGGTAGTCTCGAAGCTCGTCACGATCATGGGCGTGTTGATGTTCGAGGCGGTCGAGTATACATCTCCAAAGGGATGCTTCGAGCCGAAGCAGGCCTGTGTCAGACAAGGATGATGCCAGCTTCGCAAAGCGGGTCTTTTCATCGAAGGTATCGACCGAGGTCTGAAATATGTGTGTGACCAGAGTGTTGTAGGCAGTCGGGTGTGGCTCTACGGTGCGTAGGAAGAGAAGGATTGGCTCGGGACTTCTCGGACCGAGTATCATGGTCGATACACATGTGAGGGAGTCGGTCAGAGACTGGTGAGACGGCATCTTATGTATGCCCAGATGGTGGAAGTGGCGGACGAGGTCAGAGCAATGCACAACCTCCTGTTCAGTGTGGGCCAGAACATGACCTGAGATCCACATAGCACACTTTGTACCCATCTGCCTCGAGACATTAGGATCTTTAGCACGCGCTAGCTGCTCCATGAAAGGATGGGATAGGTCGAAGAATGCGTCGAGACTACGTTTCATCATGCTCTGCAGCAAAAGATCGAGCGCACGGGAGTTCCATACACTGCATGAGGACGCCTCGGCGAGAGCGGCCTGTAACACGCGAAGGAAGGAGGATTGTGTGGAGAGTGGTCGCGATAGCCAAAGAGTTCGTAAGTCGAGCAGGAATTGAGAGTGCATAGGATGGCAGATGTATGGGTCCTGGTTCGAGGATAGGAAAGACAGGTCAAGGAGGGCCTTAAGGAAGACCTCCGATTCGTATGAGAGGTTGTAGCTTATGGCTGTCTCAAGCAGGATGCGATAGAGTGTGGGGTAAGGAGGGCAGACGTTGAGTACTATACTTGTCGCATGAGAGAGCAAAGTCCACCTAAGTATAAGCGATTGATGCATGCAGGAATCGACCAGCGCGAAGTGATCTACATACCATCGATATTGCAAAGGAACGGCGTCGTATAAAAGGGTCGCATCATCGTCTTCCCGCTCCTCGTTGCTCGACGCGCTCTCGTCTTTTGATTCTTCAGATCGCTCCATATTCCCCCCAACGACGATGGCACATAGGGCAGCCATGGAAGTGGACGCGTGAGTTTGCGACCCATCGCCAGGCGAGGTATTGATGACCAGGTCTCTGAACGCGTCCCGAACTGCGTAGATTCGGGGAGACAGTTCAGCCTGAGAGTCATCTCCATCACGGAAGATTAGCCTAGATGTGAGCGCGCCAGGGGGTGGGATCACAGCGAGTGGAGCGTCCATGGATGCCGTCCAAATCGAAGGCGTGTACGTTGCTTTTGGTCGATGCGGTTTGGCGTGATACTGTTGGAGCGCCTGGCAGGAAACGCGAACACGGCGAAGGACTCGACCAATGCGCTTGGTCGTCAAAGTTTCTCCAACTGCCATCGTGGACAGACGCAAGGCTGGGAGGGTCACGTGGTGGTCGAACTCCGTCATCTGACCGTCTGATCATGAGCTTGGAACTGTTACTTAGACTGAGACTCTTCCGAGTCTTCGAGACTTCCAAGGGACAACACTGACAAGTCTGTCGTTCGAATCAAGCAGAAGTCTAGGCCATCACTCACAGGTGCAGCCGAGCGTTTACAAGAGCAATACAGGAAGATATCGCATGGCATATAATATGGATCAGAAAGAGTAGTATAATGATGCTCATATGCATAGGGTCGTCCTAAATCAAGCCACAGTTAGTTGCATTACATTTTGTGGGCTCACAGAATATCCCTCAATGTAATCACCGCGTGCCCAAGAAGACGCGTGAACCGTTTGCATGAAGTTGAGATTGTATCTTACCGAATGCCTTCGTGTTTTATCCACAAAGTTCGTGTAGTCCATTGATAATCATAAGTGAAGCCATCTGAGTTGAACTTGTCAACGACTGTGTACGATCGCTTCGTCTTCATCAGCAACAGGTGGATGAGGCCGTTTCCGTGGAGAAGAATTGTTAGGCTGAGATCCCGAGGATATCTAAGCGATACCGAGAACGCGTAAGCCTCAGACGATGAAATGGAACAACGACTCTATTTATACCTAAGCGATACCGAGAACGCGTAAGCTACGTACAGTGAGCAAAGGTACAATAAAAGGAGTAGTGAATGGCTTACCCTCAGACGATGAAATGGAACAACGACTGAGGGAAAGAGAGAGAGGGAGACGCGACTGTCCCATGGGGACAGGACTACCAAACATGACACAACACGGATAAGATAAGGGCCGATATACTATGGGTCCAACACACCCCCATCCGTGATGTGTGGTAAACGAACGAGTCCGAGTCCAGCAACGTGGAGGCGATGAAGTGGCGGCGCCAGAGGTTTCGTGAGAATATCCGCCGTCATCCGTTGAGTAGGGAGCCATATGGGTGTAAAGATCCCGTTGCGGACGTGTTCACGAATGAAATGATAGCGAATGTCGACGTGTTTGAGGTTCTTTGACGTCAGGAAAGAGGTAGACACGTCTACAGTTCCCTTGTTGTCGCCGAGGAGCGGTGTAGAGGAGGGAGCAGGGCGGCGAGTGCGGTCCACGGTGATACGAAGCCATAGGCCCTGCTTCATGGAATGAGTGAGCACCATGTATTCGGCTTCCGTCGAAGAGAGGGCGGTTGTCTTCTGTTTGACGCTGGACCAACTAATGAGGCAGTTCCTGTAGAAACACGCGTAACCAGAAATGCTCCGGCGATCTGTGGTATCAGAAGCCCAATCTGCATCAGAATAAATCAACGTATCCCCGACGTTTCCTCCCTGCGCCACGGATAACTCCTTCAGGGAGTCGCCAGTGGGTGCACCCCCATACTCGAGCGCCAAATCCCGGGTACCCTTGAGGTACTGAATGACTCGCTTCGCGGCCAGGGCAACGGTCCGCGTGGGCTTGGAGTTATACTGGCCAAGTGCGGCGCAAGTGTAGGCGATATCGGGACGAGTACAGATTGCCAGGTAGAGAAGGGATCCGACAATGCGTTGATAGTAGTGTGTGAGTTCGTCGTCGGAGACGTCGGGTAAAGCATTCGGTGGTGCTGGAGGGTACTCGCAAGGTCGTTTGAGAAGAGGGACTGGCGTAGCGGGGGAATTCTCCATGCTGTACGAGGCAATGAGATCCTCGATATACGAGGACTGGTCAAGCCAGAGCTTGCGCTGAGAGCGGTCCCGAGTGATGCGAATACCCAGGAACATGGTCGCATTACCCATATCCTTGACAGTGAATCTCTCGTTGAGCGAGCGTATGAGCCAGGCGTACAGGGGCGGCGAATTTGTCGCAACAAGTCCGTCGTCGACATGGATGGGGAGTAGGATGAATAGGTCTGAGGAATCCTCGGGCATAGGGACCGATGGGTCAGGCGGGGAAGACCAGAAACCGACGAAGAATGCGCGGTCGGTCTCGCAGCTCTGTAAGCCAAGGGAGATAAGCGTCTCGCTAAGTAAGAGGAACCATGCATGTCCGGCTTGCTTGAGTCCGTATAGCGCCTTATGGAGACGATTGCCCCAGGACTTGTCCAAATGGCCCTGGAATCCCTGGATTGGTTTAGTGTAGACTTCCTCAAGTAGGGGTGCATTGAGAAACGCCGTCTTGACATCGAAAGAGTATAGCTCGGCGTCCTCTTTGGCGGCAACAGCGAAGGTAAAGTGCATAGAGTCAGATTTGACCACGGGTGCGGCGACTTCGCCAAACGTTCCCTCACGTTGACGAAAGCCGTCGGCGACCCAGCGTGCCTTGGCCAATACTTCAGGGTGAGTCTTGAGGGCGTAAACCCACTTTCCCCGAATGGGACGAGCTCCAGGAGGAAGTTGACTTTCGACGAACACCCCCATCTCGACCAGCCGGTTGAACTCCCGTTCCATCGCTTGTCGCCAAATTTGCGCGTCCGGGCGGGAAACCGCTTCCTGGTAGGTGAGAGGCGCCTTGGCAAGGTCCCAAGTCCGGCGAGCCAATGTTTTTGCCGGGAGGTGGTGATTCAAGAGGGCCGTAGGGTATGAGGAGGATACCTGTGCAAAATCGTTAGTACCAGTGACTCCATCTACTACCTCGTCTACTGAAGCGTATGCAGCTAATTCTAGAGGAGTACGTCTACTACGTAAGGTACGTTCTACTGGAGTATATATCTTTTTCGTACGTTTTCGTTTCTCTACTGCCGCGACGTTTTGATTAACGGTTATCGTCGGGTCTTCTGGAGTGACTGAGGTGTTTTGATTGACGGTATTCACCTCGTCCTCGCTCGTGTGAGTAGCTCCGGCGTTGTTATTGACGGTATTCGCCGGGCTCTCCAGGTCCTCGTCGGCGTTATTGATGACGGTATTCGACGACGAGGCCTGTTCGGTATCTACAGAATGAAAATCGTTCTCCGGAGGTGCTGGATCGCAGTATCGAGTCTTGCCACTGAGTCGTCCCGGACGCGATTCGTTGAAGACAACATTGTCGGAGAAGACGTATGTGCCGGTGAGTGAGCGGATTCGCCAACCAATCCTCCCTGTCTCATACCCGACAAAGATTCCTTCCAGCCAGACGTCGTCCATCGTTTTTCGGATTTCGGGCGCGATGAAATAGAAACACTGGCACCCCCATCTCCGAAGATGTGAGAGGTCAGGAATCTTGGTGGTGAAGACCTCGTGAGGTGTGTAGCCATCTTCGAGGACTGAATTCGGGACTAAGTTGCGAATGTAACCGACAGTGAGCACCGCGTCTCCCCAGAACGACGGTGGTAAGCCTGCATCGGAGATCATAGCCCTGGCGTCCTTTTCGATAGTCTGGATGAATCGTTTGGCCTTGCCGTTCTGCTGGTGAGCGTAAGGAACGGTGATCTGCTGAACGATCCCCTTTCGTTCGCAGTACCGCTTCATAGCTCCCTTCGTGAACTCTTTGGCGCCGTCGGATCGCAGGACCTTGACCGTACGCCCCGTCTGATTCTCCCATTCAGCCGTGGTCGTTTGGAATTCGTCAACTGCGTCGGTACGGGTGACGATTGGAAAGGTGTGGTTGTATGTGGATTTGTGGTCGACGAGAGCGGTGAAGTACTCTTGTTTTTTCGGCGTCTTGACTGACATCGGACCACAGGTGTCGATATGAAGGACGTCAAGGAGGTTGGTGACCTGGTTACCGTGATACCGGTATGAATCTCGGTTCAACTTCGCCTTGATGCAGTCGACACAGTAGTCTTCTTCATCGTGGACTTTGGAGTCGAGTACGACACCCTCGACGCGGGTCTTCCCATTCACAACTCGATTCGTCATCCGGTAAGATAGGTGCCCCAACCTACAATGCCAGAGATAACGGGTGAGCGGAGTCTTCTTGAAAGTGGGAGATGCAGCGGCGATGAAGGCTTTCGCAGGTGTAGTGGTGTCAGTCGACGGAGGCGGTATGAATTCGCACTCAAGCCAAGCCAGACGTTGTTCGACTTTGGCTATAAAGAAACGACCGTGAGCCGGCGCGTCCTTTCGTCGAGGGAGATAGCAGCGTGCGTAGTCGTGACCAAAACCAAGGTAGAAGTGGTTCTCGGTCATGGCGCCAATCGAGAGTAAGTTCGTCGGTGCGTCTGGTGCATGTAAACACTCCTTCAGGAGCAGTACGACCGAGGTACCATCACTCAGTGTCACACGAAGGTGAACCTCTCCCATGGCATACGTCGGGAGAGTCCCAGCTCCCGCTGTAGTAACGTCCATGGCAAGATGAGTGTGATAGGTGTGAAACAGGGACCTGTCTCGGATGATATGGTAGGTGCAACCAGAGTCCATAATCGCACGAAATTTCTGTACGAGAGCGACGAAGGCGACTGGGTTTTGTTTGTAGAGATCGTGGAGTACGCTGAGATCTGAGTCCATGGGTTGAACCAACTCATGCCACCAGAATATGGCATATACCCGGTGACAGCCACTTTTCCTCTTAGTATCTGGAAGGGTCATATGCACAGCCACATCCGCTACTGTGCTGCCTGCCCAAGCACCGTGCACGTCCTCTGATCCACTGCCAATTATGGCAGGTGTGCAATACAATAAACCTTCCGGCTCATATTTCTTTCATAAATGCAGCAATATATTTCATATATTCCTCTCTGCACCTATTTCACGCCACGGCATCCCGAAGCCTCTCTTGATGCCACGGCATCCCAAACGATCAAATTTCGTTCATCATGCCTGGATGACCCGGACTTTTTGCATTGAATGATGCGCGCGCGCGCGCGCGCCTCATGGTACTATGTATGCTACGCTACGTCCCTACGGCTACGATATTAGTATCTACGGGAAGTAAAGGTCGACGAGCCTCCGGCTCATGTACAGTAAGATCATTCGCGACCGACCCGCCAGCCATCCCGTCAACCGAATCTCCGGCAACAGTCACATTACTCCCCCCCAGTTCCTCTTCCTCATCTGCGTCGTCATCTGCCCCCGTATGAATTCCCTGAATCTCGCCATCGGTCCAGGGCATGTGCTGGAAGTCGTCCCCGTCATCGGCAACGTCCCACAACGCAGTAAAAGTCTCCCGAAGCTCCTTCTGTACCTCCGCCTGACGAAGAGCGTAGGCTCGAGATCCTTCCAAAAGCGCGGCATCTGTCGACGTGCGCAAGGTGGCGTGGCCAGCCCACCAATGCTCCATCCATCGCAAAGTGACCCGGACTCGTCGCATCTCTTCCTCGACAAGACATAGCTCCTCCGTCCAGCGTTGCACGCGCGCCCGACTCTTCAACCATTCCGTCTTCCCGGAGGCTAGCAGCTCTGGGTCGCCTTGACCCGAGGCTCCAGGAACCAACCAGATCCATGACATCGTGTAAGTTCCCTGGCCAAGGGGGAGGAGAACATCTGGCTCGAAGTCGGCTCCCTGCATCGAGATACAATCCGCAGGTGTCAACTCCCGAAACTCATCTGTCCAGGTCACGTCTGCGCCCTTCAGACTAGCCATCGCCTTCCTGCAGAAGTGGTAACGCTGTTGAGCCTCTTTCGAACGAACATCCTGCCGCTGGACAAATGTGGCTGCGCGCGTCTTCTGAGCCTGGCCAAGGAGGTTCTTCTTGGAGAAGACGTGGTAGCATCGGATGACCCTTTGACTATCACGAACTTCCTCGAGGGCGTCGCGGAGCTGGGTCATCCGAAAGTCAATCTCCAATGCCACAAGCTCCTCCGAGCACGCCTTAGCACGGTCCGCCAGCGTGAAATCCGACGGAAGCCAGAGTATCTCCTCCTCGACGTCAGAGTGGCCCGTCTCAGAGACCGTCGCATCTCTCGCCTTCGCGGGTGCGCCAGGCATATACGCGGACTGGATCCCACGCATATGGCGAATGCGTCGACGGAGAGAGACACGGCGGCGGTGTAGCTCGCTGGCCTCATGGGTGGTGAGTGGTCTGTTATTCGGCCCTTGGCGTTCACGACGTATGGTCAGTCTGATACGCCGCATCAGAAAAAGTAGAAGTATCACAGATCAGGGACTTACTGGATGTTTTCAATCTCAAAGGCATACGCCAGAAACGCTGACGCCGTCGTATTCACGAGACGCAAATCACCAGCTTCTTGCCGCAAACGATCCTTTTCCGCCATGCGCAGCTTGAATTGGGCTTCGGTTTCGTCTGGAAAAAGCGATGAGAATTTCCAGCAACCGAAAGGAAAAGCAAAATAATACATACGTTTGGCGACCTTCCCGTATGGGCTTGGTATGTTTCGTCGGTCCTTCTCCCAAGCAACGACCTCCGCCGTCCACATGGCGACAGTATCCTCTCCCGGAAGAATGCTGCTGAAGGTCGTGTGGACCTTGGATTGGCGCTCCTTTTCGAACCGGGCTTGCTTGCGCTTTTTCAGGAGCGAAATGCCTAGAAACAATTCAAACAATCAATGTTAAGACCAAAGGATAGTATGGAGAACTCACCGAAGCTGACATACTTACACCAGTTCATGTAATGAAAGTGGTCGTCAAGAGTGTCGTGGCGGTGACCCGGGCCCATCTCCTTCGTGCTCGCAGCACAACCATTCAGGAACGCCCAGATTCGCTCGATACCCTCCCCGTCGGTACGGCCCATACCGACGATCAGATTTAGCGAGTAGATCAACTGGCACTCGAATTTGTGAGCGCGACAGTGCAGCTTGGGAACGCCTGCGTCGACTATAACGTCGGGAGGGATCCGCAGACATTCGGGTAGCACCTTGAAGCGTTCGTGCATTTTCTTCTCCCATTGGCACGCGACGTCGTACGAGAAAAATATCCTCTTCAGCGTGATGGGCTTCAGTGCCGATGCGAAGACGTAGTCTGTGTTGCAATACCTATACAATGTTATCAGTTTGTTATCACTGGAGAGAGAATATGGAGAGCTTACCGTTCGCCTTTCTGTAAGTCGCCGATTCCTTGACCAGGAACCATCTCATGGCGCGCGCAAGCAGACATAACGACGCCTGTAGCACGCAAACCGGTCGAGTTCTTCGTCTCCGCGTGGGCCAACGTCTTGAAGCCGCTACACGTGCTAATCTAGGCGCCCGAAGATCAAGTGTTAGTGTAAAATTCATACAGAGAGCTGATAGAACAAAACTTACATCCGTTTGAGTCACGAACTTGGAGATGTGGGCCTTGTACCCGGTTTCCTCACAAAAGTAGGCATGCCCCGTGTGTAGGCCCGGATCCGCCACGTCGTTCGACCGGAAAAGCGACTGCAGGCGAAAGTTGGCGTCGCCAGCCTGCGTCTTCTGATAGAGATACCTGGTTGAAGTTCTTAGTGGCAAATAGAATGGGAGGGATACAGTACTCACTCTTCTTCCTCAGGCGCGTCGCGCCAGTTTGTGGGTAGATTGATCCCGGGACGGGGACAAGCTGGGCACGACATCGCCAACTCGCCAATACCAACGTTATTGGCGCCGTCATCCTCGCAACCCTTGCCAGCTCGACGGAGGAGCGCGAGGTGTCGATACTGGCGTACCATGCGCAAGAATGCTTTGTATCGATCCTATGAGGGAAATTGTCAATAATAGCGATCGGATCACGATACCCGTGAGCATACCTTGGGAACGTTCAGCCCAGTGGGATCCGTGAGGTACGTCAGATGTTTATAGTAGTCGTAGGCAGACATCTTGCCGGCAAGCGTGAGGGCGTGGAACTGCTCAAGGCATTGGAAAGATGCGATCGTGCGAGGATGCCGAATGGTCGCAGGGAAGAAGCCGGCTCGTAGTAGCTGGATACGACTCGGCTCTCTGCTAGGACAGCCGCAGAAGTCAGCGGCAACTTCGTGAAGACCGTTGGAGTGGATGATCGTGAAAGCTTGATGGCCAGCAAGGGGGACATAGCACTCGCTGCCATCTTCGTGCCCAAATTGCATGCGAAGACCGAGCGTCTTGAGAGGAGACTTGACGAAATGTGTACCAGTCCAGTACTTGAGCCGGAAAGTCAGTCAGGCAGGGCAACAAAGTATATCGACAGAAGACATACCGTCACAGGATGACAAGGCAACGACTCGTGTCGTTTCTTGGTACAGACAGCGCATTCCAAGCGCTTCGGGTGGCATTCAAGGCATCGATACAGGGCTGCGACGTCAGAGAGCAACGACGTGGAAATATCCTCATTCGACGACGCGTCTTGGCAAGCACAAAGTGTACGAGGCCGACTGCCGCGACCTTTGTTGCGAACTGTTTCGTCGAGATACTCGGCGCGATAATCGGTGCCGCCGTGCGCACCAACCCAGCGATGTAGTTCCCTCATCTGAGCATCGGGCAGATGAGCGTCAGGCAACTTCGAGAAAGTCAGAGCTTACTTTCGGTGGACGTGAAGCCATGATCGCACGCTGCCGTCGACATCTTACGACCTCGTATATACGCGCAACGACAGGATGCTCGCGACCAGGAATTTCGGAGTCAGTCAGGCCGTGCTCGAAGGGGTCGTAGTTATCGAAGGGCGATGGTTGTGGAGTGCGCCCCATTCCGAGAACAGCACGAGGGCGCTGGAGAAGCTTGCCCTGGCTGTTGAGAGTGTATGTACGGGTAGGAACCACTCGCGCGACGGGGTTGTGACGATGAATCTTTTGCTTGACTTTTGGTGGCATGGCGCGCTGGGAAAGAGAGGGATAGACAGATTGTTGAACATGGCGCGTGGCGGTTGGATCGAAGGTGACTGGACGCGAAGAGGGGAGAGTCCCATTACGTGACGAATTCTGCAGAATTGACGTTTAAAAGGGGCAGACTGGCAGGTCAGAATACAACGTACCAACGTCCTTTCGCCATCATGCCCGTTTGTCTCTCCCAATATATCATCGTCGCGACTACGGGGGGTGATCTCGACGACGCCGAACGCGTGTGGGACAGGACCAGGACTCGTTCTCCGCCTATGTATGTCGGCTTCTCAGAGTATCTGTCAAAAATTAACAACAAATCAGCGCTGAAGTTGTTCAATTTCGCCACGAGCAGTACCAGGATCTTCTCGAGGAAGTTGACGCTCTCGCTCGAGTTGTGGCGGGTGCGCCGACCTGGGGGCGCGAGGATTATCTCCTCGGGCTATTCAGACACTGGTTCCTTCTGTATCCACAGGAGCGTGAGCAGCGCGACACTCGTTGCAAGGTAAGGCATTACCTTGAGTCCCCGGTGCCCTTCCTGACGAACGTTTCCACAGGAAATCACCCTCGCCTTGATCGCGCTCGTTCGTTCAGCGTGCGACAGCCGCCGCAAGGAAAGGAAGTTGTGTCAGAAGTTGGGGGTAGAGTTCTGCAGGGCTGCGATTCCGATGGTCAAGCGGGTCGACGCCTTCGAGATTTGGGTGAGGGAAGACTTCAAACACCCAGAAGGATACCCACTGTACTTGTGATGCCGTTCCGCAATTGTTTTGCGTCCCAAATAAAATGCGTTGTGTCGAATGTCTGTCGAGTGGTGTATGCCTTCGGCGAGTGGTACGCTCCGTCGGTATCGCATCGTAAGAGAAGAGCGCGCTGAGGAAGAGGAAGCGGTGTCAGACTTCCAAAGTAGATCCACCGCCGCGGAGGACGACGCTGCCAGAGGAAGACGATGCGCGAAGTTTTGGGGAGTGTGACAGGTGCAACCAATTGAGTGTTGTGACCCTGCGGTCCGGTCATCGAACGTGACCCTGCGGTCCAGACACGTCCATTTTTCTGTCCGCGGGCTGCTTGTCAGAGTCGGCTTATATTTACTTAAGTTTCGGGTGTTAAACATACAAATATTCGATATCAAGCAACACGGACTGGTTAATACACACGGTAAGGACAGACTAGATACGGTACAGACAAACGCAACACGGTACAA
Source organism: Strobilurus stephanocystis (assembly GCA_019915075.1). Taxonomy (NCBI): domain Eukaryota; kingdom Fungi; phylum Basidiomycota; class Agaricomycetes; order Agaricales; family Physalacriaceae; genus Strobilurus; species Strobilurus stephanocystis. The sequence goes on from JAHLMI010000004.1 coordinate 456,975, forward strand.
TAAACACGACACTGTAAAGACTGGAGGGCAACGGGCAAGGGAAGACCATCACCACGGAAAACAACTGAACACCGGCTACTCACTCAGAATCCAGGGCTCCGAGGATCTCGTCGATTTCCTTGAGTGACGCGTCGGAGAGGACTGAGCGCATGCGCTTCTTGACAGGTGAGGCACTGCCGTCACTGGGTGACGCCGGAGAGCGCGCTGGGGCCTTGCGAACCCGCCCCTTGGGCGGGGCCCACGTCCCCTCTGCGGCGGCTTGTTTGCGGCGCTTCTCCTTGGTCTTGAACTTCCCGCTGATGCCACAGGTCACGTCGTAGCTGAAAAAGTTCCTCGGAATTTCGACGCAATCGAACCTAAGGTTGCCGGTCCGGCGCTCTCCCCTCAGGTTGGACCCGCCGGGCCGCCTGTCGAACACGGTCAACTCGGGAGACTTGCAGGAAAAGGAGGACAACTTACGCCGGACCGGCGAGCTGACTGGCTTCGGCAATCCTAGAGAAACGTTAATCAGGCGAAATGAAATGTGAAAAGAACGAGACACACTCTGGGGCATCGTCTTCGTCACTGGCCGGGCACGATGTCAGCTCAGGGAGGCTATCTGTGTCTTCCTCGCTACAAAAAGGCTGATCAGAAGGTGTCGCAAGCAGCTAAGCTAAGGGACGCTCACGGTGCACGATCAAGCAACCTGGTCTTGCCGAGTGGCGCCCTGCGAGGCGACAGAACGTCAATGACAATCCGATTCTTGCGCCTAGGAGGTGTCGCCAGGTGATGGTCATCGTCATCATTGAAGACGGCGTGCACGAGCGCATTCGCGACGTCGCTGCAATATGTATGAGTGAGTGAAAACATCGAGATGCAAAGATGAAATACCTTTCCTCGTCAACAGTGGACGTGTCTGACTCGTCGCTAATTAGGACTATTAGCGAGGCGCAGGTACCGTCCAAGTGACATACATACCTGGAGGAAGCCTGCTCAGGAGACCTGAGGTCGACGATAGCAGGACCGGCTGGTGACGCCAGAGCAGATCCAACTTCGGGGGCCGTTGAGAGCTGAGTCGCGTCGGCGAAGGCGTTGATGACCACAGGATTCTTGCTAACAGCGGGCATGGTGAAGGCGCCCGTCGCCCAGTCGACGTTGGTATCGACCCAATGAGCTACCTTGGCACGAAGGTTCTCGCGTTCGGGGAATGGCGACCACGCTTCCCACCTCATGCGCCGCTCTAGTTTCTGGTCGACAGTGAGTATACAACATGCAGAGCGAGTGATGGAAAACTTACCCTCCGGTCAAAATGCCACAACTCTTGGGTGGACTCCTTGACGCGCAGGGCGTCGCCGTACAGCATGTCGCACCAGAACAAAGCGAGTCGCTCCTTGAGAGTGGCGAGCGCTTCCTCGGGCAGTAGACCAGCGGTGACCCGCTTTTCAACTGTGAGGAGGATGATACCGTCGCGGGCAGCGCGCTTAGCCTGCCAGGTGGTCAACTTGAGGTCGCTGGTCACTTTCTAGCGTCGAGAGCAAGGTCAGTCAAGGCGCCGACAATGAGAAATTGAGCGCGACTAACGTAGAGAAGGTTGTTGGCCGCAGCGGTATCGGCGGCTGGGACCTTTTTGGTTTTCTTGGCGCGAACAGCTTTGGGCGGCATTTTTTCTTGCAGAGAGGACGGTGGGTACTCGAGAGAGGAAGGAAATCCGGGGGGTGGGTTTATATAGAGAGCCTGGAGAAGCTGTCAGCCAGATTGAGACATTCCCGGGCAACTGAATGGTTACCTTAACAGTGGAGAAAGAGAAGGCCCCCAGCCTCGTGCTCTTGGCGCAAGCGAAGCCGTCCGCCTGCCTCAAAGTGAGTGAGGAGGTCTTCAACCATGGACGTCGCGTCCTCCAGCGGCATGAGGGTCCGGATGCCAAGTAGGTGCTCCTGGCAGTCATGGTAGTCGCGTTGAAGAGTGTTGAGAGCGTCACGCGGGTCCACGAGGAGTTCCTGCATTCGCGCGAGGGTGGATAGCAGATATCGGTGAGGGTCTGCGACAAGCAAGACACGCGTGTAGACGTGACGGGCGTACTCCACGCCAGGACGGCCCATGAGCTTCTGGAACGCGGTAGTAGCTCGGGAGATGAATCGAAAGAGGGTTGCCCGGTTCGCCTCGTCCGAAACATCATCGTCGAGGAGACTGGAGCTGGCTATAAGCAAATGACCGTGAGCTGAATAAGTGGGCTGACCGTATACCCTCCCGCAGCCAATACTCCTGTTCCAGCTTCTTCTTTTCGTATCGACGCTTGGCTCGTCGGCGGCGGTTGACCACATCCCGATTGCTATGTCGGTGTGAAAGCCAGAAATAGTACAGAAAAAAGCATGGCTTACGCGTCTAACCAAGCATGGGCCGCGCCTCGGTCCTGGCTGCTTGCGGTGGGAGCCAGGCTGGCAGAGTTCCAGACGTGGTCGACGTGGAGTGTAAGCAAGAGGGTCACGAACACTGTGACATAGCGAATGCAATGACGCATAACGCTGAGCCGGAGCACTTTATGGTCGTTCCCGCGCCATCATACATTGTCTTGAAGCTCTGAGATTGGCTGAGACCAGTCCTATGGGTTGACACAAGCTTCCCTGAGCAGGACTGATTTTTAGAATTTTATTTTTGTGGGCACAAGTATCGACTCATACCAGCTTGAGAATCCCTATAGAGGTTTGCTTGAAGATGTTGTATTCTTGAGGTGTTCCTATGACTCGGGCTCATTCAAGAGAACATCATGGTAAGATAACATGCCGAACTATCCGAAGGCCGTGAACAACTTCGTTCGCTATCCCAAGGTCAATTATCGCACCATGACACGAATGCCGCGATCGGCAACACGGGTCTCGCTTCGGCGCTGATGAGATGCCGCCGGGATGCCGCCGTATGTCGGCATGCATATGATATATTAAGCGCGCGCAATATTGCTCTCATCCAGGACATCAACATCATGTCGTCTGCTCGTGGACTCTCCGCTATCCGCAATCGCGCCCAGAAGGAGATTGCAGGGCTCGTCGCTGAGATCAAAGACATCGCGGATGGGCTAGTCCGGGAGATACAAGATGGTACGTGTTTGCTTCTTGGCTCACAATGTTGCTCACGCGTTCTACTTTGCTAGGAGTCTATGAACGCGCCTCTGAGGTGCTCGTCAATGAATACACGAATGATGCTGACATGGCAGCAAGTATGTTCTCCAACCGCACGCTCCTGCTTTCTGCTGACAGTTCCTGACCATTAGAAACCGCCAAAAACATAGTCGCCGCGGACGAAGAACTACCCGAAGAGAAGTCCCCCACGACAGGACAAGGGGAAGTTGGCTTATGCCTCGCTCTGAGGAATAAGATGGCCTGGGCGCCAGCTTTCGAGAACATTGGCGTACGGTCCTTTATCGACCTCCGTATTGTCGCAGTCTTATGTGAGATATTCGCGTTGCCCTTGTTTCCTGTCTCCGTACTAACGGTTTGGTAGTCTTCTCCAGCGCCTCCCTTGTTCGCCCCCTATTCAGCGAGGCGCTCGCCATCGATGAGAACTCCGAGGAGATGCAAGTTCTCTGTCAAATCCTCTACGAGTATCGCTAAACACCTCTTGTCCTCACCTACATACATGCCTACTATACTACTCTAAAATGTACCAACATATATATCTACATTTCTTGATCTGAATACAGCCCATTTCACCATGTCGCCGCCCAGCTCTCATTCCCTCGAAACATTGTCCGGCTTGTCAACATTTCGCCGCCCAGCGGTCATTACCTCAAATACATTGTTCGGCTTTCAGGTTACTCAACTCAATGCTCGATGCGCCGTGTGTTCTTCCTCAATTCAATCACAACTCAATAGCTAATATAACTCAATTCTTCTTTTTCCAGAGGCGGACAGGCAAACCAGTGGGAGGAAAAGGATGCGATTCATTTCGAGACACAGAATCAGACTACAGTAAGTACACATATATCGCATCACATAAATACAGTACACTACACAACATGGACAGAATGTCCCAAGAGATTAGCACGCCGCGCGGCGCCTGGAAAGCAGCTGTAAAGGAATAATTAGGTCAAGCTGGGAAGTGAAGTAAGGAGATAGACTTACGAGACGTGTCCCCGCTAAGCGAGGGTTCCTGCAGTTCCCGCCGCGATGGCAGCGTCGACCTGAGCAATGCCCTGATGGAGGGAGCCGACGCGATTGTAGATGGCGCCGCCAACTCCAGTCACGTAAGGGCTCACGTTCGCCCTGAAGGCCGCGGAGGCAAAGTCAGCGCGGATCGACCATAGAAGAGAAGACAGAACGACTTACCAACCGGCAAACACTCCAATCTTGGTGCCTCTAGTCGCGACGTAGTACGGCGGGCTGGCGTTGGCAGCGGGCATCTCGTACGCGAAGCCCGCGGAGACGATCGTCAGTGTGAGCGGCTGAGCAGCAACAGCAGGGGCGGCCGCCGCGCCAGCGTTCGCAGTGGCAGGTCCTGGAGCAGGGGCGGGCACAGCAACAGCTCCGGCAGGCGGGGCAACTGCGATAGGAGCGGCAACTGAGGCTGGCGCAGCAGCTGGGGCGGCAGCAGGAACGACTGCAGCAGCCGGGATCGCGACAGAGGCTGGGGCACTGGCTGTGATACCGCCGGGGGCTTGAGCAGGCGCGACAGGCGCGACTGGCGGCTTCGGGTTCAGGAGGGTGAGAATTTTGGCCGAGTGCCACACGTAGTTACGCTGGTCGGCGTCCAGGTCCAAGTCCGCGAGCTTCTGAGCGAGATCTAGAGTGCGCGATGTCAGTATGCGCCGCGTTCACTGGAGGAGTGAGAGGCTTACCGAGGACTGCGGTCGAAACGACAACAGGCGTTCCGACGGTGGGCGCGGCAGAGATCATAACCATAGTGCAGGTGCTGACTGGGTGGTGGTGGTAGGAGAGAGAGAGGGTGGTGGGGAAGGAAGTTCGCGGAGCTTCTCTTATAGCAAACTTGGGCGGGCATCGCCGAAGAACAATGTAGACGGCGTTCAAATATTACTCACCCAGAGTTTACGTAGGTGACGCCCAGTCAGACGCCACGACCGACGAGTTCGACGAAGAACGATTGAGCGAACATGGCGGCGCCAAGTGAAGAAACGATTGTGCCGTATGTTTTGTTTTGTCCGGAAATAGAAAGTGACATAACACTGATCACGACTATGATAGATCAACAGCTTGGTCACCGCCAGCAATCACAACCGAATATCTTACCGACCTCAATGCCTTCGCGCGCGCGACCAACCGCAAGATGTGGATGACCGGCGAACGCCTGGCGCTGCTACGTCGCGACTTTCTGCCGGACTACACGATGCAACATCGTCTTCGTAACATCACTGGCCAAAGCGACACCTGCACCCGAGCAGTCAACGCGATTTTCAAGCGCTATGACTGGCGGAAACCTCTCAACGTGGAGCCCGACGTGCCGTACGAACCGGAGAAGGACGTGGTGCGGCCTGAGGAGAAGGATGCCTACGCCCTGATTGTGGCTAGAATGCGCACTGTGCGTATCATTTTATTGCAAAAATCTTCACACTGACGGACATGTAGGGTATCTCGAATCTACTCCACAAAATGTCGGACGGGTCGGCGGCGGGAGCTAAGCCTGCGAAGAAGTCAGCGGCTGCCGTCAAGGATCCGCTCCAGCTCCTCATTGCTCGGGCCTTAGGCGACGACGGAGGCGCGCTGCGCGGCGCGCATGGTTACCAGCTCTGGGCGGCGTCGAATCCTCCGGCTCTGGAGAGCTGCAAGACCGAGACCGACAAGCTCCCCGCGGAGGCACGCAATGGCTTTCGGTCAAAATACTGGGCGCAGGCATTCGCCACAGAGCCACAGAGCGTGCGAGACGAATGGAACGAGAAGGCGACGAAGGCCGTAGCGGCAGCCCGGAAGGAACGCGACGAGATGTTCAGCAAGACGGCCACCTTGCTTCCCCCTTCAGAGGCTCAAGAGTAAGTCGTATCACCCAATTCTTGTACGCCGCTCACCAACGCCGTTTCATAGCTTGATTGATCGCGCTATGATTGTCCTTCACCCTATCCTGCAAACGTTCTCAAAAATGTCAGGAATGTATTTCAGTCTTATCATGGGGGGTAACGAGCCGCGCGACCACGGACGAACCAATGTCATGAGGTACGCTACCCTTTCGTATGCTCTGATTTCGACTGATGGCTGATTGCGGAACCAGCATGCATTTTGGCGAAACCAATGAAGCTGTCCCGACAACATTTGGATCAGACGCGGTATTCTTCCCCGCCTGGGAGAAGTGTTTCTCGGCATGGTGCTCTAAGCAATCTAGTACGTATGTCTTTCATGTTCGAGTGTCTCGTTCTAACGACTTTCAATAGCGCCTGAGATCGAGAAAGCTCGAGCGCTCCCAAAAAGCGATGAGCAGGAGACCGTCGAGGACGCGCTTGCTCAAGCTCCTGGCGTACGAGTCCGACGACTAGTCGTGGCCGCGGATGGTCCGACGTGGTTGGTCGAGGACGAGTCTGGCTTTCCTGCGACCATGATCGCCATAGGCGATTTGCCAATGGAAATCGACGGCGATGACACCGACAAGGCGGCGGTCAAGGCGCCCCGAAAGCGAAGCCAGAAAGATGGAGGAGGAGCAGGAGGAGATGGAGGAGGAGACGGCGCCGCAGGTGTTGAGGGTGGAACTGCGACGAAGAGAAAGGCGAAAGCGAAGGCCAGCGCGGACCAGCCAGCCAAGAAGAAGAAGACTGGCGGAGCTGGCGGCGGAGCAGGTTTCACGAACGACTCGGGCATTCGCGCCAAGAAACGGCAGCAACTTCCAGCGGCACGTCCCAATGAGGAGCAGACTCTGAAGATGATCGCCGACGCTCTCCAACCGACCGTTGCAACACCAACCGCGGCGATTGTCCATCCGACAATTCATCCTCTTCCTCCGACCATTCCATTTGACGCGAACTTTCCGATCGATCCAGCTTTACTCGACGAGTCAGGAGACAACGGCGACGCGACAACGACTGTGCACGATGCTGGCAGCACAATGGTTCCACCGTGGACGATTGGGGGTCCTAATGACGGACATGACATGCGCGTCCCCTTGTCTTATCCGCTTCCGCCGCCGTCCGCCGAGCAAGTCGAGATTTCTCTACCCCAGGAGCCCGCCTCTTCCGCCACTTCCTCGCCCGCCGTCGGCGCAATCGTCGAGATGTCTCCACCGCAGGAGCCCGCATGGTCCGCCCCCTCCTCTCCCGCCGTCGGCGCAATCGTCCCACCTATTGCACCATCACCAGTCCCGACTCAGAAGAATTGCGAAAACTCACCTGGAGGTTCTGACACCGAGGATTCCGAGGACGACGAGGAAGGCGGCGAGGATGAGGATGATGCCGCACTTCCGCCAGTCGATCCGGCGCTACTTGAGGAGTCGGCATGGCCGACGTGGTTCAAGGATGCTCGGCAGTATCTCGAGTTCGAAGGCGACCTCGGCGAGACGCTTAGAGATGACGTATGGATGTCCTGCCTGCTGGCTTGGATGCTCCTAGAGGCGAGGAACAACTTTGAGCAGCGTGGAGTCAATCTGGGGACGAAGGGGCGGCCTGCCTGCGTCGGGACATGGATTCGTTCCCGACGCGTTCCAGAGTATTTCTTTGAGGAGAAGGGAGACTTCGACGAGTACGTCAAAGCCGTTTGTACATGGTGGAGTGGTCTCCAACCTGCGTGGAGGGCGGTCGCCGGTGTAAATCGGCCGCTGACTGTGAAGGATCGTGGGATGGGGCCTTGGGATCATATGCGGGCTACGGGCCTCAACGGCTATTTTTCTTTCATCGCCGCCCTGGCTTGGTGGGGTCGTTCCATCGACGGAATCACCTCGGCGAAACGCCGCGCAACGGCACGAGAAGGCTGGGTTTGTGCGGTGGAGGACGCGATTTGGGTGCTCACTGCAACGTCAAACTCTCCATCGCAGGCGCCGTAGATATTCTTTTTGTAAATTGTCATCTTCCGTGTCTTTTATTGTTACCTTGTACTGTACGCCACAAGCAGAGTAAAAAAATATATGTATATTCATCTTGTCACAATGTCCGAGACTGAGCAGTCAGTGAGATTTGTTACACTGGCACGGTCCAAGGAGGATGTACCCGAGACGGACTTCAACATTTGAAGAGCAACGTCCGAATACGGTTTGAAGAGCAACGTCCGAATACGGTCAGCCGCTGCCCCGGCAAGGCGAATGGACGGATCGAGCAGGTATTTCCGGTAATTCTTTCCTGAGCCATCCTATCCGGGAATGCCGAGGCTTTTCTGGGAATGCCGAATTCTGGCATTTCCCGGAGCCAAAATCAATTTTTCGCCCCGTCCATTTCAGGCAGGAGGGGAGGGTGGCTGTGCTCATGATCACAAAATTGCCATCCGGTGCCCATGGCTCACGCCACTTGTATATACCAGGAAATGGACACATCGCCTGGTTGAACGTTTCGGGCAGAGTAGCAGGTAAAGGTTTCTTCATTCGACGCGGACTTTGCTTTATCTTGTACTTTAGGAGAGCTATTGGTGTCCGTAGTCGAAGGAGTAGCTGCTATATTGGCCTTCGGCGGCGGCTTTCTCGCCTTCCCTCCCCCTGCATTCCCTCCTCCTTCAGCCCAGCACTTGTCGATCGTGTGACCATGCGGATGCGGGCACGTAGGGTTCGTACAGTGCGGAGCACCACAAGACGCGTTGACACAGCCAGATTTCGATTGTTTCTGGCGACGCGGTAGAGCAGGCGTGGTAGACTGAGTCGAAGGTGAGGTCAAGTTCTGGGTTTCGAGATCGGCGAGGATGGATTCAATGTAAGCATGGTCTTTCACGACGGTTGGATCCTGAATGTCGCGGAATATGGTTTTTCGTTCTTGGTGCATGGTCGAATCTGGTAGCGATTTAGCGATAGCGTTGATTATTTGAGTAGGGGTAATCGTGTAGACGGGCGAGTCCTGAATCGCGCGAATAACAATGCGCCAGTTCGAAACGTAGGAGGTGCAGGTACCCATCGTGAACTTCATCGCTGTCGCATCGGTGAACAGATTGTCCGTCGCGGCATACTGTTGACCACCGTATACCCGGCGAAGCTTATTGAAGATTGTGCGAGCGGTGATACCATCCTGTAGGCGAGGAAGCGTTCGAATGATCGCGTCCGAGAGTCGACCTGTGAGGACAGAATAAGCCTGGCCGTCCTTCGTCTGCCAAGCCTCATATGCGCGAATGTCGTCTGGGCTAGAGAACTGCATCAGGAAACGCCTTATGGAATCAAAGCAATCTTAAGCGGGTCCATCAAATACAGTGGTTTTAAAGCCCCCAAAGCACTTAGAACTTCCCAAAGCACTTCAAAGTGTATAATAGTGAACTACACTCATACGAGGAACTTCAAGCAGTCGGAAACACACTAGAATACTATGAATCATATGCGCGAACGACATATCATCTAAAGTGCATTAGAATACTATGAATCATGTGCACGAACGACATACTGTTTCAAGTGAATTGAATCATGTGCGCAGCTAGCAAATACTTTAGACCACTTAAGTGTGCATATATTTCATTCTCTAAGCATATATACTCTGATATGTGTAGATACTAAGCCAGTTATTAAGTAAAAAATGTGAACATGTATCTAAGACTGATGATTTAGTAACAGGAATATCCCAATCAGCAACTGTACACTTTGAAAAATCTGGAGTCAAATGGGCACTCTGACGAATATTAACTAATGAAATAATAGACCACGCTGCTGACTTTCCATCTGGTAAATAAGCTTTTGATAAAGAGGGTATTTGGTGAGTGCGTCGAGCTCTTTCGGTAACATGAGGCTTGGTATACCACTCAACATAGGCCAACGGCTCCTTTGGCCAATGCACAGGTGTTCGAACCTTGACACCATGCATTTCCAGCTCCACCGGAAATTTGAAAATAACCCGAATACGCCCAACACATGTTCCCTGCAGGCCAGTGCTCTCTGCATCATCTCCAGTGAGAACAACCACAGTATCAAATTGTCCACCATCAAGTGGCGACGCCTTGACTGCGTCACGAAGCTCAAAATCATCCGTTAAGCCCTCCCGAGAAAATTTGAAGGAGTAGAAGACATCAACTCCTACGAACGGGAGAGAAGGATAGACCTGAGCGTTTAACCCAAGCTTATCCCTACCTACACCGTTCAAATAAAGGAGAAGATGTGAGGGGAACTGGGAAACGCTGTGCTGCTTAGCAATGCGTGAAAGGAGCTTGTTCGGAACTGTAGGATGCAAGGGTAATTGAACACGATTTTTTGGTGGTGATGTCGTAGGGGCAGGTGAAGGAATAGCGGGTGTGAGAGATGGATCTGGTGGAGTAGGAGGTGAAATACTCGAAACTGGAATAAAGGTGATTAGTTCATAATTGCTACAAACATGATCAAACTTACGATGCTGCTGCTGAACCCATTTTGTATATTTATCAAAAGCATGAACATTCTCCTTGCGAATCACCCATGTGGTCATCTGGGGATACTCGTCACGTTTATTGGACGCACGCCAGCCATGTTTTGCGAAGTCAATGTGTAGGCGTTCAAACATCTCGGTGTTGAAGTTGTTTGTGGCGCCAAATAATCGAATAGATTCGACATAGTGACGGAGGGAGTGCATTTTGGGAAAGTTGAAATGTTCACGGAGACCAACATGAATAAAGTACGATTTAGTGGTATGCCATGTCTGAAGAGCAGTTTCCATATAACCAAGTGTCTCGTCATCGTGAGTGGAATACTGAGCAAGATAGATGAAATCCAGGATGGCTCGGCAGGCGGTGATGCCACGGTCGGGAATAGTCGAACCGACCAAGCATGCGAGAAGAACCTTGCCCATATTTTTTCGCTCCGTACCGCTGATCTGAGAAAGAGCACTGATGCCATTTTTGAAGTGACGCAGACCAAGGCCAGGAGGAAGGCATCGCAATCGACGGTCAAACTCTTCTTCTGTCATGAGGATTTGACACCATTCAATCAGGTGGCGAAGGACACCCTGGTAGAGCTGATGGAGGACGTCAGGAGTTGTGCTGAGATGGATGTTGGTATGAGGTAAATCAGCCCAGAAGGGATTGGGTACGTGGCCAGAGACGTTCTCGGCCATGCATTTCTTGAAATACGCCGAAGTAGATGTGGTAGAAGCCTTAGCCTCCGACATGATGTCAAGAGTCCAGGCGGGAGTTCTCATAGCATCAGGTCCCTTCTCGCCCATAGCGTCCTGCCAACACCTGCATTTTGGACATGTTCCGTTCTTTGCACAAGTAACGAGGCATTGCTCAGGATAGTCGGCCACATAGCTGGCGAGCACGGGATGAACATGGCGAACAGCACCATCACCGCCTGTCATTTCAACTCCCTTCTCCCCGGCCTCCTTCAGAGGTGCGAATATCTCCGACATGGCAGCATGAAACAGACGTTGGTAACGTGTACCCATGGCGGCCTTGGAGAGGTTGCCTTTATTCATTTTGTCGACAGGGAGGTACGCGATGAGGATGCACGCCAGTTGTGAGGGCTTACGGCGAAGGTGACTTGGTATATTGCCGAGGGTGAGGTAGACGGGATACGCCTGCCGAGAACCCGAAAATTGGGTGAGCTGGGTTTTGTCGGTGGATATGATTAGCGGGGCGAGGGTATGACCAAGAGGTATTTTTTTCTGCAAATGCAACACTAAGTAACGAGATTATAAGAATCAAGAGATGAAGACTAACCTGAATGAATTTCCACCATTTCGCAGTCCACATCTCATTGTAGAGCTGACGGTTACAGGAGTCATCACTGAAAAGAGTGCTGGGCTTATAGACGAGGTGCTCAGCAAGCTCGGGATCACCCCAAAGAGATCGAATGGAGTCGAGTATATCGCGGTGACGGAGGGTAAACTTCTCGTCGGGACGGTCGGGGAAAGAGAGTGTCTTCACTTTCCAGTCCCCCGCTCGGCGTGGGATGGAATCAACCACTTTGTGCAGACCGCGCGCGTTGCTGTAAGAAAGTCCCAACTTCTCTTTGACCTGATGATAAAGGAAATTAGTCTCGGAGACATAGTTAGCATATAAAATACACACCCCAGGAATGTTCAACAATGCATTGAACGCATTGTGCCCAATGCCTTCTTCCACCATCCACTGCGCCACTTGCCAGTCCAACTGGGAAGCGAAGGGCTTGTACCAGTGCCCGTCACTCAGATCTGGGGCGCCGGTGCCATCCATAACGACGTCGTTTGCTGGAACACGGGTGCCGAATAACGCTGCCCACTGCTCGTGCACATTCTGCGACATACGGATGACAACCCCAGCAGTTGCGTCGGGGACGGAGACTCGGTCTGCAATAGAGTCGTCATCGTCAAGGTAGCGGGCGCGCCCTCCAAGCATGGTGTTGAGACGGATCCGCTGTGTCGAAGGTCCGGGACCAGCCTGTCCGAGATCAGAGGTGTCGACTGTCTCGAAAACCTCTAGGGCTTGCGCGTTCTCGATCCATTGACGGAAGGCGTCACCGGCGTCCTCGTCCTCGTCGACGTCAACCTCGTCATCCTCAGCAATGCCCCCATCCCCATCCCCATCCCCGTCCTCGTCCTCGTCCTCGTTAACGTCGACATCTCCACCCTTCTCGACTTCATGCTCCTCCTCTCCGTCGCTCGAGTTGTCGTCTGCGGCATCATCGAACCATTGCGAGGGTCCGGCGCTGTTCACCTCAGCAAGATCCAAGTCTGAAGCGCTCGCTTGGACCATAAGGTCTGGCTGGGAGGGCAACGTGCTCTCAGTCGGACGGGCGGCTGTTTTGCCGTGCGCAATCCACCACTTGCATGACTTGGCCTGACGCAAGTGACTGCGCATAGCCTGGTGGGTACTGAACGTGCGTGTGCAATCCGGCTGTTCGCATCTGAAGACGGGCAGGGCGGGCATGGCGGGCGACTGCGTCAAGGACGGACTTGAAACGCTATTTGGGGTATCAGTTAAGCGCTAATAGACTAGTTGAAAAATTGAACGAACGTTTGCGGGGAGTATTGCGCGAGGGATGGGCCGTAGACGCGGACGATAGAGCTGGTGGGGAGACAAGCACTGTGCAAGAAGTCAGTATGAGTCCAGAAATGACGGGCGCGCTCAACGGCCCCAGCAGAAACAATAGGAAGTGAAAAAGGACAAACCTCAGAGGTAGGCACTGCGCGTTCGATGTGCGGTGAAGGTAGACGGGGACGATAGAGCTGCAAACGTCGTTGAGGACTGAGAGACTGTCAACTAGTTAGTACAAGTCCGAGGCGGGCCCAATGGCGGCAGCGCAAAAAATCGTGCAAGAAAATCACCCACCTGGTGTGATTGTCTTGCGGCACAGGGCGGCGGTACGCGCCAAGGAGGGATACTTGCGCTAGGCAGAGTACCAAAAATCCGAGAGCAGCCACAAGAACTAGTCTGAGTGGTGCGCGTATTGCGGAACGCTCGCAAGAACTAGTCTGAGCGAGGTGGGGGCGGGGTCCGAGTCGTCGAAGAGCGCGCAGCATACGAGTGTGCGGGATAGAGAGGCGGCAAGAAGGTAGGTGCACGGCGTACAACAGGTGAACGGACTTGTCCGAAATCTGGCCCATGGTCCGTGCGCCAGTCGGAACTTGAAATATTAAAACTCCGGCGTGGGCCAACCACGCCTATCTTGATCTGATCCATCAGCAGCCCACCACCTCAAGACCGTCACTCAGCGCCCCATCCGCACTCGCGAGCACGGCGTCGTCGTCGACGGTGCGATCCGTCACTCCTTTGGTGCGTGCTTTTTTTTTTGATTTCAATTTCTTACTCACCATCACCAGCAACCACAGCACTAGCCAGGCCTTCGATCTCTGCAGCACGACGACCAAGCGTCTCGTGTCCGCCCTACCGCGCAACAAGACCTAGCGTCTGTTGCTGCATCGTTGCGCCCGGTCTTAGCCCAGTGCTTGACCGTTGACCTCTGCTCGCTCCTCCAGACCAGCTCTGCCCACCCGATGCCAGATAATATCATCATCATCAAGTCTTACGAAGGCCGTCTCGGGCGCGTATTTGATGCCGACGGCGTCTTCGTCACCACCCCCAACGCTGCGCACATCCCCAGCGACCTTTTGCTCGGTATTCGACATGTCCATCAGCATCGCAACGGCCACTTTGGGCACGATGACCCGCTCTTTCACCCTCAGTATTTCGACACTCGCATACCCCATCTCTCCTGCATCCCCCATCGCAATATCGAGATGACTGGATCGCTGGCATTTTGGTCAACTCCCAGCCAGGCGTTCGATTGGGAAGTGCTGCCGGACTCCAACCTTGGGCGCCTTCGTGAGCCACTTCGGGCTGGTCTGTACGACGCCTGCGCACTAGTCGTCAAGGTCATCGATAACCTGTTCCTGAAATCCAAAATTCCCGAGCATGCGCAATTCCGCACCGACCGTGTCCTTTGCACCCTCCGACACAAGCTGCAGTACTACGTGCCCCGCCTCGGCTTAGTTTCCACCTTCGAAGAAGCGCTCGCTATTTACCGTCATCTTGGACGGCTCGCCTTGGAGCTCCACGGGCGCGCATTGTGGCTGACCGTCGCCCGGGATCGTTACAAGGCGCTGGGTGAATTTCGTGGCCATCCCACGGAAATGGTCCAGGGCGTTATCGGTGCACTCACCTGGGATCTTGAGGTCGCAGAGAATTTGTTCCGGGTGCGTATCTTTGTTATCGTGTTGTGGCTAATACTTACATACTTTCATACAGTCTGGTGTTCCCGTCTGGTTAATTCGGCCCATTGAGCGGAGGGCGCTGCTTTTCTGCGCCAAGTGGCTGCCATCCGATGTCCCGCCTCCGCCACCACGCTGGGAAGTGAAAGGTGAATGGGACGAAGCCGAACCTCCCCATGCTACTATTTGGTCCGGCCATTCCAACGACATCATCCCTCGGTATATCGCCATGCACGACCATGTCATCAAGTCCATCTATTCCTACGCCTCCGTCGGCGCTGCGCCTGCTCCTGCTCCTTCCGCCTCTTCGTCTTCATCTGCAGCAAGGAGAATCCCGTTGACCGAGTATCTCCAACGGCGCCCTCCACCGAAGTTCGTTACACCTTCCACCACTGTCGCAACCACCACTACACCTACCGCTTCGTCTTCCGCGCGGGAACGCCCTCAACCCTCTCACGTACAGCGCGACCGTCCTCAACCATGTAAGTCGTCTTTGTTTTTTCTCAGCTGTCATCTTACTAACCATTTTCACAGATGCGAATCAGTCGTCGTCGCAACCTCGTCCCCAGCAAAACCGCAACAAGTTCTTCGATGTGGACACACCTTTGATGCCGAGGAGTATCTCTGCCTGGGCCGCCGCCGCGTCTTCCGCCAATCTTGGGGGTTTCATCAATCAGTCGTATCGACCTCTACCGGGCGCTCAATCGGGCTACATTCTTCCCGAGGCCAACGGCATTGTCAGCCCCAGCCGTGAAGATGTTCGGGCGGCTCAACTTTGTTGGCTCGTTCGCCACTGGGATATTCTCATGTACCGTCTGGCGAGCACCGATGTGGACGTCTTCCCCCAGAAGGAGTGGCATGCAATCATGACGATGGAAACCCACGGCCGGAAGAAGACGAATGCTGTGGACTCGAAGGCGGCGGCGAGGCGTGCTCAAATGCACGCTAGGCTTATGGAATGCGTCGCCAGAGGTCGCAAGGATGTAAGTCACGAACTCAATTTATCTTTTATCAGTCTAACTTTCAGTAGGGCCACGTCAATTGGGACAACCTTGACAACGCTCCCACTCAATGGCACGGCCAACTCGTCGACCTCTCCACTCCGCTCAAATCCTCCGTCGTCCGCCCGATTCTCTGGGAGGTTATCGAGATAAACTTCCGCGTCGACCTACTATTGATTGATCTCTGGAAGTACGACCTGAAGCCTGTCGAGGACGACGCCGAGAGGGTTGACTCAGATTGGGATGAGCTTGATGCATCGACGCGCCCTGATCGTGAGGCAGCGGTTTTGTCTGCCATCCCGCATTTTGGTGGAAGTCTCATCCCGGATCACTCACTAGGCTACGAGGTTGGATTTGCATCGTCGGACCTCCGTGAGCGTGCCTATGCCATGCTCGCTCTATTTCGTGTCATGCTGGGATGGAAGGCGACGCATGATGAGATGTCCGCAGAAGGGTGGCGACAGGCGCACAAGTTGTTCGACATGGTTGAACATGAGAGTCGAACAATTTCGGAGCGGGATCTCGAGCACGCCGAGTTTCACGTCGTGTACTGGTACATCGACGTCTTCACGGATGTCTTCAATCGCCCGCCTACTCTCCCTCATCATCGATTCTAGCGTTGTACTCATCGGACTTTTTTATATATCATTTTTTGGACATTTTATTTTTTGGACATTACATTTTGCATTGTATCTACCTACGCCGCTACCCCCTCAATTCAGATAGGCCGTTTCTTGTTAGGCAGGAGGAGACTGACTCGAAAAGGCAAGTTGCGCTGGTCCGTGCGCCAAGGTCTGTGCGTGAGACTGATCAACGGGACCCTGATCGTCATGCTATATAACCGTCGGTGGGTCGCTTCGGTCTTTTATTTTATTTCCCCACTATCTCTCTTTCTCTTATTTTTGTCCCTCCTTCTCCGCCCACACTCTCATCGTCCAGCAATGCCCCCAGCCAAGCGCCCGGGCCCTAAGAGCGCCGCGACCAAGCGTCCGGCAGCTTCGCGTTCGTCTTCGTCGGAAGGTACCGAGAGTACGTCCGAGAAGGCTCCGTCGGCTGCTGCTCTTCGCCGTTCCGCAACCCAGAAGGCGGCGGAGAAAGCTGCGCGCGCTGAAGGTACGTACTAACTGCTTTCGTGAACGTGTCTCATTTTTACTAGCAATTCGCCAACGCAACGCCGCCCTTCAAGAGGAAGACCCCGACGAGGCGCTTATCGCCGGTGGCTACGTTGCACCCCCCGAGGCCGACGTTGACGAACAAGAAGACGACGTCCTCCCGCCTTCCGACGTCGATGAGCCTGATGAGCTTCCGGTTGCCTCCAGCGACCCGATCGAGTATGACGACACGTCGGACGGCATTGTGAGTATTGAGGTTGCCCTTTGCAGTGTTGTACTGACTTCACTCCTTCAGCTGCTGTCGTCGGATGCGGATCCGTTCACTACTCCTCAGAGGCCGCGTAAGCGTGCTGCTCGGGACGACGGTGACGACCGTGACGATGGCCGCAGCGCTGCCAAGAAGGGCAAGGTCACGTCAAGTATGATTTCCCCTGCTTCGCTCCGTCTCGGCGTCAAGGGCAAGAAGGCGCTTGTGGTTGAGCTCGCCACGGAGGCGCCGTATCCTGGCATCCTTGAGCGCGTCGGGCAGGTTGAGAGCACCATGGAGAAAATCGCCAACCAGCCCGATGCTGACTCTGAGGACAAGGCGACGTGGGCCCGTCTCGTCAAGAATCCTGCGAAGATGCAGCTATTGGTACAATATGTGAGTTTCGTCCTTAGCATCCCTTCTTCAGTGCTAATATTGTCAGGTCATGTATTCTCGTTTTGCCTTCTTCAACTCCCTCATCACCATTGCTCGCCGCCTCATTGCCGGCCTTGGTATTCCAGGCTCAATGCTGCCCGCCGAAATTGTTGAAGTAGTCACTTGGCTCTTGAAATCGGAGGCTTGGAAGTTCTCTGGTCTTGACATTGTGGTAAGTTTTCTTCTCCTACTTTCGTGATCAACAAATAACATAACATGTGCAGAATCGCTCATTTGACAAGAAGAAGCCTTTTGGTGCAGCCTTTTTTGAGGCTGTTCCTAGGGTAATGTTCATGGAGGGGCGTGGGAAGGCTAACTCCGAGATGTTTCGCCTCTTGATTGAACTCCAATCACTGCCTACGGTATTCATGGCCTTGTCAATGACAGCAGTATGTGGCTATTTCTTTTGTTGTTCAAGTGTTGATGACCTGTGTTAGATGGAGCATGCTCTCACTGAGTGGCGAGATGGTACTATCCGTCGGGCCGATTTCAAGGAGGACAACTCTGTTCGGTACTTCCATCATCTTGCAGGAGTTCAGCATGTCGAAAAGAAGGCTCCGGCTTTCATGACTAAGCTCCAGACTGACCTCTTCAAGTCCATGCTGTATGTTTGCTCTTGTTGACTTGAATTGGAACTGACTTGTCATTCTAGTGTGCACACCAACAAGACTTTCCTTCTCGAGACTGCTGTGTCTGATACTATGGCTAACTTGGATTTCGCTGCCCTTGAAGAGTCCGCTGCCTAGTTTTTTCTCCTTATTGCATTGCTACTACTCATCTAATCCTGCACACCTTCACTGTCTTTCTTGGATCCCTCCTATCTTTACCACTCTCAACATTAATTGTCTCTTGTCATAGTCACTCAGTAGTTAGTTAGCTAGCTTTAGATACATCATCCTGGAATCACAATTTGTTTACCCTTCTTTTATCGTGTGATGTTAGAATTGTGCAGCTTTGATTAGCTTTTTGATTGATTCTACCTGCCTTGGAGGTAACTATTAAGCAGTTTCGTATTGCTTTTCATGTCATCTTGTATAGCTTTAACCTGAGTGGTATCAGTCATCGCTCTTTGCGTAACTTTCTATGCAGTTCTCAAGTACTTTCGCATCTCTATAAGAGTACTTCATGAAAGCTTAGAGTGTGCTTTATGAGTGCTCATGTGTAGCTACACAAGTACTTATGTAGCACTTCGTACTCACTTATAAACCGCTTGATGAGTGCTTGAGTGAGACTATGTGAGCGCTTACTTAGTGCTCTCTGTTCACTTTCCGAGTGCTTACATAGTGCTCTCAATTTGGTTTCGGAGTGATTGTACAGTACTTTACACAAAGGTTACTTGGGTGTATGACTTTGGGATACTTTGGAATCGTAGTGAAAGTGCTTACTACACTCTTCCGAATGACTATAAAAGTGATAACAAAGTGCTTTACACAAAGGTTCGCATAGTTGTATGCTTTATAGCTCTTGAATAATGCTTCTGAAGAGCATTGTGAGTACTTTGAATACACTATATAGTACTTCGAATACACTTTGTAGTTGTATTGTAAGTGCTGTCAAAGTCCAATGAAAGTGCTTTAAACAAAGGTTAACAGAGACATATACTTTGTAAGCATGGTAAAACACTCACAAAGCTCTCAAGAAGTCACTTGAAGTGCTTGAAGACCCAGGTCTCGTCTAACCTTTGTTTAAAGCATTTTAGCTGCTTCGGGGCTTTTGATACTTTGAAAGACTTTGATTTTCTTTACATTGCTTCGATTCCATAAGGTGTTTCGAGATGTGCGTGATTTGAGGACAATATGAGGGGTAGTGACGAGAGTAAGGCCCAATCTCAGGACTAGGGTCGGTGATGTGCGAGATGGCGTTCAGCGAGTAGAGGACGTTGGACGTGGTGCTGTACCAAGACAGCCAGTCCTTTGGTTCCTTGAGCTCAGGGATTGACGTAAGAGACGGAATATTATAGCGAGCTTGCTCCTGCGGTTGAGCCGGTTGTTAATAGATGTATTGAATCGGCTGCTGGTACTGAGGTTGTTGAGGAAGCTGAGGCGCAGGAGGAAGCGGGCGAGGTGGCAGTGGCTGTACGCCTTGGGCCGGCGCCGGCGCAGGAGGAGGGCGACGTCTAGGCGGAACAGGGGGAGGCTGTCGCCGACGCGGAGTCTGCGGAGGCTGAGGAGGTTGTGGAGGTGCCGGTCCTGGTGCGGTAGAGGGCGCGGACGACATCTGCGGTGGCATTTGTGACGAAGTCGTCCTTGGATGAGCTGGCGACGCGTATGGAGGGAGCGAGGCCGAGGACATATTTGATCCCATGCTGTCGGGAGGTCTCTGCTGGGACAGAGGCGCCTGGGAGACAGCCTGAGGGTGATGGTACGCCTGAGACGCGAATGTATGCGCTGGGTTCACGAGAGTGGACGTGTTGGGATAGACCTGGGCGTTCTGCGCGAAATTCGGGTTCGGGACGCGATATGTGGTTGGGAAACGGTATGGATTGACGTCTCCTGCCGAGATGAAGGGGATGATGTTCGGCATGTACATATTGTTGGGATATTGCTGCTGGAGATCCGGCGCCGAGTAGTAGGTCTGGGGAAACCCGTTCGGCGAATGGAGATGGTGCTGTCCCGGTTGCTGATAGAAAGGGAAATCATGCATGGGATACGGAGCGACGAAGCTTGTCGGGTGAGGCGATTGCTGCTGGGAAGACTGCTGGGGATGAAAAGCTTGCGAAGCGCCTGGAGCACCGTTGGGATACTGGAAAGCAGGCAAAAATGAGTTCGATGCGCTGTAGGGCCCCCGTGGGGTACCCTCAGGCTCGAGAAGAGGCATGGCGATATGGCGGAGCCCTGCAGGGTCGTCCGCGGAAAGATCGTCTCGAGCGCGTGCCCACGCGTCGAGAGGACGTTTTGCGATATGCTGAGCCGAAGCCTTGTCGTGCTGAGGGGAATCTAGAACCTTATAGGCCCATAACCTGTTAGGCTGAGATCCCGAGGATATCTAAGCGATACCGAGAACGCGTAAGCCTCAGACGATGAAATGGAACAACGACTCTATTTATACCTAAGCGATACCGAGAACGCGTAAGCTACGTACAGTGAGCAAAGGTACAATAAAAGGAGTAGTGAATGGCTTACCCTCAGACGATGAAATGGAACAACGACTGAGGGAAAGAGAGAGAGGGAGACGCGACTGTCCCATGGGGACAGGACTACCAAACATGACACAACACGGATAAGATAAGGGCCGATATACTATGGGTCCAACAAGAATCATGCAGCGAGAGTCAAGAATCAAGATGAAAAGGCTCAAGTTGAAACAGGACACGAACGGTGATCTTCGCAAACCTTTCACTTCCTGTCTAGGACAACTTCAAATACCTAGGGTTCGTTTTGAGTGCCTTTTTTCCATTTGCTCTTCACCGGTCAACGTTTTAAGAATCAACGTTCAACCTACAACGCCCTCCTTGTCTGCTGATAAACGTGATCTTGTTATCTTCATCCTCTGATACGTCCTGGTTATTTCATAGAGGCCCCCTAAAAGGCGGACTCGGCGACAACAGAGTTGCGGACGTCCTCCCAACATTTGCCGAACGAGTCGAGACCTACTCGAGAGACCATGAGCTCCCAAGCTTCTGATGCTGTGCGTTGAGCACATACGACTTCCTCAAGCGTCGCCAAAATCGAAGAGGCGCCTCGTCCAATGAGCAGAGGGCCATGCGCGAGAATGCCAAGCGTGAGTGCTGTTGCCAGTTGACGACACTCTGTTCTTTTCTGTTTTGCCAGTCCACGGCCACTTCTCTATGACGAATGAGAACGCTTTTCGGGGAAAGACGCGTCGAAACCGGCGGTATCGCGCCTTTGGCATCCGAGTGCATGGAGCTTGCGCGATCCAAAATAGGCTTTCGAGACCCTTCACGAATGGACGATGGAATTGAACAATACTGCGATTGAAGCACCCTGAGGGGTGCTTTGGTCGCGAGAAGGACTTCCGCTGCGAGAAATTTTCAGGCCAGAAAGTGGGAAGATCCGTTGAGAAGTCGCTGATAGAGCTGGAGCCAGTGTTCGAGTTCGATGACTGCATGCTGAATGCACTGTATGGCTACTGATAGTCAAGACACAATGAGAAGCGAAGGCGAGCTTGCTTCGGGGCGAGGAAGAGATCATCCGTCGGCTCCGAGCGGCAACGATTTCAGATTCCCAGCGGGTTCGGAGTTGACGCTACATTTTGCGCCGGACCTCTGGGAGTGTGACGACTCATGGCAAGAGGATGTGAGGTGTTCCATTTCACATATAGAGGTCGCGATAGGAAGAGTCAATCCCGGCGCATGCGCTAAGTACAACAGGAAGATCGTGCGTGAGGTTCAAGTAGGATGGTGGCTGTGCCAGCCTCCTTATTTGAAACCACCGACATGGACAGTGTCAAAGCCGCAAAGCAAGTCCTCTTCACTCCTTTCCCACCTCTTCTTACCCTCGCTCAGGCGTCGCAAACTTACGGACAAGAACATTCCCAATGCCATCCTTCAAAATGCCAATTTCGCGCAAGATTCCGCGATGTATCAGGATCTCTTGGCCATGGAACGCAAGTTGGACTGGACGATGACCAGAAAGCGAGTCGAAATCCAGGACTCACTTGCACGACCTCCGACTGTAAGAACCTTCATGTTTTGCAACGCGTTCTTGATCATGATGAACAGACAACACGTATTCTACGCATATTCATGAGCCACACGGTTTCCTCACAAGTATGGCAAACGGGCGGCGAAGGAATAGCCAATATGGACACAGGCGAAGGAATACCGTCCTGGACTCTGAAGATAGAGGGTAGACTGCTTGAGGTGAGCTTGTCTGGCCTGTGTCTCGTCCAATTCACGCCTACAACAACGTTCAGGCTGCCAACCAAAAGAAGGACAAGCTGCCAGGAAGGAAATTCTCGACGTTCATCAGGAGGATGGCTGTTGAATTAGACCGAGATCCCACCTTATACCCGGAGGGGAATATTGTTGAGGTACGATATCATTCCAGCCAACTTTGAGGAGGTGTTAAACCGGACACAGTGGCCGCGTGCCACAGGAAATCAGAACCCCGTCTTAGATGGCTTCACGGTCAAGCGAACAGGTGACACCTCAACCACAGTACGGCTCGTACTCTACCCAGAGCACTTCCCCGAGCAGTACAAAGTCAGCCCAGAACTTGGCGACGTATTGGGCATCAAAGAGGAAAGCCGTCTCGGTGTTATCCAAACGTTATGGAACTACATCAAAATACAAGGCTTGCAAGATAAGACGGACCGCAGAATTGTCAGGGCGGATGAGAAATTGCTACCAGTGCGTTTATTCTGTCCTCGTCGAGAC
The DNA here is from genome assembly GCA_019915075.1 of Strobilurus stephanocystis. Lineage (NCBI taxonomy): Eukaryota > Fungi > Basidiomycota > Agaricomycetes > Agaricales > Physalacriaceae > Strobilurus > Strobilurus stephanocystis. The sequence goes on from JAHLMI010000004.1 coordinate 479,785, forward strand.
TTACACAATGAAATGTTCACATCCAGATATTTGGATCTGATCAAGTTCCCTTCTCCAAGCTACCAGAGCTGGTCAATCGCCATCTAGCACCTCCGGACCCAGTGCTACTGTATTACACTTTGGACCCGACAACCGCTCCCCCTGAGAGACCGACGGCATGGGACATAGAAATCAAAGTGGAAGACACGTCGCTGAAAAGCCGAATGACGGTCATGGTTCAGGCCAACAAGGAGAGCGCCCAGAACCTTGCCAAGCTGGATGAAGAGGTCAATCATGTTGCGCCTGGTCGTGACTGCAGCATCCATTAACTTCTCCTCAGATCGCATTGCGAGCACAATCACTCCATAACTCTCATTTGAAACGGACGTTTCTGCAATCCTTTGCCGAGAATCCCGCTCAGTTCATACAGACATGGCTCGAATCGCAGTCTCGCGATCTGGAGAGTGCCATGGGGAGCGGCCCAAGTGAAGGACTTACATTGCGTCAAGAAGAACTGCGACGCAGCGAATTCTTCCGCCTTCCCTGGGTTGAGGAGGTGTGTCGACACATTGTTTACGCCCTTGCAGCAGCTCACAAGGTCATTTGTGCAGGCCGTTGCTGTTCAGGAAGGGATTCGTTTAGCCCAGCAAAGGACCCAACCATAGATTCTGTATTGCACAATTTCTGACGTGTACTATAGTGAAGATTTGTATACCATTGTCATGTTGTCCACATTGGCGTCAGTAATTGCGCCCTTCCTCTTCGCCGGGGCCTGGTGTTGTGTGGTGAGCATGCGAGCGTTGTACGCACCTTGTCCGGGCTTCCTCCAGGTTCATGGATCACCACCCCAACCGGCGTAGCGGTCATTCATTCCAACGAGGATCAGTGTAAGTTGGATCGGGCTTCCTTCTACAGTATTTGTTAGTGGTTTCGCGACATGGCAACGGTTCGACGCCAGAGTATAACGTCTCTGAGCGCTAGATGAGCATGACCACATACCTGCAATACTTTGTACCTATCTTATCTCAGTACGTAGTGAAATGCAATTTCGGCTTTTACAAGGACCGAAGTGCCGATGGCTGTGTTATGCCATTCATCCCAGCGCCGCTTGCAACGTTCATCTGCAACGTGTGCGATACACGCTTCCGCTTTCCTCCTTCTACACGTCGTTGGCCGTTCACGCACCATGGCCGATACTCACGTATCCCGCCTAAGAGCCGCCGCCACCAGTGATGATCATGCTCCTCGTCCAATTTCGGTGCCTCCTGTACTCCATTCGAGATCAGAACCAATGGGGGTTAGGTCGGTGTCGGCTCACGGCCGCGAAAGGGCGCTCAGCGATGCTCGGCGCAACTCGGAGGCGACGGTGTCCCTCGATCTCATGGGCAACTTGCAGCGATCGTGGCCGTCCGTGGTGAAGACCAGAAACGGCAGCGTGCTCTCGCGGGGGTTCATATTGAAGACAGATTATTACCCGTCTGGTAAAGAACTCAGGTCTGGTGATAGTCTTGCACTAATCATCGCCTTAGGACGCGCTCTTGATCTCGACCTCAATATACATGGCGCACCCAATTTCCGTGCCCCACGGACGAAAAGCCTGAATGTCTTTGGATGTGCGCAACCTCGAACGCAAGGCCTACGCGCCATTCTTTCTGTCCTGCGCTGCCGACCGAGTACTCCAAATCCCTCACACGTTGTCTGGTTCTCGACGCGTGAAGAACCGATAGGCAAGTCTGCTAAACCCAACGATGAATGTCCGATCTAATTCACGACGATAATGAAGTTTACATATCTGGCCGACCTTTCGTATTGAGAGACGCGTCAGAACCCAAACGAACGCTGTCCATGTCTGATCGAGCAGAGAATCTGGAGGCGATCGAAATGCGCTTGAAGAACGATATTCTGCAAGAAGCTAATCGATTTGGCGGCTTGGTACTGACGCATAATGAAATGGGTGCGTCTCAATGCCTCTATCCCACGAAAGTCGTTGAGCGTGCAATCCAGTCGCGGAAAGTGGAGATGGCGCGATTCTTCCGACATGGACAGCGGTTGACACGAACAATGTCAAAACGTCGCGTGAGTTGTGGGATGGCATGAAAGCAGACGGATGGAACGTCGATGTAGGTTGGTCATTCCTCGAAGGCGTCCTCTACTCACCTTTCTCTGTGTGTGATAGTATCACCGTATTCCTATCTCGCCAGATCGACCAATAGAAGTAAGCTCACGATTTCCCTATTGGTGCGTCGTGGCGTAACATTGTCATCAGGACAACTATCTCGATGCATACCTGCATGTCATAAAAGATACTGACCCTGAAAACACTTGCTTGGTTTTCTCTTGTGGTATGGGTGCCGTACGCACAACGTTCGCTATGGTTGCGGCGTGTATCGTTCGTCGGAAACAGCTCATGTTGAGAGGCCTGAAGGATCCATATGCGCCTAAAACTCCCATAAACCCATTAAGGACAAGTGGAAGTAGTTCACCCCCCAACTTTGTAAGTCAGTTCCATCAATCGCCGCCGCGACTCAGTCAAACTTCAAGCAGGATTCGGACAGTCGCATAATGCTCTCACTGGAACAAGCCAATGCGCAACAAGAGCTCAGCAAGTCACTGCTTCGACTGACTTATCTCCTCCAAACGAGTGCGTCGCTTTCTATCATACATGATCACAGTGTTCGAACGCGCGACCAGTCTTACAGGATAATAATTCTCAGTCTGCTATCGAGCTACTCATGAGCCAGCCAACGTTGCTAGAGAACCTTCGAAGGGCGCATCTGGGTAACTATGGCATCATACTGAGCCTCTTGGGCTGTTTAGACGATGGACTTCAGGCTAAAAGACTGGTTGACCGTGTCATTGACGACTGTAAGTGAATATCTTGCCCGAGAGAATCGTCTCACATCGTGTCTAGCTGATCATGTCTCGCATCTGCGAGAAGACATTCTTTTCCATCGCATTAAGTACTCTTTGACAAGCATGGAAGCAGACAAGGGTGAAGCCTTCCTCAAGAAGGCTGGCCGTGCTCTGGAGAAGTAGTGAGTGCCTATTGAATCATCTGGTTATTGAGTAACTCAGCGTTCTATAGCTTCTTCATGGTCGCCTTTGCCAGCTTTGTGGAGGAATCTAATGACTTCAGTCGGACTTTCTCCGACTGGCTGAAGGTTTGTCAGCTCCATTCATAGGACAATATACGCTAAGAATTGACCGTAGGCTCGCACGGAGATATGGAAGTGAGGAGCATCCGACTTTCGTCTCTTGGATTTGACCACTGCAGCTGACTCTGTCACAGTCAAGTGACGTTTCTACGAAAATCTTATGGGACGCGTCTCAACGTATTCGCCCCCATCAATGATCTCTCCGCGCTATCCAAGTCTGGATCGGCTGGACGGGCACTCGTCCCTGGAACGAAAAACGATGTGGCGATATCTGGCGGAGAAATACTTGGCGACGAATACTCAACTCATGTTGTCAAGGTATGCACACCATGCTGCAAGAGTAGCAATGGGATCATCTTATTCTCTGCTATCAGAACCGTAGCGGTATTATTCTACGCGAGAGGTCCGTACCTATGATTGAACTTATAACTCGCCAACTAATAATCATTGCAGTACATTGCTCAAGTCAGACCAATGGCATCAGGAGGATCACCACGTCGAGCATGGCGTGAGAGGTGCTATCAACTTCCGCCAGATACCTGGCACGAACATGTATGCTCTTGGTCAACCAACGATAGAGGCCATAGATGAAGTTGTTGACCGAATCGAGCAAACCCATCCAAATACGCCCAGAGTCATTTGGATCACTATACGTGAAGAACCCATCGTGTATGTCAACGGCGCACCGTACTGCCTTCGACGAGAAGGATTCTCCTTGCGTAATATGAAAGGTCAGGCATTTCTACCAGACATGGTCATTGCAGCTGACTTCAATCGAACATACAGACTATGGTGGAATTTCGGCCTCACGTTTGGAGGTTCTAGAAGAGCGACTTCGCGATGACGTTGTAGCTGAGGCTGCTGCTTTTGGCGGACAGTGCGTGGGTTTCGAGCCTTCTTGGCCTTGCTAACATATATCATCGACAGAGTCTTGTTGCATACGGAAACCCCTGACGGCTCTGTAGTGCCTATATGGGAAGAAGTCGAGAGTGAAAACGTAGTTGTCCTCAAGGACATCATGGAGAGTCGTCAACATGTGAAGGACGTAGTGATCTACGATCGCATCCCCATCACCGCCGAGCGACCACCCGACTTCTCGGACCTCAATGAACTCATCGGCGTTGTCCTTCGCTCCTCTCGAGACACACCCATTGTGATCAATTGTCAGTTGGGGCGAGGACGGAGTACCTTGGTGTCCATCATCCTTCTTTTGATCCGCCAGTGGTTGGATTCCAGACGCGCTCCTCCGACGCCCGCAGCGCCTCGTCGTACTTTCTCTATGAGCGGGGTGTCTCCTACGGAACGTATCGCGCCCGAAACGCCTAGAAGGCCTCGAAAATCATATCAAATCATCAACAGTATGTGTTTTTGTCGATTGCATACATCCTTCTAACGTGCTCTGACTATTTCAGATTTGCTTCGTGTTTTCAGGAAAGGCCTGGATGTGAAAACCGTGGTTGACGATGCCATCGATCAATGTGATGTTGTCTTCAATCTTCGGGACTCCATCGAAGAAAGTCGCATCATGGCCGAACAAGCGTCGGACGAGAGACAAAAGAAAATGCACACACAGAAAGGTGTGTCCTGCTCATCACTGCCTGTGAAGACGTCGCCTGACTGTTACTTAGGACTTCAGAAACTGCGGCGCTACTTTGAGTTGATTGTATTCCAGGCGTACCTGCAATCTACCGAACCTGACACGATGCATAATTTCGAGAGCGTTGAGAAGTTCGTCAAAAACCGCCCAGGTACAGACCACTCGAACAATCTCTTCTCATCACACTTGCTGACCTCCTTCGTCCAGTCATCAAAACCTTCGAGAGAGAGCTCCTTGCGGACGGAATCAACTCTTTGAAGCCTCTAGAACAAGCCGACTACACCGAAGGCGTTGCTCATCCTGATGAAGCTCGGCAGGTTGTGATGAACCGTTCTGGCATTATCCTATCAGCGTCTACCATCTTGAAGAGCGATTTCTTTTCGAACCTGCAGAAGATGACTTTACCAGAGTGCGGTCCCTCTCTCCGTGTCTTTTGAACCACCATTGATGGACTGCAGACGTATCGAAGGCTCCCCAAATTTCCGACGCGTTCCTTTGACGTTGGAGCTCGGCCCCTCAGAAGACGGAAAAGAGAATACACCTTCGGATGGCAAGCGGGTCTGCGGAAGGTGAGAGATACTATCTCAAATGTAACAGCGCGCATTGATGACAATCCATCCACTGCTCAGCGGAATGCCAACGGTTGAAGGTTTACGGAGAGCGCTGAAGAGGGTGGATGCAGGGCCTGAAGGATCCAACATGGTCTACTGGACTTCATTGCGCGAAGTACGTCTAGGCCAGAAGTATACACTGTATCTGACATGTCAACCAGGAACCTGTCATATACGTCGCGGGCAGACCGCATGTATTACGACTGGTCGACAAACCACTAGAGAATGTCGAGTAAGCTCGCTTCAAACGTTCAATCTCGGTGTACTCACTCGTGACTGCAGAGCAACTGGTGTGACGACTGCCATAGTAGAGACAATGGAGAAGAGCTTCAAGAAAGACGTCCTTCGCGAGCTGAGAGCCGGAAATGGGCGAATTCTACTACACGACGAGGTAGAAGAACGGCCAGGCGTTTTCTCTATCATACCTATCTGGGAGAACGTGTCCGAAAGCGATATCATGACCCCAAGAGACGTTTTCGATCTCATGGCCAAAGAGGGGTTCAAGGTCTGTTCTGATGTTAAGTTCAGCGCATTGTCCATGCTGATGCCTATCTAGATTGATTACGGACGTATTGCCATCGTGCGTGGAAGTGTGTATATGTTTATTCTCTGACCTAACAGCTGGCCAGACCGATGAGCAAGCACCTCTACCCGACGCCCTTTCTCTCATGCTCGAGCGTGTAAGGTCTGGAATGTCCTGCGCCGGCGATTTCGTTTTCAATTGCCAAATGGGACGAGGACGCACTACGACGGGCATGGTCGCTGCATGCCTGATATCGTCAACGATAAACCGGAGCATACAAGACAGCGAGTTGCAGCTACAAGACGAGCTAGATGGCAGCTATGATCCCATAGATGGACCCTCAGAGGAAGAGGCTTATCTCCAAGGTGAACTCGTGGACACCGGTCGTGAAAATGGCACTGACGTTACTCAGGCGAGTACAAGACTATCCTCCAGCTTGTTGGCGTCCTATCCCATGGCAAGGTCGCCAAGCGGTTGACCGACAGAGCGATAGACCTGATGCAGGATGTACAAAACCTTCGAAAGGCCATTTACGAGTATGTCGACTTTCATTCGCGCTTGCTCGCACAGACTGACGCAAGCTTCCCTCAAGCTACAAATTGAAGGTTGACGCATGCGAAAAAGGAACGCCAAAGGAAATCAAGTTGAGGAATCTTGCTGTCAACTATCTGTAAGGATAGCGTCATCTTCTCCTAATCCAAACGCTCAATACTTTGCTCGCAGTTTCCGATATGGAACGCTCATCGTTTTCGCAAACTACCTCATTGACAAGACCGACAAACCATTCGCGAAATGGCTGACCGAGCATAGAGAAATCACAACTGTTCTTGGACGCCGCTCCCTGGACTGATTATCGCTTCATGGTTTGTGTTTGGATAGAGTATCTTCCCGTGGACGTCAGTAGATCTATTCCTCCTTCTTAATACCTAGCAAACCTACACTTCACATCGTTGATCATTCAACACGCCTCCTGGGTCTTTTATGAGTCAAGGGTTGAAGAGCTGTGTCCCTCAATAGTGACACTTCCTATCAGTATGGATGCACTCCGAACTCGACACGATTTTGATAGCATGGACGTTGTGATTGCGGTACAGTCTCAAGTCACAACGGCGAGTAAACTGATAAGAGCTTGCGTGCATAGTGCAACTCTAGCGTTAGCCATCGACAGTCGGGCACGATACAATGAGACGCTTGATGAGACGCGTTCTCGAATCTCCGCGATTGTTGTAGGCGTCATCGATTGAATTAGGAAATTAATTCCCATAGGCCAACAAACTCATGCGGACCGCTCAATGTCAGCGGCAATTGTTTCCTAGTCCTCACCGCCGTACACGCCGACGTCGCATCGACCAAACGTGTCTCGGCACTGTCTGCGGTTATCTTGATGTTACGAACTACCGTAACACAGCCATCCCCCGATACCACGTCGCCGCCCACGCTGGCAGATTTGAGCCGAAGCGCATCTGTCATATCCACATCAAGTTCGGACAGTAGTTCGACAACGCAGACGGCGGCTCTCTCGCCACCTCGACGCCCCCGCCCACAGCGCACTTTCTCGGGGCCAAGGTCCGCTAGCCCGGGTCGTGCCCCGACCACCCCTCGCGCATCCCGACCGCCGTCATACTTGACACGAGAACTTGGCCTCTCCGATGATCCACCTACAAGCCCACCACGCAGTAGACAGTCCCGGGAGCACTCGCGAGCGGCATCGCGAACCCGTGGGCCGAGTATAGAAGATTTCGATGTGGGTGGTATCCTGGGCGAAGGCGCGTACTCCACTGTGAGCTCATCTCCATGTAGTCTCGAATGTGTTCAGTGTTCACGCGAAGTCAAGGTCCTTTTAGCAACGCAGCGTCGAACGAACCAACGCTTTGCCATCAAGACACTGGACAAGAACCACTTGATAAAGCACCAGAAGTTGGGGACCGTTCACATCGAGCGCGCTGCGCTGATGCGGCTCAGCAAGGGAGACGGGGCTGGCCATCAGGGAATCGTCCGTTTACATATGTCCTTCCATGACCAGTGGAGCTTATGTGGGTCGTCCCTGCTTCGACCTAGCTCACATTCTCACTGACGTGATGGCTGGCGTTCTAGACTTTGTCCTGGATTGGGCCAAGAACGGTGAATTGCAATCGCTAATCTCGCGAATGGGGTCGTTGAGCACGGAGTGCAGCCGGTATTATTCCGCGCAAATCATCGATGCTGTTCACTATATGCACGACAACGGCATTATACACAGGTGCTCCAAGCTTCGTAGTTCCAAGGTGACAGTCTGCTGATATCGATTATTCCAGAGATCTCAAGCCGGAAAATATACTGCTGGATGAGAACTTCCGAATCAAAATCACGGACTTTGGAACGGCAGTTGTGCTGGACAGTGACTGTAAGTTGACCGAAGCTTGTCTTACAACGGTCCTTACCTCCGTGTCAGTGGCACCAGAGAAATTTGCTGGAACCGCTCAATATATCGCTCCCGAAATCATTGTCAATAATGAGAGTAGTAAGAGGTGCGACTACGTATTCGTTTCCACCTTGTCGCGTGCTCATACCTGGACAAAACCAGCTCTGACCTATGGTCTTTCGGTTGCATCCTGTACCAGATGATCGCTGGGCGTTTTGCCTTCTCGGGTCTTTCGAATTACCTGATCATGGAGAAAGTCAAGAAGGTCGAGTACGAATTCCCGTCAGGCTTCGATCCAGATGCACAAGACCTCGTGCAAAGACTATTGGTATGAACCTTCTCCTGGCTCTTGACTATCGCTCAGAAATCCACAGGTTCGCAATCCAGCGGAGAGACTTGGTGCTGGCGATGACGGCAAAGACCGAATCAAGGCTCACACTTTCTTTGGTCCTATTTCCTGGTCAACACTCTGGACGGGGCCGGTACCTCCATTAGAATCGGGTCTAGTGAAGAAGGAGCATCCTTTGGCTTCTGGGCAAGACAACAACTGGGACGACATCGATGCCACTTGGGACGACATCGTCTCTCACGAAGATGCTGGTGACGAGATACCGTGGACCAATGGCATGAATGGTCAAGCCTACGCGGAGGTGCCCATCGTCAGGTCACCGGGATTCTCCCAAGACGCCACTCCCATCGAAGTTGGACCTACGGGAGAAGCTAGGCCGATGAACCTCTTCATCTCTACTCAGCCTCCCAGTCTTGGCCCCCGTGCCCGCGCTTCACAAAGTCTGTCGCCACCAAATACACCAACTACGCTCAGGCCGAAAGCGATGACCATTCCTGAAGACTCAGTTCCTCCGCACAGTGACAAAATCTCGCCCGACAGTTCTTCTGAAGGAGGCAGTCCGCGGGAGACAGACGGCGTCGCTCGTTCAATGCACTCGCTACGGTTGAACGGCACTGAAGCGGAACGCGGGCGAAACCATGCCATGACACCGATACAAGGGAATGGCCCGCCTGTGAATTTGTATGCGCTCGAAACACTAGTGATGAAAACTTACGCTGAACGACATCCTTCTCTAGTGCTCATCTCCTTGATCTTCCTGGCGACGAGCCTGTGTTGTACTCGTCAAATGTTGAGCTGTCGTCTCTGCGGAGGCGGGCAAGCAGATTGTTCCGGCCCCTCGCTGGCCCGCAAGTGAAACGCAAAATGCGGCAGTTGCTTTTGACACCACGCCGAATACTTGTTGTCAAATATCGTTCTAAGGATCCAGATAACACATCCATCAAGGCCGAATTCCTCCTGCAGTCAGACAAAGAGAAGGACAGTCGGCTGATCACGGCCATTGAGCCCAAGGGTGAACGGGAATTCGTCCTGATGACGGTACGAAATCGTTATATTCTTCAATGGTCCATGCGTTTTGCTTACACTGTCAGCAGGCATCCAAGAATTCGTCTTTTGCCGCAAGCGACGCCGACATTGCCGCCACCTGGCTTCGAAAGGTCAACGCCTGTCTCCCACGAACACGAACATAGCCTAAACACCTGATTATAACTTATTTGCACCATAACATGTAGCTTTATTCATACTTAGGGTTCTCAATTGTCGCTCTCCTCATTAAATCCTGCTAATTGTATAAACGGACGAACTAGTTGGTTACATATGGGTTCTATTTGGGCGCAATGAAACGCAGAATATGAGGTTCTCAGACGCAAAAAGATTCCTCTCGTATCTTGAGAATATAGCAACACTCACGCGAAGTACCTGAGCCCACATCAACACCCCTCGGAGTCAGCGGCCTCACGCTGCCTTTCCTTTCCTTGCACCTTACGTTCGGCTACAGCGCATTTGTCGAACAATGGGCTTTTGCATAATGCGCATCAAGACGTAAAACAAATATTGACCATCACTCCATTGTACTTAGCTCAGTCCCGGGTACTCTACCGCATGTCTGCTCACGATTGCCGGACAGCAATACGTACACCCCTCCTTGTCCGTCGTTACTTCGTGTGTACTGTATATTCGTTTACAAGATACACATTTCGTGAATACTGCGATAAATAAAATAATGCGATGGTCATGGGTTATGAGGATACAGATGTGAGTAGATGCAAGAAAGCGACGTCGAGGACAATGCCTGTACGAAGTTATAATCGAAACATAGCGATGATGAGCCTTTTGAGATAACAAAACCAAAGCAAACGTAAAGCATAAGATAATGATCCAGAATAAAAAGAAGCAGACGAGGAGGAGATAATGTAGCGGCAGAGAGAGAGCGCGATAGCATAGCGGTGGGAGCGAAGGGAATAACGAGGCGGATACGGATAATATGTGCACAGGAAAGCAAAAGGGACAGCGACTGAAGAGAGATAGGAATGACATGAGACGGCTAGCAGCGCGTCTGGTCAGTTCGCATGCACGCCGTAAGAGAGCGATGATGCCACATCGGGCGTCCCAGAACGAAGATGCGACCATGTTCCACCGACGCGACGAGTAGCAGCGAAAGCAGCGCCAACGGGCGGCTGATAAGCTTCCGTGGAAGTGGATGAGGGAAGCGACTGCGAGGAGGACGGCTGTTGAACAATTACAGAAGGATCTATGGTCGCCGGTGGTAGATTGAGATACTGGTCGACATCGAATGAGCTAGCATTCGATGCGATGGAGGGCCGACGGTCGAGACCCTCGAGGCCCGCGACGGAGTTGAAGTCAAAGCCCTCGAAGATGGAAGCGTCGAATACGAAGTCGTTCACCTGCAAGTTGATTGGCCCAGCCGGGTTGGCAGCGATGTTGTCGGTATTGAAGCCGCGCAGTGTAAAGATGGAGGGATTGTGGGTGTTTGCCACGAGGCCACGCAGGGATTCGTCAAATTCGGGGATGGGCGTAGCCCAGCTTGGGTTTTCAGGAACCGCGGATGCTGGGACGTTCAGCGTCAAGTAACCCTGCAACAAAGGAGAAAAATGAGAAAGACGCGTCACGGCTAACAAAGGAACGTACTGGGGCGACGTCGGTATTCCAATTCAGGCCCCTGGTCGGTGAATATACTTGTTCCTGTTGGAAGGAGGACAAAGCAAAATCACCGAAGGCAGAGTGGGCTACGGGAGCGTCCAGGAGCGCAGGATTTTGCGCGTATGGCGATGGAAGTGTGAATTGAGGCCCAGACGCTTGCTCTGCTGGACTCTCGGGGAGCTCATGTTCCGCCACAGCGGGGGATGACGCCGCCGACATCGGTGGGGTTGGCCCGAACGAGCCGTGAATCTGGTAGTCTGCACCAGTATTGTAATAGGATGTAATGGGAGTGGGAAAGGCGGGCGTGGGAGGCGTGAAATTGGGTGTCGACGCGTGCTCGTTGGGTGCGTAGGGAGCATACCGGTGGGTCTGGGCCGACGCCGCCGCGCGGGCTCGACGAGAGGGACCGCGCGAAGCTTCGCGCTCTGCCTTCTTCTCTGAGCGCATACGGTCTTTGTCCTCTTTCTTGACGGGCTGGAAACGGTAGTCTGGGTACTGTTGCGCGTGCAGCTGCTTTCTCATCTCCGCGAGCTGTTCGTAGTACTCTTTCACGTCGGGCGGCGCATCTTTCCAGAGCTGGGATATCGTTTTGGACACGTCCGACTGCTGGGGCGCACCGGCACCCTTGGGCATGCGCTTCGACTGGTCTGCGCGAAAGAGAATCCATGCATTGGGAGGTCGCGGCGGTTTGACCCTGGGAACGGTCGTAGAGGGCTTCGGCGCTGCACTGGTTGACGGAGGGTAGTATGATGCGTCGTCCGCCATGGCGGGGGCGACTACGCGAAAAGAGACAATGGCTGTGGAGGGACAAAAATGGAGGGCTTCCGGGGGCATTCCGCCGATACCGGCTCCCACAGTTTGCGGTTGCTTGGCAGCAGACTGCCAGCAACAGCCCTTAAATACTTACATAAATCAAGATCGATGGTAGATTGGAGAGATAACGGACTCGAGCGATGCAAAGTTCGAACACGGAACAAGCATTTCTTTCGACTAGATAATACATGCAAGAGGACACACCCACCCACTAGGGCGGACTACAACTAAAAGTACAGGCCGGGACAGAAGCCGAGACTAGCTTTACAAGCCAAGGAACTTTGGAAACGACATGTGCAATGAGTGGAACTGGTAACGAATTTGTGGATGAGTGAGTCAAGAATGAGAATGATGAGCAAGGATAGAAGGGAAAAATGATGGGCGACCGGATTGCAGCATGAAACGACAGGGTGGAACAAGAAAGGATCGCTTCATGAGGTCGACTTGGTTGGCTTTTTAGTAGCCGCCTTGGTAGCCTGAGACAGTCGTGAGACGAGAGTTGAGAGAAGATGGATAAAAACGTACCACCGCCACCGCTGTAGCCGCCGCCACCTTGGTAGCCTCCTCCGCCGCTGTATCCGCCTCCTGCTGTGGACGTGAGTCACGAGTGTACTAAAGAAGCGAATAGAAACTGCACGTACCACCGCCACCGCCTTGGTAGCCTCCTCCGCCGTATCCGCCTCCTCCTCCGCTGTTGTAGCCTCCTCCACCTCCACCTGGATGCGACGTCAGAAAGACATTCAAGCGGTTAAGATGGGAAACAAACTGCTGTATCCTCCGCCGCCACCTCCGCCTCCGCTGCCGCGAGCGTTGGCGAGGTTAACCTTGATGCGCCTTCCATCGAGCTCTTGGTCGTGGAGGTTGGCGATGGCAGCCTCAGCCTCCGGGCCAGAGCTGAAGGTCACGAATCCGAAGCCGCGCGAGCGGCCGGTCTCGCGATCACGCATGACGATGGACTGAAGACGGATGAGAATCAAGGGCGGCCAAAGCTGTACATAGCACCAAACTTACATCGACGATGGTGCCAAATTCACTGAAAGCCTAGGACACAAGAAAAGACGTTCAGAAACAGGGTACAGGAAAAAAAAGCCGACAGCGATAACAACGGGGCGGGTCATGAGCACGAAGCGATTTCGTCATTTGAGGCGCAAAATCATCGACCAACAAACAACTCAGACCGCTGTAGACGGCCCCGTAATCATATCAGGAGATCTGCGCTCACTTGGTGAAGGCTGTCGTCGGTGGTGTTCCAACTTAAATTCCTGATTATCATTCAGCAATCGCGGCTCCAGGAGGCGCGGATGGGACGACAAGACACGAGAACACAGACTAACCCAACATAGACCTTGGCAGACATTTTTTAATACAATAAAGATCCGGGGAACCGAAAACCACAACGAAAACCGAGACCGTGGTGTTGGGAAGAAGGAGAGGTGAGTGCCGTCATGCGAAAAAGGAGGAATTTATAGGCGCACACTTGGAACTCCGCTCAATACTGTCACGCCCGGTCACGGCTCGGAGCGCCCCATGATCATCATTTCGGTCATGCACAGGTAAGTTATGAGTGTAAAGTGGATCCTCGATTGCGATGTAACTAACTCAAAACTAACTAGACATGGTATGTAGACAAAAAATGCGAGATCTGTTCCGGATGAGTGCAGAAGGAAGTAACAGATGGAAAACTGAATCATTACTATGATACGGGGGCGTGAATTGTAATCGTGAAAAGTCGTCAAGCAGAAAAAGGGACCCGTATGCTTTACGTGTCAATGAAGCTCTTCCTCTTCTTCTTGTCCTTGTCCTTTTTCTTGCTCTTCTTATCGCTATCGCCAGTGACGCTCGAAGTGGGACTATCCCTCTGGCTCCCCTCCCCGCGCAAGCTGCCTGTGCCGTCGTCTGATGCCCGTGGGGTCTCTCGGTCGCGCTTCAGCCCAGGAATGATGGACGAAACAGAGCCCTGGCGCTTGGTAGTAATCGAGATTCGCCTCGCCAACCTCTGGAAATTCTGAGATGCAGTGCGCTTACGCTTCGGCTCAGACTCGGGGTCAGGTGTACCACTGCGCGAATGGAGGTTGGCACCGGCATCAAAGGTCACACCGGGCGACTGCAAGGGAGATTTCGGTAGTTGCGACTCGAATGACTCTTCTCCGCCCGGGAACGAGACAGGCGCAGGGGCCGATTCGGGGAATGCAACCGGGGAGGCAGTGTCGGCTGCTGTAGGCAGTGTGGGAGGAGGCGCTGCGACCTCACTCTGATCGTCCGATGTCGGGAAAGAGACGGGGGCTGGCTCAGAAGCTTCCTTCGGAGGCACTGTCGGAGCTTCGTCTTCTACAAGAGGTTCCGGAGACGATACGACCTCTGGTGACTCGATAACGGACGCTGTCGATTCAACAGCAGGAATGGAGTGAACACTGCCTTCGGAAGCTCCCACAGCTACCTCATCTGCGAGCTCGACGGAATATGGTGCAATTTCCGGCTTCGTCTCCTCATTCAGAGACATCACAGGTTCTTCTGTCGATGACACCTGATCGGCCCACATTGACGCGAAGACTCCGTCGAGCGCTAACAGTTCTTTGTGACTGCCTTGTTCCACAATCTGCCCATCCTTGAGTACGAGAATGCTGTCGAAAGTGGTCAATATGAAGACATAGTGGCCAAAATGCTAAAAACATACACGTCGGCAGACGAGATGGTCTACACAAACGGTGAGAAACACTTCTAGGATAGTTGGTTTAGACTTACAGATAAGCGGTGGGCAATCGACAAGGACGAACGACCAATCATCAAATTCAGAAGCGCCTTCTGGATGTCCTTCTCGGTCGAAGTATCCAATGCGCTGGAAATGAACTATTGGCGCCTGAATTTGGATGGTGTAAACATGTGTCGTACCTGGTAGCCTCGTCGAGAAGCAGAATTGGGGGGTTCTTTAGCAAGGTCCGTGCAATAGCCACGCGCTGCTTTTCCCCACCACTGAGGCGGACACCGCGCTCGCCCACGATGGTTTCGTATCCTGTGCGGTGTGACCATTAGGCTTGTGGCATATGTAGATGCGAGTACGGAACCCGTACCGTCGGGAAAACTCATGATGCGATCGTGCATCTGGGCAGACTGGGCAGCCGCTTCAATCTCCTCTGCGGTGGAACCAAACTTGCCATATCTGGAAATTTGGTGAGTGACTGAAATGAGTTCAGGCACGGATGTATAAGGAGCTTACCCGATATTGTATCCAATCGTGGTATTGAAAAGCACCGAATCCTGGGGAACGACACCGATAGCCTGCCTCAGGCTCTTTTGCGTGACGTCCCTGACCGGAGAGTCAGCTTGAGCGGAGACCGAGACCAGAGAGGCACACACCTGATATCTTGGCCGTCAATGAGAATTCGACCTTGACCTTCCTGTAAGTCATAGAAACGATAGAAGAGGCGGAGTATGGTCGATTTGCCGGATCCAGATTCCCCAACGAGGGCAACAGAAGAGCCCTTGGGAACTTTGAAGGAAACCCCGTTCAAGGCAGTCGTACGACCATCGTATGAGAAGCTAACGTTTTCGAACTCGATTTCGCCATCTTCAACGATGAGATCAGGAGCGCCGGGTTTGTCATTGACGTCCGTTGGCTCGTTCAGGAGTTTCAGCAGCTTCTCGGTGTCCACGAGAGACTGGTTGACGGAACGGTAGATGGAACCAAGCTGATTCAACGGTGTATAGAGCTGTACTGCTCGTGAGTCTCAGAATCTTTGTGATGTGTTGATACTGACCTGCGCCAGGTAGGTGATGAAGATGACGAAGTCACTGGCTGTCGCAGCTCCTGACGTGACGCTATGAGCAACAATGAGTGAGCCCACAAGAAGACCGACGGTCTGAAGCAACTGTAAGATACATATGGAAGCCCAAATGTCTATCACTCACGATGATGAAGTTCTGAATAAGGTTCAACAGGTTCAGAGAGACTAGGCGTCGTCAGCGGACAGCGAAGTGAAGAAGGCTGCCTGAGGGACATACCGATAACCTTGTACTCTAGAGCTTGGTACTCGCGGATGGCATTTCGATAGCGCTCCGCCTCGTGCTCCTCTCCCGAGAAATACTTGACAGTCTCGTAATTGAGCAGGCAGTCAGTGTGGATGCCGCGAGTTATCTGAAGAATGAGTTTGTCAGATTTAGCGAAAAAGAGATTCGCGAGAATCGTACAATGTCGCGTTCATTCATCCTGCGTCTGATCTTGGTCCTCCATTGAGTGAGAACGACGCTAGCCCCGACTAAAGAGTGATGATTATGCGTTTCAGACATTGCGAGCACAGTCAACGTACTGTACGCGAACATAACGATGAAGATGACGAGAGCCAGCGTCCAGTCAAATTTGACACAGAAGACAACGAGAGCCACGATGATGTCAACAAAGGTAGGGAAAATGTTGAATAGTAGAAGCTATCAGTTGTTAGGGAGAGTACGCGGCAAAGAGAACAACGACATACCTCGAGTGTGCGATTGATCGCAGCACCTCGATCCAAAACTCGGAGTATTTCGCCTGTCTTCCTGCGAGTATGGAAAGCAAAGGACAGATTCAACAAGTGGTCGAAGGATAGTTGTGACATCTCTCTGTCGCTGTACTGCATGACCTAAGTTTCCATGAGTTGAGATCACATATAGCGCAAGGCCAGAGTGGCGCTTACCGGTGTCCATAGTGACTGCGTAGGTTATTAGAGCTGGAATGGAGAGCACAAGTGAAAACGCTTACATCGCGGAGAGCAGCAAGTCCACCACTTCCTTGCAGGAATCTCAGGGCCACGTAGACAAACAAGACAGGCCAAGGCGAGCGCGTTGAAGATCCCTCCAAGATACGAATCAGTTCGCCAAGAGCGAACGGCACGAAGGCATTGATGACACGTCCAACGAGAAGAATAGCGATGCAAACGACCTGTTACCACATGAGAATAGAATGGAGACGTTTGCCTTATAATTACGTACAGCGAGGATTTGAAGTGACTTGGATGTGGAAGGCCAGAGATATGGCGACAAACGTTTCAAACGCCTCCATATCTCCGACCAGGAAGGATCCAACGATACGTCGGGTTTGATTGGAGCAGCCTATGACGAGCCATGAGATGAAGAACTGCGGACATGTATAGGATCGTACCGTTTGTGATGGACTCAACGACGATGGGCGCGTAGTAGGGTTTGAAGACGGCTCCATGCTCCGTGCACCAGGGCGGAAGGTACCGTATTTGGACGTTTCGCCATTAGAAAGCCCGGGAACGGCCAACAGTCCCGTCGAGGGAGTAGTGGCATGATTCGGCGGCAGCAACAGAGCCGACTCCGCGACGCTAGGATCATCATGGACGTCATCAGACGCCACAGAAGAGTAAACGACGCGGGGAGAAAGAAGAGATCCGAGCAAAGGTAATATGAACAGAATACGAAGTATCGGGAAGGCGATGTGGAGAAGGACCGGGAGAGGGATGGCAGTAGGCTCTGCGATGAAGAATTTAGCACAGCGCTAGAAGTCAGGCAAGCAGAAAACGCACCTTTGCCTGATGCAGTTATGGACAATCCAAGGAAGATCGTCAAGAGTATATCTACGATCAACGACAAAGCCACTGCAAGCTTGACTCGCTTCAATGACCATACAGAATGGCCTTGGACGTCCTTCCAAGCACCAATGGCGGCAAGGCCGGAGAATGCAACGAGCCCGATGACTGCATTGTATTCAATCCCCGTGTCGCGAGGCCAATGCTTGCGGAGGACGGCAAAAATGACAAAAGTTAAACCGTCGGAGAAGTATGTCAATGAAGAAAGAGTAAGAAAGAGAAGAATGGAGCCGCGCCGTGGTATGCGGTTTGCAACGACAACAGAAGTGATGGGCGACGACGACGACGACGAAGAGGTAGAGGATGAAATGAAAGGCAAAGATAACGTCGCCAGAAGTAGGATGGCGGGTGAGAGGATTCTGAGGACAAAGACAAGGATGTCCTGGGGAGGAAGACGCATACCAACTGCGTCGACTGCGTCCATCGTCGTCGTGCTCGTCGTCGCTGCTGAGTGCAGTGGTGACGGAGAGAACAAGAGAGGAAAACAACGTTGTGCAAATTCATATGTGGTCTCACGTGGCCGGATGCAAATTTGCCGACCGCTGGTCCGCCTTTGGTATTGCGACAGGGTCGAGTCTAATATCCTTATCAATTTACAGATGCGAAGGATTCTAAGCTGTTCTAAGCTGTTTCAAGCTGCGTGTACAACGTTGATACAACGTTGCACGCCCCACTCGCGTGCTTCTTGTAATCTTTTGCAGTGTACCAGTGATCAGCAAGTTCCGCGAGTACTCTGGGGGCGCCGGCCGGTCCTGATTTAATTGACAAGCGATGGCGCAATCTTCATAAGTTTCAGTGAACTTGCTCGGTCTGTGAACTGGTCTGTTGACAATGTTTTACATTGGTACTCGGAGGGTGGATCATTATACAATTCAAGGGCCTGTCCAGCGCAAAACCCGCAGCTCGAACATCCATTGCTCCCCGGACGGGCTCGCCCACAAGCTAGTATGCCTCGTGTTCAACGCGTTGTCACCGATATCTATGACCGCCGGCACTTCCCTCTGCTTTGCGTGCACAAAGTACACGTGCCTGACATTTAGTAGCAGACGACACGCGTTCATGGTCGAAAAGCAAAGCGCGAACATGACGGGGATTCGAGCAAGGGCGAACTGTGCCTTGCGATCAGTTGCTTAAGCTAGGCTGAGATAAGACGGACGCACATTGGCCCCGAACCAGAAAAGACAGCAAAGTAGATATGAGGAGAACATGCTATTGAGAAGCGGTCAGTTTGAGACGCTCCCAAGCCTTGTTGACATACGTTATGTAGTTCAAGGCCGAATTATTGTAGACCGCCCGAAGTAACGTATTTGAGCCGACTTGGGAGCAGAACAGAACCTTGAAACTTTTGAGGGCAAAAAGAACAAGGATGACTCCATTGTAAACCAGGAAAGGCAGCCAATAATATCTGAACAAGGGTGGAACGGACTCCAGACTACAGTAGTGGCCAAAAGGGACCAACTGACTGGTCACTAGCGAAAGACAGTCGTGAGATGCACGAAAATACAGCGATGCGGGCGTGACTTACCCTGTAGCCCACCGAGCGAAAGACCAAGAAAGGTGGTGACAGAGGCCACTTCTGCAAGATACAACACGGCCAGCGAGACAGCAATCTTGAGGTTCCGGTCGTATATGATATACATCCAAGACAGTAAGACAACTATGTAGCACTGGAGATCAAACGAACAGCAAATCAACAATAACGATACTCACGTTCCGATGTCAATATCGAGACGCTGAAGGAGACTATTTCACAACGAAACCAAAAGGAGCCTGGATGGACGACTGTTAGTGATACGATTCAAACGTTATCGTGCAGACTCGCGGATGCTTACAGCTGTGTCACAGTGAGAACAATTTCGAAACGCCATGAATGAATACTCACAACTAGAATGATACATATGCGTGCATTGAGTCTGAACGACGCAAACATGATTAGGCACCTACTGCATCGGAAACATGACGGTCCATGAGGACTAGATTTATTCCGCGTTATGATCATTGCACAATGACTGACGCGCCAGAACTTACCAGCAAGCTCTGTGCTGATCATTGACGAGATAGGTCAATAACAGCGGTATCTCAGCGTTGAGCGGTCCTACATTATCGCAAGCACGCCGAAGTACCGGTGCTGGCCACTTTATCAGCAACGTTCGACTGCAAGTGACAGCACTCACCCATAAGAATACATTCCGCATGAAAGACGACCGCTTCGTCTATAAGTTACTTCGTATCAGAACGCCATTCGCCCTCTGCTTGCACTGACCCAAATCAGCTCGATCTGTGATAGCAATTCAAGTTCACACCAAGCTCGTATAGTTCACTGACACTCACCTCACGCGGAAAACACAACACTGTCACGGGAATGAGGAGCACTACACTTCAATCATGGATATCGCTTACGGTGGTCGTAGATCATTATGACTGCAGCGGTGACTGGTTCCCGAGCGTTATTGAGGACATTGACTGTAGACAATAAAACACTTACATGCCACATATCGTGTGATCTGTATCGCGTTGAGAAACTCTAGGATCTCGGAATCCGACATGTAGAGCCAAGCATGTGGTGGGGCGAAAGAAACCAGGTCCTTCCAGGTCCTCGACGTAGTTTTGTGCAGGGCCTGACAGGCTCTGGCAGGGCTCCAGGGGCGTGGGACCCGTCCGAGTCCTCGCCCTGTCTTCGCCTACGAACGTCTTCTGACGATCTTCTGATATCCAGATAAGACTGCTAACTGTCAGTAGCTGTCAGTGGTCTCTGCGTCTGAATCAAATTCGCCAGCTCTCCTTGGAATCCCATATTCACGAACATACTCGTAATTGAGCAGCAAAGAAGTCATCGTGTCGCTGTTGGTGCACCATGTTGTTCCTCGAATCAGCTGGTGATAAATCACAGACGTTGGAGCCCATGATGATGAATAATTCCAAATGTAACGTCCAGGCATAAAAGAGCTGCGTAAAGTGAAGGGGCCGAGAATGTAGATCACATATGCGGATACGCGGTTACTGGAAGGGCCATAAGACCAAGCAGACCCGGTCTTGAGAGTTTACTCACGTCAAGCATTCTGCAGGCCTTGAGAGACCTCATCAAGTCCTCCTCTCAAGCTCTCTAACCTCCGGCCAGCAATATCCACTGCGCCTGTGTCTTGCATCTTGATAGCCGATCTAGCAGCCTTGATAAACTCCTGTGACCGATGGACGGAGGCGTCTGTCTCTGTTTCGACAACGAGGTCTCGCGAGCTGGCCAGACGCGGTACGAGCAAGGATAGATTTTGGCCTGATACGCGAAGTACAGCGAGATCTCGTAACGTCTCGCCCAGAGGGAGCGGCTTTGTGTCTTTCTGGCTCGGGGTCATGATGGTTTTGGTCAAGTGGTCCGATCACATCACCGCGCACGCGTGTACGTGCCTCTAATTCACACAGAACCTGGAAGCGCTTAGCGCTCAGTTACAGTATGCAGCTCACGCCAGTCGCGGACTCGAGCAAGCACAGTAAGGTACAGGTACAGTGAGGTACAGGTGCAGTATGCGCCAGATGGCGCGAAAACTCAGTCAATCGAACATGCATTCTTATAAGTACTCTATCACGGTCTGCTTATTTCTGTATCGTGACAAGTGGCCATCCAAAAAGGTGTGTGTCTCGTAGGTACCTACTCAAGGTATCTTAAATATCTCATAGTGTGCCATATGTATGTCGAACCAATCAACATGAGGGGTAAGGGATCTACATTTCATCGTGATATTCAAAACAATTGTTGCACATGCCCTTGGGCTTGAAAGGGTTCTGTTTGAAGTTCGTACACTTCGCAGCAGAGAGGTCGGAGGCACTGTCAAACGGCGACGCGTCGTATACGAAACTGCTGCCGGAAGAAATAGGCGTCTCAACGGCGTGTTGGGGTGAGAGCAAGCTGGAAGACGATGAGGCAGTTGACAACGACGGCCTAGGTGGGAGTCTCGGGGTCGATACGGGTGTCCGTCTTGGCGGGGGAGGGGGTGGCGCTTTCTTGTGACCGAGATCAGTCGTCGATGATCGTCGCATGGGGGGAAGTGGTGGCGTCGCTCGCGATCCAACATCTGAATGACCCTGTCGGGAAATGGATGGCGCAATGGAACGCTCCTCATGCTCTCCGTGAGATCCGCTCGAGATGCTGGCATGATCTGGTGGGCCACCAAAGAAGGGAGAATGAGATGGTAACAGCGGTCTTGACTTGTAGGCATCCTCCTCCTCCAGATCACTGGTCCGATATCCCTCATCAGGCGAATCCTCGTCAGATGGATTGGCGGGTGCCGTATAAACATCTTCTTCGAGCGCCTTCCCTGTGCGGTTCCGCTTCATGACCACCGGCTGTTTGGATAACAGCTCGGTGTAAGAAGTCGGGAAAAGGCCTTGTTTGCCGTTTGAAACTCCCATCCACCAGTCATCCAATACCTCGTTGACGACAGTGATTTCGTCTCCGATTTTGAAGGACAACTCGTCTGAGGACCCACTGAAGTCGTACAAAGCTCGTACAATCTTCCTTTGCTGGAGTGATGGCGGTGTCAAGATGCGATCTTTCCCTGGCTCAGGCGCTGCCTCGCTGGATTTCGACTTGGACGACTTCCTGCCCATTGATCCAAATCGAGAAGACACTGAGGATGCAGGAGTATCCTTCTCCAACGCAGCTTCAGCTTCGTCGTCCTGTAACGACGCGAACTTGGGCTTCTTGCCTCGTACAGATCCCATCCAACCCGCGACATTCTTCCGGATCGACTTGTCCTCAGTGTTAGTCGTAGTGCTGTCTGCTCGGTGTCTGGAAGCACGGGAGCTAGGCCTAGACGGAGTTTTGGCTGTACCAGCAGAGTCGGAACGTTTGTGGCTCGATGAGGAAAGCCCACGGCTGGGGGTTATGGGACGGTCCTCGGCTTCCTCGTCAGACGAGTCCAAGCTTATCTGAGACTTGGAGGTAGATGGGGCGGAGGCACCGGCAGAGCGAGTAGAATCGGAACGATTGCGTTTCGGCAGCTTCGGGGAACGGGTGGGAAGCTTTGGCGAACGCGTGCTGAAGGTATGCATGGGTCCTTCCGCTTTTCGAGGTACGACCTCTGATGTACTTGACCTGTTGTGGAAATCAGAAATTGCAACATGAATTAGAGGAGTAAGAGGACCATTCTGCTTGCGTTTCCTGTAACACTTCGAGGTACTGCTTGACGTAGTTCACCTCAATGTCCAGAAAGTTGGTCAGCTCGCGCAGCTGATCGATCTCATTTTCTTGGATGGAATGCATGTATGCTCGAACGTCTTCGGATGCCTCCTCGCTGTGGATGTCGTCAACGGTTTTCAAACAGCATCGGGGCAAGATTTACTAGCGTGCCAAAGCGTGCTCAACTTCCTCGTCCGCGTCGCGTTTCTCTTTCTCTTTTTTGCTATTCTTCAATTTGTCTTGCTTGGTTAGTGCGGCATCGTAGCTCAACCTTGACAGAGTTCAGATTGTGAGAAGGAGATGCATGTGATGGGACCAACCGTCTACTCTCCAGTCTCTTGCGTTGTTGTTCATATTCCTTGACCTCGTTCACATACTGCTCCAATGATGTGAAATATGTGCCTTGAAATGTCAGGGCGTATGCCTCCTGCAACGTGGCAACTTTGCAGTGGGCGCGTCCCAGCTTGACCAGGGAAGTTCCTATTGAAAGGTAAATCGTGCGAGGGGACCGTGCTGAAGAACGGACCCAATGCGGAGTCATCACCGAATTCTTCTCCGTGAACAATCATAACCACCCCTAATGTGTCCAAAGGTAGCAGTTTCTCTGGAGTGTCCAGAGCCTCGTTATCCTTCTTCTTTGACAGTGCATGATGATACCCCTTGGACGCGAGAAGCAGCCTAAGGGGAAGATATGACATCTGATTACTGATTCGCGACAGGATGACAACGGTGGCGACGTACTTTTGTGCGCCGAGTTTACGCCTCTCGATATCCTCCTCGAGTTCTTTGAATTCATCGGTGACTGTCGTCTTGTCCCTCGAGGAAATGACCTCTCCCGCCCACTGGGAACCCAAGTCGTATGATCAGAGGCAGTTGAGTGGGTGCAATCAAACGGTGTACCTGACGAAGTTTGCCCAGCTAGAACCACGGTCAGCAGTGATAAAAGCTTTCGATACAAGCATTTACTTGTTTGCTAGCCATGTCAAATAGATACTAGGTTGTCGGGTGTGTACGGTCAACGTACAAAGCAGGAAGAAAGGATATGTGGATCGCCCGGTCCGCTCTGATATCGACGTCCGTTGTTGCCTTTCGATCAGGCAACGCCGTCACCCTGCGGCGAGGTTCCGGAAACGCCTATGTGCAGCATACTGAGCTTCAATTCACGTCCTTGTGGAGATTATGCAACAGCAAACAATATGCAGTATTGAATATTATCAGACCAACGGTGTAGCCCACGGAGTAGCAGGCATTTAGAAGTTATTCGATGAAGAGTACGATCGTTTGAATCCTTTTGACCCATCCACGCCAGAGTGCCCGAAAGCCCTAACCCTAGATACACAGTAGGGTTAGGGTCTCATTCGTGACGCGTACCAGAACACGCGATTGCGTGTTCCCACCTCCCTTGACCTTCGACCACCATGGAGACATCTTTCGCAATCACTGGCAAGGGCTATGTCATCGTTGCCTCCGACACCACGGCCGCTCGCTCTATCGTCAAAATGAAGATCGACGAGGACAGAATCAAAGTGCTCAGCAACCATCTCCTCATGGCATTCTCTGGCGAGCCGGGTGCGTCTTTCCATTGAGTCTCGTCCATCGAAATTGACACATCGTAGGCGACACCATCCAATTCTCTGAATTCGTCGAGCGAAATATCCGTCTATTCCAAATACGCAACAACTATCCCCTTCGCCCCTCAGCTGCAGCAGCGTGGATTCGTCGGTCGCTAGCTCAGTCGCTACGGTCGCGCAAGCCTTACTCTGTCAATCTTCTCCTTGGAGGATATGACACTACCGAGCACACTCCCCTTCTTTATTGGGTAGACTACCTAGGCACCATGGCCTCTGTTCCATTCGCCGCCCATGGATATGGCAGTTACTTTGTGCTCAGTTTGCTCGACAGGTACGGCCCTCTCGGCCTCTGATAGTCTGCACCTCATCCCTCCTCCAGATACCACGATCCGGAAGCATCACTCGAAGAAGGTCTCGCGACGCTGAAGCGTTGTATCGACGAGGTCTCCAAGCGTTTGGTAGTCAGCCCGAGCTCATACAAAGTGAAGATTGTCGACAAGGACGGCGTGCGAGAGATCGAATTGTAATTGTAACCATAGTGCGACGAACTGCAGATAATTTTGGAGACTCAGGTATGGCCAGACGAATTGATACTTTACGCAGCGATTGGCTTTCGCGGTGCATGTCGTCTCTCAAGAGAGACTGGCATTTGACGTAATTTGTCGCATCGCGCATGCCCATTGAAACATCACTTATCAGTGGTCGGTGTGAGCGCGCCACGATTTGCATAACCCTGCCCACCTCCCAGGGGTCCAGGTTACATCAACTTCGCGCGCCTACACCAATAGTACTGCACTCACTACCGGCGTAATATTCAGCTGAGCCTACAGAGATCCCACTCTCGCATAATCCTCCCTTGTCTGAGTTGTCAAGCAGAGGACTAGACATTGCAAGTACACAACATACTCCGCAACCTTCTTATACTTCTTCAGCCTTTGCCACCTCTTATTGAGAGGTCTCATCCCTTCCTCTCTTCAATTCTTCATCGAGCACGACGCGAAACAGGCGCTTGCAACATGCCATCGAGGCGGATTCTGGATACATTTGTGTCACTAACATTGACAAAGCATTTCCGAGTCGAAGAACGCAGCTGAGGTGCCACTATAATGATTCCGGCCATGAGCCAGGGGACAAACTCGCGCAAGGTCAAAAAGAAAAACTTATTCCCTTTGACTACACATGTAGTTCAGTCGCCTTACGGCCACAAGTTGGGCTAGTGCAGTCACGATATCTCCAAGATCCATACTACACTTGTGCTTTTGATTCTTGGACAATGGGATGAGAATCGTCTGGAAGATGCAAATAACGGTCGCGGCCACGTCCTCAAGTTGCCGCTTATGAGAACATGAAAAGCCTTTCGCGTGTATGCTACTCGGTCTCAACAAGCATAGCCCATGACTCGGAAGAGTTGACAATGAATTACAGCGGGTTGCACAGTACTAGGGATCACGCTTGCGTTGCAGATTGGAGCAACGCTAGACGGATGGTACGGCGGGTCAAACCTACACGACGAAGAAGGTAATTAACAGACTCTGTTCATTGGAGCCTGTTAATGGTGTAAGCTTCTAGCCCACACGATCCAGGGACCTCTAAAGGCTGCCGTGTCGATAGTCTATCTGTAGAATGCTATTTCACAATTGGTCTGATAGGCCAGCCATGTCGAAAAGTCAAATCAATATGAATTCACTCTTACAGTCTTCGGGATGACAACTACTGATACGGTTTGTTGTTCTCTTCTTCTGCTAGTTGATTGGAGTAGCGCTTCACGATGACGCACCCGTCTTCGAAGGTATACATCAGCAAAAGTCTTCAGGCCGGCCAAGGAAGCGTACTCACATATCTCCATGATCCAAACAAAGATGAAGATGCCAACCAATGCGCCTTTGAGAATCTCGACGCCTTTCTTACACGCAGTCTCGACATCGTCATGATTTGATCCATTGACACAGCTCTTGACGGTATCCGGAGCATCTAAGAAGAAGCGATAGAGGGCAAATGATCCGGAAGCAATGCTGAAGAGGACATGAACGACAAGGATCCCGTGGAAGGCTTGTATCAGTTTGCGTTTCCTTGCGAACGCACCAACAAGTCTGCGAATATTGACTGTCACAATCAGCACACTTAGACGTGGGGAAAAGACATCTACCCGAGGACAGAGATGCAGGCGTAAAGTCCGTACACAAGGATCTGAATCGCATAGGCTAGCTTGTTTTTGATGTCTCCGCCTGTATAGATTGTCAGGTTTGGGAAAGCCTCCCGTCAATTAAAGGCTCTGCCTCACCCATTCTTTTGTATTGGATGATTCCCGCAACAGCTATGACACCTCCGAACGCAATCCCCAGCAGTCCAATAAGCTACATTTTCTATGAGTGGGGACATGCGAGTGCTACGTATAGCACACTGACCAAGACTCCAAGTCGCACTGGAAAACAACAGCAGAACTTTTCAGATTTGACGCGGATAGGCATGTTGCACTTGAGGATGAGGTGGGTCGTAAAAGTCGTGAAGTCGTAAAGTTCGTTTTCTACGCCAGGTAGAATGGGGCCAGCCTAATGAATACCGAGATACTTGTCGGATTTTATAGAGGATTGAGGCTGGGCAGTGGGCAGCACCCAGTCTCCTTGACGGTGTAGTCAATAGTAACCGCAAGTTCCGTCAACGCCTTGCTTGTACACGCTAGAGGCTATCTTATAGTCCGAGATGCAAGCATGTAGAACCACGGGAAAACAGGTACCAGATTCGTAAAAGAAACTCAAAAGCAGCCGCGGCCTCGGTCAATAATATGATGGATCGCCCGACGACTTGATTGTCTGCATTTGGCGGGCTGACGACGTGGTGTTGATCCTGGTAGTAGCGGGTTGCCCAGGAATCGGTTGAATAGATGGAGGTGAGCATCATGATGGGACCCACTGAGCAACGGACCCGATCGTCGATCGTTTACGGCGGTAACCACGCGAAAACAACAGCTATGTACCTTCGCACTTTCCCGGAACGCTGCCTTCATCGAGCTGCCCTTGCCATTGTCTTTCGCCTTGTCACTTTTCCGGAGGGCTTTATTGTACTGCAGGTGATATAAGAGCCATGTTCTCTCCGCTCGGAAACTGCATCCTGTCTTCTCTACTTCTTCTCAATTATGCCTCACCACCGATCGCGCAACCCCGTGAGTCCTGGAAAGCCTGGTACCAGGAAGCATAGTCGCTTTCTCGCCAACCACGCAGTTTCGGGCCAGCGAATTGGCCCTACTCGGGCACATGAATTCACCATCGTGATCTGGATCATGATTTTGAATCGCGATTACACCGTTGAGGTTATTATCCAATGAGTTCCTACTTGCAGCAACCTGGACTGACCCCATTACTATAGGACTATCACACTCTGTACAAGTATCTCACAGCGAACAGTCCAACACTGCAGCTAGGAAGCTACAGGCCCAATGACGCCGAGCACTTCCGTACGTCCTGTCCTGTCTTGAAGATTGTGGCGTAATTGATTGATTATGGGTGCCCCAGGTTTCATGGCCGGCCATCTCCTACCCGTCATCATGGCGCGAAAGCGCAAACTTAACACTGGCCAATTTGTCATTCGATTCAAAGATGGCGACAACAGGTTTTGGATTGAGCCGGTTCGTTGTTGTTCTGTGGCGCTATTACCTGTGGAGTACTCATTCACCGTAATAGAAAGTGGATGGCATGAGCCCAGATCATGTCCTGACATCTTCTGTGGGCTTTACTCTGGCGTATGGCCGATCTGTATGTGGGATGGCCGCAACTAAGGGCGACAGCAGTGCTATCGTCAATCTTGGCCTGGGCCTAAGGCTGACTTCAAACATGGACCAACTCACAATAGACCAATACATCAAGTTGGCTCATACAATGGTATTGAACAGTGATTGAAGACACTACTAGTTGTTGACTGTTGGGTACAGATCAGTCCATCCGAGTCTGCTCGATTGAAATCCTCAAGACCCGAAGTCGTGGCTCGTCGTATGGCTCTCATTCTTGCAATCAAGGATGCATACATAGATGCCATTGGGAAGCCAAAGGAAAGCTTCGATTACCGCAGTCTTGACTTTAGGATGAACGAGCAGGATCCCAAGCGGAGTGTGTTGTCGCTGGCCGGCAAACCTCTGGAAGGATGGGAGTTTCGGCTGTTTAACTCGAAAGTCGGCGTTGCACGCACGAAAAGGGGCGAAAATCTTCTGGTTCAAGAGTCCTATGAATGCGTGTGCGCCTTCTTTCGTGGCACCCCGCAAACAACGTTCTTGTGGGGGGACGGGAACTTAGGCATCACGCCGACTCCGGACAGTTATGTGAATTTTGTAAATCTTGATCAGGTGTTGCCATTGTGTCAGAAAGCATTGTAACTGTACTGGCCTTGTGACTGCCACTTGAATCTATACGTCCGCATACTCACTTGACGGACATGTACACTTAGAAAGTGGACGTTGTGGCAAAATGATTCGAATTCCTCCCGACAGCATATTGTAGACTCCAATCAAAGAGAGAGATAAGCTATACATCAAGATTTCGCCCACTAACCTGGAGGAAGCAAACTAGCATCAACGGCCTCACTGATAATATCCTGGACCTCCTCTTCCGAAGAACGGTCCAAAGGAGTACGAGGCATAGCCATAAGACCTGGAGAGAGGTTAGACATTTCCTCCAGGCTCATGTCAGTGGAACTTACCGGTGCGAGCAGCCTCCAAAACACCGAAAGGCTTGACGAGACTTAGGAATGCTTCCACTCGAGTTGTTTTGGCAGTGAGCTCGACAATCACGCTGTGTGAGCTGACATCCACAATCTTAGCGCCGAATTGCGACGCAAGCAGAGATATAGAGTGAAGGTGTTGATGCTTCAGTCTCAACGCTTGAGAAGGCGTAAGGGGGATGTGGGTGTGTTCGGGCAGACCACTACGCTCAAAGTTGTGCGCCAAGGTGGCTTCGCGTTCCAATTTGGAAGGGTGGGGCTCGGCTGCCTGTTGACGCGGCTGGTGTGAGGGTCCACCAGTGAGTTGATCTTCAAGGTATTCAGGGCCCAAGATAGAAACTTTGACGAGAAGGAGCTCCCGCTCGATCGTTTTGGTGTTGGTATAATCGAGGACCGCCCATACAGGAACCTAGGGGGTATGAGACAAGAAACTAAAGCCAAGCGAGACACGAACGAGGTCTTCCAGTTGTCGCCGAGCTTGTTCGACGACACCATCTTGGCCCTTGAGTACGATACACATGCGACTGAGGTCGGCAATTTCAGTGCTGCATACGACCAAAGAGTCGATGTTGAATCCTCTGCCGGCCAGAATACCAGAAACACGAGAGAGGACACCGGGCTCGTTTTGAACGAGACAGTTCAAGACGTGCCTAAGGGGCAGTTGCCAATTATGTCAGTCCGGGAAGTCAATGTATATCCATGACTCACTTTTTGAACGGTTGCAAGCTCGGTGGAGGGGTATTGTAAAGGATGTTGGTGACGGCCTCTTCCGCAGTCCTCGAGCGCGGAAGATCCATTGTTGGGAGGGGAGGCGGACGAGTGCGCTGCACACTTTTGTAATCCAATGCAGATGTTGAATCATCAATGGGCCTCGGCGGCAGAGGAGCTTTGATAGGTGCGCTGTCGTCTCCATTGCACCTCCGAGCAGTGGAAGACCACAGGCGCGTCGCAGACAGCCTTTTCGACGCTGCACGCGCGCGGAACGACAAGAGACTGGCCATCGAAGTTAACGTTCGAGTCAAGTAGCTTTTGTGTCGCAGAACTTTTATCCAGTGTTTTATACGTAATCGAGACCTTATCTTATCTACGTTCCTGCTCCTATGTCATGACTCTCGGGCCATGGCAAGGACTTCGCGCGCCAGCTCAACATACTCTGAGCTCTCAGAGTCGGTAGCTCCATCGCTATCGCGTAGCTTCTCCCAATGCGACAAGACTCCGTCCACCAGCGTCCAGGATTCCTCCTCACTGTGTTCATCTACCCATCGGACATATTCGGACTCCTGCCATCCATGTAGACTGTGGGGTAACGGAATTGGCGACCGAACTAAGATATGGTGGAGGACTATCAATGGTGGTAGTCCAGCCGTGTGTTGTGGTGAAGCGAGGTGTTGGTTCTCCAAGAACAGCAGCGGTCTGTGAAGAGGTGTAAGGGAAGTACAAAATACATTCGCCATCACGTACCGCATCGCGCGGAGCATTTTATAGTCCGCCCCAGTGGACTCCAGATTTCCACCGCGTTTTTCCTCCACCAGGAAGGAACTCAAACCGAACTCAAGCTCCGTCATGTCGCTCGTCAATTGTAGCTTGCCCGTCTCGCCCAATGGTTTGACAATGGATACATGTAAAACGAAGGTCTTGATCACGAACTTGACCAATTCCAGAACACTTGAGAATGAGTATTAGACTATGTTACAGGAAAAAAACAGGTTTTGACTGACCGAGTGTGCTTCTCAGCTCCAATCGAGAACTTGCTCATGATCTCAGTCTTTATAAATGACAGGCGCTCAACAAGATCCTTCATGTATAGACTTGCGCCTCCCATCCCCGCCATTGGATCTGCCGACCGTCCGAAATCGAAACGATGTATCTTCGCAAGAATAGACCCTAATTCACGCCGGATCGCGGTAATCAGGTCATTCACTATCCGGTCATAGGTGGTACGTATTTTCTGTCAAGCCAGGTGTGTGAATGAATGGAAAGAATTGCGTCGCTCATACCTCCACATTTGGCTTAATGATACTGAACACAGTCTCTTCATGTTCTCCGCCGAGTTGGGAAAGTCGGGACCAGACATGATAAAGGAACGTGGCCAGTGACCCATTGATAACTTGTTGTGGCGTCGCAGTTGGCCCGACTAGGGTGAGGGCTGCACGATCTCGTGAGACCTATACCAATGCTTCAGTCAATACACATGATGCTGTAAGTAAATTTTCGTCTCACCAGTCCCTCTGATCTAGCTATGATCATGTCCAGAGTAGATGTTGCGTTTCTTGCTACAGCTTTCACGAGTAAAGGATCGAATCTCGCAGAATCCAATTCGTTGGACAGGGTCCGGGCGACATTGATACCGTCGTTCATCCCTGGTGGTGTTCGTGTACCGCCCGAGAAGGCTTGTCCCACAGATTCATTGAGTTTGGCAGTCGATCGCGTCAAGTAGAGTGACTCGAAATTGGACAATGCCCGCAGAATCAGCACTGTCTCAGGACTAACGGCGTCTGAGCATGTCATCGGACATTGCATACAGTAGGACTCGCCTTTGGTAAGTATGCACGTATGTGGTATCTGTGTGAACAGCAATCTTGGCAAAGAACTCGTGGAACAGTCGTAATAGTCTGGGATAGCCCGTGCTCAAAGTTTGCTGCAAGAACGTCGAAGCTGAGTCGTCAAGATTAGAGACGAGCAATCTACTTACCATAGTAGGTCAACTCACCTTTGGCAGATTCCCATGCGTGTTTTTCTAGAGCCCGAGCCAGAGAAGTCCAAAACGTCGCACTAGGCTTGTTTTCTAATAACTGAGGTTTTGGTTACGACGATTCCGCTGGATGCTTTTGGGATACCTACCTTCATAGCTTCATCTAGAAACACAGCTTGTGTGGTCGTATCCTTCTTCAGTTTCAGTACCTTTTCCAGCGTGTACACCTAGACCAGAGTCAGCTCATACTAAGCTGTCCAATGCACGTCTACGAACCTTGATACAACAGTTTGACATTTGTTCAATCATACTCTCTAAGCGGGACCAAAGAGCAGCCGTCCATTGCGGAGCTGTCAAATTTGTTGGTTCAGTCCTCACCCTGGACTTGTACAGTGTGGATGACGGTGAATTAATGGTTCCGGAATCTGAACGGAAGTCAGTGGGCAGTGAGTGTGGTCGGCTACAATTAGTGACCTTTGGCAGCTGCATCTTTCGATATCTGCGCCAGATCAAATGCCATACGAATCTGATATTCAACGGCCGTGGAGAGGTCCACGATAAGAGTTTGAACTACTCCTGGCAGGACGCGGAGATTGTACGCTGTTTGTAGGGACGAGGCTAGCAGTGATTGATTCTGTGGACGGCATGAGTGTGTTTAAGGATAGCAATCAGTTGAGAGGTCTTACCAAAGTGCTCAGGCCATTCATAACCATGTTCTGCATCTCGTTCGTGACCGTGTCCCGTGCCTGTTCAATGTAGGGAACGTGTGCTGCCACGACATTCACGGAGCGGAGCGATAGTTGAGATCCCAGATCGTCGTCGGAATCCGGAATGGAATCATCTATCAGAGAGCCTGGGCGGCTGTGAGTTGTCAAACAACCTCAGCACGGGAGAGAGGAAGCACCTAACTCAGCTATGCTGAGAGCCGCCTTCGCTATGATGCGTTCCCTGGCGTTCTCATCTTCAACTGTTGACGTAATCTCGGGTTCCTCCGCCTTCGCGTCTTCCATATTGGACATCTGAGCTTGAAGACGACGCGTGAGAGTGACAAAGCGTGATGTCCGGCGTAAGATTTCGGAGGCTTGATGGAGCTTGTGTAGTCTCGATACATTTGCCTGTAGGGATTGGTACGGAACGCGAACTTTGACGCGAAGTCTAGAGTCACCATGAATTTGGTGATTGCGACAGTGAGGACCAGACCGACTTTTCAAGGGAGTTGTCGAGATCCGTGAGCCCGGAGCGTACAGATGTCAGCGAGCCTGTGAGCTCGTTAGCGCTGGCTGCCTGAGATAAGAGGTCTTGATGGTGGTTCGTGACCTGATGGCAATCATTGTGAAGCGCCGCGGCAGACGTGTCAAATGACTGACCAAGGTTTTTATTTGCTTTGAGACGTCGTCAATTCCAAACGTTAGCTTGGAGATGGCGATAGATATATCCTCTTTGGCTGACGGTTCCGGTGCGACTAGCTTAGCAGATGATGTGGCCCGAAGGGAGTCGTACTGCTCGCCGGCGAGCACAGCGTTGGCATACTCGTTCGCATCGAAGTCGTCACTAGCGAACACGGCATATTCTGCAAGATTGAGCGGGGAAATGAGAGGAAGAAAAGAGACGTACCGGCCATGGTCGCGTGTGAAGGGCCTCGTTCAGGGTCCATGTGGCAAGCGCGCGGCACGTGATACTCTTGAGGCTGTCGTCGTTGTCCGCAGGTTCAACTTCAAGTCAATCTCCGTTTTGCGGTCCGAGCCTCAAGCTCAAAACTTTAGCTTGGACTGACTGTGATGCGATAGAGAGCGCAGAAGACTCTCCGCGCCTACCTTACCAGGATACTTCATCGTTCTCCCTTTCGCGGCGTCCATACCCAATTGCAACTTATCATACCGTGAACTTCTGCCTAGATCCGAGTCAGTTTGAGCCTACCGACTGTCAGGTGTGATACAAACCAATTCCTCGACTTTGACAGTTATTTGTCAGTTTCGTTCTCAATCCAAGTATTCAGAAGAATAGTGTCCTCTTTCCACATTATCGTCGCGTTGTGCACAGCTGCGCTACGTGCTACGGGCATGGAGCGTTGGCGGAACACTTCGGACACCCTCACAAACGCACAGGCAATGAGCCCCTGCTTGGTTTGGGTTATGTCAAACGCGTGTTTCTCCCAGCAAATGTTTCAATCTTCCACGGTTTCCTTCTGGCAGCTTCTGGCAGCTCAACAGCGGGGCCAGTGCGCGGCAACTTTAATTGCAGGCGGACTGACCCTGAAAGTGACATCACGCATGTATAAAAAGCAGCAGCCGCGGCGGCAAACTGCCATCAACTCATGTCGTACTCTTACTATCATGGTGTTCCCGGCTGGGGAACAAACCAGGTTTGTTGCTCATCATCCTTTGTTTAGACCCCTTCCTGACTGGATCGCTCGATCTTCCCATCCGCTTCCGTTTGAACCCTTTCTCATACATACAGTTCCAATTTGGTGCACCGCCTGCGCCTGCCTTTCAACCTCAGCCGTCATGTATTCAGTTCGCCCTTCCACAGCCTACACGTTGCTGATGCCTTTCAAGGGGGTGGTGTAGATTATTACCGTGCGCACATCGGAAGTTCAATGCAAACCCCCGATCTGTGAGCATCTCAGTTTCTGTCTTCCCCCATGTTGCGCACCACTCAACCTGGCCGTCTCCCACCCGCTCCTCTTACTGCACCTCCCAGAGATCTATACGGACACGCATGGAACAGAGTCCGCGACTTCAGAGACTATCAATCCGCGGCTGGTCCGAACCTCGGTGTAGGCATGCATGAGGCCAGACACTGGCATCGCCGTGCGTACGGTGGCCTTGTACGTTTTCTTTTGCACAGCTCTCAGCCACTGCGCTGACCAACAAGATCCTTAGACCGAACTCAATCAACTTATGCCCCCCGAAATGGGTCACGCTGCCGCTTATGAAGCCTACCGAACTTGGATCCATAACAGTTCGATATACGAACCTTTGAGTGGCGAGGTTGAGAGGCAGCGGGAGGGACTTATTGGCCTGGCCGTAGCCGAAGGTATCTCATTCGTACTTGATCGTGATCGTTTTTGACCAGCTATGTCTTCTAGCGACGCGTCTTCTCGGCTATACCTCGAGGAGCGGGGACCCGTTTTCACGCCAAACAGCCTGCGATTCCGCGGCTATGACGGCTACCATCTTGTTCTACGAAGTACGTCCTTTCCGTCGTTGCATTTTCCAATCACTAAGCTGTGCGCGTCGCAGAGTCGAGGGAACTACGATGACGATTACCGTGGACGCAGTGGCTCCACATACGATGATCCATATTCATTAGACACCAACGTGATGTATCCGCGCCGTGGTCGCTCGCATTCGCGAGGCCGCGCCCATTCGCGAGCTCGTTCGCTCTCTGTTGGTATACCAATGGCGGGATCGGCTGGTGGCATGCCGATGCCCATTCCCGCCGGTGGCAACATCATGGGAACACCCTACCCAGGCCAAACGGGCCCTTACATGGGACAACCGGGCTCGTTCGCTGGACAGCCCGGATCTTATCCTGGCCAGTCCTATGTCGGGTCTCAATTCGGGGGTGCCGGGGGTGCCGGGTCGCAGTTTGGAGGGGGCTCACAGTACGGAGGTGGCTCCCAATACGGTGGTGGCGGCTCCCAATACGGTGGCGGAGGCTCTCCCTACGGCGGAGGAGCAGGAGGAATGGTTCCCATGCCTGGAGGAGCAGGAGGAATGGTCCCCATGCCTGGAGGTTATGCTGGATCCGATCAAATGGGTTATGGGAATCCCTACCCAGGACAGCAGTCCGGCGTACCCACGGTCCTGCCAGGACGTGCCAGAAGCATGTCAATGTCCGTCCCCTACGCGCCAATGGGCACTGGGTATCCGGTATCAATGGCGCCCCCGCAGCCTCAGGTGGTCATCGTCAAATCCTCCAAGAAGCATCGAAGTCATCGTCACAAGCATCGATCTCGGTCGCGTTCAAGGTATTAGGTCTAGCTTTACTTATTCAATTCCCTACCCTAGTTGCTTGCTGTCTCTTATTTGTAATCCCTGCTACGCTATATCCGCACCTATGCCAATTCGTCCTCAGTTAGTAATTTAATTCGCCACCTTTCTCGATGTGTATCATCGTATTTACGGCCGATCGTTTGGTTCGTCTCGCCACTGATTAGGCCAAGAAATGCAATCAAATTTGTCACCAAAGCAGTTGTACACAAGAGTCCTTTGTTTGTTCATTGCTCGAGGTAAGTATCATCTCTCAATAGTTTGCGTAGCACAAAACCTCGTACTCGTTCACGCGTTTCTCCGTATCATCGTAAGGAATAAGTGCGCCTTTGAATGTCAGACGTCGCTTACTCCTCGGTAGATAGGTGGACTCACCATCAAGCTTTGTACTCGCCTTGCCCGGGTGCACAGCATGGTGGTAAGGCGCACGAGCAACAAAGATCGGTGTCCCGTCACTCTCACGACCACCTTCAACAGGACGAGCTCCCAGACCAGCTAGATCAACGCGGCCACTAGCAGGAACCCATTGCAAAGCCCGCATGTCGCCAACTAGGATCTCGTAGGTGTCCAGCTGAAATTCCAGGGTGAGCCTTCTGCAGATGCGCGAGCGACAAAGAGAATGATTACGTGAATCTCTTTGTGTCCGTATCCAATGACTGCACCTTTCTTGAACACGTCGGAGGCTTTGCCGATTTCTACATCGAATCGTTAAGGCGTTATGCGTCACAGAATAATCTAGACTTACGAAGGGAGCCCTGAATGTGGACATGTCACTTCAAGAAGGATTTTTCAGACTCGGAGAAGCTTCTCACCTCATGGAAAGCACGACAGATGTACAGGTTCCACTCCTTCTCGCGTCCAGTAGTGATGGCGCCTTGGGGGATGTTCTTGCCCTTGTTCAAGAGCCAGGTTGCAGGCCCACGAGGACCGTTTTGGTGAAACTCGGCTGTACGCTGTTCAGCCTCATGAAGCCAGTTGGTGAGAGCCCAAGTCTGGGCTTTCTTCTGCAAAGAAGGGTCGATTATTAGATGGATTATAACTAGACGCGTGTCAGAGGCTTACCTCTTCCTCGCTCTTCTCGTGCTCAGAATACGCGTAGTAACCAGCACCGAGGAGAGCGACACCAGCAAGGAGACCACCTCCGATCTACGTGAATGCAGTAAGATCGACGGATATATGGATCGGGTGTTACGTACTTCGACCTCTTTCTTGCGCTCGTCATCAAGATCGTACCAGTGTTTCTGCCGTTCGTCGTGGTGGATCTGTGTTTGCTGGGAAGGCGGCGGCGCGTTGTAATCTGCATCGATGGATTGTAAGGTGGTCGACCTATTAAGCATAAAACTTACGCTGCTGTTTCTCATCTGGTCGGTATTCGTTGCCACCGCCATATTGTTGATCGTGGTTGCCACCGCCATGGTGTTGACCATGGTGCTGCTGTCCTTGGCGATCTTCGTCGGACAGACGACCCCAGAGAGCGGGGGTAGCACTGGGTGGCCAATCGGACTGCGCAGTGTGAGGCTGAATGATCTTGTAGTGGTGGCCTTCAAAGGGGTGTAAGTACGCTAAACCGCGCACAACTTGAAGAGTATTCATGCCTTCATATTCGACGACGTCGCCGTGGCCGTAGGCTGTGCCGGGTTCCCAGTATTGAGTCATTGTCAATGTGTACGTAGTTGTAGCGGTTATGAGTGTGATGAGAGAAAGGGCCTAAGATCGTACGGTTCTTATACCTCGCAGTGCGTCAGTCATTCGACGTGACAGCACCTTCCGAGCTGAGCACGGCATTGTCGAGGCCGCTCAAATGGATCGATGTGATCGATGAAACGCAGTATGAACGTGTCAAAATCACCATTCATGGCGTATAATTGGAGTCTTGATCATCTTGGCGCTGGAGGAACGCTCAACTGATGTGGCTCAACTTTACACTGCCCACAGAAGGACGGTACTCAAAGAGAGCACGGCATACGGAGCGCCCGTATTGCCATGACTGCGGTGC
Source organism: Strobilurus stephanocystis (assembly GCA_019915075.1). Classification (NCBI taxonomy): domain Eukaryota; kingdom Fungi; phylum Basidiomycota; class Agaricomycetes; order Agaricales; family Physalacriaceae; genus Strobilurus; species Strobilurus stephanocystis. Next base: position 517,590 of record JAHLMI010000004.1, read on the forward strand.
CATAGCACAAGGGTATTGGGATCTTACAGGCGTAATTCAATGCTGGCACATTTGGTTTTCGGACAATCACCCCTTTATCACAGTGATATGAGACCCACAAGTCTGGGATTGCATTGCGGGGCTTCTCTTCGTCACAGTCTCGACTGACGTCGACCCAGAATCCCGGAAGGACACTGCAAGGTACCGGACAAAGACGTTTTGCAGAAACTCCGATTGTCCTCGAACCTGTGCTCAGAAGGATCCCCTGGATGGGATTCTGTAAAAGAACAAGGTGCGTTTGAATGTGCGACTCACCATGAACAATGAATGATACACTCCGTCGACGAAGGCATGCCGATGTAGAACTTCTGTTCCCTTCGTTTCCGCAATAGCAATGAAAGGTACGTCCTTGCAGTTGGTTGTGAGCTAAGTAGTAAGTCCTTGCGGACCCACACGGTAACACTCGCTAAGACTCTCGGTCTCCCCACAACTCGAAACTGGGGCGATGGTCGATGCGATGCTTGACATCACAACTGATACATCTGGTGTGTTGCGCATCTCAACCCGAGAAAGTCTGCACCCAGGGTGGTCGACGCCGCTGAAAGAGATACCCTCGTATCAATGCCACGACGCCGTCCACCGAAACACCGAGACGTTCTAAGACGGATACGTATTCGTAGTGATCAGGCAGTGAGAGTGTGTACTGGCAATACCTCAAAGACATATTGTTCCTGGGAAAGATGTGAGTTTCCTTGTTCTGAGCCAATACAGATCCCACATACCTCTATATACCTACAACACCCCCCTAGCTACACATTGAGATTAGTGCGACGAAAAGAATGTTTCAAGATGTGTGTAACAGATGAGTGATTGGAGATCCAAAGAATGACAAGAAGCAATGGAGGAGAAGGGATACCGAAGCAAGATGTGATTGTTCAGGAGCGATGCAACCAGCCCACCTCGAGCCCGGTCATGGTACGCATGCTCTCAGGGTAGGTCCTGTTGCTCTCCCGAAGCAACGCGGCTAGGGTACGGCAGACGTTCATCGGATAATAAAGGTATTCTGCTTGAGGGAAGCCGGGATACGTGTTCAAAATACTATACTCCACATAAGCCTGATGTCACCAACCACTGCGTAAATGTTCACTCTCACCTTTGCAGATCAGTCGGTTCCTCTGACGGACCAACGAGTTTGAAAAGGACTTTGGCGGCCTGCACGGTGGCGCTCTTAGGTAGCGAGTAATGGCTACGGCTAGCGTAGGCTAATTGGATGTTGGGCTTGAAGAGCCACATCTGGGATGAAGGTAAGTTTCGTCAGATATAATCGCTCTCGTAGAGAGTAACGAACCAAGATCCTGGGACGTTCATCCTCCTCATCGAAGACGATGAATCGATACGTCGCATGAGCGTGAACAAACTCCATCATGTCCTCGATGATGAACGCAGATAACGGTAGCTTGATTGGACTATTCAATGTGAGATGAAGAAGGACTAGGTAGCACTGGACTGGACATACTCGCTTGAAGGACTGACTGGCCGGATGGCGTATTTGAGCATGCGATACACAGTAGGGTTCGAAGGTCGCATCTGATATCGACCAACCACCGCTCCACATAGACAATGAGCAGGGAGCCAATCGTCTGCACGCTAGAAGAATGCGTCGTTAGTCTCGTATCCAAAGACGCTAGAAACAGTTTAAAAGATGAAGAAAATTTGTGTTCTCGAATGTAGCTCCCAAGACGTGGACCTATAGACCTGAGAGTTGTTTAGACAAGCAACCGGCATTGCCATTTATCTGGGACATTATTGTATCAACTGATGAAATCGGCTCCCGCCAAGAAACACGCTCAACGCGAGGATGAGGGTTAACAAGGCAGTTGCACGATCGTCGGTGGGAAGCCCAACGCCAGTCTTCTTTACTGTCCGAGGTCAACTGCAGAGATGTGTTTGATATTACCTGTGATGTTCCGGTGGAATGCAGGTTGGTCTTGGATATGACAGACTCCTCGAATAGAATATAGCTTCCCCCGACGAGAGCCTGATCAGCCTCCGGCCAGAATCCCTTCCCGTTCTTCACTACATGTTCATGTAGCTTCTGGTCGGAATGGCACATCCAGGCGTCGACCAGCTCCTGCCAATGCTCCGAAGGTAGATCCCTATAGAGCGTTATCCTTGAAGAATGAATCAGAGGAAGCGAGCATGAGCCGCAAACGAATGACGTGGGTTTGGAGGACGCCAACTGAGTAGCGTCAAGGAGCGGCGTGGGTTGAGGTGGTGGAGTCGGTGTAGGAAGGGTGCTAAGCTTGATCTCATAGTGTCCACTTTGTGGACGGATAGGTTGCTTTCCAGAGGGTACGCGGGCAGGTAACGCAAGTGGCGGAGAGGTTTGTGATCCACATCTGATGACAAGCCGATCCCCTCCAAGTGATGGATTGTCGTCGAGCGATGGGAGGACTTCTGCCTCTATATCCATGCCAGGGGTAGCACCATTGAATGATACGAAGGCAAGAACATGCTGGAGGCTTTCGTGATTCTCGGCGATATAATGGACTTCGAATTCGGCTGAGAATGTACGTCAGTACACTACGAGGACAGTGCGTCGGAAGGGAGACTCACTCTGCGGTGTCGAAGCCCTTGATGGCTCTTTCGATCTCGAGTCCCTCAAGTTGGATCTTGATGGGGAAGATCGCAACCAAGAGAGTGCAGGAGCGGACATACTGCGATCGCGATTCTTCTTTCTCGAAGTCAAGCGCCTCAAAGTGCCACCAGCAGGTGAATGAGAAGGCATTGACACGGACGCCGCCAGTGGTGAGGCAGCTGGGTGCGTAGAAGGGGGGACAAACTCGGGAAGAGTCATCATCGCGTTGGGGTCCTGGGTACGTATCGAATCTGGAACTGACTCCCGAATGAACTCTGGGAGTGTGAGCATGGCGTTGGGATCCCTTGTCTTGGGCTGGAGAACAGCGTCCTGCGAGTGAAGTCGCCCGGAGTTTGAGTGTTCGGCGAGTTGATCAACAAAAGCTTCTCGTTTGGCTTCATCGCGCTGACGAGCGCGATCCAAACGTGTCTTCATTCCGCCGTCCAGGATGACAGATTGGTCCTTCAACGAGCGATCTGTCGCTCGGCCCAACATCTCGAAAAGGCTTTCCAACTCCTGCGCATCGGTCTGCTTTTGCTTGCCGCGAGAAGATTGTGCACCCTCTCTACGAGCCTTCTCCATCTGAGCCAACTTGGTCGACTTCAATTCGACACGTTGGTTGTGCAGCTGTGGAGCCACGAGATATAACCGGTCGATAGCCATTGTTATAGCCTCAAAGTCCAGTCTCATCTTTTCGTTCGGGTTCTGGTGTGAAATGGTAGGAGAATGGGTCGTGTGACTGGCGTTGTCTTTCATATCCTCTATCGAAGCGCCGGCTTCATAATCGTATTCGGGAGGTGCGTCAAAGTCGTAATCCGCATGGTCGTACTGCGGAGGGAGATGGTCAGACACCGCGCCTGTACGTTCCTTGCACATGGCAACGACGCTCTCCAGTTCAGCATCTATTTTGGACCAAAGAAGGGCGGTCTCGACAGCAAGAACAGGAGGTGAACCAGGAGGAATTATGTCGCGTTTCCTTTCAACCTGCAAGTCGCTCAGCTGGCGCTTGAGGGTGTCATATATATTGTCGTTGCTGGAGGAGTCTGCGGACAGCCACGATTGGGGGAGACCGGAGCGTGAAGGGGAGTGTAAGGCAGACAGTCGATTGAGATGGGATAAGAGGGAAACAAGCGATCTGGCCAGCTGTCCGTCCCGTTCCCCGAGTGACATAGAGAGGCTGCCGATGCGGGTGTGAAGCTCGCGAAGGAGGTCGGAGTCAGAGTCGGTGCTGGCGATTTCGACCATTACGTCGGATCCATCCCGGGTGCGCAGGTTTGACACGAGTGTATGCAACGCTGACGAGGACGATTCCGCCTGTGTACTTGTTGTAGCGGTATTGGGTGGGTTGGGCATCGAGTGCCGGCGGTCCGGAACAATGGGATGCCATTTGGAGGGCACAGACAAAAGGTTGTTGAGGGTCATTAGACACGACCTCTCCACGAATGCGATGGAGGGCACTAATTCCTGTAGACATCATGAGGAGTCAGGGTCCGTGGCTAAAGAGACTGCAACCGACCGTCATTGCGCTGGATACAGCTTGACCCTCCGAGGATTCGGTGACGAGCGATGGCCCTGCCCGGACATCGTCCGCTGCATCGTCGACGTCGACCAATCTGTCCCGTGGAAAAGGCGACGGCACCGAAGACTGCAAAAAGCTGCTGCTCTGCGACTGTTGCGCGCGCTCAGAACGTGCTCGAGTGAGCGTTGCCATTATGGGAGAAAGGACCTGACAAGACGAAAGAAGAAATGTTGTGCGTGGGAATCAGCTTGCTTGAAAGCCATCATCATGTCTGGCAGCGACACTGAGGAACGGCCGTCGAAGAGACCCAAATTGGACGCATCCGTCGACGACCTTGACGACGACGATGAGGAGGAGCAGCTTGTTGAAGCCCCCGTGCGCGCCTCAGATCTCTACTTGGACACGGTACTTTCTCACTTGTCGTCATGCAACTAAGTTCACACTCTGACCCAGATAAACCGTGCCGCCCTCGACTTTGACTTTGAGAAAGTTTGCTCGATATCGACGTCGAACATCAATGTATACGGCTGCCTTGTTTGCGGCAAATACTTCCAGGGCAGAGGCCGGAACTCGTACGCCTACGCGCACTCGATACACGATGATCACCATGTATTCATCAACCTTGAGACCACCAAGGTGTACGTCCTCCCTGACGGGTATCTGGTCTCAGATCCCTCGCTCGAAGACATCGCCTACGTTCTCCATCCCACCTTCACCCCAGCTACCATCCCGTCCTCGAACGCAAGACTTTCCTACGACCTTGCTAGACAAGCATATCTTCCGGGCTACGTTGGTCTGAACAAAATCAAACACAATGACCACATGAATGTCATCATCCACGCCCTCCTACACGTCCGTCCGTTACGCGACTTCCTCCTCCTCGCCCAACCCAAAGGCACAGAACTTACGAGACGGTTCGCCACGCTCGCCCGCAAGTTGTGGAATCCTCGCTTATTCAAAGCGCAGGTCTCTCCTCACGAGTTTCTCCAAGAGGTCAACCGGGCTAGCAACGGTAAATTCAGGCTAGAGAAGCAAGGTGATCCAGTCGACTTTCTAAGTTGGCTGTTGAACAAGTTGCACAAGGACCTGGGCGGCACCAAGAGGAGAACTTCTAGCATCATCTTCTCCACGTTCCAGGGGACTATGCGTGTCGAAACCCAACAAGTCTTGGTGCGAACCGGGATGGATGGAGACGCGAAACCGAGATTCGACATTGACCGAGGTACGTGTTCCACCCTGCCAACACGAGCGTCTGCTCACGATTACTGCAGAAATCAAAGCCAATACTTCCCCGTTCCTCTTCCTCTCCATCGATCTTCCTCCTCCACCTCTCTTCCAAGATTCTGTCGAGAAAAACATCATTCCCCAGGTCTCTATACATTCGGTCTTGACAAAGTACGACGGGAAAAGCACACAAGAGGCATTAGGAATACTACGCCGCTATCAAGCCGAGTCTCTTCCCCCGTACCTCATCATGTCGTACAAGCGCTTCACCAAAAACGTCTTCGTAGAGGAGAAGAACCCCACCATCGTCAACTTCCCATTACAGGGCTTGGATATGCGGGAATGTGAGTGAAATCTCCGGTCTGTCTTCTCCCAATTGATGAGGGGTCTTAGATCTATCCGGCTCGCACCCACAGCCGATTCTCTATGACCTTGTTGCCAATGTCGTTCATGAAAGTGTGGCAGGAACAACACGAGACAAGGAGCACACCGTATGGAAAGTACACACATTAGCGGGAGAGCGCTGGTATCAGATACAAGATCTTATCGTCGAGGAAATACGGAAGGAGATGATCTTTTTGGGCGAGACGGTCTTACAGGTGGGCCAAGCCTTTTGTCTCACGGCCATACAGTTGACACGTTTATAGATATGGGAACGACGACGCCCCGGTACATAGGATAAGTAGGGCCGATTGTCTGCTGCATGGTCGTTCATGGTCGTGAAATATCGTGTACGCATTTTGCTTTAGAGATACATGCATGGGTGTTCATCTGCCATGAAGTCGAGTCAGCATTCGATGTCCACCTCCAACCCTTTCTCAGTGATCAAAGACGACCACCGTCTCTGAAACCCTCCCGTGCTTTCCCACACCGGCTCAGACGCCAGTCGAAGGTACTGCAATGCAGACCTGCCTTGTGTGCATCGCGATTCCAGCATGTACACGAAGCTACCCTCCATACCGCCCCACGTAATGCCAGCCTTCCCAAAATCCAAGGTTTGTAGCTGCGGGACGAGAACGTGTGCTTTGTCCGCGTCACATCTACCAAGCTCCATAAAGACGACGTCGGATGTGATCAACGCATCGAGGCGAAGCTCGGCCAGAAGTGGTGTCTGCTTAAGCATTGCACACAAGCGGTCAACGACATCATCGTCAAAATTCCCATCCAGGCAGTCGAGGTGCAGTTCTGTAAGTGAGGGCGCGGTCCGCCCATTGAACGTGGGGATGAAGATCTCCGTGTACTCGTCGTAGCAGTAGAAATCGATGCGCAGACACGACAATGCTGGGAAGTCAAAGTGCTCGAAAAACGTGGATATCGTGTCGGGCTGCCATGGATTGGACGACGTGATGTCAAGGGACTGCAGGGTGTGATGCACTTGCACCTCTGTGTCGTCGCTCTCTGACTCGTCTGCAAGACTGATTCCAAGGTTGCAGGCCTCCAATGACTCCGCCATGGATACGATGGATATGCAGTGATGGATCTTTCCAACAAAGTCGATCCATGTTATGTTCTGCCAAGGGAATGAGACATCAGGCCAATGAATGCTTTCGCTCCCATAGACTGTCAGCGAGGTGAGGTTGGGGGCAAATTGGAAGGCCTTCCAATCGGGAAGGGATACAGACTCGACGTCTTCCGGTTCGTGAATTATCTGAAGGCCCACTGATTGAAGCTTTGGGAGCGCGCCGTGTATTGCGTTCAGAGCGCATACTGAATCCAATGGCATTGCTACACAAAGGTCCACCCAGGTCGGAGAAGAAGCCATGAGGACCGTCAAGACGGGATGATTGGAAATGTCTCTGGTGGCTTCGAGGTGAACCTGAATGCCTCGTTTTCCAGCGCGTGACAAGTATTTCATGAGTGCGCCGAGGTAGCGCAGATGATCGTCGTATAAATCGAACTGGAGGCGAAGATGTATCCAGAGCTCACTAGCGTTGATGGCAATGTGCCGCCAGCGAGAACAAATGTACGTGAGGGTCCACGGCATGTTGGAGGGATCGAGGGCGTCCAAGGAGTAGTCATTCTCGCCCGCGGGTTCAAACCCATTTATGAGAAACTTGGCTCGATCCGGTTGGATGCAATGCGAGAAGATGGTGGTCAGAATCTCAGGGGGAAGACGCCTGACTGGATTGAGGAATGTTTTCGATCGCGAGATCTCCTGAGCGGCTCTTCTTTCTTCGTCAAGAAGACGTTCGAGTGTCACGCGCGTCGCCTTGATGCGTTGCTGGAGCAGCGCAACATATGCATCGCCACCACTGGCAATGCTTTCCAGTTTGATGCGTTCCTCTTCGGTGGGTGGCTCATTGGAGTTCGTCAATTCACCGACACGCGCATCGCCCAGCCCGGTAGATAGAATCTTTTGGAAGGGGTTATAGCCACACTGTGGGCAATCTTGGTGAGTAGACGCGTCCTCCTGTGAACAAGTCGCACGTCAATTTCAGGTAGGAACAAGGTGCTCTTTCACGAACGATAGTAACTAGGTTGTGCATTCTCTGTTGAGGAGGTTTAGAAGACTGAAGGTAGGTAGTCGACGTTCACGCTCACCAGTTGTTACTCAAGTTGATCGGACGAGGCTGATTCATAGTTCGGAGTTGAGTCAAGCTTGACAGCGTCAATCGGAGTGAGTGGCCGTCTGGTGGCAGTAGTGATGTAGTCAGTATCGGACCGGAACCGATGGCTAACGTTAACCTGACCCTGGCCAACCCTTCATGATCAGCTCACCAACAGCCAAGATGTCACCCAGTACGCCTTCCTCAATGTCCGTCACTAAAGCTCTTTCTCGGCCTTCTTTCTTGGGACCGTGCTACTACCGTCGCTTCGCAGTCTGACGGCTGCAGGCGACCTATGACTTGCGGGACACTAATTGAACGATCCACTGACGGCTCTCGATGAACATATAACGGCACAATACGCGCAAAAGGTGGAGTCTAACAGAACAGGAACCTCTCACCTCTAGGGGTTCCAATAGGACCCAGAAAGGTTGCTGTCGGCGCGTCGCCCCAGAAATAATCATATCAACGTCGACAACTTGCTACTTGGATTACAACCGAATTACAACAGTTCAGTAGATCTCCCTCCGCAAGTGACCGATCTACGCGCGACTCCCTGGCATGCATTACCATCAAGGTGAGTCAACAACAGTCTTGCAAGGCTGAATCAACCAACAAGGTTATATTGATTTCTGTTTTCTCATAGTGACATATATGGTCGTACGTGTTTACCACGACAGCATATTTAACGCCTTCACGCGCAGACTAACATTGAAACTAATTCTGGCTCAAAGTTTCCAATTGTGCACACCTAATTACCATTCGGAAAGCCTCTTGCCGGTTTAGTTTGACGGACGATGGTACATGACTGTGTCGTGTCACTGTCCTTCATTAGACGGCCACAGTTTCAACGTTAAGCAATTTACCGACTTTGAGGGCTCTTGGGCCCACCCCTGATAATCCCTTTGCCGCTTATACTCGTATGTAGGCCAGTCAAATTCCGTGCTGCACGAACGAGACTAATGCACGTTGACCGGACGATGAATATCACCAAATACAAGTGTATTCGTATGTGGAACGGACGGAAATCATGCGGAGCCGATACACGAGACAGGCGACAATGCCACTATACAGTGCTCTGCAAGGCCCCATCAAGCATACCGTAATGAGAATTGGATTGCGAATGTGACGCAGCGTGAGTGGCGGTTCTCAATCACTCCTACGGGTCCACATTGACTGTACAATATCGGGTGCTCGGAAACTTAAGAATGAAACAACCAATCCAACCGTAATCTTTCTGACCCCCTACCAGTTGCTGGGTCCGCGTTCAGGCAATGCGTGGCTGCATCTCTCTCCCTCTGACCATTGCTCTACAGACGCTGTGAGTTCTTCGTACTCTACTACAAGCGGTCATGATTCGAATGTAGGTGCTAATGAGCAGGTTATATTCTCCACGCCACGAATGTCTCCAGATCTATATGACTTCTCCAGCTCCCGTGAAGGATGGGTCATACCCTATTGATTCAACGCATGAATCGAGGCATCCATCGAGCCCAATCCTATTTCCCGTCAGATACCAAGCCGATGACGATGGGTATGGCAGTGAAATGCGAAGCATGGATTTTGCTAGAGGTGAAAAGGTGGATCGTTCCTTCCCTTTGGTACAGTAAGTGACCGCCAAGTAGTCCAGCCGCCGTGACTTGACAGTGATCGCACAGACCTTGCATGATGTTCGCCTCTGATGAGGCTAACGCAGAGTGAGTAGCATGTACCTCGCCGTCAAATTCTTGACCATTGTCAGAAACTGTTCGCCCTTGACACCCGCACTCTCTCAGCGTGCCGAGTCCCCAGTCAGGAATGAAACCTACACTGGAAGCAGCGCGTCTAGTACCTCCGCACATGACGACGGACTCGGAAGAGCAGCTACGATCGGCATTGCGGTTGGTGTTGCTGCAGCGTCCTTAGTCCTCTTGACGGGCGGCGCCATATTCTTCTGGAGGAGGATACGACGCTATCACCGTACCGGAACGAGCAATCCCAGAAGTCCCAGGGATAGCACCTCACCCATACTGCCTTTCGCGGCGTCACATACCTCTCATCCCCCTCCGCCATCATCATTGCCGACATACTCCCAACCCAGCGCGCCCAGCTCATACCACGATAGTATACTGTCATCATTGGAGCAGGACAGCAGCGATATCATCGCGCGTCCACAGCTAACCGTCCTGAAGTGGGACAGGCGGAGGCGAAGATAATTTCGGTGTGGGGAGACAATCAAGACCTAACGAAGTAGCTCCATGTTCACGGCGACGCGATCTCTCACCCTACTACGACACCTCTTGTTTCATTTCACCTACCTTAAGCAGTACTACATAGTTTTGCGGTCGCTCCGCTCTAATTGACGGCAATTCAATAATCTATAAGCCCAATGCGAACCGTTGTCACAATCTAGTACCCTTCAAGAGCTCAGCGCTCAACTCAAGGAAAGTCACTTTTAGCTCAAACAAGGGGCCCAGCATTTTTATTTCAGTCCTGTGTGTCAGGGAGTGAGAATCTGTGCTGCCAAGTAGGTGAATGAAGATGAAGATGTTGTGAGTACTGGTGCAGTCGATGAGGAATTCAATGACCGAAAGGCCCACGGAATCCGCACTCTGCTCTTCTTCGATGGAGCCTCAGGATTCTGCAAGGGCATCGTAAGTCATTAATGACACGCATATGTGTAAATCCGAGGGTATAGAATATTAGTGAGATGACGATCAAGCTCTTACGCCTTCACTCCTCTTGTGGCATACCGGACAGCCGTGTTGTATGCGTCTCCGGACATCGTTCTCACTAGACAGAAATGTAATCGTTAGCCTCTATTCACGGCACAGACTCGACTCCAACTTACAACGCAATCTTCCCACTCAAACCTCTCCCCGAAGGTCCAGATATCCCCACACCTCGAAGAACAGGGTCCGGCTGCGGCGGTAGGTTGTCGCCGCCACTGACACACGCCGCATGCACGACATGCCGACACAAGAACAGCATCATCAAGGCCTGGGGCTGCTCCTGCAGCAGTCGAGTACATATCGGACACTTTTCCTTGGCTGCAGCGTCCAAATGAGCGTATTGATCTGACGAAAGGAATGGTAACATACACATGAAGAAGAAACCCCTCGTCTGATTACTCTGCAGCGTCCTGGACAGATCCGAGCTATCGCCATTCAAGATCGTCTGACACCCGTCAAGCAATGAGATTTGCAGTTGGAAATCTTGCAGGATCTTGATGAGCGCTTCCTTGAGTCCTGGGATCTCCAGTCCGTTCTTGACGCGCCGTATAAGTCGAATTGGATTGATCTCGGGACCGACGTTCTCCAAAAGTCCGCGAATGAATGCTGAGGAACGGTTCAGTTTATGACTGACTAAATTGATGGGAGAATTTGCCGTACCAGGTCGACTTTCAGAGTATTTCAATAAATCCTCCCAGAGGTCGTCGTCTGCTTGTTCTTTGGCGAAATCAATTGCCTGGGCACTGATATTAGAATGGAACCATTTTGACGTACACGCGACGAACCTGTCGAACATCACCCAGCCGCTCTATGATGAGCGTCAATGCCTGCTTGTTGTTGCCCATGCGACCAAGAAGATACACCATCTCTGGCACCAAGTCCTTCTCCTGGCACACACGATATGCCTAGAACCAGTGTGAGCCCCAGTTCGACAAGAACGCCGACTTATGCTTACTCTTTCCAGGCTGTAGTCGGTGCTGGCACGTAGAAAGTCGATGAGTCTCGGACGGGCGTACTCAGAATACAATTGCAGCTATTGCACCGGATAGTCAGCCTATGAACCAGAAGACTGAATATAAACTACCAAGTCATTCGCATCATGAGCGATCAGTTGAGGATCCTTCGTAAACAGCGCATCCAGATACAAGAACAGATATCTCGGCTGCGCTCGTAATTGCGGGACAACTCTCTGTATCTGCAAAGGCGACAAAACCTCAGTATGCATACATGAATGTCAGAATTGAGAACCCACTGGTATCGAATGCATGTTATCGACCAACAACTGTATGGCGTCACTCTTCCCTTCATCGACCACCTCGCCTGCTTCCTCCCTTTTCCGCATGAGCTCGTGGTCGAATTCAACCAAGAGCAGGACCTGATCCTGGACATCGGTGAACAGGTTGTGCTCCCGAATGATCTCTATGACGTTGGGACGACGAAGGCGAAGGAAGTACGTGAGTGCTTTTCCATGTTGGCGGTTGGCAGTGTACCTGTTGACCAGAAGTGAGTACCATGTTCAATGGGAAACCCTAGCGCAAAGGAGAAACGTACAACTCTGCTAGACACTCCATGAGGATCTTTGTGCCAGGGGATGAGGAAGAGGAAAGAGTCGTAGAAGTGGATGCTTGCTTGTCCAGTTCTGAGCGAACAGCGACAATCACAGCTGCTATGTCGTAGATATCCTTGGGCCATTCCTTGATGGTATCGTACAGAGCCTACATTCACTCTCTCAAGACCGAAACGGTGGCAGTGAATGGAGGAAAGGAACTTACGTGGCGGTCATGGGTAAGGAAGTAGGCTAGAATCATCTCATAGACCAAATGATCAAGTTGCGGATGTTCCGTGGGTATATAGGGTATGATGACCTTGAGGGTCAATCAGTACATGAATGTGCATGGCGAGAGCGAGAGAATAATGAGCTAACCTGTAACTGCCTCTTCTCCGCAAAGACAAAGATCCAGTCTTCCCATCGCTTCGGATTACTCCCACAAACTTTGGGACACAGCTTGGCCGCTTTCGCATACTCGCCTGGTATGATTGTTAGCAACCAAATTTTGAAGGGATAAAGCACCCTACCATCGTTGACCAGATGCTCGATATACCGTTGCCCGATTTGCGTGGCAGTCAATCCGTCGCCGTTCTCTTGAACCGACTCCCCGCTCGCTTCGATCGCTTCAAGCTCATCAAGCGCCTCCTCGTAGCGCTTCCGTTCGACCAGCCAACTGACGTGGTCCCTCCTGTCCCTTGGTCTGACCAAGATGAGGTCCCTCGGACTCAAAACAACGTAACACTTGCCCTCATCACCGGCAGAGTCATCTGTTGGCACCTCCCGTAGCACATAGTCATTACATCCCCATGATTCATAACTGGTCACGCTGAGCGCATCCGCGGCAAGCTCTTCACCTGAACGCGAGATGATACGCAGTTCGGGTCGGTCGGCGACTTTGCGTGCTTGTTTGATCCGATCTTCGGTCCTCTCGTCACGGAAGGAAGTATCGGGCGGGCTGTAGGCTAGTATGAGGAGGGACGATGGCGTCGATGATGTTGCGTTTGCTGAGGGAGAATGGGAGTGTGCAGAGCTGCCGTCTGGGCGCGGCATGGAGGTTGTCTGCATAGGATGGGGGAGAATGCCGGCTATCATGCAGTCCAGTTGGAAGACGGCAGTGATCTCGACGAGTAAAGGAGGAAGGTTAGCTGTTGAGGCAGTGGTGGTGGTTCGCGGCCTGGCGCGAATTCGAGCGACCTTGATGTGGTCGGCCCAGGAAATCAGGAGGGTAGAGTCGTCCTGCCATTGTAAGGTACATTTGAAGAGGTCAGCCCGGGGACTGTCGACTGGCCGGTCAATGAATGTTATTCGCGTCTGAGAAACTGTGTCGTATATTTTGACGCCCTGTCCCAGCCTTAGACATCGTCTTCAGTTGTGTGATATCAAGCTCACCAAGTCGTTCGCCCATGCAATGAGTCGGCCACGCCAACGAACCTGCCATATAGGTCCCTCGCCTACATGAAGCACGCTGTCATTATGCCCCAGCCAGCCTTTCTCGCGTAGCATGAGCGAGCCAGCCTGGCCACCGCAGACAAAGGCACGCGTAGATTTCTTGGCAAAGTTCGGTTCCAAGGCTATGGTCTTCATGGGCCGCTTGAGGTCGAAATGATACGACTCTTTAGACGTCAAAGATATGATGATAACCTGGCCTGTCGAATGCTCTAGACAGAATGGGCTACAAGACAGGGCGTAGCGTACCGTCCATAGATGCCGTGGCAATCCAATCTCCGGTCTCGTCAACGCATATGTCCACAACTGAAGCTTGATGCGGCTTGTATGACTTGGTGCGCTTGCCTGTCAAGTCAAGGAGATGGATGAAGCCAGCGTCGGTGCCCAGGACCTTACTTGCCAAATGTAAGAGGGTGACCAAATGTCGAAACAGGACTCACCATCGTCTTGCTGTTCGTGATGGCCAGCGCCGACGCGGAATCCTTCCTCTTCTTCGGATTGGCGGGATCTATCCTGAACGACTCCTGGACAAAGCCTGCAATTCGTTCGTATTTCAGCGCCGGCTCTTCGTCGTCGTCGTCGTCGTATTCCTCCTCGTCGTCGTCGCTCTCGCCTTGGTCGTCCTGACTCTCGCCATCCTCTTCGTCGGTTGTGCGGTCCTCGCCTTCGGAAGACGTTGCTTGAGTGGGGCTGTCTGACAGCACTGCTTCGTCCTTCTCCTCGCCGCTGCCGTTGGCAGCATTGGCGCCGTCTGCGCTCATGACCACAAGAGCTATGGATGAATGGAGTGACGAGCCAAGGGCCGATCCCCGAATGGGACCCACATCATAAATTCCGCGTAAGGAAATGCCGCCATTGCCCACTGAGGCATCCGGCCGCCTTGCCGCCGACCTTACCTGAGACTGCAAATTGGCAATCTCAAACTGGCTGCAAATGGAACACACTCAGGTGAGATTCACAATATGTGAATCTATACACACAGATACATGCCTGAATAAGACAAAGGGTAATCACCAGTAGCTGTGAGCCTGTGGCAACTCCTGATTCATCGTGGTTCAATTCATATGGTTTCGCCTGTATACACTTGTGCGCGGTCGAAGTCCGAAGGCGAATGCGATAAAGCTTACAGGAATGTTGTCAGCGAACGCACTTAGATAAAAGCTGGTCTACAGAGCGTATTACGGATCAGAGGGCATACAGTAGGCTGTATAGAAGTCGACAGGGAGGAATGACTTGTTGTGAACATGTTGTAAGATGCTCAGCAAGGTTACAAAAAGATAAATCTCATGCACATGTAATCCCTTCGGCCGTGTGAAATTGTGTGAAGGGGGCGCAATCCACTACTGCGCGCGTTGCAAGCAGGCGCCATGTCCTATGACTTCTTCCATTTGACCACTCTCAATGATACACAGATAATGTCAATGGTCCTGTAGCGCAGGTGTAGTCCAGAACATCTATAACAGCAGGCATATACAAGCCATATCGCCATAACATGGAGACCGGGAGGAAATGTTGTGTTATTGGGCGTGGGCATATGATACAGCATGCGGCATAGTGGGTGACAGTAGTGCAAGGCAAGATCCCCAGAGAGCGTTTACTTCTCGGGGTTGGGGTTCCTAGAAGGAGGGAGATCGTCAGTACAAGTGCGGATACGAAAAGGCAAAGATTAGAGAGAGTCAGATAGGAGCGAAAGACGTTAGATGCTTGTTTGTCAACATGGTAGTTTCAGTGTGAACTATGCGTGATAATTTTGTTCATCATCCAATGGTAGCACGGGCGCGTATACCAAGGAGGGGAGGCGGGTTGGGGATGGTGACTCACATTCGTCGCTTGCCTCCCGGTAGTGTGGTCACGTTGACGAAACTGGATACATCGTCAGCATCGCAGGCGACAGCGCCCAGCAGAACGTCGCTACTTACCGGCGGTTGTACAAGACTCTCTTCTTAGCCCGGCCCTTGGGTGTTTTCTTCTTCTCCTGCGCCTCGACTTTGGGAGTCTGCGACTTGACTTTTCCAGCACGAGCGAGGGATCCGTGAACTAGACGCCGACGATGAGCATGACGGTGGAGGCGGCGCCGGCGGCGACGAGGGACAGACCTTTGCCCATATTTTCTTGATGAGGTGACAACGAGGCTCAGCAAAAACGATAGGGATAAGCGGTGGGAACACAGCTGTACAGTTGTACCCGGCAACCCGGCGTGACTAAGCTTTGCAAGCAATTCCCACGCTACATACCTTATCTTTTTGTGGCGCATACTTATGGGCCGATTAACATGAAATGTGAATGTCCACCAGGCGTCTCATAGTTCGTCCACTCAGTCCAATCAGTCCATTCAAAATCGCTGGTGAAGAATGTCTTCTCTGTGACACAATGTGTACGCGCGCCTTCGTCGCTCTCGTCGGTCCAATGAAACTACATCGACATTCATCCATGTACATATGTGCCAAGCCTTTTCAACAAGGGATATTGATAAGTACATATCATCATCATGGGGTCGGCGCACGCAGGCGGGATGTCTTACTGACAGTGGCTGTATACTGTACTACTATCGCGCAAATAGGCTGGCGAAGAATCATCATAATTCATGTTATACATATCCCCGAATGACCCTTATTCAACGAGGAACTGTTTTACACGAGCATACCACTATCAAGACAAAGTAAGCCTCTTGTGCCCCGGAGAAGGAGTAGAGACAACATACGCGATACCTGCGGTCTGCAGTGTGGAGATGAAACCACAAATCATCGCAGACACGGCGACACGGGCGATCACCTTCGTCTTGGAAGGCGCGAGTGCACTGAGCACACCGATCTGGATACCAAGAGATCCAAGGTTGGCGAACCCGCAAAGCGCGTAAGACGCGATGGTGTAGGCACGGTCGGTTAGGGCGTCATCGCTAGCCATCAAAGCTTGGAGATCAAGGTAGGCAGCGAACTCGTTGGCGACTAGCTTGGTGGCAACGAGGCGGGACACCTTGAGAATCTCGGCGCGGGGAACACCAAGGAAAAAGATGACGGGGTAGAAGACGTAGCCGATGATGAGTTGGAGAGTCAGTTGGTGAATGCCAAAGCCGCGACCAATCCAAGTGAGGAGACCGTTGGTGCTAATGATGTGGCATGAGATTGGAGGCGGCGCAAATGTATAGTTTCACTTACGCGGCGACTAGGGCCAGGACAGTCAACACATTGGTCCTTAACGAGATGGTCAGTCCGACCGTACCACGCGCCCGAGTGAATTGAACCTTACAAGATTTGTCCAGCGACAATAAGACCGAATACAGCTCCTTGACTGAAAGCATGCAAAGCGTTTGACTGACCGGGCAAGTTCATTAACTGCAAACAGATAAGGAATGGTACCACATACGGGTTTCTGAGCTTTCGTCTCGCCTCGGTCGATGACAATATGTCCCAGGGTAACAGGAACGTCGACCTCAGGCTTGCGTATCTTGGAGATGGCGATGGATGCAGGGATACTCATAACGGAGGAAGTGACCAGGTTCTGCGGTGGAACGCCCAATCCAATGTAAGCCGACATCACAGAGCCGGCGATTGTGGAGAAACCGGATGTCATAGTCAGATCTGAAGCGCCACATGTGAGACAAGAGCCCGACAATGGTTAGCTGGCTGTACGTACGTATTTCCGACTCGGTCATCAAGTCCACATAGGGCTTGACCAAACAGGCGGATTCTCCTTGACCGATCCAAGGAGATGAGGCAGCGACAACAGCTTCTGCGCCAGAGACGTTCATGATCTTGAAGAAGAACCAAGCGCTGTGTGGTACGTGAATTTGTTGGCTTGGACTACGAGTCAAAAGCACTCACAAATTCTTCAGGATCCACTGCATGACGCCAATGTAATACATCATCTGCACAAAGGCAACGAAGAAGATGATAGCGCCCAACTAAAGAGAAGTGAATGTTCAGAACGTTGAGTTTGCTCATCCGCTGGCACTACGAACAGTATTGACGAAGAACCAGTGCTTGGCAGTGGTCGCCGCATCGAAGAAGAATCCGGAACCGGCGTTCGCTTGCTCGAGGAAATCTGCGGCGAGAGTAGCAATCCATTTAAAGATGCTGAAACCGGCACCACTCTTGAGCACGAAGAGGGCAATGGCCTGTTGGGCGAAGAGACCAACAATGACGGTGGGCCTTACGAGACTAGTCAGTTCTTCTGCTGGTATGAATATACAAAAACCCGCACCATGGAATAGCAGATCGGCGGCTGGAAGAGAGGAAGAAGCAGAATTGGAAGAGGAAGAGACCAAGCACAGATATGGCACGATCACCATAAGACGAGTTCTGCAATCCGTTCAGTCCCTGCAGCACGAAATGCAAGGAGGAAAGAACGAACTCCTTGCAGCTTGAAACCGAATGCGGAGCCGAAGATGATGGCCAGAAGGCATAACCAGCCCACTCCCAACCTGAACATGCGCGGGAGCTTGTACCATGGGTCCTGAACGAGAGGATACCAAACAGCTGCGACTGGCTTGGAGACGACTCGGTTGGGGATGAAGCGGAACGCGATGACGCTGAAGAATCATGAATGAATAGACACCTCGGTTAGATCATGGGCAGGTCACGTACAGGATGAAAAAGCAGGCAAAAAGCGTTTCTAATCATAACTCAATCGCAAGAACTTCATTTGACAGCATGGATTCACTCACGAACGATCCTTTGAATGTCCAAATTCAATATACACGACTTCATGGGAAGGGAGATATCAGCTCACCAGCGATGGCGCGTAGCCTTGAGGACGATCGAACTTATCCACCAGCCGAGGATGACCAGGGCCACAGCAGCCAAAATGAACGGGCGGAAGCGCTGATAGAAGGTGCGCTTTTTCTCGCCGTCCTCTGTTTGCCCATCCTCCTCCGTCGCATGATGGACGACCTCGGGATCACGGGCGGCCTTCTTCTCGTCGATAGAGGCATCGCTCGAGGTCTTGCGCTCAGTGAGCGTCGGCGCCTGCTCGACGGGCGAGGCGAAGGGATGGGACTCTGCGCGAGGGCTGGAATCGGCCATGGCAGGACAGCGACAGCGACAGCGAGGGCCGGGGGCTGAAGACGGCACCAGCAATTTTTGACGGGTATTTAAAGAGCAGTGCTTGAATGGATCGCACCGCGTGGTTTGCAGATCGGGATCCATCAAGCCCCATGTGCCTAGACAGTGCCACCACTCGATAAGAGAAGGATCACGATGACATGTCTACGTTTCGACGTGTACATACCCACTTTGCCAGCGTGCGATAGGCTGGGCGCGCCTTATGGTACGACGATAACAACCGGGCAAATCCATACATTATGCCATGCGCTACCTGTCACCGCCTCCGTAGGTCCAGGTGTAACACTTGCTACCTCTTGGCGTTCAAATATGTGCTCCTGTGCACCCAATGATACGATAAATAGGCTGATGTGCTCGCGTGCTTCACGATAGGCGGACGTCAACGGAGTTTCCCTACACCTTGAGCGCTCTGATCGACTTCCCACTGGCGATGGCGACCCACTCTCCGGTCACGGTGGAGAACCCACTATTCATCGACATGCCCTTGATAAGAGGCGACCAAGCGAGATTTGTGATCTGACTGGGCGCGGTGTAGGCCATATACGGTTCGGTGACTATCCGCTTCTTCACGTCCGGTCTCGGAGAGTTTAAACGTGATCCTGCACTGCGAGGCGATGCTCCCGGCTGTGTGTAGTTCGCCAAATCCCAAAGAAGTAGCTGGCAATCATCCGCTAAGGAGTAGTGAATATCCACAAGTGCGGTGACGACGTTTTGACATACCAGCTGTGGCAAGCAGAGGACGCTCCGCAGATCCCCATCCCAAGGCGTTGATAGGTGCATGATGTGCCTTGAGCTCAATCACCGGCTGCCCCGGGCTCCGCATATCAAGTATCTGAACCTCAGATCCATCCATGTGAAAAGTGGACATGTAGTTAGAGTCCGACGGATTGAATGCGATCCTTAACAATGGAGATGTCGGAGGACGGGCGGACGAGGAAGGGGAGACAGAGGGTACCGGGACGTTCTTTGGAGCGGGCGTCTCGTATAAGATGGTGGAATGCTCAAGGCTCCTCAGATCAAACGCGCGAAGGCTGCCATCGGCGCCGACAGAAACGAATATGTCAGTTGAGTTGGGAAGCCAGGCAACGTCGTAGACTTCGCGGTCGTGCGCGATGAGTTGCGTAACCGCTGCGGCGGTGTCGATGTTCCAGACCGTGCAGGTCGTGTCGATGGACGATGTGACGATGAGACTGGGGACCTTCTCGTTCCATGAAAAGTTGGTCAACGGCGCCCCCGTCGACTGATTCTGGACCTTAGATTGCTGTGAAACATTAGGTTCAGCCTATGCAGAATATTCGGCGTGCACGCACCCCAGACAACGCCGTCTTCAGCGACAGGTTGTGTGTTATTGGTGCGCTCTGTCTTCCCACGTAGCCCGACATCTGGGAGCCGGTATCACTGGCGTACTCCCATATCCTCAATGCGTCACCCGTCGTCGCCAGCAGCTCCGTCGATGCCGACTTGTTCGTCCACGCGTGGTTCGCCGCCGCTGCTGGCTGCCACTGCAGGCTTGTGGCGGGGTATCCATGGGCAACTTCGCAGAGAGTCGCAAAGTCAGGGTAGTCAGTGTAGTCGTCCTCGACAAGTACGCGCTCGTCCTGCAGCCCGACGATGGCGATGCGATTGTTGTAGTTCTCCACGAATGAAGCGATTCCGAGGCGATATGCAGATCGCGGCCACAGCTGTTGACCTGGCGCGGGCGTCTTGCACCAATCCAGACTGTGCACGGGCCCTGTAGCTGATTATTACGACGGACCGGTAGGATATGAGCGCAACGTACAGGGCGCCTCGTATTGTAGAAAAGTGGTTTGGGGCATCTCGTTGCCAGTTCGATGTTAAATGCTCATGAATGGTTGAGTCGATGATGTGCGTCACACGCGTTACGATGCTCAGAACCTCTCAGAATCTCGCACTCGTGGGGTTTTGCGTAAGAGGTTGCAAGTAAAATTACATCTTAAATATTACATCGAAAATACATAAGGACTAGAATATATAGATAGTAGTATATACAGCTTTGCGTTCTACACTTTGTAGATTACTTCATGGATCATTCAGACGCGTCCCTTGCCGCCGCGCGCGTACGACTTCTTCATGTCATCGTATCCGACAGTACCTTCGTGCTCGTACAATTGTGGTAGGTCTGGCACGTTCATCCTGAAGATGTGCCTTTTGATGTTGTGGGGTAGCGCCTTGAGCTGATACGCCGCATGGATGTGTGACGGGACACTGAACACTAAGGTTGGACGCCACATCAGTAACGTCGCGCCTATTGCCTATCACTCGACTAACCTTGGTCAAGTTCCTCAAGAGACAGCGACTTGGTTTCCGGCACAAAGAACAAGACCGCGAAGAAGCCAAAGATGCTGTTGGAGACAATCAGCATCTACCGAGACCCAGCAGTTGCTGTACTCACTTCCACGCTGTGTACCATCCGAATGCGCCTTGTGGTTTGAAGGCGCCCAACAGCCGCGGGAATGTTATGGAAACAACAAAGTTACTGGTAAATTGGTGAGTGGTCTGTCTTATTGAACTCATCGGGATACTCACAAGAACCATAGAACGGCCTGAAAGAGACGTGAATTAGATTTTTGAGAAGTTTGACGATCGTAATACTCACAGTGGCAAACGACATTCCAACATCACGGACGTACAAAGGGAACGCCTCGGCTGAGTACTGTAAACAAGATCAGATCAGCACCAATAGCATCGAGCGCCGAGAAGACATACGGTAAACGGAACGGGTCCTTCTCCGGGAGAGTAACATGCAGTGAATAGATAGATTCCTAGGGCCACAACGGCGATGCGCGCTTGGCCGGCTGATTCGGGGATCCAGCTGTACAATTTCGGGGGAGAGTGGTCAGATAGGTGCTCAAATCAGACGAGCGAGAGACCCACAAGGCGAATCCGGTCATAAGAAGGAACAGGGCCATTAAAGGGAAAGTCGTAAGTAGCAAATTGCGCCGACCGAAAGTGTCGATAGTGTAGATTGCGGGGAACGCGAAGACCCAGTTCACCATGCCGAAGCCCCATGAGGCCAAAAGAGCTTGGGTGTTGCTGAAGTTCGCTTGTGTAAAGATGTTGGACTGCGAAGTAATGAGATACGAGGAATTTAGCGTGTGGGACGCGACATACGGAGTAGTAGGCGATGACGTTGATGCCACAGCTGCAGGAAGGATTAGTTCACCGTCTTGTGCTTCACGCATTGCGCACTCACAATTGTTGCCTGGGATGAGAGTCAGCATGAAGATTTGACGCCAGACAAAGATGAACACGCACATAAACATAACAATGAAGGAAGCCAGTGCCGCCCGACGATTGCGAGGAATGCTGAACAACTCAATGAACTTGCTCCGCTTGCGGTCGATTTCCTTCTCGGCCTCCAAAAGGACGTGGATGTAATACAAGTCTCGGGCGGCCTGTACGGGGCTATGACGCAGTCTTGCAAGAGAGTTGTATGCATCACGGTAGCGGCCCTTGCTGATATACCAGCGAGGTGATTCCGGACACAAAAAGACTTGAACTACGATGAACAAGGCGGGAACACCAGCCTGACGATGGGATCAGTTATTGCAGTCCTCAGCGCAACATGGTATGACTGACACTTCCAAGCATGAGTCTCCAGTTGAGGCCCGTGATATTGTGAGTGTCTTTGACGTGGTAGAACGCCAAATCGGCGACGAAGCCAAGCATTATACCAAATGCAGTCCAGGTCTGCCACATCATCACCAGAGCTCCACGAATTGGGGGCGGCGCGCCTAAGTAATCAATGTCAGGACACCACAGTAGGAGTGGGACATGGTACACACATTCAGCTGCATACACAGGCACAGTGGCGCTTTTCGGCCCAATACCCAGACCCAAGACGAAGCGGGCAGCGAAGAGATGAGGCCAAGAGTTTGTGAATCCTTGCCATATACAAGTGAGGAAGGAGAACAGGGCAGTGATAAAGATTGTCCCGCGGCGACCGAATTGCTTATTCAGCTACGCAAAGCGATCAGAAGGAGACTGCAGGCACAAGGGAAGGGACATACTGGACCGGTTAACCAACATCCCAATACAGCGCAGCAGAGCTAGAACGATGAATCATGAGAAGAGAAGGGACCTGAAGTCGAGTATGACTTACATATGGTGCAGAATTGACCAAGCCCAATAACCACTGGTTGTTGCCTGTAGTGTCCGCGTTGGGATCTATTCCAAACTGCGCGGGAAAGAATAACTGAGCGCCGTTGATGACACTTTCGTCCATCTGAAGATGTTCATTCAGCGCGAACACGCATTGCACAAGACAAGTACTCACTCCTTGGACCGCTGCAGCAAGCGAGCACAGAACGACGAGATAGTACAACATCTTCGGCTGGTCCCACCGATGGGTGATCTCGCGCCTCAGGATATTCCTATCCGCGTCGTCGAGCATCGGTAGTGTCTCGAATGCAAGTGGGTCTTGGGCGATCAAAGCGCCCTTCTGCAACTCTTCGGAGAGGTCCTCCAAGTCATACTGCTTGGCGAAGTCGCGCGCGCTTTGCGTGAGCTCATCGTGAGACAGGCCGGCGAGAGGATTGGCGAGCTTCGCGTTGATCTGATCAGCAGAGGTAGGTGTGGCCTCGCGGGTAGTAGTGTTTTCGTGAAATTCGTCAGATACGCGTTTCTCCGCAGATGGTTTCTCCACGACGGTCGCCATTCTGGGGTAGGCGGGGGTAGTGATAGGGTGAAGAAGTGTACAACCGAACTATGTTCGGAAGCCATCTTATACGATCCTAAAATATTTTCGACGTCAGTGGGGCTTGCCTTTGCAGGATCCGGAATAATGGAAAAACGGTTGATGCTAGAAAGTACCGTGGTACCGTGTACGTTTCGGACAACAGGGACCGACCACGAGAGCCCCACCTCGGTGTGCTATCGCTTGCGGCCATGACGCATAGTTCGCTTCCATCGCAAATTCATCGCCGACGCCTGAGGGTGAAATGGGTCAGTTTCTGCGACCTCTTGTATCTCGAATTTCAGCATGTCAGCGGCCAAGATGAGTGTATACACCCAGAATCACACTCGGCGGTACGCAGCCAAAGGTCAACAACTCGACATCAAGATCAGAAGAAACAGTTCTTTGCCAAGTCCACCACAAACGAGTATCACGGTGATGACAATCATCAGTGACCCACGTTGACTCCATATAGAACTTGATGCTCCAATGTTGCCTGCCTGAGGCGGGAAGTTCTATGGAGGAAGGGACCACGTCGTTGAGTCGGGATGACGTGAGCAGCCGCACATCGGCTCGGGTATAACAATTTCCGCCGACCGGCCAAAGCGTGGGAAGTGTGCGCATCAGTTGAACTTAATTGCGCCACATCAAGGTCACACATGGATAGCAGCAGCATTCAAATAATATAAGAGCAACAAGAGCAGGTCGTACAAGTACAGTGCAAGAGTGTCCGGACAAGTAAGTAATATACACGAAGGTCGACGTATGATGGCAACATTTCGGGCGTCGACGTTGGGAGGCCTGTAAGCGACGAGCAGATTCGACTGGAGAGGTTGGAGGTATGTCGAGGGGTTTTTGGTAATGATGTGAGGCGGCGTCGAGGAGGGTGAAGAAGCCAGATGAAAGGAAGGATAAGGGAAGGAATAAGATAATGTAAAGGAGCAGCGCGAACGAAATATGGAGCGATGGGAAATGAAGACTAGGGGTGGGAAGACGAATGATGGTCGATGTCGGTCGAGTTGCCTATCCAGAAGATTCGACCATCGAGATGGAACCGCATTGTTCGCAGAAACTCCACATTGTTCGTTGTCCGTTGAGTCCAGGCGCGCAGGCGACCTTGAGTTTGGGGATTTGCGAGCAGCCCGTGCTAACGTTGGGGAAGGGCGTAAGCGTCGAGTGCAAGAATGGACGAAGGAGAACACCGCAGCTGAACAAAACGTTAGACCTACCCATGGTGAGTGAAGTTGTTCCCGGGCTGCATGAGGGCGACAGGAACTGGAGAGTGAGCAGAGGGGTCAGCGGGGGAAGCGGCGTTGCTGAAGAATGGGTTAGGACGATTGTTGTCGAAGGTTGGGTAGCAGGCTGGTAAGACTTTGACATTAAACAAGGTCACGTGCAAAAGGGGTCGAGACTCACGAGAATCTTCATAGTCGTCGGACGATGCTGAGCTGGCATCCGAGGAGGCGCGGATGTGATACGAGGAGTACGTAGAGTCTGCGTCAGTCATGACCACGTCGGAGTCCAGCTCGGCATAGTTGGGGAAGGGGACGAGCTCGAGCTTGAGCTGTTTCGCATCCTGCGCATACCGGGGTCAATATACACGGTCCAAGCAGCGGATACGAGGGCGCGTCTACCTTGCAGTGCGCGTCGCCAGCGTCGTCGAACTTTCTTTTCATGGCCATGTTGCAGACAAGGGGCGATGCGGGGCCAGGTGAGAAAGTTTAGACCAAGTGGTGGGAACTGGAAGGAAGCAAAGACGGGAGCGCGGGTTGCCAAATGTCATCGCGCGAGTATATATCGCCGATGATGCCGAGATGCCGCCAATGCCCCCTCTGCCAATCTGAGGCAAGCAACGAGATTGAGGGTGTTGCTGACATAATATATGGATTGTTCAACATTCTTCAATTTCTTGATTGGTAAACATGCAGCTGCCGTCCGCCATCTCTCCGAGATTCTGATGTTCGTTTCGTACTTGTCGAATGGAGAATTGGTCTCGGTCAGTCAGGCAAAGCAGGACTTTGGCCCGGTCCCATTATGAAATGCCGGTCTGTTTGCCGACGGCATCAGTTTGACCGCTTTTGGCGTGCTGCTGCTGTTTGACACGCTCTCCTGAGCAACGACCACGACGGAGATGGATGCGGATC
Organism: Strobilurus stephanocystis; assembly: GCA_019915075.1. Lineage (NCBI taxonomy): Eukaryota > Fungi > Basidiomycota > Agaricomycetes > Agaricales > Physalacriaceae > Strobilurus > Strobilurus stephanocystis. The sequence continues at coordinate 543,102 of JAHLMI010000004.1, forward strand.
GCATATGGAATGGCCTTCTCGATTACCTCGCAGACAAGCTGCCTGGTCCCATATATGCAGTCCTCATCTCCGCCCTCTCACATGGTCTCGCATTCGCGCAAGCAGTGTACACACTCACCGCCACATTGCTCGCCAAAAACCCTGCCGAGTGGGACACACAAACCGTCTTACCACCTCTCGTCGCCCTCACGCTATCCTATCTCGCGCTCATGAGTGCATATCGCACCGCCACCTGGATGTTTCGCACCGGGTTCTTCTTTGTCAAATGGGGGATCATCTTCGGAGGACTCATCGCCCTCGCGGCGTACGTTACGGGCACACAACAAGCGAGTAATTCAGGTGGATCATCATCATCTGGCTTGTGGGGTCTAGCTTTCGATATGATGAACGGCGCCAACCAACCTCGGACCACACCATCGGGGCGTAATCTACCCAAGCGACCCCGCGTTTGGGAGTCGTTTGACCGACATCGTGCGTGGAACCAGGATCGCAATCAGCCGAAAGTCGGTGAACAGCTTGATGCGCGGAGTATCATCAGTTCCATTACAGAGTGGTGGGACCGGGCAAAGGACATGGTGGCGGAACCAGTCCAGGGAGAGGGAGATGGCAAAGTCGGGTCAGGGAAGACGTCGATTCCGCGTTGATTATGGGAACAAAGGTCGTTTGTTGCATTTTGTATCTCTTAGCACACGAAGGACGGCGGAAATGGTGAATAAATATGTACATATGATTGCCAACATCTACTTAGCATTGTTAGCATTGTTGAACTTGTAGCTTTGATGCAATTCAGCAAGGTTAGCAGCAATTATCATAGAACTTACTTGGCTATACGAGCGAGCTGAGCGAGACCACTCAGTCCTACGAAGAAGTTGACCTAAGGAAAGATTTAGCCTGGATCCAAGCGTCAACCAATAAACATACACCAGCAAGACTGTAATTGACTGGTGTAATCACGAATGACCACCGCACCCAGATGAATCCGGTCGCCGTCAACGCTACCAGCATGGCCCGTCAGCATCATCCCCAACAAAAGTACATACCCCGAGCACGCACCCAAGTTCTGCGCGACGCTCAACTTCTCAGGGGGGCGGTTCATATCCTTCAAGCCAGCCGCCACCAGTCCCCACTTCATGAACGGTCCCCAGAAGAAGACAGTCTTGGGCCCTGCAATACATGTTTCGTTGAAGCTGGAACCGAAGAGCGTACGATAAAGAACGGGGAAGCGTACCGGCCGGGTGGTTGATGAAAGCCTGTAGTTTGGACGTCGCGGCGCTGCTAGCGGGAGCGGACATCGTGGTGACAAGCGAAGATGTGTGGGACAATCAGCGGCGTTTGACAGTATCATCGGTGTAGGGTAGAGTGGGCTGACTCAACGAGCTTACCCTTCTCTTGCAGCCTCTTAATCATGATACAATCTCATTGAATTGTCCTTCCTGATCAGACATGGTGGATCAATCAACGCAGGGCGGGGTTGGTGTCGAAGTGAAAAGTGTGAGGACGTCGGCTTCGCGTCGATTTGAGAGCGCAGGTTGATGTTGCTAATTCAGTTTCTTAGCACACGAAGGACGGCGAAAATGGCGAATATATGTATAGACAAGTTGGCAACGTCTAGTTTTATGACGGGTTGTTGAACTTGTAGCTGTAGTGCACTTTAGCGATGCTTGGAGTAGTTGACGAAGAACGTACTTGGCAATACGACCCAGCTGAGTGAGACCGCTCAATCCAACAAAGAAGTTAACCTGGATGGGGGAGTCAGTCTAGATCCAAGCGCCAATCAAGAAACATACGCCGGCAAGACTGTAGTTGACTGGTGTGATCACGAACGAGTATCGCACCCAAATGAATCCGGTCGCCGTCAGCGCTAACGGCATATTTCGTCAGTATCGTCCCCCACAATAGTTACACCCGAACACGCACCCAAGTTTTGCGAAAGACTCAGCTTCTCGGCCGGGCGGCCCAGATCCTTCAGGCCAGCAGCGACAAGTCCCCACTTCATCATCGGTCCCCAGAAGAAGACCGTTTTGGGCCCTGAAAGTAAGATTTCGGTGGAATCGAGAGCGCACACGATAAAGAGCGGAAGCGCGTACCGGCCGGATGGTTCAGGAAGGCCTGAAATTTAGAGGTGGCAGCGCTGGTAGCGGGGGCGGACATCGTAGTGACAAACGAAAGGGATGTGAGGCAAAGCAACGGCGGCTACTTGACCGTTCGAAATAAGGTACTTGGGATCTGCTGACTCAGCCAGGGTGCCCTCATTACAACTTACACACTGCAGTCTGCAACGCAGCTGCAGTCTCTCATGTCAGTGGCTTGACTTCGTTGGTTTGAGAAATTATGGACGACGCGTGGCATTATTCTATCGTTGAGATGGGACGGGGTGATAATATACGTAGATGCAGTAATCGTAGGCGCTTCAAGGTGACGCGTGGAATGTCCCAGTATATCATTCCTTCTCAGCTGCTGGCGACGCAGGCGGAGAAGTCTCACTGCCTGGAGGGGGCGGGGGTGGCCCTGTCATTGTACCAATAGCTTCCCACAAGTTGTTCGGCGCCTGGGCCGCCATCGCCTGCTGCTCCTGCTCCAACAACTTCTCCAAATGGTCCTTGTTCTTGGCAATATACGCTTGTTCGTCCCGGTAGTTTTGCTGGGCTTCTTTTCGCTTCGCCTCGAGGTAGGTGGGAGGTATGGTGCCGCCACGGTTCTGCGTGGACCCGGTCAGAAATCTGTTGAGCATGACGAACAAGGCCATACCGAAAGTCCGAACATGGCCCCGAATGGATTCGGCGCGCCCTTCTTTTTCTCCCACTCTTCGATGTGCTTCTGCTTGCCTTCTGCCTCTTTCTTCGCGTACTCTAAAGGAATGTCTTTGCCATGATAGGCAGTCAGAATAGGCCGGACGTCGGCGGGTTTGTAGATCGCGATAGCTGGGAATCAGAGTGAGTCCGAGGTTATGTATCCTATATTGAGAACGTACATTCGAGGAATGGTATGAGGGCAACCAGGTTTCGGTCCTGAGGGTCGCCCTTCCATTTGGGCACAACGAGAGCGTTCTCAGGCTGTGCAGATACATGTTCCGGGTCGGTGTCTATCACCACCACTTTGGAGAGGTCACGGTTGAGATATGACAAGTCTTTCACTATCTTGCCGTTGATGGAGCGAGTGGCTTCACGGTGCAGGCGGTGGGTGATGTAGAAGTTGTACTTGTCGAGTTTGTTGAGGATGGGTTCGGCAGTGAAAGGATGTTGAGTTGTGAAGACAACGACCTCGTAGAACTGCGATATGTACGCGAGGAAGTAGTCTACGCCCGGCCGCTTGGCGGTCCGCCAGCCATTTTGGCGCTAGAAATGGGTCAATAGATGGTTCCAGACTGGACAGAGGAATTGGACTCACATCCCAGGTCGACGTTACTAACAAGTCGTCGATGGACAGAACAAGGGTATATGGCTTGCCATGGGGAGGAGGGAAGGGAGGTGGCAGGAGCTCTGGCCATGCGGGTTCACTGAAGTACTGCACAGGAAGTGAACAAACATATCTTGTCCTGCGAAGAAGATTGACGTACCCCGAAGAAGTCCTTGAAGCGTTCCAAGGCTCTGCCCCATCTTGATGACGGAGCGTCCTCAAGGGTCTGTACAAGCGAATCAGCTTCGAGATGAACAGCATAACAGGTAGGCTGCGCACCATTTTTTTCGCCGCCAAATCCTCCGGGGACCATTCCCGGGTCATGTACGCGACTTGACCGCCAAGCAGCATTGCGAGCAATATACCCGACACCCGCCCCATTCTCCGCCGCTGCATCTCGGCCGACGACAGAGAGTCTTTCGATGACCTTGCGCCCGTCCGCTTTCCATCAAAGTCCTCGTCCGCGGGCAGGATATCAAGACTGGGTAGAGGTGTCGGCACGACGGCTGGGGGGTCCTCCGCGGCTGGTGCCTCTTCCTTCACGGGCTGCTCTTTGTTCGGTTTGGGCTGCTTGGAAGGCGGTTTTGTGGCCATACATCGCGCCGCGTATCCGAGGGAACGACGGGCAGCGGGACGAGAGATGACCGCGAACATGACGGTAAGACGGAGTTCACAATTTTTCCTTGTTTGTTCTGGACTGCTCTTAGCCGGCGGCACTAGAACTCGATCTTCATGAAGCTTTGAGGTTCATTACAGCTTCATTACACGCTTCATGCACAGTCCATAGCCTAAGCCTGTCAAATATCGTCCCGTCGCTATTTTGAATATTGGGCAGGATGACCGTCCAGCTCACGCGGCAAATGAACTTCTGGGCACTTTCGTACGAGTTATTCAGCTCTTGATGTTTCCCACTGCGCCTTTGACAATAGACTTTCCCTTGTAACAGTCGGCAACGTTAACAGGGTTGCAGTACGCCTACTGGTATTCCAGCATAAGTTAGTATACAGTAGCATGGCTTGTGATGTGACGCCGAGCAGAAGCTGACTGCAACAGTGGAACTGCGATAGCACGACCATGCATACTCTAGAGGGAAGAAGCAGCCTGAGAATCACTGATAATCACGCTCAACTTTGGATGTAGGACATCTGGGACTTTTCCAAATCATCTAGATATCACTGGTGATTCATGATCAGCAAGGGAAGGCTTGTAACTGTATATGTTGCAATTGACTCTTGAGGATCCTTCGACCATCAGACCCAATTGCAACCCATCTGTATCGTGTGCCACACTGGGTGTCAAGTATTTGAGAAAGAGCAAGGATCTCGAACATCTGTAAGATCATACGCGTTATACAAAGCCACCATGATGATGATAAAACCGCTGGTTTCCATTCTCCAGCAACCCCGTCGTGTTGTTGTAGTTGCCACTGGCTGCTAAATCGTACCCAGGGGGAGCGTTCGAGCGTGTATTGACGTTGGGGGCCTGCCTTATCACAACGTCGACCTTCTGTGAGATGTACGGTTCCGTGGCGCTGACTTCGGAGGGTGTGAAGCCCGGGGCTGTGAATGACGCCAATTGCAGGAAATACTGAATCGATCTCAGCTATGCAACGGAGAAGTGATAAGAGCAAATTGCACGTACATTCAATGACACTTTGTTGAAAATGAAGCTAGGCTTCAGGGAAGACTTGAGCTCGAGCTCCCCATGCAACACTCGCGTATCCTCCTTTGGGTCCTCATTGTCTGACAGCCAGAATATAGCCTTGCCAAAGTCTGTCTGGAAAAGGGTATCGGTTCTCTTTAGTTTGTCTTCCTCCCTGATGACGCTGGCTCCGGTGGTCAATCGCCGCACCAGCGAGAGGTTGATTGCACTTGGAGTCGCAAAAAGATCGAGTGCTTGGGTGTCACTCGATTGAAGAGTCATAATCAAGGGTATAGGCGTTCGGACAGCGTAACATAACTACGCGGCGTGAGCGGGACTGAATGCCTGCGTACTCTTGTTGAAGCTTACTGGTTTTGCTATGGCAAGCTATGCAGGTATCCAGTGTCAGTTCGCGGATCCATCCCATGATATCTCTTACCTACAGTGCATATAACTTCGACGTTTCGCGTACTGAACAACGTTCCATTTATGTTCACAGGCGGTATGACGAGCCAACCCTCCTGGTCGGTTTCGGGCCCAAGCAAAGGCGTTCCTTCTTGATAGGCTAGAAGCCTGAGGGGCGAAGGGGGGCTTGGACATCGATACGGTATGAATGCGAAATAAGGCGATAACCTATATTTACGCAGTCCGTCAATAATGTGGACCAGCCATTATATCATGATGATATTCATGGAAGACTCACGTCTGATTGGGGCGCCAGCGTCTCTTGAACGTGACCACGAACTTGTAATCAATGTACAACGGACTCGCACGCTCGGATAGATTTGGAGGAAGCGGGTACATGGAAGACTTTCCACCGGAGGTCATGGACACTTCGGCAGGGAATGTGAACTTGAAGTTCCAGGAATGCTTCCCAGCTGCCAACTTGTCAGGCCCGGGCCCTGTCGACCAAACCTTCTGCTCTAGATTGAGGAAGACTTGCTCCTCTTGACCGACTGCTATCGTCGCGCCTTTGATCTGTATACAGGGTACTTCACCATCAGTGGCAGCGGACCCAATCTAGGGATCACGTACTGCAACGACTATTTCACGCAACGACTGTTGATCGGGTCTCTCGAGGTCCAGTTCAACGCGCCCAGTGATAGTGTCCATGTGGAAGTAGACCGGAGCTTCGGAAAGTCTGCTGTTCACAAAAAGAGTAGCCCATTTTCTGCCATTGCGCTCTAACGAAAAGGCTAGATCCGGAAATGCAGAATGCACAGGCAGAGTCGATGGAGAGTAACCGGGCAGCTCATTTCCGTCGGCTGGCATCACTGTCATGGTGGTGGTTGTGGACGAAGCGTGGGCGTGTACACTCGCAACCAAAACTGTACTTATGAATGCGCACATTCACAGGCACACGCTAAAGCGCGCGCCGCGTGGACAACAGATGGCAGCTGTCGGGCCAAGGGATTCCGTCACGTTTGGCAGGTCATTATCATTAGTGGCGGTAGGTGCCTAACATATCATAGATGTGAGAGCATATAGCATCATGTCCCAGACAACAGGTATCTCTCCCTCTAGTGCATCATCACTCATAACATAGTATAAACACCTGTCCACCTCCCATACTCAAGATGATTGTTCCATGACTTTGATCGAGGTTAATCGTCTCAACCTTGTCAAGGTCCAGCTCGGGAGGTATCTCCAAGGTGTGGACAATTGCGCTCTCTTCGATCTGGCTGACGTCCGCATCAAGCTCCGGAAACGTGACGAAACGGAGGATCTTCTCGTCCGTTGTCGCATCCTTGTATTCGACCCAAACTGCGTGGCCAAAGTCCACCGCAATCAGCGGCCGACGCTCCTCGCCGTGTTCCTCCACTTCGACGATGGAGCAAATCTCGTATTCGGAGCGGACTCGCCACATGTGGATGGGGTCACCCTGGACAGTCTGGGGTGTAGGAGATCCGGGAGGTGGAGGATAACGAAGGTCCAAGTTTCCCATTGGGACCATAAAGTAGTGCTGCGCAAGGGCATATGTCCTATCGATACTGCCAGGTAGTGTATTTCGCAGAAGTAGGACAGATGAGCTCGCGCGATGGCCCTCGTTCAACTTGGGCCACCATTGCCGTACAAAATGGGCAGATTCCGACGTCCAGGGTGGCAGATGGAAGTCGTTCAAAGGAGATGAGGGAGGCCGAGGAAATGCAAAACTCCTTTTCAACGTGCGAAAGGGAGGCACGCGGCCAGAGATTTCCGGCATCGTGGTTGAAGGTCGCAACGATTGGCGCAATAATGATAAGGGATACATATGCTGAGATGCGCCACCGGCTTCTTGTGAGTGAACAACAAGGATGTCATCAAGAAGGATGCAAGTCCAATTCGACTCAACGGCCTGTTCCGTGGTGAGTTTTGGTTTGAAGATTAACGCAAAAAAGGAATGCAACGTACATGTTGTAGACCTGTATCAATGAAGATGTAGAAAGGTTCATCCCAATCGAGTAACATGTATAGCGCAATTGTGTCTGGATCTGCTCCTGATGTCCCCGATATTTGGACAAAAGACGCTACCGTACGGTTTAGAGGATCCAGCAGGAAGAAGTTCATCACAAGACCGACTGTTCTACAAGTCGTGAGCTGGGAGAAACGTGGAGGCGGGGTTTCGGAGCCATCTGGCGACGGAGGGGGAAAATATAGCTGCACTACGATGAAATCAATGATTTCACTTGAAGGACCGTGGCTAGATGGAATGGATTGAGGAATTGGCAATGGCATCGGAGCATGAATATCACGTACTCCAGATCCGAAGGTTTCTCTGCCATTGCGAAATAAACGCAGCGCTTGCTGAAGTCGACTCGACATTTCCAGAGCTCCCAGTTCAGGCCGAGGGACCATTCGGCAATCTGGGTATCCGAAGGGATATCCCAGCAAATAACTTTGCCCGTTTTGGTTGCACATAGCAGGTAATTCGAGGTTATGGAGCTTATCCAGTCAACGTCGATTTCCTCATGCGGGTGAACGAGCGTTAACATTCGGTACCACCTCTTTGTCCGGCCAGGAATGGTGTCGTCGAAGCAGTCTAAATAATTATTTTGCGGATGTACACCGAGTGGATATGCCGTTTGCAGAGGTCTCGGAATCCTGGTACGCCATTGCTGCTCAATACGATGGGCCTTGTTGACGGCTCGCATGAGCTCCGGAGCAGAGAGGTCGGAGGGCTGGGTGAACCCTCTGAGTGGCAGCGGTCGACAGCGCGCGAGGAGATCATAGGCGAGTTGGCGGTAGACTGGCCGCGTCATTGAGAAATCACGAAAGAATCTGCATGTCTGAAGGCAGCGTGAGTGAGATTGGCCGAGATGGAAGGTCAAAGGCACGACGCCACGCAATTGGGAACCGTAAAGCTAGCACAAGGGGGGCCGCATCAATGTGATATAGCACTGACCAGATGCAATGCATGGACATCGCGTAGATCCATAAATGTGGCAACGAGGAGAAGGATGTCGTACGGCAAAGTATCGAGGGCTATCCGTTCTGTGGCTGGCGAGGGAGGCGACGGCGGCGCAATGTGCAACACAGGATGTCCACCTTTAGAGGGCGATGTAAGTGTCATTGGGACCAATTTTACCGCCAAAAGCAGAGAGCCTGCGAGCAGCCACAGAAACGCCGTGGTGACAAGGAACAGCCAAGGTCAATGTCGTGGTTGGGTGCAAGTGTATGCCATACATATCGACCGGTCGAGCCGTGCCGCCGGATATCCACGTGCAAGTCTCCCTCTAGGCAACAGAATAATTCAGAGAATAGCGTCAACATAATATTCTGTCTATGGCCCATAAATTGTGTATTCCTACAGTGATAATCCTTCTACTAGTATACAAGTCAGTATTATTTATACGCATCCATCATGAAGCATCAGGCGTCGCTATCACTAGCAGCACTGTCGCTCTCGTCGTGGCCCCACACAGCGAAGGTCCTATGTCCCCCCGCTTCGCGCGACCTCGAGCGTCGGCGATGATGGGCGTTCGCCGTAGGCGTCTTCACATCGTCGAGATCCCGATCCCGGGGAATGCGACTCTTTCCACTTGCGCGTTTCGGAGAGTAGAGGTCGTCCCGAGCGCCGCGATGCCCGTTCGTGCTAGGCCCTAACAAAGCGGCATCATCGTTCAAGTCGAATTCGACGCGATGCCGAGGAGAAACGGCTAAATGGGGCTCCGCGCCCCCAGCAAATCTACTGGGAGTTTCGACGCCTGACCGGAGACCGTTTGCTGAGCGAGATCGAGATTTACGACGCCGCTCCTTCTTGAGCGTTGACTGCAGAAGAGCCTGGTGTAACTTGTCCTCCTCCAGTGTCTCGAGGGCCTTCTCCTCTCCGATCTCCTGCGCCTTTGGACTGAGTGCGTTGGGCACCTTTGTCGTCACCTGAAGCTGAGCCTCAGGTGAGGAATCATCTATGTCGAATTTGTCATCGTCATCGTCGCTCTGCCCCTCATCTGAGACTTCATCCTCCTCTTCGTCTTCCAAGGACTCCTCTGGGACGTCGGGCGTCACAGTACGAGACCTCTTGGACCGTTTTTTCCGCTTTGCAGGACCCTCCTCGACGACAACGAACGATTTCTGTCGTTCGCGTTCGTTCCATTTCAGCGTCCGTGAGATGGCATGGAACCAGTCCGTGGATTGTTTATCCGCGCAAACAGTCGGGAACGGATACTTGGATGCGGTCACCTTGATGTGATCTCCCTCTGAAGAGCCCGTTAGACAGAGAAATGCAATGATGGTATAGGAAAACTCCTACGTTTCAATTCAACCCGTCCACGTCCGTCGAAAGATGCCCATGCCGTGCTCCGAGAATTGAAAGGAACACAAATACGCAACTCCATACTATCCGGCAACAACATCGGCCTGAAAGAAAGGGTATGTGGACATATCGGGGTGATCAAGAGAGCAGGTATTTCAGGGTGTACCAGCGATCCACCAGCTGATAGCTATAAGTATGACGGTAAGGCATAATAGCTCGAACATCGACGAGACGTACCGAATACGCCGTTGAACCAGTTGGAGTGGAAACGGTTAGACCGTCGGCCTGCACTGTAGTCATATGATGCTCGTCGCCTGTGGAATGGTCAGCACTCATTTCGAGACAGAAATGAAATCGTTACCAAAAAGCTCCAAGAGACTGACGTAGGGACTTGGACCACGGTCGACGACCAAGTCATTTAAGACCTCGAAGGTCTCCACAGGTCTGGTCGTGAAACACATGATTTCCTTGTCCTTGGCACACTTTCCTCCCTCGTTCATTGCGAATCCACCGTTCCATCCGCCTTCAAGAGCTTCCCATCCGCCTTTTTCGACGTCCTTCATCATGATCTCACCAGTTTCCCCCTTCTTGACAGCTTTGCGACCCCCCTTGCCAGTGTTTGCAACAGCGCGATATACGGTGCATGTAAATCGCATGCGGAGGTTTACACGGATGCCGGAGTCGATGACAGAGTCCATCACGGCTTGATGATCAGCAAAGTCAAAGTTTGTCAGGAAGCCTAGTGAGCCTAAAGCAAAAGGTAGGACGGGTGGGACGATGCGTTGGAAGAGCCATGAGGTGAAGAGGACAGTGCCATCGCCTCCCAGCTGTTTGCAGACCAGTTAGTGTCGCGGCTGCTTCAGTAATGTGGGATCACGCACAGTTACGACAAAGTCGAACAGGTGAGGACTGCGGCTGCACATGTCGCTGGTCCAATAACGCAGTTGACCTTCTTGAGTCTTGAGGTCTACTTCTTCCTTGCTGTTTGTCGTGGAAGAAGACATGGATGCGAGTGACGTGCTACTTGACGTTCGCCTACGGGGGAAGGGGACGAAAAGCTCGGGATGGTCGCGCTCAATGCCTTGCGCATCAAAGCGTCTCGAATGGCGTAGCTGGTTGTCGACATACCTGTCAGAGTGTTAGCTGGTGGCCGGGGAAGAGTGGGATGGGAGAGCTTACACGACTATCCCTCTTGTCTGACCCGGACGCGGCCGCAACATGAGATACAGTGCCAGTTCCCTCGTCAGCTTGATAAGACGGTTATCGCGGGCTTTGGTGATAATAAGGATGCTTTGGATGTTGGATCTAACGCGGGCGCGGCCTGAGGCAAGGATAAGCTTACAAGGCGTAGAGTGCACATGAAGGGAGACACACCAAGCTGTTTGCTCATTTCCCGAACTCCAACTGCCGTTTCCGCAAGTTGTTTAGTCAGGCTGCCGCCGTACTCGTCTTCGTCTTCGTTGCTGCCAGTGGCCGAGCTATTGCCCGAGCTCGGCGATGATGTGTGGCTCCCGTTCGCGTTCGCGCTGCCGTTCGTGCGTTGCAGAGATGGGGCTACGCCGACGTCGCCCATGATAGCATTCTGCTTATTGCGGAGCCAATCAGTGAGCGATGCCCCTTTGTCGAGGTGCGAATGGACAAAGCAGGGTGAGTGCAAGGAGAGGTGTTGGCCGTTGGGAGCGTCGAGCAGGGGGGCGCTCGAGGTGGTGGGAGTCTGAGTCGAGGGCCCGTTGTTTTTGTGCGACTTGAGAATGCCGGGTGACGTCTCTTCCAGAACTATGTCAGACTGCCACTCCTTCTTGGATGGATCGAGGACGAGCGACATGGGCCGGCTGCTGGAGAGTCGACTGTTTTTGCGCGACAGCGAGGGCATGACGGCGGGCACGACGATCTCCGGGCGCGGAGACGTGGGCGGCGTCGAGAACGAATCGTCGGCATCAGGCGACACGAGACCGTTGAAGCTGGCGGACGTGTAGCTGTCCATGGTCGAGACCGCTGTCTATACGTGTGCGAGTGCGGAGAAGATGCTGAATCAAGTGCTGGGTAGAGTCTAGTGCTGGCCACCTGGCCGTTCTTATCCAAACCTGATTCAGCCCTTACCTGCCGATGATGTCGTCCAGACAACTTGCTATCGTTGCATCAGATTCACGAGACTCTTTCCTACATCAAAAAAATACAGTATCGCGATCTACAAACCGCGCCAGCTGCCTGTAATCCGCACGATCCTTCGCAACCTGCCATAACCATGCATCCAGATCGCTCACTTGCATTGTTTTCTTCCAAGCAACATCTCCCAACAAACGTGCTCTCTGCACAATCAGCTCACACGCGTCGATGGCCGATGCGCGCAATATAAATGACTGATCCTTGCTGAGAACAGGGCCCTCTAGCCGTTGCAGACCGTCAGCAGGTGCCGGTGCATCCCCGGCGTTCTTGAGTAATTCGGCAATTGTCGTGCCCGAGCCTGCATTAGAAAACACCGAACTAAATAGAGGAGCGGTCGACAGGTCAATCACACCCAAGTGCACAAGCATTGAAGGTATAACGTTGTCGCTAAAGATGGGCAGCCCATCCGTTGATGGTATGGGGAACGGGGGTGGAGACATTGACCCAAACCGTACTCGCACACCGCAGATCAGGAATAATGCCTTCTTGAAACAATAGATCGCTGTAGCGCATTGAGTTCAGCATATGTAGCCCATGAAGCTTATTCTTACGCTCATCATTCACGATAGCCATGTCGCGGAAGCCAGGTATTGCACGTACGAGCTGCGCAAGATCAGGTTTCATTCAATCAGAATTTGATTGACCTATGTACCTTTTCAAGCACGACTTCCACATCTGCATCTTTCTTTGTGCCTTTCGCTTTGTGCCCTTCCTCCAGTGCTTCAGCGACCAATGAGCCGAGATCTGGATACCCCGATGCCACAAGCACGTCGCCCGTTTCATTCAATACCTTCGAGATGAGCGTGCAGAGTTCGTACATTGGTCCACCGAGCGTTCCGACAGTGATCCCCGGGATATCGGCGTGCGGTTTCTCCACATGGATATTGACGCGCAGCAATTCAGCAACCTTGGTAACATTGACAGTCCGCATACCCTTGGCGGAGAGGATGTCGCCTTCGCCTGTCGTGGAAACCAGGTACATCCCTAGAACAAGGGCGCGGATGGAGTCCCATGCACCACGCCCTGTCGCTTCGTGAAGGGGGACACGGAAACCGGACGCAAAGTTGAGCAAGGAGAGGACGGCAAGAACGTTAAGTTCAGCCAGAGGGGAAGAAAACTTGAGCGGCAGAGCGAGGCCATGGGATTTTGAAATTGATTCGAAGGAGGACAAGAACGCGGGAGAGTTCAGCAAGCGGTCGACTGATTCGTCTGTGATCTGACGACACGTATGAATAGACCATGGACGGTGGTGTAGTATCTAGCAACCCACAGAGATCTGCGCAGCGAGACGCGCTCGTCGCGACGATTCGCGAATCGCGGCAAGATATGAGCCTGACTCGGGAAACGGCATGGTGAAGAGATCAAGCTCAGAATGTCACACTCTCGTAGGCTGACAACTGTAACGCATTCCTATTTCAAGCTTACCCTTTCGCCGTCAACATCGAAATGGCCACCACCCTTTTCATGCGACATGCCAGGCGCTCTGTAATGACATGTCGACTCTACACCACTCCTGCAGAAGAAGCTCCATGTAAGCACAGCGTAAAGACCTTTGTCCTGCCTTTCCGACGCGTCCTTTAGCCCTCCGGAAGCAACTCACAGATGGAGTCAAGGGCGCAATGAAAGTATGAACCTAGCTTTCTATCATTAGCATTGGAGAACTAATGTCCGTATAGACCAAGGACACCGTTAGATCCACTCTACTACGCGTCAGCCATTCGTCTAGATGCACATTGAGCTCCAATTCACGTCACATTATAGTCCGTCCTCGCAGATATCTACGCCGCGGACAAGGAAAAAGGACACGTTCCAACTCCCGTCATAATCTCTCTCATGCGGAAAGCCATAGCCAAACGGGTATGTGCATCCTCCTTCCCTCCTCTTCACCCAGTGAATGTCTCTATGCAGAACGAAGCCATAACACAATATAAACAAGCTAACCGCGAAGACTTGGCTGCGAAGGAACTAAACGAAGTCGTGGTCCTCGAAGCATACCTCCCACCACTATTGTCGGAGGAGGAGGTTGATACGCGTCTTCGTGCAGCCATCGAATCCAGTGGTGTCCAGGACGCTAAGAAGGGAACGGGGAAGATTTTGAAGGCCTTCTATACGTCAGTGGACAAGTCGGAGGTGGATGGCGCCATAGTCAAGCAACGTTTGGACGCAATAACGGCTTCGTTATGATTCTGAAACCAAAAGTATCGCCCAGCTCAATACACTAATATGAATTTGACTCATCAGACTAACAAATGGGAATAAAACAGTACGCAGTAGCTGCTTGCACACTATGAACCGTCCCACTTCCACCTCGTTGTTGTATGTCCCTGTCACCTCCTGCTAGCTATAGTATTCGTATTGTAATTCGAAGATTTGGCGATGTTATTGACATAGACAGATAACAGACATATTGATACAATTTCCCTTCCCCCGAAATACCACTTCAACCAAAGCTCTACGTCGGTACATCTTCCCTTTCCGCGGGAGGTGGTGCTTGTCCAGGTTGCTGCACCGGTGTAGCGGCAGCAGGAAGCGCACTCCTCATACACATGAGCTCGTCGATGCACCGATAGACAGCTCCCGACACGCCCTCTAAGACGCGCAGCCGCTCGTCTATCGCCTCCCGCGTGATCCTGTCCATAATCGCCAGCTGTTCCGGTGTCAGCGTAGGCGGGAGTTGCGCCAGAGGTGCCATTGGAGGCATGGGGCGGTGGTTTCGCGCTGCGGGGCGGAAGAAGTTGCGCGGGGCTGGAGGAGGCCCAGTGCGCCGGGTGATATTGGGGTTGAGATCGAGAGGAATGAGTGAGGGAAGCTGAATGCCTCCGGATGCTGGCGCAGAAGATGGGGTTGGAATGGGTGGAACGGCGTTGGTGGCCTGAGAAACAGGCTCAGTAGGAGTTGGCGCAGTGGTTGTCTCTGCCGATGCAGACGTCGAAGTATCGTGCAAAGGTGAATTTGTTTCTGGTGCAGCATCTGTGGTTGATTGGGTTTCATCCGTTGTTGCATCAGAAGAGGGCGGTGTGGATGTTTCGACTGAGGCTAGATACTCTCTCATAAGCTCAGGCGTAGCGAACCTCCACGGCTGTGAAGATTGCGTCCGTGCAGTAGAGGGAGGAGGCGCAGAAGAAGATGGCTGGGAAGAAGTGGACGGTGAAGGGGATGTCTGTGAGTTGAACCTCCTCATAGCGGCTAAAGCTGCTGCTTCGCGTGGATTGGTCGCGGACGAGGAGTCTTCTTGATCGTTGCTCGCCGATGGGGCCACATTTGCTGAAGAGGGAGACGCAGCGGCCGGCACTGTTGGCGTCGGATGGGGGAACTGCTCAGCTTGGGGGAGAGCATCCGCTGGTTGAGCAGTAGTTGGTGTCGGCTGGACTTGAGGCGGTTGACTCGGAGGCGCAGCTCCATCCACCTGCCAGGGCTGCCAGACACCACCAGGTCCATGGAACCCTGTGAATTGAGGTGGACGTCTCTCGGCGACGGGTAGTGGCGGTGGCGGGTTCCCTCCGTAGTTGTGAACGTCATACTGGATTATGACATTCACGGGAGCGTTGGGCGCGTTATTGTTGCCCGCTCTGTTTTGATTTTGCGCACCTGTGGCCATCAAGCGGCGAAGGAGATCCATTCCACCGCCAGCGTTATTGGCAGCATTCGCGGGGCCAGCATTGCGTGGTTGACCGGCGGCATTTGGCTGTGGCACTGCGCCGGGAGCGGGAGCATCTGGCTGTTGTGCCGCGCCACCAGTAGGTCTGGTGGCAGGGGTCGTTTCCAGGACAGTACGTCGGCTAGAGGAGATCATGAATGATTGGATGCAGCGGAAGATGGTAACAATTACCATGTAGGACAGCTCTGCTGGCGCTCCAGCCATGATCGAAGACAGTGGAAGTGGAAGATGTGACCGCAAGGCAACTTCTTTGGGGTAGTATTGGGACCCTCCGACGCCACTGCTGGCGCAGCACCCTCTGCCGGCAAAACCATCTCTTCGCGACAGATGATGCATGTGTGATCTGAGGCCGCCATTTCTTCTGGTGTCGCGTTAGGATAGCGTTCATCCATATTCCTTGTTGCCGTTTGGTAGCGACGAAGCGCTTTCAGCCTCGTCACAAACGATCTTGCAGTGAAGTAAATGTCGCGAACAATGTTCAAGGGCAGTCCGTAGAATGTGAGAATAATGGTGAAGAAACACAGGTAAGTTGTGAGCTTGCTGAAATCTGAGGAAAGATTGGACATGATGGTTGGCCGAGGAAAGACGCCACGCACCTGTGACTAGCTCGAAGTAGAATGTCCATATGCTCTTTTGCTCCCACGGAGGTGCATTCTCGCCTCCGCGAGACCTGGCGCGTCGAAGATCATAGACAGAAAGAAGATATTTCGCGATCGTGTTGGCCGCCGTTGCAAGAAGGATGCCGTACTGGAGATATAGTTGGTTAGAAACTCAGGTGATTGTGGTTGAGGAACACTGACTTCACACGCGAATAGGACCATGCCACCGACGCCGTATGTCAGCGTGTTCTCCACAGCAAACAGCAGCATAAGCAGGTCGGCTGTCCAGAGGATAAGGAAGAGAGTCGACATTCGGACGTGGAAAAGAAGGGGCGGTCCAGGATATGGCCGTTGATCCATCTAAGCAGGAGATTGAGAGAACTACCTGGAAGTGAAGTAAGAGACGAACCCATTCAATACGGTCGGAGGCAAGCCAGTGGAAAGACTTGATGAATAAGAGAGCGCCAAACATGATAGCAAAGGGAGCGTCGAATTCATCTCGAAAGATGGTGAAGGCCAGTAATGATTCTGTGACAAATATCCACAATCGGTCATAGAGGCGCTACAGAGAAGGTGAGTGAGTGCAACCGAGCAGAAATAGAGTGCGCACCTCGACCTCGTTTGCTCGCAGGGTACCAAAGAATATCATTTGAACGACATGGCCGGCGACAAGCGCGAGAATGACACCGAAATTGGCGAATACCTTGTATGCTGTTTCAGAAATGAAGAACAGAGAGAAGCAAGGCGTGCTCACTAGAACACTGCGACTGCTCTTGGATAGATAGATGGCCACAGAATAGAAGTTGGTGTAATTCCGGAGGGCGTTGGCCACAGCGACGCAAACGGCGAGGGTTGATGCCGCGCCATAGAGCAGTAAGCGATGGGACGTGAGAGAATTTGTGATGGCACGAGTGCCCTGGCGAAAGTCGAGGTTGATGGGCATCCTCCACAGGAGCAGCCGCGACGGTAAGAGGGAAACCAGGCGGCGGTGATCATATACGTGTCATCGCCGGCCCGAAACTCCGTTCTGGAGGTACTATAGGCAAGTATCACTTGGTATGCAGGCGACTCTGAAGTACTACTCTACCCCGAAGAATATAGGATTCTGTCGTGTTTCGCAACGTGCTGAAGCTGAAAAGGTAGCGGTTCTGTCTAAATTCTCGTCATGATATTGGTAGTTCCCCCGTTATCCCAAAAGATTCAGAGCATGTATGTAGTAAGTAATCAACCCCGCGCTTTCATCCAAAGAAATCAGCAATATGTACAAAGGGTGAGTGAGTAATGAGGCCTCACTGTAACCTGTTGTCAGATTCGCATCCGCTGCCACTTCTAGATGATCCCCGCTACCACTCTCAGATGCTCACCGCGACACCTTTACCGATGTTCCGCAGTTGGAAAAGCCCGAAGCAAGTTCAGGAACACTCCTGGTCCATCTTGGACAATTCGATAGTCAAGCTACCATTTCGAAAGACGGACATGCTCGCGCTGACGCTGCCTTCGATGGCCCAGCAGCGTCGGGAGCGCCACAAGAGATGGATAGCTTCTCCAGAGACTGTGCCGCTATTAAAACATGCACAACACCGCCAATAGAGCGAGAACCAAAGACAACCACGCCCTCGAAGACTTCAAGATGCATCACCGACGCTACTTCCACTATCAATGTGCCCCGCTCGATAGGCTGCCTGTTGAGATGAGGCGATGATTGGAATGATTCCCCCAGCCGAAGGTGATTGGTATGAAGCAGGAATCCGGGGGCCACGAGCTGGATGGTATTGTTGCCACACTCTTGGGATAGTGGGAGCCTTTCCCTGTGGGATTTTAGCTCTTCTCCACAGCAATCCTATCGCAGGTGGGTGCAACGGAAGCGGACATCGGGGTAGAGGCTGATCATACCTCAACGAGTACGTCCTGGACCTGTTCTCTCGGTGGTGATCCTGACTGTATGCTTGTCCAGACAAGCCAGGTGAGGGAGTGATGGTTCCGGATGCCTGCACTGGTTGACGGGGAATTTCCTATGTACCGACGCGTCAAGGGTGAGCTGAGAAACAGACGAGGAGAAAGTGGATGTGTATGACCCGAACCTTCACAAACAACAAGGCAAACGAGTTGTGTTGCGTTTGTGCACTTCTGATGACGGACAAGTTGCAAAGATTTCAGAGAGACAGCATGCATTTTGGGTGATACATCATCAAACGTCTATGACCTTATATCCCTGGACCTTCACGAAGGGGTAAACGTGCTGGCATGCAATACCCGACAGCCACACACCTTGTTTGTCTTCAACATGCCAGCGTACTTTTCTGCTAGCCACTTGCAGTTCTCGTAGTGGTTGACGCCCTCGGACTTGTGGCATTTCTCGAGTTCTTCGCGAACGAGGCGGGCCTCCATAGCGCGCACCCAGGACTCGCGGATGTGAATATCGCGCGCCTCCAATTTGGCTGCAAAATCAAGGGTGATTGGTGACAGATGAGGTCAGTCGACGAAGAGACAGCTACCTTTGAGGGCAGCCTTCTGCTCTTCGGTTATGGTCGACATGGTCGGAAGGAGGCTTACTTCTGCTTACTCCGGTCCTGCTTGCCGCCGGCCGATTGCTCAAGCACTCATCTGCATCAACCATCACGATCTTACATATGGAGAAAGACGTCGTGCTCAAAGGTTTCCTCGACGCGCCCAGCCACGGCGTCAGGTATGTTGTTTACGACGTGCTCGACATCGCTGCTGACGGTGACCAGCTCGCTAGAGGAGATATTCGTCTCTCTCAAAGACCATTTTCCGCCACTACGCGACGATGTCCTGCCCAAATGTACTGCAGGGGACATTGACCTCCTCATCAGCGACCTTCACAGGCTCATCACTGCTGTGAAGATACGTCGCAATATCCTTGTTCCCATCCAACGCATTCCCGACGGCGTCATGTCGCACATTCTTCGCTACTATTGCTTTGGCGCGACGACGCGCTACACCGAGGACGACTTGAATACCGAAGAGGAGATCATTTACACCCTACGATGGGTCAAATTAATGCGGGTCTGCCGCCGCTGGTATAACCTTGTGCTGCATGATGAACATCTGTGGACGTTCGTGGCTACAGAGTGCCGTCGCAACTACAATCACATCCCCGTCCAACTGAAGCGCTCCGGAGAGTGCCTACTATATTTGAGACACCGGGAAAGTGATGACACCAAGGCCTATGACAGTGGCATACTACCCGTGGAACGCATCGCTCATCGTGTCCGTCGGCTCGAGCTCAGTCACATTGCAACTGAAACAGTGCTCAAGATCTTGGGCAAGTTCGAACCGCACAATCTTCCCAATCTGGAGAACCTGTCTGTTCTGACGAAGGCACAAGAAGGACGAGTCTCTCCTGCTCTGCCCAGCAGCTTTTTGCTTTCGCCGAAGCTCATTCGTGTTCGCCTCTCCGATGTCAGCCTCTCCATCGATTGTCTTCCATCGAGGCTTGTCGAGTTGCGGCTGTGCTCCAGCTCTATCTCTACACAATCCGCTCCCTCCGTCAACGTGCCAATGTTCTTTAACACTCTTCGGAATTTGCCCCATCTTCAGATACTCGAAGTCAAAGGGTTCGTGACACTCGCTCAGAATCTGGAGACACAACCCGAGGTCTACACTCTACCTGTCCCTCTTCCCAACCTCCGTATGTTGAACCTGGAGAATAATCGCACTGTCTTGAACAAATTCATTGAATGTCTCGAAATTCCTCACCAAACTTCTCTACATATCTTCGACGCGGCTCTGGCGTACGACGCTCGCGAGGCGGCTCGCATGATCTTCACTCCGCTGAGGCGCCACTACCAGCATGCGTCTACCCATAAGATTCGCATGGTCAAACTTGACCCCGCAAGTCCTCAGCTTCATCCCCAGCCGCCGAGGCCTGCAGACATCGTTGTTCGCGGTTTCGACCACACTGACGCCACTGACAAGCAGCTTCAACTCCCCCGCAAAGACTCGGCGGAGAAGGGGATCTTCTCCTACACGTTCTCTTTTGGCCGGGGGAAGCATCGCAATCGCATTTGCAGACGGCTGTTCAGAGCCGTCTGCAGCGATGTCACAACTCTCTACGTACAGAACATCGTTCATCCAGACCTAGCCCTCACCCTCGGCTTTTGGAAGGTCATCTTGACTTCCCTCCCCTCCCTTACGACGTTGCACCTGGCTGCCGAGTCCGCCAGTACGATCAACTTCGGGAAAGCCTTTCTGAAACTTGCGCAGACTCGGCCTAGGTTTACGTCGTCTCTCCAGGAGATCCGCGTATCAAAGCATGAGCTACCATACATGGTGACCTTCGACCGCGAGCTCACAGAGGAGGAAAAGGCGTTTCCTGCCGAATCCTTCAAAGCACTTCGCGATGTCGCCAAGTGGCTCAAAGAATTTGGTCGTCCGCTCCCTCTCTTTGTCACCAATGAGTACTATAGGTTCTGGCCTGGGGCCAAAGAGAGCAAAGAGCTGGCTCGCCTCGTCGAGACGCTGGTGTATCGTGCTTTTAGTCCGGATCCTCACAGCGGCGCTACGACGAAGGTGTACAATCATAGAGAGCTTAAGGCTACCGGTCGGCGAAACAGGGAGCACAGGCGGGAGATGCACCTCAGATTTGGTTGGGATCTACCAGAAGAGCAAGCCGCAAGCAGCAGTAGTACTGATGAGGAATCTGACCGATGAAAGGCGCAACAGTCGAACCTTCGACCTGATCAGTTGCCGAGGGCGCTTTCTGTCTAGTGGAGGGCCAATAGCACTTCAATATAGTATATATGCAGCCGGGTGATATTATGTATAGCATATCATAGTGTCACAATAATGCTGATGCCGTTTACTGTCCAGTTCCAGTTCCCTTCCACCACTTCGTAATCTTCGCGGCTCCGTACTTGACGCTCTTGGCGGGGCCAGCGCTAAGAATGCTCTTCAAGGTTTGGATAGTAGCCGGCCAGCGCACGATGCTGGACATTTCTGCGAATTTGACATTGAGCCAATGAAAAGGTTTAATGAGACTTTGACTCACCCTTTCGTAGCAGGCGCTCGAGAGAAGGATCCCCAGCGACCTGGCGCCAGGCATCATCATCCGCCAATGAGTGGTGCCTCTTGACGCCATCGAGTAGGCGCTTAGGCAGCTTCCGTAGATGCTTCTCCCTCGCGATAGGGCACATATCCTGTTCGATAGTGTTCGCGCCCCAATGAACACCAGGCAGACCGTCGACCAAACGATGATACAACTCGTAAAACTGCGCCTCCTGCTTCCGCACAATATTGCCCACTTTGTTCCTGTTCTCCGCAGGAAGCACCATCCTGGGATCTCCGGAATACGAGATCCCAGCGATGCGCTCGAACAGTTCACGTTGCGTGAACTGCTGAGGAAGTGTGAGGAGCGCGGCGCGGATGGCGCTGACGAGGTTAACCTGCTGATTGAGGCGCACGCGCGCGTCATC
This sequence comes from Strobilurus stephanocystis, assembly GCA_019915075.1. Classification (NCBI taxonomy): domain Eukaryota; kingdom Fungi; phylum Basidiomycota; class Agaricomycetes; order Agaricales; family Physalacriaceae; genus Strobilurus; species Strobilurus stephanocystis. The sequence goes on from JAHLMI010000004.1 coordinate 564,729, forward strand.
CTTGATGATGCGCAGGGGCTTGTGCATGCGACCAGCGAGATACAACGAGTCCCAGTTCAAGAGGTCCGAGCAGAGGTTGTCCACGGTGGTCACACCGTACTTAATGGTGACGCCGTGCGATGGCACGTACGCGTTGAACCAAACACCGGGCGCAACACCCTGTATACGCGAGACGTAGTCGGACCCGAGCGCACGGGTGTGCAGGGGATAATGTGAAGGGTACTGGTGCATGTTTATGGAGTGGAAATGGTCGGGATGGGTGACGGCGAACATGAAATCGAGCATCGGTTTCTCCTCTGCGGTCTGGCCGTCCTGCTCGAAGACGCCAGACCCGTATGCAAAGGCATAGCGGATCGGTGCATCGAAGTCGTTCACGATGCTTTCCAGAAGCGCCCTGGTCGAGTCTGTCACTGGCAGAAGTTGGTTGCGGCCAAAGGAGGCGGGGAGCTGGGGAAGTCGCTTATGCGAACTGGCCTCCACTGGTCGAGGTCGCGGGAGGAGTCGTGTGGAGCGCTTTCTAGGTTGTGACGGCGGTGGACCGGGCGGAGGGGGATAGTTATCGCTTGTAGGCAGGCTTTCTGTTGCCAGACACCGCACGGAAGAGAATGGAAGACGGGATACGCGACGTGCAGCGAGCATTATGATAGAATACAGATATTGACGATGGTGGTAGAAGAGTGAGGTCCATACATAAATCCGCTTTGTCAACTGCATTTCGGCCCTGCTTGCCGATACCGTTCGCAAAGTTCACCCCGCGATGGAACTCCGGGCTTCGTCATCTCCTTGCGTGTCCGCTGTGCTCCTCGCACGGAAGATGTGGATGCGATTGGTATATAATTTACAGAAGCTAATACCTAGCTAACCAGATCCTAACTAATCATCCTTTTTTGGGATTCTTGGTGATGCAGCATAACTTCCGGGATTCGGTGAAGGCGGGACAGAACCTGCACCAGGCGGAGGCCCGGTCGGGAAGCCACCGCCAAATGCGGGATTGGGTGTAGGAGGGAAGACACCATAACTTGGTGTGCCGGGTAGGGGGGCTGCCTCGAACGGCGACGCCGATGCGGCATGTGAATCAACGCCTAAGCTCGAGGTCCGCATACCTCGACTGGGCGGTGGAGGAATATTCCTTGGATTGGGTGAATGCGGTCCAAAGACAGGAGGGGACGAGAAACTGTGCCCCAGGTTGGGACTGCTGGGATTCGAGAAACCTGCGGGCGTTCCGAGGAACGGAGAACCTGCGGGTGTGTTGCTGAACGAACTGTAGCCTGGAGCAGGAGAGGTGTATCCCGAGCCTTCCATAGACCATCCAGAACCCTGCCGGACAATCTTGCTTCGAGACCGAATCTCTCCTCCGCCCCACTTTGAACGAAGTCCTTTGCCGATCTTAGCACCTGATGCTTCGGCAGCAACGAGGCTCGCCGACTCGTCAGAGCCGGCTACAACTTGAACCGCCTTGGTCGTCACACGTATGGCATAGCCCATGCAAACGAACACGCCGCCAATAACACCAAAGCATCTGAAGCCGCGTCAATTGGAACGCTAAAGCGGACGGTGACGGCTTACCGAATGAGAAGTTGTATAAAGGTGGTGGTACGCTGATGGATACTCAAACTCATGGGATCCAGGTCATACTTGAAGAAGAGCCCAGGAGTGCCACGGTTGTGCTCCATAACGCGTGTGTAGTGGGTCACGCTGTATTGATGAGTGCGTAGAGGTTTCGAACGAGGCGCAATGTATGTCGTTGGAACGACGTGAAGGAAGTATTGGTACGCAACGAAGGCTAGGTAAAGGGACGGCTCAGCACCATTGACAATAAAACGACGCGTTTCTTACGATCGTGTGTGACTTCGAACGAGTTGTCGAGTGGTTGAATCATCTCCGGGAAGTGAGGACCAAATGAGAACTCTGTGATGACATGCGAGAGATTCATGACTAGTATTTCTATGTGATGAGAAGTATCATCATGAAAGGAGGAAGCACTGACGCTTGTGGTCAACATGTTCATGGCTAGCGTAACCGTGGCCCAAAGTCGTGATGTGTAGGTTCGCAGTAACCTTCTTCACGTAGATACTACCCCAAACCCTGCAAGCGGAACCATGGGGTTGGTAGTCATATGTCGGTTTGAAGAGATCGGTAGAACCTCGGCGAAGGATGGTGTCGAATAAGCCTCGGGAATTCCTCGACTGCGAGACAGCTTGCTGGACGGACAGAGCATCCGAGTGTGCTCTACGCCGAGGTAAGATGCGCCAGACACCACCAAGAGAAGCAGACGTACTTGAGCTTCGTGGCTTGTCCAACATCGAACTTCGTCTGCACCGGATTGAGCTCATTGCGCGAAGTAGTGACGGATCATACCCACCCCGTCGCGACGGATACCTTGTGCGCTCAAGAACAGTCTGTCCCCAACTGCGTCCCTAAGATCTACGCTGAGGACTACACGACCGTGAGCATTTCCGCCATAGATGCAAAGGACTACCCACATCTACAGGGCATGTTGACAACCACGTCGACGTTGATGTTCATGAAGCTCAATTTGTCCTTATCGACGGAGAATTCGTGGTCCGGCCACCCAAAGATGTACTCGCCGATGTCGTTGAGCATCAGCAGAAAGGCAAGAAAGCAGACGAAGATGGTCATGAACCCGCGCGACTCGGAGCGCGCCTTGAACGACGACGGGAGCTTCGGGAACGCATCGAACTGGGCGAGCGGGGCGGGCACCACGTCGTCGAGCTTGTCGAGGATCGACTTGTCGTCGTCCATAGACGCCATAATGGCAGAAACGAGTAAGAGATGGTACAGGTACGTGTCAAGACGTGTAACTTTAGGTACGGATCAAGCCCCTCCTGCCGTTCACATGCCGTGATCCTTTACATTGTTTGGCAGGAAGGTCCGCCGTATAATGGGGCTGGCTGGCTTGGACCATCTACACAGCGATGTTGCCCACTTCTTCACTAGTTTGTGGGGATTTAATATCTCTCTCGACATCCTCGGTGCCTCTCTAGAAGAGAATCACACTGCCATCCCACTTCAACCGGCTTGCAAGTCGGTGCATCTCATGCCGATTAGAACCGCCATCAACACTGCTCGCGCCCCGGCTAGGCGATCATCGATCCTTCCGCCACAATCAGCAGGAGATTGGGTGGCGATTATAGAATGCTATCAGACCAAGATTGGAATGGCCATGAACGCTCGACTTTCGTAGAGACCTAGACTGGTCTGTGCAGGGCTGTCGGGTTAGGGTTTGGATTCCCACTTGCCTTGATTCGAACCGCCATGTCATCTGAACCCTTCGTACAACCTGGCGATAGTCTCAATGACTTTCTACGCGCGTTCTGGCAGCGTCAAGTAGACGCGGCTGAACAAGACACTGCAGACTTTAGGCATCCAGCCCTTCCTCTGGCAAGGATCAAGAAAGTCATGAAGAACGATCCCGACGTCAAGGTAGGCGTACTCAACATTCTCAGCAGTCGAAGATTGAACCTGCTAGACATTCTATCCAAGATGATTGCTGCTGATGGTATGACTCGCGTTCCTATCTGTGCATTACGTTGTTGACCTGGTTATCTAGCGCCTATCCTTTTCTGCAAAGCTTGTGAAAGTAAGAGCGAAACCCTCATGGGGGGTGCGAAGTGACCAATGAGATTCTGTAGTCTTCATTGCCGAGATTACGGCTCGCGCTTTCATCATTGCCGATTCAAATAAGGTATGCTAGTACTCAATGCGTCACGCCTGCTGAAGATTGTCAAGCGGCGGACACTCTCTCGGTCGGACATCGCTAAAGCACTGAGCAAGAGTGATCAATTCGACTTCTTGATCGACATCATGCCAAGGGAAGAACTTCCCTTCCCCATGGGCGCTGCAGTCCGCAGGGCGGTGCCGTCCACATCCTCCATGAATCTCAAACAAGAGGAGGTACTGTTGCGAATGTCATTCTACCTGAGTACAGATACTGACGACGGGGCGTAGACTCCGCGGCTTTTGGCCAGCATGTCGGACAACATGGGTGACTCTGACTTGCGTAACGATCAACGTCGCTCGCAGGTACTTGAAGAGGTGAGCCCAAAGCGTTGCTACCGTCTTATTTGCAGGCTTTGAACCTACTTTATTATAGCTCGACACTCTGCTGTCGCGACCGAATCTGCGGCATGGATGAAGCATAGCCAAATGCCATTACTTCTACAGGGTGTTTTGTATTTCTGTATCTCTACTTACTCGTTGGCCAATTTGTGTTGTGTACAGTAGTGCAGCCGTGCAAGAGTCCATCTGTGCTTACGACACTGCTTTCAAACGTCTTCCCCTGGTGGATCGGCTGTAATGGCTCAACCGGGAATGTGCTGGGTTTACGTCAGCGAATCAATCCGCCTGTGCGCTGGTTCAAGACTGTCTCCTCCAGAAAACTTGGTGTTCACAGGTCCCCGGCCCGGAAGGGCTGGTATGGCCTTGGAATAATCAGACCTTGACAGGCCAGGGAAGCAATTCCGCAACCTGCAGGACTGGCCGAGTTAGTCGTCGGAGATTGGGACACGTCGTCAGTCGCGCTACGGATCGCGCCTAGCACAAACCTTTTGGCACCAGTCAAGACTGGCAAGTACTTCGACGTAACTTCGTATGAAGTTATGTTTTTGTGGATTCTTGATTTTTGAACAATTGTCAAGACTCAATGAACGTTGATGACGTTGAGATGAACCATGCACACAATTCACAAAGGGAACTTGAAGTTTGAACATAATCTGGAATCTGAAATTCAGGGTTTCCGGGGCAGACCGTGCAGTATTTGTGTCCAAGACGGGGCAGTCAGCCAGAAACAGAGCTCCGTGCCAGTTCCCTTGCTGGGCAAGGGCATTTCCGGTGGCTTAATTGACCATGATTGATGTATCGAGTACACATCTATAAACACCGCTGCATAGCTTTGCGTCATGTATTCGTACCACGTCCTTCACCATCTACATGACGGAGACCTACTTTCCGAAACCAATGGGCGGCGCCTCACTCATCCACCCCTCATTCCCTCTCGAACATAACCTTTTCACATTCAAGTCTTGGGCTGGGGCACCCTTGCAGCCACCCGCGCAGACACATCGGTCAGTTTCCTGCACGACAGAGATATGCGAGGAGCTGAGATACCGCGTCGAACAGCACCAATTACTTACCTTTCATTAATGCTGCTACCCTGCCCGAATTGTCAATTGTCGATGGACTGGACCTCGAGGCTTCTCCCGGATCGTCACTCAATACGTCTCACTGGCTGTAGTCTCCACACATTCAATAACAGATTGCTTTACGCGCCGTGTCCTCGCCTCCGCGGATGTGATCTACACAGCTGGCAAAGCGCAAAACAATCCCGTCAACACCACAGACATGCCCGACCTATGCAACTTTCCTTCAGCTTCTCCCGCTACTTTGGTAATTCCTTGCATTGAAGAGCGTATGCTGCTTCGAATTGCCGTCTTGACAGCGGAACAGGGACGCAGACTGGCTGGGTGAGTGTACAGAGAGGTGATGTCGAAATTACGCAAAGAGGTAGCCTTGGCAGGGCACAACGTCGGTCAGATACGGAGTCTTGCAAAAGTGAACAAGGGCTCGGAGGACTGCTTTGGCGTGTCGACGCCCTATCCCTCAGCCTATCCCTCTACCCAGGCGTACCGAAACATTGCTGGAAAGCGCTCGACGCCGCCTGAAGCTAGGAGCTCTAATCAGCGAACACTGGCCATATCCAAGATTGCACATCTGACGGACGCTGGGATGAATGTGGTTCTCGAAAGTGACAACAATGACCCCATGTTCATTGCTGTTCCCCCTTATCCATCCACGCACTCCCTCCCTTTCGTGTCAACCTGGTTGACAGTACCTGTCGGCTCCGGATCAGGCCATCCATCCCTCCTTCTCCGTCCAAGCCGCCCACACTGCTCTCACAAAAGTGGCGCACCTCGTCTTATGGACAACCTGGTCCCAGACGCCATCCTGGCCGTGACTCCCGCTGGCGTCAAAAGTGAGCATCGCAAGATATTCCCTGGTGATGTAGATGGTACCCATGACTAGATGAAAGAGGCGGCAGTGGAAGCAGTCCGGCGGGAGTTGACCGTTGTGAGGTCAGAACAAGGTGATCCAGGCATGTTTGTCCGTGCTAGCAAAGAAATACATACTCTACTTCCGCCCAGAACTCAAGCCTATCGTCATCCTTGGAGTCAGCTCAGAGATAGTAGACAGGCCCGCAACCGCTGGCATATAATGCCACGCAACGCGGCGCGGCTGAGTCGTTCGCGCCGGGGCAGCATAGGCTTGAGATGGATGAGATGGAAAGGCAAAGACATCGTCCTGCCTGGGTTCAAACGCGGAAAGACGTTCGTCAGCCTCGTGGGCGTTGCTCAACCATCATAAGTCATATAGAGTATCTTGATGTTGACTTGAAATTTGAAAAGAGTGTCAGAGGCGGGGAGGGCCTGCGTACCCGCCGCCCAGAGCATTTACCGATAGTGCTGATTGAGAGGGCGTTGACGTCAACCAGGATGCTGGATCAGAGGGCAATTGAGTCGACGTTGAAAAATATCGTGCAGGCACTGTAGAGCGTTCAGGAGCAGAGGCTGGCAGAGCATCGGAGATGTTTGTTGTTCGCCGCGCGGATCTGTCATCGCGCAAAGAAGGCAACATTGCAGTACTTGTAGGGAGATCCGAGTCTTGATGACGGCTCGGCAATACTACTAGTCCGAGGGTTAGAGAGGGCATTCAGCATGACTGGGACTCAATATGATCATTCAGTCAAGTCTGAATACATCTACCTGGCTAGTAAAGCGACAGATGGGCCTCCCCACCGACCCAGCAAGGGTTCCGCCGACGTCAGTCGGCACTTCACCAGTGCTTCAGGAAAAGAGAATTAGACTTGAGGAAATAAGCTTCAGTTATGGACGTTCAAGCTCCTCGAATACCAGCTTCGAACTTGTTCTTTTGGTAAATGCAAAGGTCAGGCAATGAAGCGCTGTGTGCAAATTGCTACTATGCCTTGGAGCTTGGGTCAGGTGAAGATTGGATGAACAGACAATGAATCGGTGTCATGGCATATATAGAGGGCGCGCTATAAGCGCCAAAGTCGTAAGGGCGAATTGGTATGCAATCGTTACGTGAGTTCTTCTGTACGTTCACTCAGTGTTTCATGGATCCTTGGCCGCAGTTCTTTCGCTGCGCTGCATATACTTACATCGGGCTGCGATGCATTGAGTCAGTCGCCGTCGGTGAATCATAGGCCAGGCACAGCGGGCCGAAGCACTGCCTGCGTCATCGTAGCCTCCGGTATTTAACCACAAACCGCCATCTGTATCTGCAAACGATGGAGGCTCTGCGACTGCAAAAGAAATATCCCGAGGTTTCTCGGGATGAGATGTTTGAACTCATCAATCGCTTCAAGTACGTGTCAAATAGCATTTCTTCAAAAGCACGACACTGGTCTCATCGACGTCCAGCGCGATTTCCACAGATTCTCCTGGACGGATCGACAAGACCGCGGTTCTCCAGGCTCTGCAGCAAAGCGGTGAATCCTACGACAAGGCGCGAGAGACGCTCAAGCACGTCAGTGTCGATTCCAGCGGAAAGGTGGAGCTCGAGGACTGGGTCGAGGTACGCGGTCGATAGCATTCGCTGGCCAGCATGGACGCTCACCCCTCTGCAAGCTGAATGTGAAACTGCGGACAAACGCATCGTCAGCGCTCTCGACCAAGAAGGGAAAGGTCACTGTGCAGGGTTCCAACGCGAATGTCAGCCACACAATCAATGAGGACGAGCGCAGGGAATTCACAAATCACATCAACACAGTTCGTCATCTATTCAGGCGATGGCTTCAAACACCTAACATGCACGTTCGCAGGTGCTCGAGAATGACCCAGATATCTCGGATCGCTATCCCATCCCAACCGATACCATGCAGTTGTTTGACGAGTGCAAGGACGGTCTCATCCTTTGCAAACTCATCAACGACTCCGTTCCGGAGACCATCGATACTCGTGTCCTCAACAAGCCCACGGCTCGCAAGCCCCTCAATGCCTTCCAGATGACCGAAAACAACAACATCGTCATTACCTCCGCAAAAGCCATCGGCTGCTCTGTCGTTAACATTGGCTCCACCGATCTCGCGGAGGGACGCGAGCATCTCATTCTTGGTCTGATTTGGCAGGTCATTCGACGCGGTCTGCTAGCTCAGGTCGACATCAAGCTACACCCTGAGCTATACCGCCTTTGCGAAGAGGGCGAAACTATCGAGGATCTCCTGAGATTGACTCCGGATCAAATCCTCCTCCGATGGTTCAACTACCATCTCAAGGCTGCAGGATGGAACAGAAGGTAGGCCCTCAATTTGTCTTCTGTCAGAACGATGTTCAACCGCCGTCCAGAGTCAACAACTTCAGCCGTGATGTGAAAGACGGCGAGAACTACACGGTCCTTCTCAACCAATTGAAGCCCGATCAGTGTTCGCGTGCGCCATTACAAACGTCGGACTTGCGCACGCGCGCTGAAGAGGCAAGTTAACTACTTTTGGGCTGTACATACTCTCACAAAGTGTCCAGGTCCTCCAAAATGCGGAGCGTATTGGTTGCCGAAAGTACTTAACCCCGTCTTCCCTCATCTCTGGCAACCCTCGTCTCAACCTTGCGTTCGTTGCAAACCTCTTCAACACCCACCCGGGTCTTGAGCCACTCACTGTCGAGGAGGCCAAGGACTATGGCGCTGTCGATGACTTTGATGCTGAAGGAGAGCGTGAAGCACGCGTTTTCACACTCTGGCTCAATTCGCTCAATGTGGAGCCTGGTGTCTTCAATCTTGTCGAGGATCTCAAGGACGGATTGGTCATTCTACAAGCCTTCGACAAGGTGAATCCTGGTGTCGTCGTTTGGCGACGTGTGTCGAAACCCAAGGAAGGCCGCGGCGCCAACCTGGGCGCGTACGTTAGCGGTGGTGGTGATGAGGACGATGAGGATATCGGGATGGCTCCCAATCAAATGAAGCTATCGCGATTCAAGGCGGTCGAGAACACCAACTATGCCGTTGACTTGGCTAAGCAGAATGGGATGCACATGGTCGGCATTCAAGGTGCTGATATTGTGGATGGAAGCAAGACCTTAGTGCTCGGGCTTGTCTGGCAGCTCATGAGGTGACATCTTCTTCCTTGACACACGCATAATCTGACTCCACTCGGATAGGCTGAGCATAACCAAGACCTTGAGCAATCTCTCTAAATCAGGTCGTCCTGTCACCGATCTAGAGATCCTGAAGTGGGCCAACGCCAAGGCGGCAACCGCGACGAACCCAGTCGCGCGCACACGCAGCGTCAGGTCGTTCAAAGACCCGTCTCTCACTACCGGCCTGTGGTTCCTCGATTTGCTCGATGCAATTCGTCCGGGTATCGTGGATCCTTCGTTGGTTATCTCAGTCGACGAGTCAGGGGATTATGACGAGAGGAGGCAAAATGGTATGCCTTACCTGTTCGTAATGGCAGGTCCATTCCTGACCATCCTGACAGCTAAATTGGCCATCTCTATCGCACGTAAGATGAACGCGTTGATATTCCTAGTACCTGAGGACATCGTGGATATTCGGCCACGACTGGTGAGGACCATTCTTGAGATGGATCCATCGAGTGACTGACAGTCCCCTGTAGATTATGACATTTGTCGGCAGTCTGATGAGTCTTGCGAATCAGTAAAGGATGGGCGGACTTTTGGAAATGTATTTGTATCTTACATTTTTTGCGTGTGGTTCAAATAGTCCTCCTTGTTGATAGCGACAATAAATTCCCTGTAGTATAACTTAGTAAATAGTCCTAGCACCCCTGCTGCATCACTGTCCGACGTATGTAGTAGATATTAAAGATTAAATGCGTGTAGGGTATGAGTGGGATTATAATAGACGAGCCCAGCCGGCATCCCGCGCCTTCTGAACGACACGCTTAACTTCTTGCGAACGTGCGCGAGTGGTAACAAGAAGGGTGTCAGGCATGTCGACAATGACCAGATCGTCCACGCCCAGGCACGAAATGAGTCTCCCAGAGCCAGGAACAACGATGCCGCCGTAAACTTGCTCTGTGAGAACTGCATTGGATTGTCAGAACAGCACCTCAGTGGCGTACGAGATAAGATGCTTACCCAGACTGCTATCACCTAGAATACGAGGCTGGTTTTGTTCGGCAGGAAGAAGGTCGGAAAGGGAAGCGAAATCTCCGACGTCGTCCCAACCGAATGTCGCGGGTACAACAGCAACCTTCTTGTCTGCAGCTGCAGGCTCCGCGACAGCGTTATCGATGGGAATTTTCTCGAGTTTGGGCCAAAGGTCGGCTAAAACCTTTTCGCGCTCTTGAACGTTGTCCCATGCCTTGCCGATTTGCGAGAGGCCCTCCGCCATGTCTGGCTTGTACTCCTTCAAGAGTTCCAACAGCACGGAGGCCTTGGTGACGAACATGCCTGCGTTCCAGCGGTATTTTCCGGTCGCCATATAGCCTGCTGCAGTGCGCGCATCGGGCTTCTCCTTGAAGCTGTCCACCATCCGCGCGTTGGGTGCCTCGTCATGGCCAAGCTTGTCTCCGAGACGGATGTAGCCGAATCCCGTAGACGGGTAGGACGGAGCAATACCAATAGTCACCAAGAGGCCTTTCTTCGCTACTTCGACGGCTTCGGCTACTGCTGAAAGGAAAGCTTCGTCTCCTGATATCATGTGGTCCGCAGCAAAGGAGCCAATGATGGCGTCTGGGTCGCGCTCAGCGAGGACCGCTGCGGCAAGTCCGATAGCCGCCATTGAGTCTTTAGGACCAGGTTCACAGAATATATTTTCAGGAAGGAGATCGGGCAGCTGCTCCCGAATGCTCTTGATGTGGCTCGGACCGGCGACGATGGTGGTACGCGCAGGGGAGGTGAGAGGGAGCAGACGGTCCCATGTTGCCTGAATGAGAGATCGACCCTTCTGCGTGAGGTCGAGAAGGAACTTGGGATGTGATTCGCGCGAGAGCGGCCAGAGACGCGTTCCCGCACCGCCAGCAGGGATGACAACGTAGAAGCCTGGGATATCCCTGCATTTCTGTGAGCCAAAGGGGTAGGCAGAGAGGACCCTGTCCCCGAGCGGTGAGGGTTGATGCAGAACATGGGCCGGCGGAAGCGCAGGGATCATAGCGGGAATGCTCGGAGAAAGGAAAGGAGTCTTGGAGCGCAGTTGCGGGCTGGAGGGCGTGGCGGGCGTCACAAAGCCGGGCGTCCGCTGGGAGAGGAAGTGGCCGTCGCGGAGTTGGTGCTCGAGACTGGCGTTGGACAGCTTGAGTTCAGTGCACTCGCGCTTGAGTTCCTCGACGTCTTGTTGCTGTGCGGTATGACATTAGAGACAGTGCCGAGGCGTAGTAGGGCGTTCCGTACCGACTTGTGCATCAAAGCGAGGATGGTGTGAAACATCTCGTTGACGGAAGTGCCATCACCAATGGGGCCGACGCGCGCAGCGGTGTTCATTATCCTGCAAAACGTTCAGACAGGCGGAAGGAGGGCGCGCAGAAGGCGCACAGTGGTGGTGTCAACGAGAGGCAAAGTGGGCGTAGGAAAGGAAAAGGACTGCGCTGCACATCTCGGATATACCCTGAGAGGTGATCTCGATCGAGGCGTAACGTGTCCGCTTGCTTCCGCTTCCACGTTTGAAACTTACGATACGCGGCGATTCTGAGGCGTTATACACTTGTCCCAGCGTTATTCGCTGTTTGGTATTTATGTACACTGCAGCTGGGAGTGCATATGCTTGACAGGTAACGATACGCTCTTGACGGGGTTTAGCAAGTACAAGTTAAATGAAGGTACGACCGGTTCATTGAGGGGCAATTATCTGTGCTGTGTAGCGAGTCCAGCGCAGTCCAAGATTACTCCAGCATTGTCGTGGTCATTAGACGCCGACCATGAGGGCGACCAATCAACCATGGCTTGACCATGGCAGCGAAGTCTCGGCTTTGGCATTCATCCTTTGTAGCGGTCGGGCGAGGCCTAGTGTGTCTGGAGACCCTATGGTCAATTACTATGGGTATCCCGAGATCCGTATGAAACCAAAATGTGCATCAACAAGCTGAATTAGGATATGTTGTCAGTATGTTGTCGAGGTAAGAGTGCAAGCTGCTCGGCAATTACCGAAAGACGCGCGTTGTACGCGTCACGCTTTCGGTTGTGCCAATTCGACTCTGCTACTTACCATCATGGTTTGTCTGCTTGTTGGCGCTCTTCCGATCCAGTCACTGACACAAGCTCTATATAGGCCCGACGATATGACAGTGCGCCTAGTTCCCGCGATGAAAGAGCAGCATACTGACTGCACATAGGCCGAACGACCATCTTCTCTCCTGAAGGTACACTTTCCACCTTACGTGCCATCTACCTATCTGATGTTCCCCAGGTCGTCTATACCAGAGTACGTCTGCAGTGCAGATAACATTACTTCAATCATTGACCCGCATCTGTAGTTGAGTACGCGATGGAGGCAATCTCACGGGCAGGAACCGTCTTAGGCGTTTTGGCGACAGACGGTGTTGTCCTCGCAGCCGAGAAGAAGGTGACTGGAAAGCTACTGGATCTCTCGGGCGGAGGGTACGGTGGAAGTGGAGAGAAGATCTATCTGCTCAATTCGTACGTGCCCTACCTCCAGATCATGAGCCACACTTAACTGGTGCCGCTGCCCAGGAACATCATCGGTGGCGTCGCAGGAATCACATCCGACGCCAACTCCCTGGTAAACTACGCGCGCAGCGCCGCCCAGCAGCATCTGCTTTCTTATGACGAGGACATCCCCGTGGAATTGCTTGCGCAACGGATGTGTGACATGAAGCAGGGCTACACGCAATACGGTGGTCTGAGGCCGTTCGGCGTCTCGTTACTGTACGCTGGCTACGACCCCCAATATCAGTTCCAGCTCTACCACTCCGACCCGTCCGGCAACTATAACGGCTGGAAGGCGACTTGCATTGGAGCGAATAACGGGACGGCCCAGAGCTTGTTAAAGCAGGAGTACAAGGACACGATTGGCGTGAAGGAGGCGATTGGGCTCGTGCTCCGAACAATGAGCAAAACGATGGATAGCACGACGCTGGGAAGCGAGAAATGTAGGCATTTGTCTCTGATCGTTCCAGCCGTCATTTAACCATCTACTACTTGTAGTGGAGTTCGCGGTGTTAACATTGGACGAGAAAACCGGAAAGCCCAAGGCGAAGATATACAAACCTGCCGAAATTGACGCGCTTCTTGAGTCGGAAGGTCTGGCGAAGAAGGATGAAGATACAGTTATGCGGGCGGCATAATGAATGTAGAAATAATGACAATCTTCCCTTGCATCCGCAATTTGGAGGTGTGAGAATAACATACGATACAACAAGATGGAACGGGTCCCTCTACCAGCCACCGGTACTGGGAGGAGGGCTGCCTGGTGTCGGACTGGGGATGGGTTGGGGTAGACTCTTGGGCACTGCGTCGTTCTCCTTGCGCCATTCGACTTTCTCCACCCGCACTTCACCCTCTATAAGTCTGTACACGTAGGTCACCACCACCGGGCCCTGAATGTCCATTAGAGCAAACGAGGGTATGGGGTCACTGCGGAGCACTTGAGCACGCATTACAAGACTGTATGAAACGCCACGCACCCGGTGAACGCGCCCGTCCATGCGCCGGTCGCAGAGCCGGGGTTCAAGAAGAATCGGTTCTCGAATTCCACGGCTTGTATTCTGAATATGTATCAGATGCGAGGGAGGAGAGTGGGATGGAGCCGAGATGCGCACGTGTGGGTGTGCCCGCTGACGAGCACGTCGACGTCCATCTGCCGCGCTATCGCACTGAGCGAGTCGAGGTCGCCGACGGGCACGCCCTGGTGCCCGTGTATCACCCCGATCTTTATGGGGTTGTGCACTACCGTCACGGACAGCGGGAATGCCGTCGTCTGGTACGTAGGTCGGTATGTGTCTATTGGATATGCAGACGGCGCACCTCGTCATAGTCGCCCTTCACGACATGCACGTCCGGCGAAATCGTGCGGAGGTACTCGTACGTCTCGCGGTCGCAGACGTTTCCGGTACACAGAATTTGCTGGATCTTGCCCGGAACGAGGAGCTTTTTGAACTTGACGGGCAGATCGTGCACGCGGTGCGGGATGTGGAGGTCACCGATTATTAGCACCAAGACCATGGTGGTGGGATGGAGGAGAGGTTTCCGCTTTCGGGTGGGCGGCGATCACCAAATATGTACTGAACATACATACACTGCTACCGTTCTGAATGAGAACCTTGTTGCTGCACACCAGATATATTGCCCGTACGATCATGTTCAGCATAGGTACCATAATACAATTCGCATAGAACACGACAGATATCAATCATAACGACAGCGCAAAACAACCCAAAGTCTAGGGAGCAGAGAGAGAAGCCAAGAAGGCCTCAGCAGCTCACCGAGCAGCTAGATAGCTGAGTATAGCTAGAGCTTGAGAGAAGATGGAAGTGAGGAGCTGAGAGGCGCCGGAGTGCTGCGGCTGGAGAGTCAGAGTAGCTTAGACGTGTTGCTTGTCCTGTCGCGGAGAGTCTTGGCGTAAGGTTGAGACGGAAGAGGACAGCTTGTTGCGGAGAGGGTTCTTCTTCTGCGTCCATGGGCTTTTTGGGTCTTCTGGCCAGCAGGGCGGACGACGGACTGGATCTCGTCGCTGTTGATGAGACGGGTCACATCGGGGTTGGCGATCTTGGCGGTGGGCAGGCTGAGGGAAGAATAAGGACAAGAGCAACTAAAGTGTGAATGTAACATACAAGTAATCCTTTTTGTAGACGGAGGCCTTGTCGAAGGTTCCGAAGACATCGTCAAGGAGAGCAAAGGCACCCTCAGTCCAGATAACGAAGCGGCCAAGGTGACCACCAGGCGCGAGCTGGAGAAGGTTGAGACGCCTGACGTTGACGATCTCAACACCGGGCAGGTTGCGGAAAGCCTTGACAATGCCGTTGTCCTCGTTGTAGACGATGAGAGGTCCACGGCGCTGACGGTGGCGGCGATTCCTCATCTTGCCCTTTCCGGCGCGGAGCTTGCGGGAGTTGGAGACCTTGACAACGTCGGTGTACGCGTGGAGGCCCTTGAGCAGTGCGACAGCCTCTTTGGTCTTCTTGAACGACTCGGCGGCGGAGGAGACAACGAGAGGGACCTCCTCGATCTGCTCGATGCGGTGTCCGCGCGCGAGAACGAGCGAGGGAAGGGCAGACGCAGCCAAGGCGGACACGACGGCGAACCGGCGCTGGTTCTGGTTCACCTTGACGTGCCACTTGCGCCACGTCTTGGTGGGCGCGAACATGCGACCGCCACGGCACATGTTACCGAAGGCAGCCTGGCCGGAGCGGTGGGTTCCTCCTCCGCCGACACGCGGGATACGGGCGACGGCACGACCAGTTCCCCACGACTCGGCGCTGGTCTGGTGGCCGGCCTTCTCGCTGACGGAGTATGCCTGGCGCTTGTTCTTGGCGATGCTCTCTGCGAAAAGGATTGGTGCGAGCGCGGTTATTTTTTAGATCGCTGCTCACTGTGCACTTGGGCGACGACATCGAGCCTGATGGGGGCGGTGAGGACGGCGGGGAGGGGGAGGGAGGTCGATGCCTCGCCGGAGGCAGAGCGAACGCTGACGGTGGGTCTTGAGGCCATGGTCTTGAGGAGGTCGGGTGGTCGTCACCGATGGTGTGCAAAAAAATGGGACGCTCGCCTTTAGGCTTTTGCCGATTATCGACCTGTACAGTTGCAGTGCCGGAATGCCGGTGGTCTTTCGGACCGATGACCGAGCAGCTGCCCCATTGAGACTGCCCTTGCTTGCGTAATCATAATGTTCGAGTTGAACAAGGGTCCGATCGTTCCAGCGCTTACCATCGCCTTCATTTCCTTCCTTTCTTCTTTGCTCTTTCTCACTGCTCCGTTGATTGCATTATCGAAACTGCATCTTCCACCCGGCGATACCTCAGTCATACAACCCCAACACGACCACCTTCACCCATAGTCCTGCCCCAGCTGGCCTACGTAGAGCGACATGGCGGATAGAGACGTACTGATGAACGGGCCTCAAGTTGGCGCCACTAGCCTGGAAATACGCCCACCGGTCGATATCCCGCAGTCGTCGCTGATCAAGTGCGCTTGCCTCTATCTACACCTGCGCCAGCAGCTAATTTCATATCGCAGTCCTGCCCATGACGTTCACGGACGGCCCCCATCTGCACCAGGGCAAAACAGGTTCCCTTCTCTCCCAACTCCACATAGGTGCGCCTATTCCTCGCTGAGCTAGCTTGTCGTCGACTCACGTTCGCTGTATCGCAGTCCAAGGCAGTTTGGCACTTTCAATTTTCCGCAAACCCCCGAATCGCCTCTTGCTCATCAAAGGTACCCTCCTACGCCCTCACAGTAGGATCTCCATCTGACTTAGATTCAAAGTGGAGCGTATCTTCCTTCCCGAGTGTCCTTTGATGACACAATGGGTACCCGACCGTAAGCGGATAATCTGCCGAACAAAGTAGCACGCATTGATCGACGATGTAGACCCGGCGACCAAGCCAATCACTCCCTACCGCGACACCTTCCTCCCATGATGACCCCCGACTCCAGGTATGTCTGGCTGTCTTGGCGTGCATTCAGCTATCCTCACCTTTGCTGCCAGTCCCTTCCTTTCACGCCACAATCCCGCTCCTCCTGCTTCGGCAACCCATCGCCTACCTACCGCTGCTCCGTGAGTCTAAAATTTGCTATTGTCAAATAAGACTATAACCGTCATACATCACTAGAATTCCCGCTACCATTCCATTCCGCCTTGGAACATCCTCTGCCACCTCTCCCACCGACGTTCGCTCTTCTACGGCCCCATCTCCGTTCATGGCCAAATTGATGGCTGCCGACCGCCAACGGCCCAGCTCATCCAGACCCTCGCCAATGCAAGTAGATGACGTTTTTTCATCCTCGAACACACCCAAAGCCCTTACGTCGACGCCACCGATATCCCCACCCATCAACACGACTTCTCCGCCTGTTCTCTTGCCTCCTCCTCCACCTGGGTCTGGTGGAGAAATAGAGCGCATTCGTCAAGCAATGGCGCACGAGCAACAAGAGCTCGAGAGTCGTCGTCCCGAGTATCTCCAACGTGCCAAGCGAGAATCTGAGCCGCCCGGCCTTGGTGACCACTCTGACATGCCGGTCCATCCCAGTGTCGGTATCTTGGAGAGTCCGAACAAAGGGCGACGGATCAAACTCTTCCAAGAGACGTCCGAGGAAAGCTTCGAGGAGAGTCTAATGGCAGGCGGATACGGACGTTATGTACGTTTTGACATTACGCTCCGTTACAATTTTCTGAATCTTCCTCCCCTCATCAGAGAACTGCCGACTGGGTCCGCCAACCGCAACCTCTGCTTCTGACCACCCCTGGTTCCGCGGGTCCGTCGAAAATTCTGTCAGCACTTGAGAAGGCAGAGGCCGAAGAGCCTCCTCCACCGACTGAGAAAGAGCTGAAGAAGCGCAAGCGCTTGGAAGCGTTCAAGAGTGGCAGTGTCAACAACAATGGCTCTTCCACTCTGTTTCCCGTCGAGCTGGAGGGCAAAGGGCGCGTGCTACTGGACATTCCGAACGAGTCTTTGGTGCCAGACTCCTCACGCAAAAGAGGCGCGGCTCGCCGCAAGAAGAAGGGCGAGCTTACCAAAGACGTCTCTCTGCCACCTCCTCCCGAAGAACAACTGGACGCACCAAATTGGGTGGACGCTGAATTTCCATGGCGTCTACGCACCGAGGAGCGTATGGATGCTGCCAAGATGGAGGAGAGGGCGCGACTCCAGGTGATAGAGAGGTTCCTTGGCCGTGACACGGACGACGAAGATGAGGACGATTCCAATGGCGGCGGCGTACAGGACGGCGACGAAGCGGTCATCCCCTCCTCCAAGTGGGGTATTGTCTATGACAACGTCGACGATCGCCCTACTCCTGCGCGCATGGGTCGAGGTAAAATGGTCCCACTTGCTGCAGACCCTGCAGCGGCGGCAGCGACGAATCTGAGCATGGAGCGTCGGCGGCGTAGCTATTTTCCCAGTGACCCAGCTGACGCCCGCGCTGCACTTTTGTCGAAGCGCAGTGTCCGTGCGCTGTCCTATCGCCGAGACAAGCGCTTGCGCGGCGTTGGTCACTCGAGGAATGCGGACCAGCTTTGCGTTTGCCGGGGCACCGATGACGGGAGAGAGCTTGTCCAATGCGACGACTGCAAGATGTGGTATCACCTCCAGTGCCTCGGGATCCGGCATACGTCGGAGCTGGGTCCTGAAAACCAGCCCTGGTTCTGCTACGACTGTCATACCGCAAGTCGGCAGTCGTCTCCTGATTTGGACGATATCGATATGCCTTATAGGGAGCCGATTTTTGCTCCTACTGACGAGACGCCACGTATTCGCCGCACCTACGATACGCCCTTGTACCAGAACAATGGCTTGCAGGATTCGCCTCTGCCTGCGTGGAACGTGAATCGACTCCCGAAGACACCCGTCCGCGGTGGAAGGGACAGTGATATGGACACGTCGTATTCCTCTCGCCCAGACTCCCGCTACGACCCTGTGACCCCTCATCGTTCCGGTGGAGGAGCAGGCCTTTACGAGGACCAGCAATTCGACCCGACGTCCACGCCTTCCCGCGGTACCAAGTTGAGCGTACAGCCAGCGTTCGCCACTCCCAAGACCACTTTGTTCAACAATGTGCGCTCGAACGGGGCTTTCCAGACGCCTTCACGGCGGCGAACCTCTGGAGGGAACAACAACAGTCGGTTGCCCGGTACTAGCGCCTTCCCCAGCTTGGAAGAAAGTCCTTTCGGGCGTTTCCCTGTCTCTGGGTTTCATTATGATGATTCTCCCGTGAGACGCACTGGAAGACGCGGCTCCTTGGAGGGTCTGGCGGGACCTTCGAGCCATACACAAGATAATCGTTTTCAGGACTGATTTGATTGTAGCATATCATTATCCTTTTCCGCACCGTCTTGATAACTGACCTTACTTGCTAAGCGTATATACTTACTCGCATGTTCACGTAGTCTATGTCGTACATACTTTTGAAAGTGTAGAATATATGATTATTGCATTTTGCTTCACTGATGAACCTTTTTGTGTGTGTCCAGTTTGCGATCTGCGAGTTCTAAACTGGGAAATGAGTTCGCGTCACATTCATGTTTAGATTGACTCGAGTCAGTCTTCATCGATTATCACTCTCTTCCTCCGCCAGGATGTCTTCGACTCTGACACAGGAGATTGCGGAAGCGACGGCACTGTTCAACAGCTTGCGGACCCAAAATGCGGACGCCGGTCTTATTGACGAGGCAAAGCGGAAACTGGGAGAGCTGAAGAAGGCACAGGGTGTCCTGAACGCAAAGGGAAAGGAAAAGAAGGCGGAGGGCGCCGAGGACGAGAAGAAAAAGGAGCGGCTACTGCTCAAGACAGCCAAGGTGCGTCCCCAAAGCCATGTCTTCGTGAAAGTTGGTCCTCATTCCCGGCTGGCAGGGCACGCGCGACTACGGCCCGACGGAGATGCTCTGTCGCCTGCACATTGAGCGGACCGTCAAGGACGCGTTTTCGCTGTATGGGGGAAGCTGTCTGGACACGCCCGTGTTCGAGCGGAAGGATGTGTTGGCGGGCAAATATGGCGAGGACTCGAAGCTGATATTCGATCTGATGGACCAGGGCGGCGAGCAGCTCGCGCTGCGGTACGACCACACCGTGCCGCTAGCGCGGTGGCTCGCGATGACGGGCGGCGGTGGACAGGGAAAGGTGTGGCAAGTCGGCAAGGTATATCGTCGCGACCAGCCGGTCATGTCGAAAGGCAGGATGAGAGAGTTCATGCAGGCCGTACGTGCGGATTTCGTTCTTTTATCTGTGTTGACGCGCTTGACCTTCTGTTCAGGACTTTGATATCTCTGGGACCTTTGATACTATGATTCCTGATGCGGAGATCCTCAGCTTGACATGCACGATTCTCAAGAACCTGGATGTGGGCGAGTACACCATCAAGTTGAATCACAGAAAGATCCTGGACGGTATCTTCGCCGTGTGTGGTGTGCCAGAGGACAAGATACGGACTATATCCTCTGCTGTTGACAAACTGGACAAGGTCAGTAGTTCCGTTTATGTTCTGTACACTGTTCTCAGCGTTCTATAGCTTCCTTGGCTAGAAGTCAAGAAAGAAATGACCGAGGAGAAGGGCCTTGACCCAGCCATCGCGGACAAGATTAGCGAATATGTGCTGCACAAAGGTCGGTCCTGCGTTCATGCATCTGAACTTCAAGTCTTGATGTGACTTATAGGTGGACCTGAGCTGCTTGATCGTCTATTGCAAGATGCAACGTTGACTGCTAACAAAAGCGCGAAAGAAGGCTTGGAGGAGATGGGCATCCTCTTCACTTTCCTCAAAGCGTACAGAATATCGGACAAGGTAAATGCTCTACCGTCCATGATCTTCTGCCGCCTAACTCGACGTTGATAGATATCGTTCGATCTCTCTCTAGCGCGAGGTTTGGATTATTACACGGGTCTCATTTACGAGGCTATAGTAGAAGGCTCTGCACCGCCAAGCTTCAAGGCAGATGCCAACGCATCTGCACCTACAACCGCACCCCCAACAAAAAAGCCCAAGTCCAGCACAAATCCCGACGAGGAGGAGATCGACGAGTCTCAAGTTGGAGTGGGATCCATCGCTGCTGGCGGTCGTTATGATAACCTGGTTGGTATGTTTACCGCTGCTGCTTCGGGAGAGGGAAAGAAGAAGGTTGTGAACACGCCTTGTGTGGGCATCAGTATTGGAATGGACAGGATATTCGCTCTTCTGTGGCCGAAATGGGTCAGCATGGGTGGTCGGAGTAAGGACACGATGGTGTATGTCATGGCCGCTGGAGATGGGTTATTGGAAGAGCGCATGGCACTGGTCGGGGAGTTGCGAGATGCGGGCATCAAGGTAGGTTCTCTATCGTCACTGCCACGGAGCAAGTCGTTTGATGCGTTCCGTTAGACCGACTTCTTGGCTAAGAAGAAACCCAAACTCCCGACGCAGTTCGCGGCAGGCGAGAAGGACGAAGTGCCGTTTGCTGTCATCCTTGGCGGCGACGAACTGAAGGAGGGCTTGGTCACAGTGAAGGAGCAAAGATGGGAGCTGAAGGATGGCGTTAAAGCCAAGGTAGAAAGCGCTGATAAGGGATCGAAGGTGAAAAGGTCGGAGCTCATCGACTATATAAAGGGCTCTGATGTTTGGAAGACGTGGATATAGATGGTATCAATTGTGAAAACTAGCTTTAGTCAATACATATTCGTGTCTAATCTCTACCGGATGTGCTCCTCCATGAAAGTCAACAGCTGCGCAACGCCGTGGTAGGCAGAGTAGTGGAAAAAATCTGTGCTTATTCGTGGGATTGTCGTCGCAATGCAGCGCTTTGTCCTCCATCTTCCCACTCATCGCGAAGGTTGGTCATGAGCTTGTTCGTTACCAATGAAAGAGTGCATTTGCCATTCTCGAACATAATAATCTCAACCATAGTATCCCGCCGCCGAAAGGCAGCGTACGAGCTATTTTTTATGATCAATTTTTATAGGATTTTGTCATCGAGTATTGAACTTCCTTTCAACAGCAATCTTGTCGTCTCTGTTTAGTCTCTGTCTTGTGAAATAGAGTAAAATACAGCCTGGAAATCTGGCAATCACGGCGCGGCATGGTGCACCAACCGCGTGACGCGTTGCACTTCCTGTGTCACGCTCCTGATTCTTTACGACCATGTACGTCGAACTCTGCACTGTGCACCTTTTGCTGACGGGACGTCTAGGGACGACGACGACGATTTTTTGTATGGAACTTCCGCGTCGACGGCTCCGGCGCAGCCTATACCGGGTAAGAGTCGTATCCACCATTCAGTGTTTTGTGTACGCCTTTCCAAAATGACAATATTTTGACTTTCATCCGTGTGAACGCTTAGTTTCCCAACCGTGAGTCTACTGGTCTCTGCTGACAGCGCTTCCGTGTTGAATCTTTGCCAAGAAGTCCGATTGAAACCGCCCTGGTCGCCAACGGCGTAGTGCTCCACCTGGAAGCAGAGGCTGAGGCGGAGGGCGCGGACAACAACAACCAGCGGTCAGCAGAGCTGGAGGACAATGATGACGAGGAGGGAGAGGCGATAGAGGAGAGCGACGACGAGGATGTGCGTTACTGTGTCTTGCGCGCACTGACTGGTTTGCTAACATGTCGCTTCGAAGATCGAAATTATCATGGAACAGCCTTCGCGGACGTTGGACTTGAGGTGCCCCTTCTCAAGCAAAAGGCAATAACTCTGGCTAAACGTGAAACAGACAAAACAGGCCCCCACCCGCAAACCGAAGTGTCAGTACAACACAACCAAGGGGTATGTCACTGGCTTCTTGCCCTCGCTATCCACTCAATATATACATCCAGCTGTTCAGCCAAATCCGTCCGTGACTACTGAATATACGCCACTCCAACGCGGCGCTTCTGCCGCTTCTTTGCAGACCCATCCGTCCAATGCAAGCCTTCCGCCGGACGGGAGAGCTGCCCCTCCACAAGGCTTGGCCTCAGCGGCCTCTGCATCAAGCCCAACCTTCCCGGTGAATACATCAGCACCGACATCGACGACACCTGTTGCACCCGCCGCCACAGACGCGCCGAAAGCCGAAGATGATGGCATCGACACGTCCAAACTGCCCCCTGCGACCGCGCCGCCGTCCCATCCAGACATAGATCCAACTGCAGTCGGTTATGTGGATGGTCGGTCGATTCTGGAAGTCGACCTTGCTGCGCTCTCCGACAAACCATGGCGCAAGCCCGGTTCCGATATCAGTGACTGGTTCAACTATGGTTTCGATGAGATCTCATGGGAGGCATATTGTTACCGCCGACGCGACCTCGGAGAGTTTGCACACGTCCTCAAGACGAGCGTTTTGGTTCGCGTCACTACTTCCTCCTTGCGCGTCTGTATACTAATGACTCATCTACGCAGAACTTCTCTGGGATGCCAGAGGAACAGGTGACTGCCCTACCGCATGAAGTGCGCCAGATGGTCATGACCGGCACGAACGCGATGTTGTCCAACAATGGGCCGAACCCGGCGATGATGGGCGTTGGGGGGATGATGGACATGGGCATGATGAACCAGATGGCTATGGGGATGAACCCGGAGATGGGTATGATGCCTGGCATGATGCCAGACGGCAGCCAGGTCTCGGGCACTCCTGAGCCGATAATGCAGGACGGGTATCCGGGCGGTGGTGGGGGGATGATGATGGGTGACTATGGGATGCAGGTGCGATTTCGAAGAAAGAACTGACTTCTCTGCTGGAGGCTGATTTCGCGCGCAGGACCAGGGGCAGATGGGCGTGCAGCAGCAGATGTATCCTGGGATGGAGGGGCCGGGAAATCCTGGAACGCCTATTGGGCCCAGCGGTCGTGGAGGGACGCCTGTGCCGTACAGAGGACGCGGAGCTTTAGCCACTGGACCTCGTGCACCTCGCGGTTTCGCGCGTGGAAGGGGAGGCCGACCGAGTTACGATGGTTCAGTTTCTTTTGCTGCATCCCCGTATGTTTACTCAGAAAGTGTTCTCAATTCTAGGAGGCGGAATCGTTCGGCCTGCATCACCGCTACCACCCAATGTTCCCACTGGTCCTAGAAATCAGAACAAGTACAAGGACCGTGACGGGAATGCTCCTGCCGTTGACGGTTTGGACTATGGCGGTGGTGGCAGGACTGGGAGCGGAGAGCCCGAGGATAAGGGGAGGTGAGTGGATACTCCACTTTTGCGCATTCACACTCTAAGACATCATTTCAGGAAACGCAGAGGTTCGCCTGTTGAAGATGGACGCAGCTCAAAACGTCGATGAGGAGCTCATCATAGCTCATTTTGTGTATCGTTAATACTACCATTATTACATCGCGCAATATTGCTTTCGTGAATCATTCGGTTGACTTTCTACGCATCATGAGACGATTGAGCGAGAGCCACGATAATGACCTCCGAATGAATTAGGCACAATGCGAGGTAGTATTGTTGTTGGAAGCTCGGTTGCAAACATTACTCTATTTGATCTCGCCAGAGTGGTAGTTACTGATAGTGGTATACCTGGTTTCCGTCCGTTAGATCACCATCCAAAGCATTGACTACGTAGGGAATCAAGCGGTGGTCGCCGGTTTCTGTTGACGCATGGAGTTTAGTCGCGAGACGACATAGGCGGATGTAGATGAGCGCACCTCATGGGGATTCCAAGGACCAGCGTCGCTCAAAGAACAGCCACCTGGACATTCGCAAGTTCCACCAAAGTCCTTGGGCAGGTTCTCGCGAGGGATCTGAGCAAGGAGCTTGTCCTTGTAGTCGCTGCCTATGATGTCGATCTTGTTGACGGTGACCTCATCCAACCAGGGCTTGATCAGCCTCCAGACGGCGCCGAATGCCCAAGGGGAGTTGATGATGTAGAACTTGCCCATGGTCTCGGGGTAGCGGTTCTGACCTACGGATGAGGCCTGCATGACGTAGTCTTTGACCTGGTAGAAATTGCTGAGGGAGACGTTGTACAGGTCGAGGATGGTGCAGGAGGTTTCGACGGGGTGGCCGCATTGCTTGGAACAGGCGGGGAGACGGTCGTTGATGAACTTTTCGTACTCGAGGACGAGGCGTTGGAGTTGGCGTTCTTGGGTGGTGACCGCATAGAGGGCTTTGATGTTCAGCTGGCCTAGGCGTTCGATGTAGACCGGCCGGCCATCCTGAGATAGGGCGATGAGCGACCGGATGCGATGCAGAATAAGAGGGACTCGCTACCTTGTCGGTTTTGTGGTAATACGATGGATAGTACTTGTTCACTTCCTCCTTCTCCTTGAAGTCAAAGCTCCTGCGATTGATACGGTCAGGACAACGTGTCTGGCGACGTGGAGCGATAACACACTTGACGATCTCGTCGACGCCAAAGTCCTTCCGCCATTGTTCGCACTCGTGCAGCATCTTCTTCGCCAACGGCACGTCAAATTTGCGCGCACGGAGGAATCTGGCGACCAGGCGAGATCAGATGGTGCTCGCACTACGCGATTTGGCGCACCTTAGCAGCAGGGCATCGTCCATGCGTTCTTCGACGAACCAGCCCTCCTGCTTCACCTCGCTCTTGAGCTTTTCGAGGGCGTGCTGCTGGGCGACGGTCAGATTGCCTAGCCGGCCAGGCAGAGGCTTGTAGTTTGGATCTGTGACCCCTTCTGGCATTGGGCTGGCGCTCGCTTGCTGTTGAGACATGTCTATGTTGTTTGGGGATTATCGAGGGCGGTGTCGTCGGTGTATGCAGAAGTGTGTTGGAGTATGATGATGGCGGGAGAGAAGGTGCCAGAAGCTGCGACTAGGGTTTGACCGATGACCCTTTATGATACTGTCAGTGTCTGCTTTGCGCAGTTTCTCTGTACGGGCTAGGTACACAAATCTCGCGACTGACTTACACCAACAAGCCTGGATAAGCTTTCTGGATGAAAATAAAGTGGCGTGACATATGCGAACCTCAATCTGGGTACTAGACTTGATACGATGCGGTGGATCTGAGCTGATTTGTAGAATACGCGTGCATTTATGCTCCTCAACTCGACCGCATAGTGATTGCGCAGCATAGCGACCGTGTCACTCTCGAAGCGAAAGCGGAGAAGCTCATGTGGCGCAACAGGCTGTAAGACGGATCGCGACGGATATTGTCTAGGACGATAAAGTGTTGTATTGGGACGGATACAGAGGTATTATACAAGTGGCTTGAGCATTCGATGGATAGTGGCGAGTCGTGAGTCATGGCCCAAACTAGAACATGGAGCCCTCGGGCGGCTGGGGAAGCTTGCGATTGTGAGGCGACGCCATTTCCCTGTGGTACTGTGTCAGCTTACAGCCGGACAGAGGCTGGACAGCAACGCACTTGCGCATCTCGACGAGGACGTTCTCGATGCTGTAGTTCCTGGTCCAGTTGTTGAGGACGGGAATCTTGGAGGGATCCACCATGCCATCGGTCTGGCTGATGAACGGCACGTTGACGCGCGACAGGAACTGGACGGTCGGGGCCACTTCAGGATAGTTGGGACCGCAGGTGATCTTGAGGCTGTAGATGCGGTTCTCATGCACGGTCTGTGAGGGATCAGTACAGTGATAAGAGAGAGACAAGGCAGAGACGCACATGCCCAGGACCGATGATGGTGCCGTTCCAGTTGCTCATCATGATGTCCTCGCCGTCCTCGAGCCCGTAGGAACAAGAGCCATCGCCGATGCCCTTTTCGCCCTTCTCAAGCTCTTCGAGGAGACGGAAGTTTCGTGGGACTGGACAGGGAGATGATTAGCAGAGGCGGTGAGGCCAAGGTAGCAGCAACGACGTACTCTTCGCCATCGCGTGCAACGATGAAGGAAGAGAGCTGTTGGGTGGTACAAACCACGTGCACTGCAGACGGGAGACCCGAGGTACGTTCCCCCATTTGGCCTGGCGGTCACCGCCAGATGTGTGGCGGCTTCGGGAGAATGCAGAGTCTGGAGGCCTGTCCGTGCATCTTCAGGACTTGTGTGAGGTAAGTAGGGTCCTAGTCGAAGGGCTTGCTGAATGATTCGGTTTCATCGGCCAAGGCGATGGGACATAAACTGAACAGCTATCAAAAGCGCGACGTTGAATATGACTTTCACGAGCACTCGTCCTGCCGCATGAAAGCTGTCTGCATTACAGTATGATCCTGGGAGTTCAGCGAATCAGTCCAGGATCAGGTCGTGGACGTCAACGTGACAGTCACTCCAACCGCTTGAGTCGTCACTTGACACTTGCTTCATAGCCCTCACCATCCGCAGTGCACAGAGACGCCTAATAAGCACAGGGTGCCCGCTTTGATCCCTCTACCTCTATACGACGACCACCATGTTTGGCGGCGGATCCACCAATCCCTACGACGATGTCGTCAGTGAGTAGTCGCAATCCTCCGAATCGACGAGATGACCTGATAGCACCTACAGCCAAGACCACCGACGAGAATTTGACCTCGGAGAACTGGGAACTCATCCTGAATCTATGCGATAAAGTGCAGGACGAGGGCCAGGAAGGGT
Organism: Strobilurus stephanocystis; assembly: GCA_019915075.1. Classification (NCBI taxonomy): domain Eukaryota; kingdom Fungi; phylum Basidiomycota; class Agaricomycetes; order Agaricales; family Physalacriaceae; genus Strobilurus; species Strobilurus stephanocystis. Next base: position 591,820 of record JAHLMI010000004.1, read on the forward strand.
ACGGAGCACGCATTGTCGGCCGCCTCTCCACCCGCTGACCCCACAGTCCACAGCGCTCACAATGTGATCGCGGCTCTCCTGAAGCGTCTGGCGCATCGCAATCCCAACGTCCAGCTCTACGCTCTCTCTCTCTCAGAGTCGCTGTCCAAGAATTGTGGTATCGAGTTGCACCGGGAAATAGCATCTCGGGCATTTACACAGGGTTTGGAGAAGCTTATTGTCGACAGGGTGCGTCTTGCCATGCCATTTCGACTGCTCAGAGTTACTCATCGAGCTCCAGACCACACACGAGAAAGTCAAACAGCGTGCTCTTGGTCTCATAGCGATGTGGACGGACGAGTTCGCGAATGACTCAACGCTTGGCATCATGGAGGACTGCTATAAGAGTCTGCAGGCTAAGAGTGCGTCTCCCAGTTCAAACTCTGTGTCTTCTGGTTAATCTATCGTACAGACTACCGCTTCGAGAGGTCTCAAGAGCCCGCTCCACCTGCTGTTGATGATGAAATTCGACGCAAGGAGGAAGAGGACTTGCAACGCGTCCTCGCCCTCTCAATGCAGGACAAGGGCGGACGAGGTCAATGGGGTCGCTTCAACGATACCGGACCGTCTTCCTCGGCAGCGGCGTCTAGCTCTCACGTTACCGCCTCTTCCTCAACCTACACGCCCACGTACGCTGGCGGCTATGCACCGGCAAGAACACCATCCCCCAAATATTCTCAGCCATCAGTGGCCATGCCTACCGCGAATCAGACCCCAGCACCCCCGAATGCAGCCACGGCAAGTGGCATTGTCACTCGCGTCCGCGCACTGCACACTTTTGAGCCGACGGAACCTGGGGAATTAGGGTTCGATAAAGGCGACATCATCAAGGTTGTCGACCGCGGTTACAAAGATTGGTGGCGTGGTCAGCTCAAAGGCCGAACTGGTATCTTCCCGGTCAACTACGTTGTACGTATCTCATACTTGACATTGATTTCTGGTCGTCTTATATGTCGTAGGAAGCGATGCCGGAACCAACTGCGGCCGAACTCGGGCGGGAAGCGGAGCAGGAGGCCGCTGTCTTCGCGCAAGCTGTGAATGTCGAAAAGCTATTGACGATGTTGCGTCAACTGGATCCAGCCAAGGATAATTTGGCGGACAACGAGGAGATTCAAGAGCTTTATCGTTCGAGCATGGCCCTCCGACCCAAAATTGTCAAGCTTATTGACAAGTACAGCCAGAAACGAGGTGAGAAACATCAATCGGCTGTATTCACTCCCTGATTCATTCTGCCCTAGCCGATTTGGTGTCTATGAACGAAACGTTTGTTCGTGCGCGTACCATCTTTGATCGCATGATGGAGGAAAGTCTTTCGAGGCACAGTGGATTGTACGATCAGGGCCCACAGGGCGCGTATCGTCCTCCCGCGCAACCCTTCCAGCGCCCTGAGAGTGCGTACGGGTATGGTGCACCAGCAGGAGCATATCCCGCGACCTCGCCCGGTGCGTATCCGGGGGGTCCTCAACCCTACGCATATGGTCCGGCTCCGTACGGACAGCCTCAGCCTACGTATGGCGGGTATGGACCTCAACCGTATCCCGGTCAACCTGCTCCTGGTCAGCCAGGTCACCCAGCCTCCGCACCTGGACCGACTGGGCAAGGACCCGCTCCAGTACAGCAGCAGCAACCGGGACCTATCGCTGGACAGCAGCCGGGGCATATTCCCGGGCAGCAGCCCGGGCTACAAGGCCCTGCACCAGCACAAGTCATACAACATGGCCCAATTCCTACCCAGCAGGAGCCGACTTCTGGACAGATATCTCCCGCTCAACAAGGTCCCTCCCCCGGTTCGGCACAACCTGCACAGCAACAGGCTCAGCCCGAACGACAAGTCATTTCGCCTTATGTTTACGATCCGAATACCGTGTACGCCGATCCGAATGTCCAGGCGTGGGCGCAATATTATGCGAAAGGAGGAAAGGATTTGGCTGGGGCGGTTTACTTCATTTCCGTCCCCGGTGTCACGGACGAGGCTGTGCCACCTCAGCCGGCTGAGCAAACGCCAGTCCAGCAGCAGCCGGTTCAGCAGCAGCCGATTCAACAGCATGCTGTTCAGCAAACTCTCCAACAGCTGGCGATTCAACAGCAACAGCCCATTCAACAGCAGCCGATCCAGCTTCAACGGCAATACTCCACGTCAAGTGCTGCTCGTGCTTCGAGTATGGATGCCCTGCCCTCGCCCTATCCACAGCCCACTCAACAGCAGCCGATCCAGCATCATCAGCAATACGCTACGTCGAGTGATGCTCGGGATTCTAGCGCGGATGCTCTTCCCTCGCCTTACCCCGAGGATAACGCCGCCGGAGCTCCTCAACCTCTGGGTGGTCCTCAATATGCCTCTGCACCGGCGCAACCGTATTCTTCGTCGCCACCACACTTGCAGCACGTACCTCAGCAATACTCATCTCCGCCGCCGCAATCCTATGCGTCGTCTCCGCCTCCTCAGCAGAGTCCAGTGATGGCAACTAGCACACCTTCTTGGGTTCTGCCCAAGCCGGCGGCTAGGACTCCTTCCTATGGCGGAGGAGGGGGAGCACCGCCCGCCCAAGGAAGCTACCAGGGTGTTGGAACGACTGTTTAAGAATGGAAGGACGGACACTTGGTCTCATCTTTTTGCTTACAGTAATTCGCATTAACTACATGGAATTACTCCCGCTTTTCGCTACAAGTTACACTAGGAATCTATTTATGTATCGTCAAGCGTGCATCTATAATCGATGATAACATCTTAGACGACGATAGCCTTGCAATGGCAGTCAGAAGTTTATGGCTTGACTGTGATTGGATCGTGGACGTACAGGCTGTACAGCCACATCCGAACTCGGGACCGTCCTTCGCGACGTGCAGAGGGTTACTCATAAGCCATCTCTATACCCAGATCACATCGGATCCGCTAGGATGGCCGACAAAATCACTCGTATAGCTATTGTAGATGCGAATCGCTGCAAGCCGAAGCGATGTGCGCAAGAATGTAAAAAGGTACGCATGCTGCGTTCTGCGCGCCAATTTTTCCTGATCTACGCCTCAGTCATGTCCTGTTGTACGAATGGGTGCGTGGATGCCAAGTCACTGCGGAACGAGGCTTATAGCTGTCATCAAAAGGGAAACTCTGTATAGAGGTCAAGCCCACCGACAAAATTGCGTTCATATCTGAGTACCTTTGTATCGGTTGTGGTATCTGTGTAAAAAAGTGCGTTGTCCGCCGCATGCCTGTATCTCTCTGACGAAATCATTCAAAATAGATGCCCCTTCGACGCTATTGCTATCATCAATCTGCCAACGAATCTAGAATCGGAGGTCACCCATCGATACACTGCCAACGCTTTCAAACTGCATCGGCTACCGACGCCACGTCCCGGACAGGTGCTGGGACTTGTGGGAACGAACGGTATCGGGAAGAGTACCGCGCTCAAAATTCTGGCTGGGAAACTGAAGCCCAACCTTGGCCGATACGATGTGCGCTCACCGTTCTTCGCTCCGCGTTTCGTTGATTGACTGTGTCGCAGGATCCTCCTGACTGGCAAGAAATCCTCAAATATTTCCGTGGATCCGAACTTCAGAACTACTTTACGAAAGTGCTCGAAGACAACCTGAAGGCATTGATCAAGCCACAGTACGTCGACCACATCCCGAGGGCAATCAAGGGAAATATGACGGTCTCGGCCATGCTGGATTCTAAACTTGAGCTTGACAACAAGGATTGGATGTGCCGGGAGTTGGAGTTGGTCAAGGTCTTGGAGCGAGATGTGTCACAGCTGTCCGGTGGGGAGCTGCAGCGATTTGCGATAGCGATGTCGTGTATTCAACGTGCCGATGTGTATGTTCCTTGTTTTCTTGTCCGTGCTCTGGCGTACTCATCAACCTATCAGCTACATGTTCGACGAGCCTTCCAGTTACCTTGATATCAAGCAACGGTTGAAGGCTGCCGAAGTCATTCGGTCTTTGCTCAAGCCAGATGCATATGTTGTCGCCGTCGAGCACGATCTTTCCGTTCTCGACTATCTATCCGACTTCATCTGCTGTTTGTACGGAAAGCCCTCGATGTACGGTGTCGTGACGATGCCCTCATCCGTACGAGAAGGTTCGTAGAGCTTTCTTTGCAAGACGGGTACCGCAAACGCTCAACATGTGCAGGTATCAACATCTTTTTGGACGGATTCATTCCGACGGAGAACTTGCGATTCCGTCAAGAATCGCTCTCTTTCAAGATGGTCGAGACGGCCGAGGAAGTTCTCGTCGACAAAACACGCCACTACCAATATCCCTCGATGACTAAAACTCTTGGCGGCTTCAAGCTCACAGTCGAGGCTGGCAGCTTCACCGATTCCGAAATCATCGTCATGCTTGGCGAAAATGGTACCGGCAAGACCACCTTTGTTCGGTTGCTCGCTGGAGACACACCGGATGTTGAGACAGACAAATTGAGCCTGTCTGTCTCGCTCAAGCCCCAGACGATATCGCCCAAGTTCCCTGGAACTGTCCGGATGCTTCTGTTGAAGCGTATCAAGCAGGCGTTCATGCACCCGCAGTTCCAGACGGATGTGTTGAAGCCGATGAATCTTGAGAACATCATGGACCAAGAGGTGAAGACTCTTTCAGGTGGAGAGCTTCAACGTGTGGCTATTGTTCTCGCTCTTGGTCAGCCTTGGTCCTTTGACTATCCTGGGTCAGTACTAATATGTGATTGCAGGCATGTCTAACGTCAACGTCTACCTCCTGGACGAGCCGAGTTCGTTCTTGGATTCCGAACAGCGTATCATCGCTAGCAAGGTTATCAAGAGGTAGTTCATAGCACATTGACCGACAAATATGCTCAACGAGCACTGCAGATTCATTCTCCACGCCAAGAAGACTGCGTTCGTCATTGAGCACGATTTCATCATGGCCACATATCTCGCCGATCGTGTCATTGTTTTCGAAGGACAACCCGCTGTGTCCGCGACTGCGACCCCGTATGTCACGCTTTTCAATCTCCGTATCATTGCCTTACTTCCATATACAGACCACAAACGTTGCTCTCTGGCATGAACCGTTTCTTGGCTTCACTGGAAATCACGTTCCGTCGCGATCCCACCAACTATCGACCTCGCGTGAACAAGCTCAATAGTGTAAAGGATCGTGAGCAGAAGAGTACGTGTCATCCATTGTTCAGCTGCGCATTTTCTTACACACCTCTAGCCGCTGGGAACTACTTCTTTTTGGAAGACTAAATGGGCCCCTGCGGTCTGGTTATGATACAAGACGGGAGAGCGGAGGAGTCAGAAGTACCATTCACGCCGTTGGCACATAATTTACGATACATCTGGACAGTATGCGCCGATTAGTATGGCTAGAAGGACAGCTGGTGGGATGGGTTGGAACGCGCAGATTGCAGGTTGCCCGTCCGGCTGAAATACAAATTTGAATGGATGAGTGCAAAAGAACGGATAGATGACGACGTAGGCAAACAATGTCAAACTTTACGCGCGTCGCGTCAATCTCAGATCTCCTCTTGCCCGTCATCATCACCCGTAATTCCTCTCCGTAACGATGGTGGCCAGCACTACCGAACAAGTGAGTGTTTTCAGATACGAGGACAGCCCATCCTAATACACAATCTCTTAGTTGACAGTTCTTGCCAATACGACAGTCAGTGCGTCGTCCATCTGTCTGACCGCCGTTGGTTTCTTAACCTCAACATAGTCGTCCACCCGCTGGTCCTTCTATCCGTCGCCGACCACCATGCTCGCGCCGTCTCAAGAAACTCTCAGAAGCGCGTCGTCGGTGTCCTATTGGGCCAGGACAATGGGCGAACAATCAACGTGGCGAACTCATTTGGCATTCCGTTCGAGGAAGACGAGAAGGACAGCAAGACTTGGTTTCTAGACCACAATTATATCCAGGGAATGTATGAGATGTTTAAGAAGGTCAACGGTGCGTGAACTTGCGCTTGTAGCATGCCGCTTTCTCACTGGACGCAGCCAAGGAGCGGATGATTGGTTGGTATCACTCCGGCCCGAAACTTCGAGCGAGTGACCAAGAGATCAACGACCTGTTCAAGAAATTCATAGCGCGACCTGTGATGGTCATCGTTGATGTGCGGCCGTCGACGGTGGGGATACCAACGGATGCCTACTTTGCTGTAGAAGAGATCAAGGATGTACGTACGCCCTCAACCAAGTCCTTCTTCCCTGATCGTATATCTGTTCAGGATGGGACCGAAACACGGAAAACGTTCCTTCATGTACCGTCAGCGATAGAAGCAGAAGAGGCCGAGGAAATTGGTGTCGAGCATCTACTACGTGACATCAAAGACTCTACAACTACTACGCTGGCGACACGCGTCACGGAACAGCTCTCATCTCTTCGCGGTCTTTCCTCTCGACTCTCGGATGTTCAGCGCTATCTCATTGACGTCTCCACCGGAAAGATGCCCGTCAACCACCAGATTGTCTACTATCTCCAGGACGCTCTGAACCTGCTACCGGACCTGTCAGAACCGGAGACAATGAAGAGCTTTACCAGTAGCGCCAACGATGAGCTCCTCGTCATATATATGAGCAGTCTGCTTAGGGCCGTCATTGCACTGCATGCTTTGGTCGACAACAAAGCTACCATTGGACGAGATGACGGAGATGAGAAGACGGACAAGAGTAGCGTGAAGGAGGGTGAAAAGACTAGTACGGACAAAAAGGAGGTGAAAGAGTAGAGAATCTTCCCTTGCCTCCCATGTACACAGGTAGCCATCTCTTGATATCGACCTCTTATACTGTACAGGAGTGTATGGAGGCGACGTAACGCGTAACGGAGGGCCCGTCGCGTCGCCTATTTCCCGGCCGGTAACACATAACAGAGGGGTCGTTGCCTAGGGTCAGGTGCGTTACTCTTAGGCCAATTTTGCGCCACCAAAATAGATCAATTTTGCTTGAATTACATGTTTTCTTTTCTACTTGTACTCGTCGGAATCTTCTTCCTCTGCATCGGTGCCCTCCATCTTGTCAAACCGGTCTCCAATTCTGTCGTATGCCCAAATATTCTCCTTAATTGTGTCGGGTACCAGATGTCCAGAGGTCGCATCACGGCGGATGCCATCTTGGAGCACAAACTCATAATCATCGTTAGTCTCCTCCGAAAGCCCAAGATGATCATAAAAAAAGGAACAAAGCGAAATGGAAGCATCCTCTTCACCATCATTGTTGTCGTCTGCATCACCGTCATCAATCCCAAAGACCTGTCCTTGTGTGTTTGTGAATCTCTGACGCCAGTTCTGGATCAGTTTCAAGGTAATTCCTGCTACTTAGGTAGTAGGTCTTATGGCAGAAAGGTAGGTTCGCGACCACCTCAGTCCACCACCACTGGCTGTAACCTTTTTGTTAAAGTTGAGGTACTAGCCTAGAAAACCCGATTCATCCTAATAGGACCTAGCCTGGGCTGGGCTAAGGGCTCTGACAAAGCCTTCGTACCCCAACAGCACGTGAGCAGCCACCCGCAAGGCCGATTGCGTTGACACCGTCTGATGTCATCCGCGACTGCTTCCTTGCTATCAGGCACCCGCCTCACACCCGTTTACGCAGACATAACAGTACACGAATTGGAGATGCTTATTAATACATGATTGATGCGTACGGCTCCTACGGCTCCGCCGCTCCCATCAATCCATCGCTCGGCTGCTCGGCGGGCGCAATGCTGGTATCGCCGTGTCGGTGCTTTCCGGTTGGGCCAGGAGATGACCATTGTGCCTTGAACCGTCCACGAAGGCCTTGCAGCCAACACACCTGACGTACCGCGTACGCCCGTCGTCCCTCAGCCAATGCCGTCGCTTCTACGGACGCCAAAGCCTGCTTTTGCCAGACCTCACTCAGGTGATCCATCGTTCTCAATACCCGTCGCTGCTCCTCCTCGGCCCATTGTTTTTTCCACGCGAAAGCTTTGCACCACTCAATTCGGACTGCTATACAGAAATGTCAATCAAATACCAAAATTGCGCCACATGCAGCTCACATTCATGCAGATATCCGTCATCAGTTGTGTCCGGCGCGCCGATGGCTGTCCAGATCCAAGAGATCTTCCGCCCATCCCCGCCGCGCTTCTTGCTGCCATTGATCTCAGCCTCATAGTCCCCTCCGCTTTCGACTTCCGTGCGTGGCACCAGACAACTCTCTCTACCCATGATACGACTCAGCCGCCGAGCCGCCGTCGCATTGTAGTCTTCAGCCCAATGACTAGTCAAGTCCTCTGGGTGTAAAGTCTTGTACGGACCCACGTCTGACTTTCCAACCAAATCCACCAGGGCAACCTGGGCATTGCAGTACTTCCTGGCAATGGCATCGATGCAGTCGGAGACGCTGTCAATCAGTGTCCTTGCGTGAAGCATTTTTTTCTGGCCCATAGTGTTCTTGTTGCGTAAGTGGATCAAGTACGAGCGAGTGTGGAGCCGGAGACGAATGCGGTCCAGACTTTTGTAGCATTGAGCGCGACGCAGTGCTTCCTCCATCTTGAAGAGCGAAGCTCGACACGTTGCACGGCGAGACACCGGAATTTGCGAGGGCAACCATAACGCGATGTTTTCGGCCAATACAGGCTGTGTAGCAGTTTCCGCTCCTCCTCCTCCTCCAAAATAAGCTCCGAGACAACTGGCATGAACGTTGCTTGAAGAACACAAAACGGAGCAAGAGACTTGAAAAACTCGGTACGGTATTCCTGGACCTTCTCCTCTTTGCCAGGCGTCAAGTCAACCCGCTGACCAATCAAGTTGTGTATCCCGCGCCTGCAACTTCTAGTTAGCAGGAAATCTATCTCGATAGTCATGAGCCACATACTGTGTCTGCTCCAGCTGGAGCCCAATTCGTACAAAAACCGCCGCACTCCTTTGCATCTTGCGAGCGGGTACCCTCCTCTTTGACCTGCCTTCTCTCTCTACCACCTCTGCTACCTCATCCATTGCCTCCGCCGCCTGTTGCGCCTTGGCGGTCTCATCTGCTGTCATATCCATGCGTCATGACACACGTGACCGGACCGGATACCGACATCCACTTGCCACATTCCACCCGGACCGGACCACCGCATTACTCATCGCGTCACATGTCGTCACATGACCGCTCACCAATCCATTACTCAGCACGACTCGGACCTCCACATGGATTCACCTACCCCTTTGCCCAACCCATATGGCATTCCTTATTGTCCTTATTGTTCTCGTTGTCTCTGTGATTATGCCCCTATACTCTTACCATGCGTTACACTTTTTCTAGAATCTTAACTACCTTCAGTATTTAAGCTCCTGTACTACACTCTAGTTTCTCAGTTCAAATATCAACTAGGATACCCCAACCTAGTCTTTCTTCAGCTTCCTTTAGTTCGATACACTCGTCGGACCTCCGTCCTCCTCGGCGGACTTATCCTTCTCTCAAACTTGCGACGTCCTAGCGGACGCCCGAGCTCATCCTTTCACTTGGGTACGCCTTTAGGCGGACCCCCGGATTCAAGGCTCGACTCAAGGGACCAGCCTGCTTAACGCAGGAAGCCTACTCCGGATCTCCGACGCTCCTCAAGACCGGGCCCCCTGTATCTCTCACCACAACCGAGTGATAGCCGGATTACCGCTTGACGGGGATTCATAGGGATACAGGTGTGAGAGTACGTGCCAATACACTTTAGGTAAAACCCTTATTTCTTTTCTTAACTTTGAACACTTCTACGCTCACCTTTCACAGGCTCGGAGCACCGCTTGTGCAGTGCATACCGAGTATCTCAACCGGTCTTTCTCTCTTAGGCTTGGTTCGGGGCACGGTCCTAACATCTGCCTCCAGTAATGCCTGTACCTGTTTTTGCGTCATATCCTCTGTATTCACATCAGCTTTACTCCAACCTACAATACAGAATGATCGCCTACTGACCTTTTTTCATTTCGAGATATAAGGGTTGGGAGAGGTACGATCCTTCGTTGGCATGTCTTCCTTTGCGTGCCACTTATCAATCATCTCACGCCAGTCCTCGCTAATGGCCTTCTCCAGTGACGCGGAGGCCTCCCTGAATGCTGCTATTTGTTCGTCTCTCTCCTTAACAGCCATCTTCAAGCGACACTCTAAGATATTCCCTATAGAACGTCAGATTGGAACCACAGAAATATGTCATCCTCCTCTTCGTGTGGCAACAAGTCTGACGGCAAGAAAGATTCAAGCTCGGGCTCTGGCGGAGCTCCGAGGGAGAAGCCTGCCTATGCCGACAAGCTAGGCTCGGATGGAAGGTTGACGCCTGCTGAGAAGGCTCGGCGGATCGCCGAGAAACTCTGCCTCTTCTGTGGACTCGCAGGCCACAGGGCAGAGGATTGCAACAAGCGGAAGGCCGCTCTCAAGGCACGTGGTGCTAAAACTTCAACTCCCAAAGCTGATGCACCATCGGATGCCGCGGAGTCGAAAAAATAGAGAGTAGCTCCGATACCTTAGTGCACAATCGGAGCTACGTTGACTCCAGCAGCTGCACACACAAGGTTGTTACTCTCAACGCCGCCGCTCTTTCCACAACCCCCAATTCACTCGTTCTTCCCCTTACGATTTCGGACCCCCGCACCAACATCGGAAAGGTTCACCTATCCGCGTTGGTCGACTCCGGATCCTCCGACTGCTTCGTCGACACTCGTTTCATTCTCAAACACCACATTCCTACCTCGGATACTGCACCTGTGGAGCTCCGACTCTTGAATGGTTCATTTGGCTCTACTATCACTCAGACGGTTAACCTCACCGTCACCTTTTCTTTTGGAGACTCTCTGTCTGTGACTTTCTACGTCACTCCTCTTGATTCAACTTGTAACGTTGTGCTTGGATATAACTGGCTCCACCGCTATAACCCATTGGTTAATTGGTTGGAGAACAGTGTCGCTTTCCGGCACACCGATACGGGTGAATCATCTGCTTTGCAAAGCCCTTTGCCAGTTGATGATGCACTTTCCATAGACTCATCAACGTCAGCGGAAGATCCGCTCTCCGCCGCTGACATTTCCTCCGGAGAACCGCCGTCCAGCGGCCGTCCGGAAACTCCACCTCTAGCTCCTCCCCTCCGTAAATCCCGCAAAAAGCCATCCTTTCCCTTTGAACCAATCTACGAGTACCCTTCTGGCGATCATTTCATCATATCCTCTTCTTCACCCAAGGTCTCAGTCATATCCGCTGCTGCGTACATCCGCGTATGCAAGAAACCTGGTTCACACCAGTTCTCCATGCGTCCTGATCCTGGGGCATCCTTGCGAGATGCCAAGGTTCAACCAGCAGACGTCTCGGACATTCCCTCGGAGTACCGAGACTACGCAGATGTCTTCAGTGACACACTTTCAGAGGTGTTACCGGAACACCGTCCTTACAATCACAAGATCAATCTTGAGGACGGGGCTCCGCTCCCCAAGCTAGGTCCAATCTACTCTCTCTCCGAACTGGAGCTCAAAGCCCTTCGAGAGTTTATAGATGAAAACCTAGCCAACGGTTTCATCACCTCGTCGCAATCCTCCATCGGAGCTCCGGTACTCTTTGTTCGAAAGAAATCTGGGGACCTCCGACTCTGCGTGGATTTCCGTGGCCTCAACAAGATCACGAAGAAGGATCGCTACCCGCTCCCTCTCATCACGGACCTCCTCGATTCAGCTCGCTCAGCCAAGATCTATACGAAATTGGACATCCGACACGCCTACCATCTTATTCGGATAACCGAAGGCGATGAATGGAAGACCTCTTTCCGTACACGCTATGGATCTTTTGAGTGGAGAGTCATGCCTGAGGGGCTGACCAACGCACCAGCTATGTTTCAACGTTTTGTTAACGACATTTTCGCTGATATGCTCGATGTATCGGTGGTCGTCTATCTGGACGACATTTTGATCTACTCAGACAACAAAGAGGATCATGTCAAAAACATTCGAGAGGTGCTCAAGCGGCTCCGCGCTCACGGGCTATACCTCAAACTCTCCAAATGCGAATTTCACCAGGATACGGTCGAATATCTCGGTTTCATCATGTCCCCGGAGAGCCTCCGGATGTCCAGCGATAAAGTTCAAGCTATCGTCGACTGGCCGGAGCCCCGCAAAGTTAAGGACGTCCAATCTTTCCTTGGGTTTGCCAACTTCTACCGACGCTTCATAGAGGGGTACTCCGAACTCGCAAAGCCGCTCACTCGACTTACGAAAAAGGACCTCAAATGGAGTTTCGGTGACCCGGAGCGTACAGCCTTCAATGCTCTTAAAGAGGCTTTCACGCGGGCCCCCGTTCTGGCCCATTTTGAACCCGGACGCCAACTTGTCGTTGAAACCGACACATCCGACTATGCCATTGCGACAGTCCTATCCATTATCGGTGACGATGATGACCTTCATCCTATTGCATTTCACTCTCGCAGTCTTTCCCCTGCAGAACTCAACTATGACGTCCATGACAAGGAGTTGTTGTCAATCTTTGACGCATTCCATGAATGGCGCCATTATCTGGAGGGGCCGGCTTTCACTGTTGACGTGGTTACGGACCACAAGAACTTGGAGTATTTCTCAACCACCAAGCTCCTTACTCGACGCCAAGTTCGGTAGTCTGAGTACCTATCCGCGTTCAACATGGTGATCTGATTCAGGCCTGGTTCAAAAGGCGGAAAGCCAGACGCGCTCATAAGGCGCTGGGACGTTTACTCGAGAGGACAGTTCATATGCAGCGGTGAATCCGCACAACTTCAGGCCAGTTTTCACTCAGGAACAGTTATCCTCCTCACTGCGCACCACCTATTTGCAGTACCCTGCCCTTCGGGCCTCCGTCATCATGGATCTGGAGTCCCTGCACTCCGATATCAAGAATGGCTACGACGGAGATCCGGAAGCCCAAGTGGGACTTGCCCTCGCAGGTGATCCCTCTAACTCTCGTTGGACCTCCGATGATGCAGGGTTACTTAGGTTGGACAGCCGCATTTACGTTCCCAACTCCTCGGACCTCCGCTTACGGGTCCTTCGCGTTCATCACGATCACATTCTTGTTGGCCACTTTGGTCAGAATCGCACCCTAGAACTTATCCGTCGGGAGTACACTTGGCTCAAGATACGTGAGTTTGTCCGTCACTATGTCAAGTCTTGTACTGTTTGTGGCAGGAACAAACCCACTCGCCATCGTCCTTACGGGTTACTTAAACCGTTGCCGGTCCCCCTACACCCTTGGGATTCCATTTCTTTGGACTTTATTGAAGAGCTTCCTTCTTCAAACGGGTTCACTGCGATTCTGGTCATCGTTGATCGGGCCTCCAAGCAAGCCATCTTCATCCCCACTCACGACACTATCACCTCGGAGCAGCTAGCTCAGCTCTTTGTCATTCATGTATTCTTGAAGCACGGAGTTCCGTCCCATGTCACATCCGATCAGGGCTCCGAATTCGTCGCTCACTTCACTTGCGCTCTCGCTCAGGCTCTCAACATGGAGCTCCACTTCACTTCGGGGCACCATCCTGAAGCGGACGGCCAAACCGAGCGGGCCAACCAGACCTTGGAGCAGTACTTGCGTATCTACTGCTCTTATCAACAGGACAACTGGGATCAGTTATTGGTCCTCGCGGAGTTTGCCTACAACAACGCGCCAAATGCCTCCACCAGCATTACCCCGTTCTTTGCCAACAAGGGGTATCACCCTTCCATTACGGTGTACCCTGAACGGGACTTGGCCTCCGCTAGAGCACGCGACTATGTGGTTAACTTGGACGAGTTACATGCAATGCTACGAGATGAGATATCCCTTGCCCAAGCTCGTTACAAAGCTCAAGCTGACAAGAAACGGATAGCCGCTCCGGACTTCCGTATCGGTGATCGTGTCTATCTCCTGGCCAAGTACATCAACACTACGCGGCCCACCCGAAAATTCTCGGAAACCCACCTTGGTCCGTTTCCCATTATCGCATAGCCCAGTTCTAACACATTCACCTTGCGGCTACCCGACTACCTTCGTCTCGTGCATCCGGTGTTCCATATTTCCCAACTGGAACCGTACGAGGAGAACACCATCCTCAATCGTTCGGAGTCTCCGCCTCCTCCCGTCGAAGTTGAAGGAGAGATTCACTATGAGGTCTCCGAGATACTAGACGCCAAACGGGACAGGAGGTACCGGACCCCCCTTCGCTACTATGTGCGGTGGTCCGGTTACGAAGGCACGGATGAGGAGTTCTCATGGGTTGGCGCTGACGATATTGCTGCAGACGAATTGGTCGCGGACTTCCACTCTTGATACCTCAAGAAACCAAAACCTCAAAAACCCAACGCTCAGTGAGCCCTTCTAAGGGAATTCCCTCACTACTCATGATTTTTCTTGCCCTCACTCTGTTTTGCGGTGCTCCGCCACTTTGGCGGTTCACTTAGATCTCATTCACTCAGTTTTGCGGTGCTCCGCTCGTTCAGCGGACCACCTAGACCTCACTCTCAGTCTCACACAACGAAAATCATATAAGAAAAACCAAGATAAAAATTATTTTTCTACTTGTACACTATTCCTCCTCCTCGCTGGACTCCTTACTCCCCTCCGCGGCCCGCCTACTCATCGTTGCTACTGCTACTGCTATCGCTACTGCTACTCGACGACTGGTCCTTCGGACCACCGCCGGACGTCCTCTCGCCCTTGTCCTCTTCGCCGTCCTCTTCCGAGTTCTCCTCGGCCTCGTCGTCGATGAAGGCACGGGTGGCCTCCTCGCTCTGCTCCAGGAGTTGCTCCAAGGCAAGTCGGATGCCCGCAACGATGGCGGCCTCCAGGTTGGCGAGGCGGTCGTTCAAGTCGTCGTGGCGGGCGGCCTCCCGCGCGTCCAGCTCGCGGACGTCCATCACATGGGGCGGCAAGGGGCACACCTTCTTCTCCTTCACACAGCCCTCGCAGGAACGGGCCAGAGGCCCGTACCACACGCAGGCCTCGCATTCGGCCTTGATGCAAGGACCGCATTCTGCGGACCCCCGGTGAGCCAGCGAAACTTGAAAAGAAAATATGAGACTCACTGTGGTCCCCATACCTCCGCGTGGAGCCAGTCGGCTCCCTCCTCTCCCTCTCCTTGCCCTTCGTCTTCTTGGCGGGGGGCCGATCCTCCTCCTCCTCCTCGTTCGCCCTCTTGCGGATGCGACGCGGGCTCGCGGGCCCCCGCCTACCCCGCTCCCTCTCTCTATCCGCCTGCATCCGCGCCTCGCTCCAATCATGGAGCTCCTACCACCACGCCAAGTTCGCCGCGTCATAAGCGCGGCGGTCGTCCTCGTACTTCGAGTACTCGAGCGCAGCGATCCGGTGGGCCACGCGCTGGGACTCGTACGCCGCCAAGGCGGCACTCCGCACTCTCTCCCGCTCTTGCTCCTTCTCCTCCACATCAAACTCCCACTCCGCGCGGTCCCGCGCGTACTTCTTGCGGACCTCGAAAGGGGCGTTGGCGGGCACCCAATACGGCTCGGCTGGTGGAACCACTGGCGACGGACTTGCAGGACGGATGGGCGGCTCCGGCGGGCCGCGCACCGGCTGCGGCATAACGGGCGGCGGTGCGGGCGTGGGCGTCTGGTCCATGTAAGACACGAACGCTTCGACGTCGGCGTGGAACTCCGGGGGGCACCGGTATTCAACGTCGTCGTGGGTGACGAATCGCTTGAGTGCTGGCGGCGAAGACATTTTTGGTTTTTTCTGAGTTGAGTCGCCACCTTTATACTATCGGGGCTGCGCTACTCTGTCATCAGGATTTGTGGACCAGCGCTTCTGCGCAGCCGATTTTCTCCGGTTTTTGGATCTCCGCACGCCTTCCGGCGCTCCGATTTTTTCCGATGACTCAGGCGGACCCGATGGATGACTCACGGTGCAGTACCGCTAACCCGGTGATTGACCTTGAGGTTCTGGAGGCCAGAACCTTGAAGGGGGGATACTGTCATATCCATGCATCATGACACACGTGACCGGACCGGATACCGACATCCACTTGCCACATTCCACCCGGACCGGACCACCGCATTACTCATCGCGTCACATGTCGTCACATGACCGCTCACCAATCCGTTACTCAGCACGACTCGGACCTCCACATGGATTCACCTACCCCTTTGCCCAACCCATATGGCATTCCTTATTGTTCTTATTGTTCTCGTTGTCTCTGTGATTATGCCCCTATACTCTTACCATGTGTTACACTTTTTCTAGAATCTTAACTACCTTCAGTATTTAAGCTCCTGTACTACACTCTAGTTTCTCAGTTCAAATATCAACTAGGATACCCCAACCTAGTCTTTCTTCAGCTTCCTTTAGTTGGATACACTCGTCGGACCTCCGTCCTCCTCGGCGGACTTATCCTTTTCTCAAACTTGCGACGTCCTAGCGGACGCCCGAGCTCATCCTTTCACTTGGGTACGCCTTTAGGCGGACCCCCGGATTCAAGGCTCGACTCAAGGGACCAGCCTGCTTAACGCAGGAAGCCTACTCCGGATCTCCGACGCTCCTCAAGACCGGGCCCCCTGTATCTCTCACCACAACCGAGTGATAGCCGGATTACCGCTTGACGGGGATTCATAGGGATACAGGTGTGGGAGTACGTGCCAATACACTTTAGGTAAAACCCTTATTTCTTTTCTTAACTTTGAACACTTCTACGCTCATCTTTCACAGGCTCGGAGCACCGCTTGTGCAGTGCATACCGAGTATCTCAACCGGTCTTTCTCTCTTAGGCTTAGTTCGGGACACGATCCTAACATCTGCCTCCAGTAATGCCTGTACCTGTTTTTGCGTCATATCCTCTATATTCACATTAGTTTTACTCCAATCTACAATACAGAATGATCGCCTACTGACCTTTTTTTCATTTCGAAATATAAGGGTTGGAAAAGGTACGATCCTTCGTTGGCATGTCTTCCTTTGCGTGCCACTTGTCAATCATCTCACGCCAGTCCTCGCTAATGGCCTTCTCCAGTGACATGGAGGCCTCCTTAAATGTTGCTATTTGTTCGTCTCTCTTCTCAACAGCCATCTTCAAGCGACACTCTAAGATATTCCCTATAGAACGTCAGATTGGAACCACAGAAAGCAGATTCATTTTGAATCACTCACCGAGACCCATTAGTTTGTCGAAATTGTGAGCGTCAATGGCTTCTTCCAAATTCTCGTGACGTCCATCAATGTGCATTTCCTTGGTTGCCATCGCTTTTAGGTTGAGAAGCAACCAGACTCTCTCCACTGACTTGCTATCTGTCATCCCAGCTCCCGTCTTGTATCGCAGAGAGTGCTCTGTCGAACATTTCTCTACATGGACGCCACCATGCCAAACAGGAAGTTCGACTCGTACTGTGACAGGCAGAATACTCGAGCCCGTGTTATGTTTCAAAACCACCGAAAGGTGCTTCTTATAGACATGAACATGAATGTCGGATGTTTTCGGATATTTCAATTATATTTGTATCTGACATCCGAATATTTTGGATGTTGGATGTATCTCGGATGTCGGATATCCCGTGGATGTCAAATGTTCATTTTCTGAGCAAACATCCGAACTATAATACTATAAACTATAATATAAGAGTGTTTTATATTACTTTTATGACTGTAATGGACATTCACATACAATTTACTATCATAACTTCATAGTATGTATAGTTTTGAACTGCTATTGATGTGATAATACCTTGATATTCATAGATATTCAAATATATTCAAATATATTCGGATGAATATTTGGATATCATACATTCAACTCGGATGCAATGTCAAATGTTCATCCGAATATGAATATCTGGCTTTGGGGTGCACATATTCATGGTTTGGATGTCGGATATATCCGAATGAACACTCGTGATCATGTCTATTAGGTATGTGTACTGATCAAAATAACCTCTCATGACGCATAACTGTACCCTATTAGATTCAGAAATCTTGGGTCCGGAGATGTCTGAGACTCTGCAAATAATTCCTCGCCACGTTTCTCGCAAGTCGATCCCACCTAGATTCCTCCTTTGTCCTCTAGTTCATTATTTCTGAAAGGCAGTGATAAAGTTCCTTGAGTAATTAAGCAGGCCCAACTTGGAGATGTTCTTTTTTCAAATGGGGGTGTTCACATTTGATGACCTTGTGACCCTAGCGTTGACATTCGCGGGTTCTGATGATCTTTCCTTTGAACAGCAGCTAGGCTGGGCGTTGGAAATCAAACGTGCTGAAGCCAGCCGTATCGCCATCGCTTTACATATGTATGCTTGACCTTTGGAGCTCTAAAACTCTTTGATGATCAATCCAATACTACACTCTTTGACCATACGGACGAGCCTTCTTCGAGAGAGAGCAACCATTGTAGACATGATCACGAGTGTCCATTCGGATATATCCGATATCCAAATCATGAATATGTGCACTGTCATATCCATGCGTCATGACACACGTGACCGGACCGGATACCGACATCCACTCGCCACATTCCACTCGGACCGGACCACCGCATTACTCATCGCGTCACATGTCGTCACATGACTGCTCTCCAATCCGTTACTCAGCACGACTCGGACCTCCACATGGATTCACCTACCCCTTTGCCCAAGTCATATGGCATTCCTTATTGTCCTTATTGTTCTCGTTGTCTCTGTGATTATGCCCCTATACTCTTACCATGCGTTACACTTTTCTAGAATCTTAACTACCTTCAGTATTTAAGCTCCTGTACTACACTCTAGTTCCTCAGTTCAAATATCAACTAGGATACCCCAGCCTAGTCTTTCTTCAGCTTTCTTTGGTTCGATACACTCGTCGGACCTCCGCCCTCCTCGGCGGACTTATCCTTTTCTCAAACTCGCGACGTCCTAGCGGACGCCCGAGCTCATCCTTTCACTTGGGTACGCCTTCAGGCGGACCCCCGGATTCAAGGCTCGACTCAAGGGACCAGCCTGCTTAACGCAGGAAGCCTACTCCGGATCTCCGACGCTCCTCAAGACCGGGCCCCCTGTATCTCTCACCACAACCGAGTGATAGCCGGATTACCGCTTGACGGGGATTCATAGGGATACAGGTGTGGGAGTACGTGCCAATACGCTTTAGGTAAAACCCTTATTTCTTTTCTTAACTTTGAACACTTCTACGCTTACCTTTCACAGGCTCGGAGCACCGCTTGTGCAGTGCATACCGAGTATCTTAACCGGTCTTTCTCTCTTAGGCTTGGTTCGGGGCACGGTCCTAACAGTATATTTGAACTCTTCCTTTGAGTCAAACTCTTACTGCCGTTCTCAACCATGGCCAACAACGCCAACAACGCCAATGACCCCAATCTACCTCCCACCAACCCGTATTTCACCCAACCCACCAACAGGGATGAGACCCTTTCCCAGACCTATCTCAGCACTCTCGATGTCGTTGCGCAGCGCCGCACTCAGGACATGAATCGACGCAGGTCTATGGGATACTCCCTTCACGCTCGGGTATCCGATATCGGTGCCATGACTCGAGCAACTCCTCTCCAGGCTGCACAAACTATGTTTCCAAGGAATCCTCCTTTAGTCGAAGTTACGCAGCCTAGTTCTCCTGCCGTTCATCCTGAAAATCCCTTTTCTCCAGAAAGACTAGCCCGATCTGGCTTTGTCTATCACGCTACTCCACGCACACTAGGGAGAGTCGCATTCTCTCCTCCGGTCACCCCTACACGGAGGTCCGGAGGCCCCCCTCCTGAGACAGGCGGGGACGAGACAGGCTCCAATCCATTCGATGATCTCCCAGGCAATCCGGATGACCAAGGAGACGAGGAAGAGGAAGGGGAAAACGGTGATGAACCAGGCGGTGAGCCGTCTGGTGGTAGACGTCGCTACGATCCTCCCAGAGGACCTCCGCCCGGTGGCGGAGGCGGAGGAGGTGGTGGCGGTGGAGGTGGTGGTGGTGGTGGTGGCGGTGGCGGTGGCGGACCCCCCGGCGGGGGCCCGCCCGACATCCCGCCTGAGCTCATCGACATTGGGCCTGACGAGCTCAAGATTATCAAGATGATAAAGCTCTTCAGCGACTCAGTCGGTGCATCGCTCGGCGCCGTCATAAAGCCTGCTGGTTCCCAGCAGGTAAGGACAAAAGTTAGGGAGCCCGACCCATTCAATGGGTCGGATCCCTCAAAGCTACGTGGATTCTTGATTTCCTTGAACCTCAATTTTCAAGATCGTCCCGCAGCTTTCGTGTCCCAGTTCAGCAAGATCAACTACGCTATCTCGTATCTTACTGGGACCGCTCTAGGATGGTTCGAACCGGAAATCCTAACCCCTTCGCCGGACCCCCCGCTGTGGACTCTGTCCTATGATGTGTTTGTCAAGGAACTTGAGGCCAACTTTGGTCCTCATGATCCCACTGGCACTGCTGAGGATGAGATCGAGACACTGCGGATGCGGGACTCCGACAAGATCCTCCATTACAACGTTAAGTTTAACAACCTAGCGTCTGTTATTGGATGGGATGTCAACGCCTTGATGCATTCGTACTATCGCGGACTTCCGCCTCGTATGAAGGATGCCCTGGCGATTCAAGGACGTCCCGACAATCTTCGTGACCTTCGCTCCAAATGTCAAGAGATCGATCATCGGTACTGGCAGCGGAAGTCCGAGCAAAATCGGGAGCAGAGGACGTATACTTCGTCTGCTTCTGGTAGCTCATCGGGTTCAAAACCCAAACCAGCTACGTCATCCTCCTCTTCGTCTGGCAACAAGTCTGACGGCAAGAAAGATTCAAGCTCGGGCTCTAGCGGAGCTCCGAGGGAGAAGCCTGCCTATGCCGACAAGCTAGGCTCGGATGGGAGGTTGACGCCTGCTGAGAAGGCTCGGCGGATCGCCGAGAAACTCTGCCTCTTCTGTGGACTCGCAGGCCACAGGGCAGAGGATTGCAACAAGCGGAAGGCCGCTCTCAAGGCACGTGGTGCTAAAACTTCAACTCCCAAAGCTGATGCACCATCGGATGCCGCGGAGTCGAAAAAATAGAGAGTAGCTCCGATACCTTAGTGCACGATCGGAGCTACGTTGACTCCAGCAGCTGCACACACAAGGTTGTTACTCTCAACGCTGCCGCTCTTTCCACAACACCCAATTCACTCGTTCTTCCCCTTACGATTCCGGACCCCCGCACCAACATTGGAAAGGTTCGCCTATCCGCGTTGGTCGACTCCGGATCCTCCGACTGCTTCGTCGACACTCGTTTCATTCTCAAACACCACATTCCTACCTCGGATACTGCCCCTGTGGAGCTCCGACTCTTGAACGGTTCATTTGGCTCTACTATCACTCAGACGGTTAACCTCACCGTCACCTTTCCCTCTGGAGACTCTCTGTCTGTGACTTTCTACGTCACTCCTCTTGATTCCACTTGTGACGTTGTGCTTGGATATAACTGGCTCCACCGCTATAACCCGTTGGTTAATTGGTCGGAGAACAGTGTCGCCTTCCGGCACACCGATACGGGTGAATCATCTGCTTTGCAAAGCCCTCTGCCAGTTGATGATGCACTTTCCATAGACTCATCAACGTCAGCGGAAGATCCGCTCTCTGCCGCTGACATTTCCTCCGGAGACCCGCCATCCAGCGGTCGTCCGGAAACTCCACCTCTAGCTCCCCCACTCCGTAAATCCCGCAAAAAGCCATCCTTTCCCTTTGAACCAATCTACGAGTACCCTCCTGGCGATCATTTCATCATCTCCTCTTCTTCACCCAAGGTCTCGGTCATATCCGCTGCTGCGTACATCCGCGCATGCAAGGAACCTGGCTCACACCAGTTCTCCATGCGTCCCGACCCCGGGGCATCCTTGCGAGATGCCAAGGTTCAACCAGCAGACGTCTCGGACATCCCTTCGGAGTACCGAGACTACGCAGACGTCTTCAGCGACACGCTTTCAGAGGTGTTACCGGAACACCGTCCTTACGATCACAAGATCAATCTCGAGGACGGGGCTCCGCTCCCCAAGCTAGGTCCAATCTACTCTCTCTCCGAACTGGAGCTCGAAGCCCTTCGAGAGTTTATAGATGAAAACCTAGCCAACGGTTTCATCACCTCGTCGCAATCCTCCATCGGAGCCCCGGTACTCTTTGTTCGAAAGAAGTCTGGGGACCTCCGACTCTGCGTGGATTTCCGTGGCCTCAACAAGATCACGAAGAAGGATCGCTATCCACTCCCTCTCATCACGGACCTCCTCGATTCGGCCCGCTCAGCCAAGATCTATACGAAATTGGACATCCGACACGCCTACCATCTTATTCGGATAGCCGAAGGCGATGAATGGAAGACCTCTTTCCGTACACGCTATGGATCTTTTGAGTGGAGAGTCATGCCTGAGGGGCTGACCAACGCACCAGCTACGTTTCAACGTTTTGTTAACGACATTTTCGCTGATATGCTCGATGTATCGGTGGTCGTCTACCTGGACGACATTTTGATCTACTCCGACAACAAAGAAGATCATGTCAAAAACGTTCGAGAGGTGCTCAAGCGGCTCCGCGCTCACGGGCTATACCTCAAACTCTCCAAATGCGAATTCCACCAGGATACGGTCGAATATCTCGGTTTCATCATGTCCCCGGAGGGCCTCCGGATGTCCAGCGATAAAGTTCAAGCTATCGTTGACTGGCCGGAGCCCCGCAAAGTTAAGGACGTCCAATCTTTCCTTGGGTTTGCCAACTTCTACCGACGCTTCATAGAGGGGTACTCCGAACTCGCAAAGCCGCTCACTCGACTTACGAAAAAGGACCTCAAATGGAGTTTCGGTGACCCAGAGCGTACAGCCTTCAATGCTCTTAAAGAGGCTTTCACGCGGGCCCCCGTTCTGGCCCACTTCGAACCCGGACGCCAACTTGTCGTTGAAACCGACGCATCCGACTATGCCATTGCGGCAGTCCTATCCATCATCGGTGACGATGATGACCTTCATCCTATTGCATTTCACTCTCGCAGTCTTTCCCCTGCAGAACTCAACTATGATGTCCACGACAAGGAGTTGTTGTCAATCTTTGACGCATTCCATGAATGGCGCCATTATCTGGAGGGGCCGGCTTTCACTGTTGACGTGGTCACGGACCACAAGAACTTGGAATATTTCTCAACCACCAAGCTCCTTACTCGACGCCAAGTTCGGTGGTCCGAGTATCTATCCGCGTTCAACATGGTGATTCGATTCAGGCCTGGTTCGAAGGGCGGAAAGCCGGACGCGCTCACAAGGCGCTGGGACGTTTACGCTCGAGAGGACAGTTCATATGCAGCGGTGAATCCGCACAACTTCAGGCCAGTTTTCACTCAGGAACAGTTATCCTCCTCACTGCGCGCCACCTATTTGCAGTACCCTGCCCTTCGGGCCTCCGTCATCATGGATCTGGAGTCCCTGCACTCCGATATCAAGAATGGCTACGACGGAGATCCGGAAGCCCAAGTGGGACTTGCCCTCGCAGGTGATCCCTCTAACTCTCGTTGGACCTCCGATGATGCAGGGTTACTTAGGTTGGACGGCCGCATCTACGTTCCCAACTCCTCGGACCTCCGCTTACGGGTCCTTCGCGTTCATCACGATCACATTCTTGCTGGCCACTTTGGTCAGAATCGCACCCTAGAGCTTATTCGTCGGGGGTACACTTGGCCCAAGATACGTGAGTTTGTCCGCCACTACGTCAAGTCTTGTACTGTTTGTGGCAGGAACAAACCCACTCGCCATCGTCCTTACGGTTTACTTAAACCGTTGCCGGTTCCCCTACGCCCTTGGGATTCCATTTCTCTGGACTTTATTGAAGAGCTTCCTTCTTCAAACGGGTTCACTGCGATTCTGGTCATCGTCGATCGGGCCTCCAAGCAAGCCATCTTCATCCCCACTTACGACACTATCACCTCGGAACAGCTAGCTCAGCTCTTTGTCATTCACGTTTTCTCGAAGCACGGAGTTCCGTCCCACGTCACATCCGATCGGGGCTCCGAATTCGTCGCTCACTTCACTCGCGCTCTCGCTCAGGCTCTCAACATGGAGCTCCACTTCACTTCGGGGCACCATCCTGAAGCGGACGGCCAAACCGAGCGGGCCAACCAGACCTTGGAACAGTACTTGCGTATCTACTGCTCTTACCAACAGGACAACTGGGATCAGTTGTTGGCCCTCGCGGAGTTTGCTTACAACAACGCGCCAAATGCCTCCACCGGCATTACCCCGTTCTTTGCCAACAAAGGGTATCACCCTTTCATTACGGTATACCCTGAACGGGACTTGGCCTCCGCTAGAGCGCGCGACTATGTGGTTAACTTAGACGAGTTACATGCGATGCTTCGAGATGAGATATCCCTTGCTCAAGCTCGTTACAAAGCTCAAGCTGACAAAAAACGGATAGCCGCTCCGGACTTCCGTATCGGTGATCGTGTCTATCTCCTGGCCAAGTACATCAACACTACGCGGCCCACCCGAAAATTCTCGGAAACCCACCTTGGTCCGTTTCCCATTATCGCACAGCCCAGTTCTAACGCATTCACTTTGCGGCTACCCGACTACCTCCGTCTCGTGCATCCGGTATTCCATGTTTCTCAACTGGAACCGTACGAGGAGAACACCATCCCCAATCGTTCGGAGTCTCCGCCTCCTCCCGTCGAAGTTGAAGGAGAAATTCATTACGAAGTCTCCGAGATACTAGACGCCAAACTGGACAGGAGGTACCGGACCCCCCTTCGCTACTATGTGCGGTGGTCCGGTTACGAAGGCACGGATGAGGAGTTCTCATGGGTTGGCGCTGACGATATTGCTGCGGACGAACTGGTCGCGGACTTCCACTCTCGATACCCCAAGAAACCCAAACCTCAAAAAACCAACGCTCAGTGAGCCCTTCTAAGGGAATTCCCTCACTACTCATGACTTTTCTTGCTCTCACTCTGTCTTACGGTGCTCCGCTACTTTGGCGGTTCACTTAGATCTCCTCCACTCAGTTTTGCGGTGCTCCGCTCGTTCGGCGGATCACCTAGATCTCACGCTCAGTCTCACACAAGAAAATTCTACAAGAAAAACCAAGATAAAAATTATTTTTCTATGTTACATTTATTCCTCGTCGTCCTCGCTGGACTCCTCACCCCCCTCCGCCTGCTCGTCGTCGCTGTTACTACTACTGCTACTACTCGATGATTGGTCCTTCGGACCCCCGCCGGACGTCCCCTCGCCCTTGTCCTCTTCGCCATCCTCCTCCGAGTCCTCCTCTGCCTCGTCGTCGATAAAGGCGCGGGCGGCCGCCTCACTCTGCTCCAGGACTTGCTCCAGGGCAAGTCGGACGCCCGCAGCGATGGTGGCCTCCAGGTTGGCCAGGCGGGCGTTGAGGTCGTCTTGGCGGGCGGCCTCCCGTGCGTCCAGTTCGCGGACGTCCATGACGTGGGGCGGCAGCGGGCACGCCTTCTTTCCCTTCACGCAGCCCTCGCACGATCGGGCCGGAGGCCCGTACCACACGCAGGCCTCGCGTTCGGCCTTGATGCAAGGACCGCATCCTGCGGACCCCCGGTGAGCAAGCGAAACTTGAAAAGAAAATTTGAGACTCACTGTGGTCCCCATACCTCCGCGTGGAGCCGGTCGGCTCCCTCCTTTCCCTCTCCTTGCCCTTCGCCTTCTTGGCGGGGGGCCGATCCTCCTCCTCCTCGTCGTTCGCCCTCTTGCGAACGCGGCGCGGGCTCCCGGGCCCCCGCCTACCCCGCTCCCTCTCCCTGTCCGCCTGCATCCTCGCCTCGCTCCAGTCGTGGAGCTCCTGCCACCACTCCAGGTTCGCCGCGTCGTAGGCGCGGCGGTCGTCCTCGTACTTCGAGTACTCCAGGACGGCGGTCCGGTGGGAGGCGAGTTGCGCCTCGTATGCCGCCAAGGCGGCCCTCCGCACCTTCTCCCGCTCTTCCTCCATCTCCTCCACGTCGAACTTCCATGCGGCGTGGTCCCGCGCGTATTTCTTGCGGACGTCCTGTGGGGCGTCGGCGGGCACCCGATATGGCTCGGGGGGCGGAACCACCGGCGGCGGACTGGCGGGGCGGACGGGCGGCTCTGGTGGAATGGCCACCGGTTCGGGCATGTCGGGGGGCGGTGCGGGCGTGGGCGACTGGTCCATGTACGAGACGAACGCCTCGACATCGTCGTGGAACTCCGGCGGGCACCGGAACTTGAGCTCGCCGTGCGTGACGAAGCGTTCGAGTGGTGGCGGCGACATTTTTGGTTTTTTCTGAGTTGAGTCCCCATCTTTATACTATCGGGGCTGCGCTACTCTGTCATCAGGATTTGTGGACCAGCGCTTCTGCGCAGCCGATTTACTCCGGTTTTTGGATCTCCGCACGCCTTCCGGCGCTCCGAATTTTTCCGATGACTCAGGCGGACCCGATGGATGACTCACGGTACGGTACCGCTACCCCGGGATTGACCTTGAGGTTCTGGAGGCCAGAACCTTGAAGGGGGGATACTGTCATATCCATGCGTCATGACACACGTGACCGGACCGGATACCGACATCCACTCGCCACATTCCACTCGGACCGGACCACCGCATTACTCATCGCGTCACATGTCGTCACATGACTGCTCTCCAATCCGTTACTCAGCACGACTCGGACCTCCACATGGATTCACCTACCCCTTTGCCCAAGTCATATGGCATTCCTTATTGTCCTTATTGTTCTCGTTGTCTCTGTGATTATGCCCCTATACTCTTACCATGCGTTACACTTTTCTAGAATCTTAACTACCTTCAGTATTTAAGCTCCTGTACTACACTCTAGTTCCTCAGTTCAAATATCAACTAGGATACCCCAGCCTAGTCTTTCTTCAGCTTTCTTTGGTTCGATACACTCGTCGGACCTCCGCCCTCCTCGGCGGACTTATCCTTTTCTCAAACTCGCGACGTCCTAGCGGACGCCCGAGCTCATCCTTTCACTTGGGTACGCCTTCAGGCGGACCCCCGGATTCAAGGCTCGACTCAAGGGACCAGCCTGCTTAACGCAGGAAGCCTACTCCGGATCTCCGACGCTCCTCAAGACCGGGCCCCCTGTATCTCTCACCACAACCGAGTGATAGCCGGATTACCGCTTGACGGGGATTCATAGGGATACAGGTGTGGGAGTACGTGCCAATACGCTTTAAGTAAAACCCTTATTTCTTTTCTTAACTTTGAACACTTCTACGCTTACCTTTCACAGGCTCGGAGCACCGCTTGTGCAGTGCATACCGAGTATCTTAACCGGTCTTTCTCTCTTAGGCTTGGTTCGGGGCACGGTCCTAACATGCACCCCAAACCCAGATATTTGTATTCGGATGGACATTCAACATTGCATCCGAGTTAAATGTATGATATCCGAATATTTTCAAATATTCATTTGAATATATTTGAATATATTTGAATATCTATGAATATCAAGATATTATCACATCAATAGCAGTTCAAAACTATACATACTATGAAGTTATGATAGTAAATTATATGTGAATATCCATTACAGTCATAAAAGTAATATAAAACACTCTTATATTATAGTTTATAGTATCATAGTTTGGATGTTTGTTCAAAAAATGAACATTTGACATTCGCGAGATATCTGACATCCGAGGTACATCCGATATCCGACATCTGAATATCTTCGGATGTTGAATATGAATATAATTGAAATATCTGAAAACATCCGACATTCATGTTCATGTCTAAACCACTGGACAGGAGCTCAGGGGCTTATCGTTTATGGACTTGGTTATTGATATGCGAACATCTCATCATAGATCAACCCACCACAATGATAAGTTTTTATCTCTATTTTTCAACAATGTAACTTTAACCATTGAACAACAATCTTAAATAGCCGCTCATATGCAATGCAACACGCTACATACTTCCAGGTTGACTTAAAGAAATATATGCCTGAGCATTATAAGAATGGTCAGCTTTGTCAAAGTGAATGCGTCCTGAGACAAGAGGTTTACAAGGTCTTTACCAGTATACCTCCCCCGCTGATTGACTCCAATTGACAAATTGGTATGTGCTTCCTCTTGACCTTTTTGAATTAGACACTGACATCAACATAATGAATTTTCTATGCATCGTTCACCGCCGACAGCGTAACCTACCCAAAACTCTTAGTCGTAAACGTCACCAATGCATGTACGACTATGTGTGGCCAGACCTGCTGCGGATGGATAGAGAAGCAGTGGAGCGTGTTTGGCTAGTCTGCCTTGCGGCGAGGGCTAGATTATGAAAAATGTCATCCTATCATTGATCCGATTATCTTCTTTGGCTGCATAAAGTTGGTGTAGGATGATGCGAGTCTCGCCAATCATGATTACGTTGACGTCACACTTTCCTTTCCGTCCAAAGTACTCTCTTCTCTGTTTCATCATAAAGTTCCTCTGCTGTCCTCCGTATCATCCTGTATTGACGCATCAAGGAATCCATCCAAAATCTCTCAACGTTTTCTATTTGGTTATTTCAGGAGATGCAATCGGTATTTATACGGACTGGTAAGTCACCCCCACTGAATATGATGCTGTTCTGACTTAAACTAAGGCATACTATTCTGACTAATGCGAAAGTGCCCAAGAAACCAACCTGGGAGGAGATTTGCAAGAAATGGGTTAACATTTGCTCTACTCAACACCAGCACGTCGGCTGTATGGACAATGCGAGCCTTCAGGACGTTTATCGACGCTGGGCCAATGAACTTCAGATGGAGGGCGACGGGACCGGTTTCGAAGACAAGCCTGACGACAAGGATGAAATCCATCCTCCTTCCTTTACATCTCCACCATCCACACCCGCCATAACACACAATCCAGCACAGGCCTTCTTGTTGTCTGCGTTTGCGTACACTGCTGTTCTTCCACCTCCTCATTCTGATTCTTCTCAACGTCTCTCCCATCCTTCACCCAGTCCTGCCGCTCATTTGCCGACAGCCGTCTCCGTTGCAAGCCCTGCCACTCCTCAACGAGTACAGAGATTGCTCAATTATGGTCCCCCCTTTTCTGCTCCTGCACCCTTACAGGTCGCTGTGTCAACTTGGCATACTCATACTGTGGTGACTGCTCCCATGAGTCCTATCTTTGCTGTATCCCGTGTTGTCACTGTGTATTGGGTTGAGTATGCTGAACGTCGTTATGCTTTCAAGGACGTGTGAGTGCGCACTTGCCTTACAAGATTGATAAAGGACTTACTTCTGCCGTTTTGACTTAGGGATGTGTTGAATGAATTTTACGAAACTAAAGTTGCTTCGAATATGGTTACGATTGTGATCTGTTTTGAGTCTCTTAGTCAGGCGACGGATTGAGTGTACAGCATTTAACTAGAAATCCACTCCATCAACTTGTCCTGCATTTACTTAGTCACTTGTGTGCAATACCAACTTTTGAGAGTTTGTTCATGTGCATGAGGTTAAGGTTCGCCGGGTTGTTTGAAGCATACAGGGTTGGTTGCACCCGTCTTTTGTCCCTTATTCTTATTCTTATCAAGGCCAGGTAAGCTAATGTTTTGTTCTGGGTAAACGGAAAGCCAATCACACAGTCAACAGGATGGTGAACCTAGAGGCCTTTTGTGGCAAACAAGGCAAAAATCTTCAGAGTCAATACAATTTCCACAAACAAGCACTGAAAGAGAATAAAGCCTCTAATGCGGTCCTCAAAATCATATACTGCTACTTTAAACGATTCTCACTAAAGCTGGGTATGGCGAGAGAGCCGTCCGATATGGAATTGGAGTCTGTGAATGATGAACGCTTGAAAGAGGAACACGTTCCATCCTGGAAGGATATTTTTATTGTGGGCGAGGGGGAGAGCTCTGAACAGAAAGTGGACACAAAGTTCAGGGAGGCAACAGCTGCCTACTTTACTGCATGTGAGCTGGAGAAGGAGCTCATACCAGTGCATAACTATGATCTACTGACATTCTTTTAACTAACAGTTTGTGGCAGAAAATCCAGCGGTGAATGGAATACATCCATAAGTCTGCTGCCAAGAAGAACACACGAGAAAAGGTCAAGGCAGAGCAGGCAAAGACGCGCCAAGTAAAGACCGCCAAGCTGTGCAAGCAATCCGCATAGGAGATTTGGTACACGGAAAACCAAAACATGATTCTCCGTGCATTCCAAAATCGATTGAAGGAGGAGTTTGAGAATCCTGCCGAGTACACTCCGGAGATGAAAGAGCAAGTCAAGAAGCGTCGAGCAAAGTTGATAACAACCTTCAAGAAGGTAGAGTTTGTAAAACTGAGTGAGGAGGAGAAGACCAAGTTGGAAGAGAGGTTCGCCAAGAAGCTTGCAGAGGAGAAGGTCGCATGCGTCAAAGTGCTAGAAAAATCGGCAGAGAGAAAGGTTGGGGGATCTTATACAGACTCTGAGGAGATTCAAGAGTAAGTTGTCTTTTGCTTTATTCAAGAATGTTGTTGATGCATTTATAAAAACCTAGATACATGAGCTGAGAAAATGTAGTCGTTCCTGGAAAACATGTGTCCACAAACTGGTGGGTCGCTCATATGCTTGAAAGGGAGACTAGAACTTAGTGATGGGGGACAGTTAACTATGTTAACGTTGGTATTTTGTTCACAGTTGCTTTACCTCACTAATATTATTGCAGAGTGTGCTCCAGTTCAACGAAGGGTAGTGTGAGGTTGAACTTTGTTCAGACCGATCCGACATTCCATAGAATTGGCATGAAGGGAGCATGGCTAGACGTTTTCATTGGCTGATAATCTTCTATTTCAAATCCACCCTTGCTGTAATCACTTTCATTGTCCAAGTCAAAATCTTGCAATGTTGTTTGCATGGGATTGTCGACTTAAGTTGTAGATTCACAAACCGTTCTTATTGGCTGTAACGAGGCAATGATAGGGATGACATCTTCAATATCAACGTCCATTATGAAGTCTCCTTGCAAAAGAGTGAGGATGGTGCTGCTGCAACCAGAAAACTTGTAAAAGGGGAATTTGATAGTAGAGTGGAAGAAAAAGGAGAGAATGATTTTCAAAGAGGAGTGAATAAGTGTAAAAGTTTGTAGAGGTGGGAGTGTGTGATGGCAGGAGTGTGTTGTATGTGCATCCCGTATCCATTGTCATGGTAATGAAGGGACAATGAGTATGGCATGATTGCCTTTGAAGAATGATGACGCAAGGCGATTAAGTGACCGTTCTTATGGCGAGGATGATCTAGAGGAAACACTAGCGAACACATTAATAAGTCTATGTCTGGGCTATAATAGTTCGGATGGGAAGCTATCAACTTTTAACAGTTGACATCAGCTGCCAACATTTCCCAACCGGCCATTCTTTAAGGGATCTTGAGGATACTGAGTGGCTGAGGAAATAAGGGTCTCAAGTATGTTGCTTTAGCGGCGGCAGGAGGTCTAGCTTGACCTACTTGAGCAATGTTCAACATATTTTAGAACTTCACGACTATAGTTATATGTGTTTGATAGCAAGGATCAAGTTTCTGATGTAGAATCTTCAATCTGACACCAAGTTGGAATTCATGGCTGCGGCTCAGTAACTCTTGCTGGGGCATCATGTCGAAAGAGTCTATGTTCCAAACTTCCCCCCAATCCATGTATATCTCAACATCAAATGCATCATGCAAGTAAATGAGAAGTGTACAATGATGAGGAAACTACTCTCACGCACACACATAAGCATCAAGACACTGCCTATTGTATTTGGGGTGTACAAAGCTACTGAACCACAGCTTATTGAGAAAGGCAAACGATGCACCTGAGTTTCTCGCAACTCCAAACATCCACTCCATCCTATACAGCTCAGAAGTCGTTTGACGCACATGTTTCACTTTCCACATGAAAAATACGATAAGGACCAGCAAGGGCACGAAAGCATCACAAAAACAAGTGACAGCACATTGTGTCTCTGCAATGTTCAGAAAGTCTTTATCAAAATCGTATTGTGTAGGCCAAGGCAAGAGGGCAATAATGTCAGATGGGTGCAGTTGATTTGATCGAGTCATCTCCTCCAATAGTTTCTATATGCACTTAAGTAGGTCAGCAAGGCAGCTTCATAGTGTGGTGTATGAGGGATGAAGACCTCATCTAATGGTCTGACCAGAGTTGTAGTGTTTGCTGATGATGGGAAATTAATGAGGAGGG
Organism: Strobilurus stephanocystis; assembly: GCA_019915075.1. NCBI lineage: Eukaryota > Fungi > Basidiomycota > Agaricomycetes > Agaricales > Physalacriaceae > Strobilurus > Strobilurus stephanocystis. The sequence goes on from JAHLMI010000004.1 coordinate 623,878, forward strand.
TGATTGAGTGTGTACATCTCAGGCATCTCATCAAACATGGGATGCGGAAGAGCAAGTACAAGGTAAAAGTGCGATGGATGTATGTACTAATGCTTGCTGAGACAATCTACAACCATCATAAGACGGAGATTGACATGAACTCTCAATAAAACATTATGAGGCGTACTATTGCATCTGCAAACAAAGATTCTATGGCCAATAGCAAACACAGTTTTGTTCTCACTAATAATAATCTCCTAGTCAAAACATGAGCGATATGTTTAATATATGTGCACAAATAAAGCATTGTCCATTGTATGATTAAGCGCACAACCTTGTCTGTGTTTTATACGGCACTTGGGAGGTCTTCTGACTGCAGTCTCATATTCTTGCAAAGTCCTTCATTTAAATTGTTACTCTTTAACTAGAATGTATATACAATAATATGTTGTACTCACAGTCTTCATTTACATGTGCAGAAACATTGAGAAAGCTCTCTATGAGTCATTTTAATTGGGCAAGTTTCTGAAAACTAAGATAACAAACATACTGTAAAGCTCATTGTACTTACATGAAAGAAATAATGGCACACCTTCTGTTTAGAGAATATTGTCATGTTATCAGTCACACATAGAGGACTGACAGTTGTAGAGCGCACCACAGCTTACCGACAGCGCTATGTATAATTGTGACGGGGAAACTTACATGCACGACGATGCTCTGAATGTGCGTGAGTTTATGGAAACTGATAATGAACCTAGAAACAGGATGATCATGAAAGGGTTTGGGCATACTTCATAGTGAAGGCCGCGCTCTCTTTAAACATGATAATTGCCGATTAAATGTCAAAGGAGCCGACAATGATGGCTTGTAGTTGAGACCAGGGTCTTCAATTAGCACGGTGCACTTCAGGTCCTTAAGCGATGATTTGGGACGGCAGCGGCAACAGCATACAGTTCAAACCAGAGTCATTAACTGACATGACACACAATATAGTAGTGATGATGACATGAAAAAGAGTTCCTGTGTAACATTACTATAAAATACTATAGTGTATCATTATATCATGAAAAATATTATAATTAAGGATTTTTTGAGAATGTCATGTGCAGGTAATGCGAAGCAATTTACTGTCATTCAAAAAGTAGACTGTACTTATATATATGCGGGTGAACTTGACGAGCGATACAATTCAAGTGCAATACACAGTACATTAACACCATCTCAATTTACTACAATTATATAAAAATAAACCCAACTAATACACTATAAAGTTAGTTGTGACAACGCATATTGACTGACAGGAATGGACACCTAAGATTTTAAACAAACATTTCCTAGTTGACAGAATTTAATAAGATGTGTCAGAGCTAAAAGAAGTTACACACAATTACTTAATGAATCGTACTTAACAAACATATGAAATTTCTTGCAAAGCAAAGCATCAGCATCATTCTTAAAGACAGAGACAAATTATTTTTTGAAATTGTATGTAGTTACCAGTGGAAGGTTGGAGAGTGAAAGGTCGGAATTTTGCAAGCTGCCTTGCTCACTACCACTTGTTCACTACCATCTGTGAGATGTTGAGGTCACAGTGTGTCCGCTAGTTCACGTTCTTCATTTATTTCCTGCTGTTCTTTGGCATCGTGCTCGTTTTGTTTGATGTGCACTGGGTTGGGTTGGGATGCAACAGGCACTTCAGTCTCATTTCCGGAATGTGTCTCATGTGGAGGATCGCTGGCATTTCTCAGGAGAGTTATGACTGTGGCATGATTGACGTCTGGGGGTTCCGCTTCCTCTTCATTGGGCTAACTATCATCTACATCTTGCATGTGGACATCTGCCCCGTCCGCTTGTTTATCTGCCTCGCCTGTCGAGTCATCCGTTGAGCCAGCTGTTACTGCCTGCGATGTGCCGAGAGACTCCTCATCTGGGGCATGACTGTCTTCATGGTCCGAAACAGTTCCCTGGCGTTGCTCGGCATGGGTGCCTTGCTCATCCCCCTTTGGATTTCCAGGAGCACCGTCCTCAGCCATCAGATCATCCATTACTGTCTGCGATGCGTCAGGAGATTTCTCATCCAAGGAATGACTGTCTCTGCAATCGGAAACAGATCCCTGGTGTTCTTGCTCATACCCCTCTACATTCCCAAGAGCGCCGTCCTTGGCCATTGAATCATCTGTTACTATCTGCGATGCGTCGGGAGACTCGTTATACGAGGATTTGCTGCCTTGTTCAGTGAGTGTTGGTGTAGGGGAGATGTTCCATACGCTGTGCTCCCATCCCTAGAGTGTCTATCATCTGGCAGATCGCTATGATCTTCCTGATGTATGGGAGCCTGCACATCAGTTCCGTCTTTGGCTTTGCTGCTGGCTTCTGAATCGGAGTGGTGAGTGCCTTGTTTGATTTTGATGCCGTTGTCTGCATTGGCGTCATCACTTTTGTCTTTGAATCCGCTGCTGTCTGAGGCAGAGGTGTCACTCTCCTGTACAGATTGGTTGCCATTGTCTGTATCTGGGTTGTCGCTTGCATTGTCGAATTTGTTGCTTGCAACTTTGGATGCCTTGCGCTCTGAATCAAAATTGGCGTGGCAGGCTGACGGTTCTTTGTCATCCTCCAAGTCCATTCTTGACAGACAAAGAATACCTGTAGACCGCGGAAGCGTCACAAAAGATGCTGGTACCACTGCGCTGGACTGGTCATCCGCATCCTGCATGTCGACATCAGGAAGGTCTCCTTGGTTATGCGCACTAGCACCGCCCTCAGCTGGGGTGTCTTGCTTTGCTGACTGCAATGCGTCGGGACTCTGTTGTATTCCGTCATTCAAACCAAGTGAGTGGTCGAGACGAAGGATGATGCAAAACGTTACTCGGGGGTCTCCGTTAGCAAGTATCAGTGTGTTGCCCTCCTGATCCTCGTCACTGCCGGTCTGTGACAGCTTTGGCTGGTGCGCCACTTTCCTCACTGTCTTTTTCTTCTTTGCAATGGGTTGCTTTGGCGGTTTGTTGGCATATTTTTCCTCTTTCACAGATAAGTAGATACTCCTTTTCGCAAATTCCTTGGCAGCTAATATTTTGTTTTGTCTGAATTCTTCTGTGTTCCAGTTCAGCAACCTATACAAGGAGATGGTGGAAACAATATGCACCCTATTTACAAGAAGTTTTGCATACAGGGCATCATTTGGCTTATAGTGACTGTCTACGTTGCCAACCTTAACCATTTTTTCTTGGACACAGTCGTCCTAGGATTCTACTGTGAGTGTGTTGTTTTCCGGCCTAGATGGAAAGTGTGACAGGATACGCTTGCGGTAGAGCTCAAAGAGAACAGTGTCACACTTCACGTTTCTGAATAAGTTAGGGAGGGTAGTGTGCTGAATGTCAAATGTCAGCATAAAGTATGCAGACCACCTTTCACGACACAACTTGCTCAAATTTTTTAACCCTAACTGCATTTTCTGTTGATCCTGGTCGGAGTTGTCGTAATTCTGACTCATGAGCGCCATTGCATAGAAGAGCCCATGAACATAGCAATAGACAATGTTGGTCAATGTGTTGCCTAAGTCCTTGTAATCAAAGACCTCACCATTCTCCAGTTCGAGAACATATTCTTCATAATGGTTTGCAATGAGTCAGTGGAGCATATCGACAACCACACTGATCTCGGCCGAAACAGACAAGTAGTTTTTTGAAAGAAGGATGATGGGAGCCACAACGATAACCAACCCGAGACAGACGATCTCCATGAAGATTTGTACCGACTAGGGTCCAGTTGAAGGAGGACATCGCAGACATCTGAATCATGTTAGTCATAGTACCCAGCCATATATAAAGCATTTATCTCCGGCGCCAAGCAACTACCAGACAAGGCTGACCATGCAGAGTGCGGACCGGTGCCTCACAAGAGGGCTGAGGCAACTTAGCAAGCCACTGCTAGGGCCCGTATCCCAAACCCTTAACATCTTTCTCAATATTTGAACACCGCCAACACCTGAACACGTCAAATACCTGAATGCTTTAAACGCCTGAATACAACCTCATCTTCCCTACCACCCACAACTGTTCTTTTTTTGCTCGATTCCCTGCACCTATTTTCATCGGCAGTATGTGGAACACCCTATTGGGTGTCTTGCACTGCACCAAAAAATATATCTGACATACATCCACCTTGCAACTATAACTTGCTGATGCACCGGTACCTTCAGCTCACAGCTCATTTATAGTTCCAGGTGTACACCACAAAAAGTGCAGGGCCCCCAGGACAGCACAACACCTTCTGGGTCCCAGCTCATGCACCCCGGAAGGCTGCTTAATCATCAAGAACTCTGCCAGAACTCGTTGTGAGCCGCAAATTCTGTTAGAATTTGACGTGGCTGTGCACCTTGGAATGCCGGACCGAGTCAAATTCGCCCAGAGTTGCGGAATTTTGAGCTGAGTTTGAAATCCGCTCTTGATCTCTTACCACCACCATCTCACCCCGTGCCGCCATGCCCGCCAACTATCAGATGAGGCAAGTGGACGAGTTGGCTGAGCCTGGCTTGCCCACACCTGTCGATGCTCCGATCCAAATCAAGACCATGTGATGATTGAATAGCTCCAATTCACTGTCTCCAGTCATTCCCCAATCAAAACATGAAGGAAGGAAGCAAGGCTGACACAAGATGAATTCAGCTCATCAGCCGTACATTTCGGTTCTTCTACTGTGATGGTGTCATTGATTGAAGCATCCATACATGTTGACTCACAAGAGAATGTGGTGCCAAAGCTATGCAAGACTGTTCTTGGCACACACAATGCGCAGGCATTGTTCTATAACAGCAAGTGCATGGTTCAATGGTGAGATAACCTGAGACATGGATGATGACAGATGGAGGATCATGTCGAAAGCTCCCTTCGAAACTCATGAGCTCTCTTCATTCTCTTGTAGCCGCAAAACCGTCACAGCAGGCATATAAACATCTTGAATTTCCTGCCAGCTTTTGTATGTTGGAAGAGACAATTGAGACTTTCTTGAAGCTGCACCTTTTGATTAGCTATAGTATGTTGATTCAGATGCTGATTGTTGAGATGAAAGTTGTGCCTGATAAGAGCTCAACAAGATGCAATTTGACAATGGCAATACATACTGTAGCTTCTCTAATTGCAGACCTTGCCCAATAAATTTGACTGAACAAAGCTGACATTTGCCTGCTTTGATTCTTCCTCAGCTAACTGGGGATGAACGACATGGTTTACTCAAGTCTGCCCAAATGTCAATAGTGACAGCGCAAGTGCTATCAATGAATGTACTGTGCAAAGTAGGAGCATATGGGTTCACATTAGTCCTGTTGAAAGAATCTGCTTTCTACTCTAAGGCTATGTTACGCCACTCAGGCACCGCATCTGTACATTTGAGGGCAACCTAAGAAAAGTGATGACCTTCTCTTCTTGCTGCCAAACTGCTTTCTCAAGTTTTTCAAGCTAGGCCAATGCTGATTATGTAGATCAAATAGCAATTAAATGTGTCAGACAAACCAGCTTATGCATCAAGCAAACTTTACGTTAATTAGAGTCTTCAAAGTGGTCTTCCAACGTATCTGAACACAATCCAGGGCCCATTCTTGGTGCTCATTACGGCTGGGTCATTGTGAGCCTAACTTTGCTCTGGAGCTTTGTGATCTGTTTGGCTTACACAGGAAGTTTAGTTGAAAAATCAGAAAAAGCGGTACTTGAACACATGGGCAGACAGATGAAATTTGGGAACCAGATAAAGCGCCAATTGCATATTTTAGCGCGGGCACAAAGAATTCCCATATATGTTAATCCGCCATTCTAACTTTTTACTTCACTGACAGGCTATATTATAGAAAAGTATGAGATCGTCCAGTATGTTCTAACAGATGGTTGAAAGAACCGCATAATCCATATAAACATACCCGGAAGAAGCATATGAGTAAGTTTGTCAATGTTAGTCAGGAGAATCACGCACTTCTCCCCTTTTTTAAGGTTCAAGGCTTTGGAGCCACGCTTGAGATCATGTCAACTGCAAAGAACAGCATCAACACTGCTATAAGCTGTGCCCTTGCCACCATGTTTATTCACCAACTTAAGAGCATTATGCTGGCTGCAATTACTCGAAGTAAAAGCGGATTCCAAGGGTAGGGAGTATTTTCGGAGGCCTCTGCACCTCACACACTCCCTCTCATACTGTCTGAGCCCTCTCAGTACAGTCTGGCCTTGAGCAGCAGTGGTCTCATTGTGTTATCTCATCTTTCTCCAAATGAGCTCAAAATCATTTGGCAGTAAATCGCAAATCACAAGACATCGGTCAGTGTTACCAGGTGGTTTGTTGCACTCCCACGTCCCCCATCTTGTCCCGGACTTGTGATATGAGTTTGGGCATGCTAGACCATCATGTCTCTCTGTGGTCACAACTTTTCTCCACATGAGCTCATATGCATTTGCGAGTAAATTCCATTTTTGGACTTGTAGCCTCATGCTACTCACTTCCTTTCTCGATCTACTAGCCTCATGGCTATCTCCCCTACTTAGGGATGCTATCTCCGTTCACGGAAGCTGTCAATCATGACAGCATCTGTCAATCATTTCCAGAAGTCCACTTCTGATGTCATGTGTCAAGTTACTCATATCTCAGCCATGTGACATGGAATAACTTCGCACTTTCCCAGGATCAATCTGTCATCATCTGGCCTGTACCCAGTGCTGTCTGTCAGCTGATGCTGGGCACAGGGCGCCCCAGAGTTGCGAGTTTGATCCCCACTGTGCTGCGGCTTGCTTCCTGCCTTCATCTTCGCATTTTGGCTCTGCAAGGTTTGCACACAGTGTCCCTCCAGTTCTGCTCACAGGAACTGATGCCTCTCTCACCAGTGTACGCTTTGGACAGTCTCTAGCCCTCCCTGCTATCTGCTACAGCTAGATCTGACTCGATCTCTCACTGCTGTCCATTGCCACTAGTATGCTCCCCCAACTTGATTTCGAGTTGATACCTTATCTTGTGCACAGTGTCCAATCCCTCCTTGCTCCCATGTTTCTCTATAGCGTCACACTTGGGATTCTGTGCACAAGTGTGCCCCCAGTTTACTCTACATAGTTTACAAGCTTAATTTCGCTTCTGTGTACAGTTTAGCTTGTCCTGCTCTGTTTCTGCTTCCCCACCCTCTACTTCCTATAATTGTATCTAGTTTTTTTCATGTACTTGTATTACTTCAATGTTGTACATAGCCAGTCACAATCCGCATAATTTATAGGCCCTTGGGCCCATTTTAGCCTACTTTAACTATGTGAATGAATAAGCATTGGATATATATCAATAACAGTTTCAGACTTAAGCTAGGAGAAAACTTGTACTAATGGTTTGAAGCTACCAAGCTGTTCACTTAATGTAGAAGTCAGATGTTCGCTCCTTGACCAGTTCACAACTCTCTCACCTCAATTCAAAGTCCCCTGTAACATTCATGCAGGACAGTGAACAACAAGGTCGCTCACAGCAAGTGAGGCACGACCATCCAAGCAGCTCGCATATTTTCAAATGATGCCATTGACGAACCATGATCAGAAAGACTTGATAGCAGTCCTGGCGATAAGTTATTGAGTGAGGAAGAGCCAAAATCAGAAGATTCACTTACCAGCAGGACATGTGTCCCTGTGTTGTTGGTCAACCAACAAGCTATATAGAACAATTCATAGACAAAAACCTTGCAGAATTATATTAGCAAGTTGTTTAGAAAGTATATTGAGTAATCATTTTACCTTAGATATGAGTGTCAGCACTTGAGAGTATAGTTGCAGCAAAAAATGATGCCCTCCCCCAAATCAGTAAACTATGATCAAAGCGGGTTCGCAGTGGTTATTGTAGCGTATCTTGTATCTACACTACTATACCATCTATTTGCATTTCTCAGACGTTTCAGCGCACTTATAAGCCGTATATTCTATGCATACCCATCAAATGTGCCTGATTCATTATATTGCGCGATGAATTCAACCTTTCATGGAACCAAATCAAGCAATGTTTGCCATTCAAGTACACAACACTGCATGTCAGAATCCTCCGGCGAAATTACAACAGGATCAAAGAGAATGGTGCCAACTGCTATTGTGACCTTACTGGTCAGAGAAAGGGACAACCGAAGAGTATCAAGGACGGAGACTTGGAGGAGGCCATTCAGCGAATTGATGATGGAGAGCTTAGAGATGGGGCGGATGTTTGGAAAGAGATGTTCCCGGATGTTCCAGCATGTACGGTTTGTCACAGTCTGGCAGAGGCTGGTCTTGGCGGCTTTGCACAGTGGAAGAAGCCAAACCTTGACCCGCGACACATCGAGCAGCGCAAGACCATGTTTCAGCGCTCTGGGCCTGGACATGCGAAGAGACCTTCCTTAAGGGTGCCTGACTCAATATAAATGAGAGCAAGGTCATGCTCAGGACTTTGGATGGCTGTCAATACTGCTGTCATCGCCGCAGACAGGACACCCTTGCCAATCAAAATGTGCAATGGACCAATACACATGAACGCCACAATGTTAAGATCAATATTTGGGGTGGTGTGTATCTGGAGGGCCTCACACCACTCATTTGCGTTGACGGCAACATGAATGCAGAGCAGTACATTTGCATCTTGAACAACAGAATGATCCTAATGTACCGGCAATTCCAACGCGAAGACTCATCATTTCTCTGGTTCCAGCATGACAATAACCCGAAGCACACGTCGCGAGCTGCCAAGAGCTTCCTCAATGACATGGACATCAATGTCTTTTCATGGCCAGCAAAATCACCAGATCTTGTGTCAATGGAGAGTATTTGAGCCAAGCTCAAGTGTCTCATGCGCTGAAGGAGTGACTACAAGAATATACGGAATTAGGAGAAGCTCTTCCGTGTATTGAAGGAGATCTGGGAGTCAGAGAAGTTCAAGGAGTATACCATACATGTTTACCGCTCTTTCTCTCTTCGACTGTGACAGCTTAAGGGGAATGACTTTTTGTGGCAAAATACTAGTCATATATGTACTGTTAACTATATATTGTCATTTTTCTCAATATTAAATGTTATAGTAAGTCTTGTGAAAGTAAAACATTGCAGAAACAACATTCTGGCGCACTTCAATCATGATTTCCTAATTTGGGGGAGGCATTATTTTTTGCCGCAATTATATTCAAGAGAGCAGAATATTATGCAGGTTTCAGCATCAACATTTAGCCTAGGGTATAAGTAATGGCAGATGAGTTACACATCATGCGAGACAATATTGTGCTCATAATTATAATAATTTAGCTTGAAGATGTGCATGTAGTCGCTGTTAAAAATCATGAACCACTTGGTATTGCAAAGCTGGGAGTTTGAACAGCCTTTATATGGTGGATGGCCTAGCTGAATGACTAGCCCCATTGCAATGAGAGTAGTAGGCCAAAAGAATTTCCCATACCATTTCTAATGAAGTGAAGCGATTGAAATGAGAAGTAGTGAGAGAACTAGAAGACATACTTAAAGAATGTACAGGTACTGGCCTGCATAATGATACAGCAAGTAGTTAAGACTGAGCAATTGAGATAAAAAAGGCGGGTATTGTTACAGGTGAGGAACTGATACATCCCCTACATATCAGCACATGAATGGTGTAGCACTTCGGAACATATAATTGGCTGCCCAGGTACCTCTAAATTCACAGACTCTTTAAGGTATCTTTCTACATAAAGATAGTGTCAAACTCGATTACTATCATTCTTAATTAATGTAATGTATGAGCATGCAAAAACTAGTGAATGAGAAAACATATGGAGGAGTATTCACTGTGATGATGAACCTGGTCATTAGTGGCTGAGAGAATGAAATCAGTAAATGAGCCAGCAACCGAGTTTAAATCAATATGGGCTCTCACAAAAATTTGGCTTACAGATAGTGTGGTCAACGAGATAAATGTATATATAGTAGTGCTGTTATGCAAAAAACTCAAGAAGGATGTGATATTGGTGGAAAAGGGTTTATTTTACCAATAACTGACAAAAGTAATCAGTCAATTATACATCTGCTAAGCTATATCACGATTAATTAGTGGTTAAATGTCATCATCTTTTACAAGACATTTTTTGCTTTGAACTTGATGAACTGCAGCGCACATAGTAGTAAGTAGAGTCAATAAATCCGGCAAGGATGGTAGCATATAAAATGCTAGCGAAAAGAAGTTAAGTGAGTCATCTTACCTCAAAAAAATTCATGTTAGTTGTGATGAACATATAAACTAAAAGAAGAGCTCTTAATTACATGTCATAACTACAAGGAGATCAAGGGCATTAAAAGCAGATGCATGCTTGTTTGAGATCGTGGATCTCCATAAAAACGAAGAACAATAAGTACAGAGTTCTCAGATATACACATCGAGAGCAAAACAACTATATATTGAAGTACTCATATCTAAAAAGAGAGAACAATAAGTACAGAGTTCTACAAGACGAGTAAGTATGAGCATTCATGAATATACAGTGAGACAGCATACCTCGGACGTGCACAGCAAGAGCAAGACAGCTGAGGTTGTGAAATAAAAATAATCTAATATATATAAGCGATTGCTATACAATCAAGTCTGTGTCATAACTGTATAGCTGGTTTGGGTGGCATACCATCCTGATTTGATAAGTAAGTTTGTGTGGCGTCTAGATAGACTTTAATACTACCTCACATCCAAACGCCTCAAAAACAGACAACATTCAGCTTTTTGAGGTATCATTAGTGCGCATCACGGGGGAGCAGTTTGATGAACAGGTTGACAGGGTTTTCGGTTCTACGGATATTGTCGACGACGAGTTCCTTGACAGTAACAAGTTCCCATATATAATGAACTCAAAAATCGATGTGCTTAATGTGGTGGTGTCCGTGGGTGTTCTTGGTGAGACTGACCGGTCCCTTGTTATCACCTTTGAGATGATCCGGCAACTCCTGCGGTAAGCCGATCTTTTCCATCCAAGCAAACATCCATCGCAGTTGCTGCACTCCTCGCGATAGTGACACATACTCTGCCTCGACTGTGGACAGAGAGACAGTAGCTTGGCGTTTTGAACTCCATAATACTGGTCCGCCAGCCATCATGAACACTTGCCCAGATGTCGACCGCGTGGTATCCTGACAGTTACTGTAGCTGGCATCAATATATCCAAACGGTTTGAATAGAGCGTCCTGGGAGAAGATGATTCCATAGTTAAGGGTGGCCTTCAGGTATCCGACAATATGAAGTAGGGCGCGCCAATGCTCCATGCCAGGGTTCTGCTGAAAACGCAAGAGCAAGCTCACCACGAATGATAAGTCAGATTGCGTAGCGAGTTGGCACCATATTACGAAACCCAGAACTGCCTAGTAGGGGACATTGTCCATGGTAGTGCACTCTGTGTTTGTAGATGGTGACATGGTTGAATCAAGGATGAGTCCAATGGGGAGAGGTATAGAAAGAGGTGTGATTGCGTCTAGGTTGTGACGTTCGAGTACCTCCTCAATGTACGTGTATTAAGAGAGAGATACTGTTCCCTTCTCCAAGTTCTGGTCCACTCGCATTTCAAGTAGGCGGTGGTTCTCCCCCACATCTTTGATGTCCCAGAGCTTTGTTAGCTCTGCCTTCCACCTATTCCCAGCCTCTACACTCATCGATGCCCCTTAAACATCATCTGTATAAGTCGCTGTGGGTGTGAATTCGCCATCTTTGCGCTTGATGTATATACACAGGTCAGTCTTCAAAACAGTATATCCAATCGAGGTAAAGTTCTGCTCAAAGGTGCGGGCTCAATTGTGTGCATCCTGCATCGTGCCATAGATGGTGCGCTTGAGATGGCAAGCCTCCGATTCGCGCCTAGTGACAATGTACCCAGGTAGTTGCTGTATCCAGATGTCAACCTTGGGAACACTGTTGAGATACGCTGCGACGAAGTCGATCTGCCAAAGAGATAAGTTCATCGAAGCAGCTACCGCGGCAGTCATTCAGATTGATTCCATGCGCGACACAGCAGCCCAGGTCTCTGTATAGTCAACGCCAAGCTGCTGAGTGAACTCCTTGCCTACAAGGTGTGTCTTGTCATGAATTGACTTCCCATCTCCGTCGAGTTTGACATCATAAACCCAGCAATACGCCATGATGTTGGTACCAGGAGGAGGAGTGCCCAGCTCCCACATCCCTTTTTCTCGATGCTGTTCCATCTCAACATTCATCACCGCACGCCAGCGTTTTTCGTCAGACTTGACGGTCTCTAAGTACGTCCGTGGTACACGCAAAAGTCCAGGTTTAGTTGCCAACAAAGCAATGTGATCGTCCAACTCATCAGTGAGACGTGAAAATGAATCAAGAGAAGTAACACGAGCCTTAGGATCTCTAAAGACCTACTCTTTCCCTAAGGACTCTGCGTCTCTTTCTTTCCTCTTAAATTTGCCGTTTTGAAGCACTATTCTCAAGGGCTGAGTAATACGTTCTGATCATCGTGGCTCAACGTTGACGGTAACAGGAATGCGTTCAGGTTGGGTAGTCAGCCTTGAAGAGGCAGGATCTGACTCGGGCAGATTTACATCCCTATTGTGCAAGTTGACAATTGATGCATCACCTGGGCATTGTGAATTAATACCCACAGGTGTGAAGTCTATATTATCTGACTCCAGCGTACGGTGGGGTACACCTTCCTCAAAGCGGATGTTCCTAGCGTTAATGATGCGACCTTGCTTATTCTAAAAGATGTAATTCCCTAAGCCAGAAGCATACCTCAGAAAGGTACATTCTACTCCGCAATCGTTTATCTTGTCTCCACCATCAATTTGACGTCCGTTGATCGTCGATACTATTGCCCAACTACGCGACCTAAAGATGCGTAGGTGTGAGACATCCTGGTGCTTTATCGTGAAGATGGTGAGTAGGATTTGTCCAGGATGGCAGCGAGACAGCATGTAGTTGCGGGTGTACGCGTTGTGTGCAACAGCATAAGCCCAGTACTCGGGAGATAGTTCAGAGTCTCGGAGGTTGGCACGTATATCTTCCGTCATTTAGTATATAGCGCGCTCGGCGAGTCCATTCTGTGTAAAGGAGTACGATGTGGTAGTTACGTGCAGGATGTTGTGCTTAGCAAAGTAGTTGTCCCACATCTTTGATGAGAAGGCATTGTCCGTTTGGACCCTTCTTACTTGCTTTCCGGTTTGTGCTTCTGCCATTACTTAGAACTGCTTAAATGTCGCTATTGTTGACCCATCGCTCTTGTCTTTCATGAACTCTGGCCACTTGGTTCCCGACCTCGAATCAACTATCGTCATATAATAGAGGTTGCCCTCTTTTGTGGCATTTCGTGACAAACCCCACAAGTCAAACATGACTTCCTCAAGGACGTCAACATTGGGATCGGTCGATTTATCATACAATTGGTGAGTTTGGCATGCGAGTATACAGTTGACACATTAACCGGGTGTGTCTTGGGATGTAATGGCAAGTCCGTTCACAAGGCTCTTATCTGTCATTTCTTTGATTGTGTCAGGACTGCCATGTGCAAGACAACGATGACATTGACACAACGAGGTCGGCGAACTGGTGGACAACATCGCCACAGGAAGTGGCTGCATCCGAACAATGTACATTCCTTCTGCTGTACTTGTACTGAACAGTGCCTTTCCCAACTTCTTGACAACGCCCTCTCTACCACCAAACTCAATAGTACAACCGGCTCTGTCGAACTGACTGACCAAGTTCAAGTCAGACGCGAAAGTAAGTGCATGCAGCACGTTTTTGAAGGTAACGGCCATCCATCTTTCTTTGCTGAGGATGCTCCGGGTCACTGATCCACATCCTAAGATTGGGAAGCTACCGCTTGACTGAGCCAACTGCCCATATGTTACAGGTACCGGTTGGTAGTTGGTGAATGCGCCTTGATGGCGAAAGAAGTTGCCGGTCGCGCCAGAATCAAGTGGAGCACAGTCAGTCTCATGGTACGTGATTGGGTTACTGACAAGCGCAAATGCTGCTGATACGTCGATCTCATCAAGAAGATAATTGACGCCTTCAACCAAGACATTCTCTATGACTATGTTCTTGTCGTTCTCAACATTCTCGACTGTTATACAGCTCTGACTCTACACCTCAATCTCATATGGTTTGTTCGCCCAATCAAAACCGCACGACTACAGAAACAATGCCATCAGCGCATAGTAGGATGCATACGTGAACACCGCAGATAGTACTAGTTAGAGTTTAAAGGTCCGATTCGGTCTGATCTTTTGACCTTTGAGATCATGGACCGGGACTGAATCGGTCCAACAAATTTCCAAATATGAATGGACTTAGGACTGGACTGGTTAGGACCGTAAAAATCGGTCCTAATTAGTCCAGTTCGCAGTCCTGAACTGGTCTAAGACTGGTCCACATCACCACCAACTCAAATTTATAGTTTCGCAATTTCTTTGATAAGTTTACTATAATATAAGTTTACCATATATATTAGATAGTATATAACAATTATGTTTATAACTATTTAAGACTTTATAGTGTATTCCAGTCATTATAAGATGAGACTTTTCATCATAAAAAAATATATACAGCTAAATATTATATATCAATATATAAATCAAGGTAAGTTTATCATGAGATTGTATAAATGGAGGTAAGTTTGCCATTAAAACTTGAATAATGATTATTTTAGAGGATATCCTAACTGAACCCTAAATAGACCAGTTCAAACTGATCCTAGAAATGAATTGAAGGGGCGCAATAGCTAAAACTACAAAGAAAGGAATGTGGACAAGAAAATATAAAGATAAGAGAGAACCAAAGCCACAAGTCATAAAACTAAAGATAGAAGATGCCTAAAAATCGACATAAAACATGGTTCTGAATCTCAGCCATACACCAAACTCGATACAATGTGCTCACCCTTGAATTACATTCTGATATTTGCATGCAGACACCAAACAAAGACCTAATTCATCCTAATTCAGTCTCTATTATCCTTCAATAACTGCAGAATGATCGTTGACGTAAATCGACTGCAGTGAAAAGAGATGCACATAGAGCCAGCAACATCGACAACACACAGCACATTCTTGCATTACAGAGAGATGCCACAACAGGTAAGACAAATACCAGTCATGAAAAAGAAAGAATGAACATTACTAGACAACAAGAAATAATACGAGTACGAGTCTTAAAGTTTGAGAAATGTGAGATCTGTCGGGATGAGAACGAGAGGACCAATTGAAATAGCATGACACAGTTGACAGAGAATAAAAGAGAATTATGGTGAAGTCAGGAAACTCAATAATGTACACTATAAAGATGTGCCAATACTTGAAACCACAATGAGTCTTAAAAAAAGCTTGACATGAACCTCAAAAATCACTCATAAAATGTGCTTCCTCTTGAATGTCGCAGATATCTACTTGTACCAACACTAGGTCGTCATAAAGCGACAAAGAGTAGATTATAACAAAAAGCAATGCCACTATAACATGAGCCATATTGATATGCATCATAACTACGTTTATCTGTGCGCACAGAAGTAGGCTCACACTTATATAAAGGCAACGAACAACTAACAAATATATGTTAGCTTAAACAATGAACAAACAATGATCATGAATACAGTGCAGCGAGCATGTGACAACTGCAGATACCCACCCACATGATGAAGGATGCCGATGGAATCTGAACATCAGAGTAGAGACAAGCACACCATCTAGGAGGAAAAAGATGCAACAAAGAAGCAGAATGACGAGAAATGATGTATCAGAGTAATTACACACCGAAACTAATTACATGCCTAATCATGATTTAAAATTGCGTCGATGACACCTCTATAAAATGATTGTGGCTAGGTCTCAATAAAGAACGGAAACTATCTACAGCCTCCGAGAAACATGATCAGCCCCTTTGATATGCCCTTCATACGCTACTAACTGGACCATTCGACACTCTATCTTCTACACAATCCACAACCACCTAAGCCACTCACAAAAACCACGATGCTGCCATCTCACCCCACCCACCTCCCTCCGCGTAATCAACTGTCTGGCGCGATAGGCCTAAACGTGGATTTTGACCAACACGCATTCATCATCAAGAAATGGCACGCAACGACAATCACAGTGCACGCACTCGGATGCATCAATAACCAGACCCCTCGCAAAGAACTCAAAACAGCTGTCGTGTCGGCTCTTTTCACCATCATTTTCCTGCGAAAAGAGATCGTCATCATGCCTCTGGTACAGGACAGAGTGACATGGGCGAGAGCGAACTTTCCAATCACTCTAATTGTCATATTCGGATTATCAACAGAGGAGAAGTCTGCGGTCATGAAACAGAACATGTATCTGCCGCTGAGAGGCGAGGGCTGGGCGATCGCGTTCCACGACTCACGAGCTCCGCTTAGCCGAATCTTCACGATCATCCCAGAGACCACCTTCATAGACTCTGACCACAACGTCGCTACAGTCAAAAAGATTGCAACGTCCTTTCTACATCGTAACATAGAAATTAGGTATTTCATTCAGAAATACCACAACCGCTTTCCACGTAACATCCCTACTGCCACAATTGTCCATCATATGCTCTCGATCATCACAATTACCCCGGTACTTACTAACCCCACTGCCTACAACCCTGAAACAACATTTAACTTCATAGTGGCATTCAATTCCCCATTCACATACCTTTACCGCTTTCACACTTTCTTGGAGGCCATAAATGGAGAAATGGATGAGGATATGGAGACATTACATGCGCCAAATGGATGAAAGAGCCTGAATAAGGCCTATCTCCCCATTTTATGTACAATATGCACGGACATAGACCACATGCAGGCGGACTGCCCGTACTATAACATACTCAATAATCTTTAATTGTAACATTACTTTCAAATAATTGGTGTAAACCAATAAAAATGCTTAGATTAGAGATCCCCACGAGTTATTCAATGATCTGAACCTTGATCCTTTGAGAGAATATCCTTCTCAAAATCGAATAAACCTTGATCCTGTCAATGATCCTTAAATTCGGATCATTGAGCGATTCGAATCAAGGATCATTGAATGATTTTTTCATATTTGAATGATATATGTTTGGAATCTTATCAATTATAGATGTATAATTATCAATATGTACTATTAAGAGCTGTCTAAGTAGTGTAGAAGCTGTTTTGTACTAGTATTTGCATGAATTAAATGAATAAACAATGATCCTTGAATAATTGTATCTTCAGTGAATGAACCTTAATCCTCACAATGATCCTTAGATTCGGATTATCAGGGTCTTAATGATATGAGCGGATCAAAGTCAAAGTTCAAATTAAGAGTATCCTCTACTTTTAATGACTCGTGAAGATCTCTAGCTTAGATTGATTGTAACAAACCAAAGAACGAAGCGACAGTGAGACCCGCCCGTAAAAACACATTGTCGCTGCCAAACACTCGTCAGAGAACTTCCTAATCGGGTGACTAATTGCTCAAACAATCGTGTTTCCACCATCTCAACCATTTCACGATCTTCACGTGTACCCCGCTTGGACAAAGAAGTCAATACACGAGGCGGCGAAGCAGTGGAAATGGCATTCTGGTATAATTGGGTGACCATCCAAATCCAACTATATCCCTCAGACTCTCCCAACGATGTCTCCCAAGAAGAAACTCACCCAACCAGCTCCCGTTCCTGAACCAATCGTATCTCCCTCAATTGCTCCTGTCAGCAAGGCCAAGAAAGCAGCGCCAAGCTCATCTTCGGTCATCCTGCCCAGCAATCCCGCGGCTCCATCTGCAAGCGCTAGACGCTTATTCGATGTACCAGCCATCATGCAACTTACGGAATCCCTCAATAAGCCCGCCGCCAAATCGGGAGCGAAAGCTAGGAAAGCTTCACCGATTAACGAAGACGTCAGCAAAATCAGTATGAGACATATCTACCTTAACTGTTGAAGATGCTCAACCATTCCTAGATAAGAAGCAAACACTGTCTCCAGATGTCCGAGAGGAGGACGTAGCCGAAGAAGCGATCAAGGATGACTCTGCTAGCCAGGCCGAGGACGTTTGTTAGGACCGTGCCTGTTAGGACCGTGCCTCAAACCAAGCCTAAGAGAGAAAGACCGATTGTGATACTCGGTAAGCACTGCATAAGCGGTGCTCTGAGCCTGTGAAAGGTAAGCATAGAAGTGTTCAAAGTTAAGAAAAGAAGTAAAGGTTTTACCTAAAATGTATTGACACGTACTCTCATACCTGTACCCCTATGAATTCCCGTCAAGCAGTAATCCGGCTATCACTCAGTTGTGGTGAGAGATACAGGGGGCCCAGTCTTAAGGAGCGTCGGAGATCCAGAGTAGGCTTCCTGCGTTAAACAGGCTGGTCCCTTGAGTCAAGCCTTGAATCCGGAGGTCCGCCTAAAGGCATACCCAAGTGAAAGGATGAGCTCGGACGTCTATTAGGATGTCGCGAGTTTGAGAAAAGGATAAGTCCGCCGAGGAGAGCAGAGGTCCGACGAGTGTATTGAAATAAAGGAAGCTGAAGAAAGACTAGGTTGGGGTATCCTAGTTGATATTTGGACCGAGGAACTAGAGTGTAGTACAAGAGCTTAAATACTGAAGGTAGTTAAGATTTTAGAACAAGTGTAACACATGGTATGAGTATAGGGGCATAATCACAGAGACAATAAGAACAATAAGGACAATAAGGAATACCATATGATTGGGTAAAGGGGTAGGAGAATCCATGTGAAGGTCCGAGTCGTGCTGAGTAACAAATTGGTGAGCAGTCATGTGACAACATGTGACACAATGAGTAATGCGGTGGTTCGGTCCGAGTGGAATGTGGCGAGTGGATGTCGGTTTCTGGTCCGGTCATGTGTGTCATGACGCATGAATATGACAAAGTCAGCAGAGAACTAGACGACAAGATTGACGCCCAGCCCAAAGGTACATACCCGTCCTCGATGGAAAGACTCCATTTAATATCCTTGCAGAGAACCTCAAAGACGATGGAGGAGCAGACAACTACGATCCCGCTGACATTAGCGACGCAGAAACCAACGCCACTGCCAAAGAAAAAGCCGGCGATGACGGCGAGGTACTCGTCAAAGGAAAGGGCAAGGGCAGATGCTACCCTGTCAGCAGAGTTGTAGACGAGTTCGGAGAAGAGCTGGAAGCCTCCGCCAAGGACACGGTTGCGCTGCAGCTAGGCGACGACCACGCTGAAGTCCTAGCATCCAACCGCCAGCGACTCGACGCTAGGGCAGCAGCTCTCCTCAGAGCAACCAAGGACGTCCCCGACAATGACCCACTTACTTTGGGCATGCTGGCGGCACCTGTCCCGAAGTATCCCAAGATCCCCCGCTATCCCAAAGGCGAAGTCCCCCTCCTGGAGACTGCCCAAGACCTCGGCATCTTTGCTGACGACAACGATGGCGATATCATTCCTGACGTTCCCATCACGTTGAGCGGGAGTGTCTCCCTCTCTCTGAACCTCCCAGGCTTCACTCCAGTCATTGACGAGCAAGGGGAGAGAACGGCCGAATGGCACCCCCGCCAGAATATATTCAAGAAGAACGTCGCCAGGGAGCAGCTTGCGTTCTTTGCCAAAGTTGCGAAGAAAGACTCCGACATACTAGTCTTCATAGGCTTTGACATCCCCTACCACCCCACTGCAGCGGGATATATGGTCCAACAAGTGTGCACAATACTTGAGGCCTACGGCATCGACACCAAGAGCTTACTCCTAATCCCCTTCCGCTCGAAGCACGAGACTCCCCTCGACTACGACAGACTCGAGGAGGGTGACGCCAGTAGCGACGAACCCATGGACCTTGACGAAGCCAACATCCAGGTCACGTCTACCTTCGACTGGACTAGACCCAAGAAAGAGAACCTACCCGCGCCAGGTGTCTTCATCTCCCGACTTCCAGTCCTCACATCACAGTTCCTAGTCGGCAAGGGACTCTTTATCTCTGCATCGGGACTATCATTTGGCGCCATCCACCTTATCCACCGTTGTACTACACACCTCTTCACACTCTCCAGCCTCTCCTTGGGAAACTCCCCTGACGATCTGGAGGTCGGGAAAGCCCTCATCCAGAAGGCCTGAAAAAAAAGCAATACTGTCTGGAACTTCATAATCTTACACTGTAACAGGTTTGACGATTCCATCTCCGATGAGGAAGCCGTCATCAACACAATTGAGTCTATTTGTTTTTGCGTTGTGGTTATGGCCGGCAACTTAGCTCGAGGTTTCGCTTCCAGCTTCCGTCACACGATCTACATGATCCCGCCGTATACCAGCCCTGCCTACTTTGATGAATTCTCCACGATAACCCGCTCGCTGTCCTACACGTCCCTCCGAGCCGGTAATGGCATCCTCGTCCCGGATTTCTTCTGTACCCACTGCCTCGCCACTGATCACCCAGCCGGCCACTGCTTCCTACCCAAGCTCAAGCAGCTTATCCCAGACTCGGATACCAGCTCTGCCCAGACCAACAAGTTGCACCCCAAGAAGGAACACAAGACGGATGGGGGAGACCCGTTTGAAGACTCTGACAAAGACAATGTTCAAGTATGCCTATCTCGTTCCGCTCAGAACACAAGCGCAGGCTCGAGTAGGCAGAAAAGGAACGCGACTACGAAGCGGGGAGGAGATTCAAACCGCCGTCGCAAGTAACCTTCTTACAACACTACCGTCATGCAGACGAGACCAACCACATTTACCTTCACTCACATTACGAACGCTACGATTACTGGAAATCCATATAAACACAATGCCCATGTAACTTTACGAGTACTTGATATAAAAGCCTTTCAACCACAACCGCAATACACTTCAATGAAAGAAAACAAAGGATCGACTTCTCCATCCTACCATCGTTCAAACCACTCCCGCTATGGGACAAACACAACGATCCAGAGATCTCAAATGGATGCTAGGCGCGGTGGTTGTACCCCCTGCATACTTACCACACATAACCCAAGTCAACGCCACACTCGACCCCCCAATTCACTTTCAGCCTCCTGACGGTAGCGCATCAAAAAGACGACCCAGACACCACAAACGAGGTGCCAGAAGCTGGAAAAGAGAAATGGAAAAGAAGGAGAGACAGAGAACTCAGCATAACAAGAGAGTGAACGGAACCCGCCAGAAAAGAAGATATACAGCCATGGAAAAGAGGCACGATTTGGAAAAAGACTCAACTCAAGGAAAAGGTAGCTACTGGGAGAAATAGCCAGCCAAGGAGTGAAAGAGGCTATCCAGGCATAGGACCCCAGGTTGGGTGTAACAACCTAACCGATACAACAATACGCTACATTCTTACTCAATGACTACAACTATATCTAATTCTGTTTTTAATGTGAGTAGCATGACCTCCGAAGCTGGTCGCGACCTCTCGCGACGAGGAAGAGTACCTGCAAACTCTGTTCCTACAATGTCAAGAGGGGGTTCAAGCAGATCCCATGAATATGGGCTGCAACGGCGAGTTAGCACAGGCCTTGCCCCACGGCTTGAGGTGGCCAGTCCCGCCACGGAAGGAAACAATGACGAAGAACATGTCGCAAGCACAGGCCAGAACCCCACCCAGGGAGGGACGAGGAATCGCAATACGAGAACAGTGCGATGAGCAAAATTACGGCTGAGAACTAAAGCTCACCTTCGCATATCTTTACTCAACATCAATGGACGATCATTCCATTCTTGCTACCAGACGGAACAAAGTGCGAGAAAATCAACGAAATCCCGAATCTTATGAGGAATAATAGGGTGAACATACTAGCGATCCATGAATCACACTACATTGACGACTACGTCGCAGAAGTCACAGAACGCTTTGGAGACACTATTCACATTGAATATTCACGACTAAGAGGCTGTCGTGCATCCCAAGCAAAAGAAATAGCACTCATCTTCTATAAACCCACAACTAGTGTAGCTGAAATTAAGAAGGTGGAAATCATATCTGGCCGAGCTATGGTCATCTCGACAAAATGGCACGACAACAAGTCCCTGAACATCATAGTTGGATATGCTTCAAATAACGAAACCGATAGTAAATCATATTGGGAGACCTATGAAACACTTTTCAGCGAAAACCCCAACTGAAAACCAGACATGGCATGCTTCAATGCGAACAGAGTGGCGACAGCCTTAAACAGATTGCCGATGCACGAGGACAGAGCAGACATAGTACTCGCTATGCAAAACTTCGTAAACGAATGCAACCTAGTGAACGGTTGGAGGGAAGAAAATCCGAACAAGATAGCATTCACCTATTCCTAGGGCACATCATGCCCGAGCCAGTCACGTATAGACCGTATATATATCTGAAGGACCAGGTACACTCAATCACGGAGCTGGGAAATCGACCCAACGAGTCCAGATGGGATAAAATCAGATCACCGACGGGTATCCTGTGAGATGACAACAGCTAGGGTTTAGAAGTTGAATTGTAAAAACCGTAAAAAACCGCTCAAAAAACTGAACTGAACTGTCAGTTGTGTTCAGAACAGGCTGTTCAGGAGAACTGTTGACCGGTTACGGTTGGGAGTTTCCCCCCTCGGTGAGTTAACATTCAACTGTACTAAAACTGGTCAAACCGGTTAAACCGCCAGACAGTTAGACCGGTTGCAACCGGTTGAGACCGGTTATTAGGTCCCTCAGATAAAATGAACCCCCGGGAATCGAACCCGGGAAGCTCTGACCACCAAAGACACCATTGTATCAGTGAGGCTGTTTTTCCACTTGGCCATATGGTCACATCCGTTCTTACCATGTATGGCCAGATATTGTCTTTTTTGTACCCCTGCCAGGCAGACCTATATAGGTAATTCAGAGGTGACTCGTGCAGTGCAACCGATTTATTGTTAACCCACGGAGTTGGAAACTGTCTTGATAAATACACACACACAATAAATTCCAATAAATAGGCACATTATTTAGGCTACATATCCTTCATCTCGTACCATGCCTCCGTGTCGCAAGCGCCCCAAACCGGTAGAGGACAACAATTCCTCCAGTGAAGAAGAGGACCCAACTGTGACTTCCGGAGACGAGGCCAATGGAACAGACGACGACAACGATGACGAGGAGGAGGAGGAGGAGGAGGAGGAGGCGGTGGCTCCCATGCGAAAGACGCGAAGCAAGGCGGCTCCCAAGGCCAAGGCCACAGCCAAGGCCAAGGCCAAGGCACCCGCCAAAAAGCCGGCAAAACGGAAGAAGGCCGCCGCATCCAAAAGCACTGCCCCACCAGCACGAAAGCGCCGGAAAACCGCGCCAAAGGAGGTCGTCGAGGTGCACGAGGAATCCGATCCAGAGGTATGTTAACTCACCATTCCTTCGCGGAGGACGTCCACCTTATCTTCTCGCATGTTGTTGACGTGGAGTTCCATGATCCAAAGGAGGGGACGAAGACCGTAACAAAGGGGCGATGGTGTACGGTCTGCAGGTGAGTTTTGCTGGGACACAGAATCGTTGACGGCTCAATATTATGCAGAGCCGATCCCAACTTACCAACAAAGGATGGGAGGCCGCCGGGCCAGTTTTCTGACTCTATATCCACTGCCCGAGGATACATCCGAAGTGCCCACTATCCCCTCTATGTGAAGCTTTGCAAGAAGAAAGGTCTAGAAGAGCACCATCACGCTCAGCCCCGCGACGTATTGAATGCGAAGATTGAGGCGGCGGCGAAGGCGAAGGCGGCGGCGGAAAACGGCGGGGTGGCACCCGGGACATTGACGTCCATGGGGTTTACGAAGAGGGTTGGACCGACAGAGTTTTCCAAGGACAGTGTACTGGAACACACTGCAAAGTTTATTGCAGTGACCAGCCAGGTGAGCAGGCAGCCAACTTGGAAATTGATAACGCACTAAATTTGTCCAGAGCTATGCCACTGCCAATAGCCTCTTCTTTCACAACGTCCTCTTTTCCATGCGCCCATCCAGCAAGAGTTCCGAGTTTCCGAGTACCCATAACGTCACCACATATCTCCACAATGAGTTTATCGCCGCGATTGAAGCGGATAAAAAGGAAGTTGCGGTGAGTTAACAGATATTTCCTTTACAACGAGGACTCACCCCCCAGCAGCAGGCTATCGGTCTCCTTGGCGGTACTAGTGATTCATGGTCAGCTGATAACAACAAACGCCCATATCTGGGAGGAACCGGTACCTTTATTCGCGTTGTCAGAATCAAGGGAAAGATGCGTTGGTCGATGAAGACGGTGATGCTGGGGTTCAAGGCCATTGAAGGCAAGCATGACGGCGATAATCTTGGTCGCTACTTCATCAGCATGTGCATTCGGATGGGGATTATCGATCCAGTCAAGAAGACGTCGAAGGTAAGTGTGCAAGAGCGAGGTTTGTTTGGCTGTGTGTTGACGATTGCCCCCAGCTTGGACCGATCACGTTGGACAATGCTTCCAACAACTCCACTCTCTCAGAAACCGTCGAATCCGTGCACAACGGTCTTGGCCTCGAATGGCAGGCGTCTCGGAACCAGCTTTCATATGTGTTCTTAGGCAATGATCGGCTCTCCACTGATTTTTGTTAGATGTCTTGCTCATGTTGTCAATTTGGCTGTTGGTGATTTTATGCAGTACGTCACCTCCATTGCCGCCCTTGAGTCCCGGGATGCCATCTGGAACTACAACCCCGAACAGCCAAGCAATCGCGTAATGAACAACAAGTTGGATGTCATTGCGTTCTTGCGTACTCTTGGTATCAAGGTCCGTCTTAACTCATTTCACAATCAGCATTGTTAACCCACCAAGTCCTTTGCTCAGATACAGTCATCCGGCCAGCGCATCGAAGACTTCCACAAGATACAGGTCAACGAGTGTGACATTCCTACGGCCCTCTCGATGGTTCTTCATGGCAATACGCGGTGGGGAACGGCCTTTGGAATGATGGACCGTGACATCACCTTGAAGAAGGTGCGACTATTCTGCTGATCTCATATTTGTCTCCTCCTCACATCTTTCAGCCTATCAATCTCTTCATTGCAAAGGCCGACGTAATCTCTGGACCCATTACCACCTTGCGCAAAGACGGCAAATTGGTCAAACACATTCCGTGGTCCGCCTTTCAAATTGATGACGCAGGCTGGGAGCATATTGCGGACTGCCGCCCCATCCTTCAAGTGCACTCACTTTTCATTATGAGGACAATCTGTTAACCCACCACAGGATGCGAATGAAATACAACAAATCTTTTCGGTCCAAGAGCATGCAACTATTCATTTGGCTCTTCCAGGCATGGAGAGTCTCATCACAAAATGGGAAAAGAAGCGTAAAAATGACTGCTATGCTCTCTACCATGATGCTCTGGATGCGGCTCTGGCCAAGGCCGGGAAATACTACAAGGCCTTTGATGGGAAACCTTGGATTATTTTGGGCATGTGTATGTCTTCATTTGTCGGATCTTGGGGCGTCATCTTTGCTAACTCACAAATACAGTCATTCATCCATACTATAAGTTGGAGTGGATTCGTCTCCACTGGGGAGGTGCCTCGGAACAAGCAGCTGAGATTGCCGCGGGCACGAAGAAGGCCAAGAACTGGCATGACGAGGCCGACAAGATTGTAGAGGAGGCAGTGAGTTATCAATACCGCCTCATCCCTCCTACTCACATTTCTTCAGATGGAGAGTTATTGGCCCAAGCGGCTCACCTTTGATGACGACAATGACACCAATGTTTCCGACGACGACGCCTTTGACAGCGAGGAAGAGGAGCAGCCAGTTGTAATGCAGCCCCCTCCGGGTGAGCTTGAGGATTAAGACGACGAGGACCCTGCAGTTGCTTATGCCCGCCACCGTAAGAATCTGGCCAATAGAAAGGCTGCCGGATTTGCTGGATGGCAAGCGGAGCTCCGTGCATACACCAAGGATATACCCTCGAGCGCCAAACCGGGCATGGACTTGTGCAAGTACTGGGAGGTGGGTTAACATTCCTCTTCTGTACCACCGTTGTACCTCATGTGTAAATGATCTAGAAATCGTGTCGCCGTTATCCTACGGTAGGCCGTCTGGCACTGGATGTTCTACCAGTCCAAGCATCCTCCGTACTTTGTGAACGCCTTTATTCCGCCAGCAAGCAGGATGCCGACCAACTCCGTGCACGTATTGGACCTCTTCGTTTTGAGCAGACACAGGTCTTGAAGTATCGATGGAGAAAGGAGGGTGTAGACTTTGCAAAGACCAATGGGGCAATTCGAGAGGTAGTCACTGTGGGAGAATATGAGGCTCTGCTGGCTGATGATATGGAGATGATGCAACTAGACAAAATGCTGGTACCCCCTTCGTAGTGTAGATATATGATATAATTCTTCTTAATGCACTCTTGAGGCGGGAAAAGTTTTCGCACACAAGAACCAATGTATAAAGTCAAAGTACCGTACACCCGCCCCTGCTGTATTGTTAACTCACAGAGATGCCTTGTCTGCATCCTCTTCTCCGGATCCACCCCTCATGATCTCCTGCTTTTGAAGACGGCGCTGACGTTTGGATAGGTTATTCATGGAATGGATGCGTCGTTCAGAAAGGGAGTAATTGGTGGGTTGTTTGATTTTGGCTGCTCGAGGGACAGCGTCGGGATTGATCCTGGAAGACCTAATCAGTGGCAGGCAGCGGGGATGGAAATAGAACATGCAGGAAACGACGCTGCTCTTGTTTGCGCCGGATTTCTGCCCGATATTTGCTACGATATCTGGCAGCCTGCTCATTGTGCCGGTCTCGATACTGTTCATGCTGTGCTGCGTCGAGTTTGCGTTGAGCCCGCAATCTTGCCATACACTCTGCTGACTTCCGACGCGCCTCCATACGCTTTTGGTCCAAGGGCTGGCTGAGACGGGGGTTCAAGTCCGTGGCAGTGAGGGTGGATGGCGCCGGAGGATGTCTATGACGATATTGTACAATGAGCGGCTCATCATCCGATGAATCGCTGCCCGATGAATGACTGGAGGACTCGCCATCAGTGTTGGATTGGGAGGGCGAGGGCGAGAGTCGCAGTTGATCCCGAGGAGTGAGTTGCGGCCCAAGAGATATGGTACGGCTCCAGATGACGGCTGCATTGTATTCCTTGCAGAACATATCCCACTGTGAGTGAGTTTGAGCATAGCTGTAGTCTGCCGCAAAAGCAGCAGCCGCATGTGCGGGGTTGGTGTGGTACCGCGGTTGCTTGAGCCTGGGCATGGTGATGGTTGGAGTACAAGTGACAAGACGATCACACTTGATCAACTTGCTTCAACAGTAAAGCAAACGGCGACCCGTTCATGGTATCCAAGGGCTTGAGAATTTACATCAGAGTGGTTAAAGCATGCTCAATAGTACTCTTAAAGAATCCCGTATGGCTTGCTCTGGGAGGGAAAGTGGGTTCTGCATTTGTGTGCGTTAACAGAAAAGGCTTATGAAATGAGTTAGTCAGCCTTCTTATGAAATGTGTTAATCGCTGCAGCGACCGATCAACCTGTCCTTGTTCCATCATGTTCCCGACCGTCATGTCCAAATCGATGCCCGGCTTTGCCCCCATGCCTATGCCTGCCATCTCCGTTCGCCGCTATATCAAAGTACGCCCGGACGACCTCGGCATGCGGTGGTATCTCAACGAACTGGCAGCCACGACTGACGCGAGGGACTACAACCTGCGTAGAGTCGCGTACGACCTGGCGGTGTGGTGGCGACGCGCGATGACGCCGGAGCGGGAGCCTCTTCCCCATAACGACCTCCTCGACCTGCCTCCCCGCCCTCGCCAGTCCCCATCTCCCCCACCCGCCGCACTTCCTATCACGCCGATCGCCGCACTCGTCGCGTACGATTCCAGCAGCGACGATTCCAGCGATGACGAGCCCGTTCCCGATTTCGTCGGCGCGGCGGCCTCTGGTGCGCGCTCACTTGCTCTTAGCATGCCGGCAACTCCTTCCCACACTCCTGCCTCTCCTCCACCACCACCACCACCGAGATCTCCATCGTCCACCACCAGCAACGACTCCTCCAGCGACGACGAGCCCCTCATCAACCGACTCCGTCGCCGACATCCCTCCGTTGCCCCGCCTGTCCATCCCGCGGAGGCAAACGATGCGGGGCCGTTGTACGGTCTGCGACCGCGTATCCGGCAACCTGCACCCTCGCAGCAGCTCTCGCGCGCTCGGCGTCGCCCTGCGGCCTCAGCCACGGAATCCTCCTCCGACAGCACCCACCGTAAGACACGCAAACGCCGACGTCTCTCATCCGCGGACAGCTCGGATGACGACACCGACTCCGACGCGTACCAGGCCAGCACGGCCGACGATGACGACGAGGACGCCGACGCGGATGACGAGAAAGACGGCGCTGCGCAACGTTCGGCAGTGAGCACCGCCCGGAGCGTTCCCCATGTCCTCATTCCTGCCCTTCCCTGGGGCCCTGCCCGTGGACGCTTTCAGCCCAAGCCTACGCAGGTCCGTACGGCTCGCAAGGAACCCAGCAAGAAAGGCGCGGGAGGGACGGTGTCGAAGGGAGCGGCTGAGGGCAGAGCAGCGGCATCGTCGAGGTCTACCCGCCCGGTGTGCCACCGGGAATCGATCAGGGGACGAGCTCGCGCGCCTACGGCAACTGGTGCGGCGCGGATGAAGAGCAGCAATCCGGGATACCAAGCCCATCGCAATCAGGCTGCAGCCAGAGGGATGGCGAAGCATCGCGCCGAAGTCAACGCTGACCCCGTACTCCGGGACTTATATTGTACAAAGCACCGAGAAGAGATGGCGGCTCTTCGCGCACGGAAGAGAGGGTACGTGGCATGTTGTATTGGCAGAAATGATAACTCACACTATCTACAGATCTACTAGTGCATCGAAAAGGTCATCAAAACGTGCGCCGAGGAAGGGGCGTAAGGAAGACCCCGAGACGGAGGAGGAGGAAACGGACGAGTTGGCGGGCGATGCCAGTGACGAGGAACGGGATGCGCCGCACCGACGAGATGGGGGTGGTAATGGTGGTGCTGCTGCTGCGCCGCAGCCGCGCCGTATTGCAGCAGCTTGATGTCGTTTTTTGTATCTTGTATCTTGTTTCTTGGTCGGGGTTCATTGTAGCACGCATTTTTTGGGTTGATGTAAATATATTTTGAATTTAGTGGTAATCGATAAGTGTGTAACAATGGTAAGAAAGGAAGATGGCGGGATAGTGTTCTAGGCGGCGGTCGTGACGGTGACAGGGCGACCGCCTCCTTGCATTCGAATGCGGCGCCGTGGACGGCCAGCTGGTCAAAACCGCGTCGTTGATAAGCGCCCTTATCAACAGCGCAGTTTTGGCGAGCAGGGCGTTGGGACAGAGACGGGGAGGGGCGAGTATTCGGCGCGATGGTTGGGAGACGGCCGCGGGGCGGGAGATGGCGAGCGCGGGCGCGGGCGGTGACAGTAGTAGTGGGGACGGGTTGGCGGAGGTGATGGGTGCGGCGTCGTTGGCGTCGTCGTCGATGGTGGGCCCTGCCAGAGAGAGCAAGGGCGCAGCGGGTGTCAGTATGGCGGAGATGGGCAGGAGATGGGCAGGAGGCGCGGCGGCGGCACGAGGGCTTGGGTTGGGTTGGGTGCCTCACTGGAGGGCTTATCCCGCCGATCCAGATCTACAGATGAGTCAGCGCATCAAACGGATAGGCCAGCTAGAATCTGGCCTATCCAAGCAAAGTGTGAGACGGGCACGCACCTGATGAGGGCGCCCGCGTCTAAGCGGCGCGCCCTGTCAATGCGGACGGGCCCCGCCCATATCCCATCCGTTGTCGGGGCGGGCGTCGAGCCGTCATCCAGTCCGCGTTCAGCGTGGCCGGCGTCGTCGTCGTCCTGGATGGTGGTGGTTGGAGAGTGAGCGAGATCGATGACATCATCGATCTCGGTTGAAACAAATCCGGATCCGGTTCAACTCAAGTATTGGGCGCGTCCCAGCACACCCTAAAGTAAGTGCATGTGCGTGTTTGACCATTGTTTATATCTCACACTTCTCTGTTGATCAGTACTTCAACTTGATCTTCGACTACGACGGCCTGACCCGCCGCGCTGCTTCACTCAGGTATGTCCGCCTTTCTTCAATGTTTCTTTTCTTCTTCGTCTGCGGCCTCCGCCTCCACTCCGTCGCGTCGTGCCCGACGACTCGACCATGGGACACGGTCCCATTGCGCGCCGGAGTGGGGGTCTTTTTTACCTACTTTTGTGTTCATTTTTCTCGAAATTGTTGAATCCGCTAACATACTCTTCCAGCAATGGGGCGCACGACCCGCTCCGGCAAGATGTTCACGCCCTACGCGGATTGCGAGGTCGTGACGGTGGATGTCGACATCGAGGACCTCCTCCGCCAACGTTTCGCCGAGCTTGACGCGCTTGGAGACGACGCATCGGATCAGGACGACGGCCTCGAGGGCCCTGATGGTGATGGAGACGACCGCAACGACAACGCGTCTGACGACGACGAGGTGCGCGCCTCGCCGTTTCTGCTAACTCACAAAACTTATGACCCCCCCCCCCTGCTGCATAGCCGCCCCCCCACCCGCCCCCCTCGCCCATCCCAGACCGCGCACCTCCCCCGCCGCCCTGTTTAGGCGCTTGACGCTCCCCAACAACCCCGTCCCTGCCTCTTCTTCAACTCCCCCCGCCGACCACGCTGCTCACTCCCCACGGCGCCTTCATAAACGACCCCCTGTATCCGCAACGACTTCACGCACGGCCTCCCCTCCTCGCACGTCCCCGCACGTCCCCCCTCGTCCCCCGGACCCCGCGGACCCTCCCCCTCTGCCCCCGCGTAATCACCAGGCGCGGAGCTCCAAGCAACGTCGTGCCGCCAAGCGTCGCCTTGTGCAGGATGCGACCGGGGACGAGGTGAAGGGTGTCTGTAAGAAGCGATGTGCAGAGGCAATGGACGACCTTGAGATGGTGGACGTGGATGCGGACGAACTCCCCGTCAACTCCTCCGGCTTCGGGGGCCTTCGACGCAAACCCCCTCCCGATAAACGCCCTGCCACTGCCCTGCAGCACGAGGCCGGCTTTCGTTATCTCGGCCACAACGGGGACGGGACTATCTTGGTGGTTGACCGTCACGGTCGACTGTTGATCGTCATTGGTGGTCGCCCTCGCGACATGATCCGCTGGAAGGAAGAGGTAGAGGATGAGATCGTCCGCGCCATCAAGGAGGGTAAGGTAGGGGTACACTTCTCCAAGAAGGAGAAGAAACACAAGCGTGGACCCTTCCCCGCCACGGCCATCGGCGTATCTTATGGGGGAGGTGAGACGGTAAGCAATTCCTTCCACACGTGAAGCTGCAACTGACCCCCACCCCCTTCAGCGAGCGGGTAATCGTCATCTGTCAAAAAGTGTACGGCGATACATGGAAGGACTCCTCGCAAACCACGCAATGCAGCGTCTTTCAGGCTTTGTCAATTGTGAGTCGCCCTCTGGTGAGTTAACATTATCTAAGACTTCTTTCTAGCGCTGTTCCGTACCTACAACCCCGCCATGTACGAGGAGTACGCCGCTCATCAAGAGCAACTCCATGCATCCAATCCCCGTCTTCGGCAAAACTTTGAGAACAGTGTGTTCTCTTGCACCACGGTCAACAGTGGACCTGCCACGGTCACCCTCCCGCATGCCAATAGCGCGAACAAGCCGGACGGCTGGTGCGGCATCAGTCCTTTTGGGCCGTATAACCCCAAGCTTGGCGGTCAACTGGTATGCTGGGACTTGAAACTTATCATTGAATTCCCCCCGGGTTGTACGACTTTCATCCCATCGGCCATTGTCGTCCACTCGAACTGTCCGATTCAACCGGGCGAGCGACGTTATTCAATCACACAGTATACCGCCGGAGGTTTGTTTCAATGGGTTGCTAATGGTTTTCAGACAGAAGAGGCACGTCTTGCAAAGGCCACGGCGGCGGAGAAGGAGCAGTACTGGGAGGACAGGGAGAGTCGCTGGAAGCGAGGACTTCGATTCTTTCCCAAGATTGTGTAGATCGTGTACAATTATTTGTTAACCCACTTGCATGTATGAACTTGTGTTTTTTTTTGTTTGTGTGATATCAGAGAGCCGACTTGGGGTTTTGAAAAGCATAAGGACCACGTCCATCTGGCGCAGTGGTTAGTGCTCTCCCACATCTTATGAGAATGGTATAGAATGGCCCGGGTTCGATTCCTGGGCGGTTCATTTTGCAGCTGGCTAGTGGAAAAACCGGTCTATAACTGGTTGTGACCGGTTTAACTGCTTTGAGGGTTAAACCGGTTGAACTGGTTCCTTCAACTGCAATGAAACCGGTCTTTCAAACAACTGCAGTTCAGTTGCAAGTTGCATGAAAAACTGTAAGAACGGGTTGCAGTTCAGTTGCAGTTGGGCCAAAATGTAGGTAAAAAACTTAACTGAACTGAACTTTCAAACCCTAACAACAGCAGACACGCCCAAACAGAGTACTGGGAGATACATAGTGCCTCCATACATAGTAAAAACTACCACCATCAGACAGGTCGTCAACAAAACGGGAATAACACTTACCAAGAATATGATAGCCGCGTTAAAAGAAGGACGAACGCCAGAATGAAACCCGCAGACACTCTAGTCAGAGTGGAAAACCACCCGCACCAAGGACATGCACCAGGAAGCTAGATAACGAATCCCGAAGGTAAAGAAGAAAATGTCTGACCTTGAAGACCAATTGAAATCTGTACTCAACAACTAAGCATTAGTCGACAAAGTTAAACAAACCAGGGCGGCAGAAATTGAGAAGAACATCACAGACCTGGGAGAGGAGATATGGCAGGACAAGAAAGCGACAGCCAAAGCCAACCAGGAGATCTTCGGCGAGACTAACAGCAAATACTACACTCGACTCATCAAAGGAGCCAAACCCCGCGATCCCATAGTGTCATTCAAGATTCCAAGCACGACCCCTCCACAGTATAAACGAGCCCCAAAGAAAATGACCGCGATGCTGAACGACTACCATGATGCAATTCAAGAGAAGGATATCAACTCACCGACTAATTGACTACAAGATACCGCGACCGTCTTCCAAAGTGAGGTACGAAGGCTGTCCCCTAAGAAGCAAGCGGAAATGAGTAAAATGATGACTGAAGAACGTGTTCGTGACTCACTTCAAAGATTGAAAGCAGGGACCGGAGCCAAAATCGACGGTTGGCAGTACGATATTTACCAGTTTTGGGACCGAGAATGGTTGAAAGCAGCAGGAACAAATAAAGAAGAACAAACCTTCAACATAGTGAAGACCCTCACAATCCTGTACAACGATATAGAAACTCACGGGCTAATAACGGGCTCGTCATTTGCAGACGGGTGGATGTGTCTCTTATATAAGAAGGCGAATAGAACAGAAATGGCAAACTACTGCCCGAGAACGGTCCTAAACACAGATTACAAAATAATGACCAAAGCCATGGCAGTCCAGCTAGCAGAAAAGGCGTCGTACCTGATCCATACCGACCAAGCTGGGTTTGTAAAGGGAAGAAGCATAATAGACCAGATCAAACTTGCGAAATCAATCATTTATCACGCGAATGCAACAGAGCATGACGGAATGATCATCCTGCTAGACCAGGAGAAAGCCTATGACAAAATCATGCACAATTATCTCTGGCAATCAATGGCCCGCCATAACTTAGCACACCCCTTCATCGAGACAACCCGCTAGCTCTACACCAATGCTAAGACAAAAGTCATTGTCAACGGAGAAATAAGTGACGGATTCACCGTAATGTGCAGGGTCAGACAAGGAGACCCCCTATCGTGCCTGCTGTTCAATATAGCGATTGAATCACTTGCTGCAATGCTTAGAGCCTCGTCCTTACAGGGATATCAAATCTCAGGCGTTGTTGAACGATTAATAGTGACTTTATTCGCGGACAATATTACTATCTACCTTGCGGCCACCGACCGATTCTCGGAACTTCAATACATCCTTGAGATGTGGTGCTCGGCGTCTGGAGCCAAATTCAACATCAACAAGACTGTCGTTATCCCGATCGGTTCAGTAAGACACAGGCTAGAACTCATGAACAATAGGAAAACTCACGATATGCTCGAGCTCATACCAGACTCGATGCATATCATAAAAGACGGAGAGGGTTCGAGGTCCTTGAGTTCCTTCATAGGAAATGAACTTGATCCTGCAACACCTTGGAGTGGGATCATTGTTACGACCTGGTCCCGTCGCGACATGGACTTGCTCACGAGAAGTCACCACTGTGACTAGCTCGTAGCTTTCCTGCGGATGCAACACGCCTATCCAATGAACGTGCTTGGTCAACGCGGAGTCGTCGACCGTGAGGGCCCTCGACATTCGCACACTCCTGCCGTCGTCGGAGGGGGCGCTGGCGGAATTGGATCCAAGCGCTCGGCGCTCGTCGACGGACCGTGTTCGTGACGAGGCGCAAGGGGACCTTCTACGAGGGAAGGGTTTGACGAAGGAGGAAGTATCGAGGGGAGACATCGGGGAAGTCCTAGTCGGTCAAGGCCAGAGTGTCCAGCAAGGGATTGTGGACGGAAACTAGATAAGGACGAAGTCTGGGTATTTACTACAGGGAGTCGACATACTTATACTGTGACCCAATCCCGCATTCCCGCCTTCGCGAACCTTCTATTGGGTACGCTGAGGCGCGCCGTCGGGAGCGCGTTTATCGCTCTGGTTCTGAGTCATTCCGTCGTATCTGAAATGCGCGCCGGATCGAGCGCTATTGATTGGGCGATGGGCGGGATAAGGTGGGCTGGAGCGGGATGCGCCCCTGTCCGCGTGGTACCGACGTGGGCGATGACGACGTCGGTCCGCTCGGTCGCTCCCAACGCCCTGAGAAGGCGGCTGCGGCAAAGGTTGGTGCCTGAGGCGGGACCCCGAGGTCTGAACCTCAAACGGGGCGTCGGCACTTTCCGTGATGGCGCAATCACTACCGCGTTTATGGTTCACATTGGTGGCGTACTTGCCGATGCGAGGGATAAGAGCGTGAGTTACTTGTCCTCGGGACCGGTCCGCGACCAGGTCATGACAATCATGGACGCAACAAAACTAGTCCTTCAGAAAATAAAGAAACTACACCCATCCATGAGTAGGAAGCGTGTGGGTGCGCAAACATATGCTGCCTTGAAAACGCAGTACTTGTCTGCAGCTGAAGACATGCCCCGGTCAATCGAGAAACACTTCGAGAAAATCATCTTACAGTTCTTCTAGGACCATAAAATGATGAGAGTCAACAAGCAGATGATAAAACTCCCGATGAATGAAGGAGGACAGAACCTTATAGACATTAAGCTGAAGAACAACACTATACATTTTGTCCACTTTGCGAATTTCCTCGGGATCTCAGAATCGGGAAGAAAGCCTAGATGAGCCCTAGTACTCGAAGACACCATGCGAGTGAACATTCTAGCTGCCTATAAGAACGTAAATAAAGATATCCTCACGAATGTTTTTGTTCAAACCTGGGACACCAATAAAAGCACACTACCGAGCGATATGAAGAGGATGTTGAAGCTCGCTCGAGAACATCGACTGATGGCAGATGGTCTCAGGATTGCGACAAATGTGCTACAAGAACAGCCCATCTGACTTCATCAAGGCTGAAAGGAAGATAAGAATAGGAAGATAAATGACAAGTACAGTATATGCCTTTAGACAGTACATCGAGTGCGCACGGCAGGAGACGCCGTAAGAGTGGCGAGCGGAGACGATAATGGGAGGGAATTATGCCCCCACCCAGAAGAATGCCAAAGGAGGGCCGCAAGACTACTCAATACACTAGACCAAAAAAGGGACCCAAGAAAAGAATGTTGACCAGATGAAATCAAACCTGAAGAGCCTAGCATCAACCTATCGATACCAAATACCACAGTAATGGTGACGGACCAAAGTCAGCTGTGGCGAATCTTCACCGTCGATTCGGAACTGAGAGGAGCTGATCAATATGAAGCTGACTGGCAATCGCAACAATATACTGGGCATTATTCAGTGTGGATTACGTACTAAACAAATTGTTTAGCAATCCGGGAGTGGGAATATGGATCACGACTAACGACGCACATAACTCCAGTGTCGTAATACCTGAAGAAGTAACAGACGAGGTGTCCTTGTTAGCATGGGTAGGGTTTGAAAGTTGGGTTGGGTTGGGTTTTTTGACTCATTTCGTGAACAACCTCAACCCAACCGGTTGTTGAAAGTCAAATTTTTGAAACAACCTCAACCTCAACCCAGTTGTTCTACAACTCTTCACAACTTCAAAAAACCCTCAAAACCCGGGTGCAACCTCAACTTCATTAATTTGGTTCTTAATTTGTTCAAAGATAAATAAATTATCAATTTCAAATACTATTTTATTGTTATTCTAATTGATTAGAACTCAGTTTGAGTCATAATGACTTGATATAGCTTCAAATACTTGTTTTTTATATACAAAGTTGTTGAGAGTTGTTGAGAGTTGTTGGAAATTCTGTCTAGGACAACAACCTACAACCCAACCTGAGTTGAGGTTGCTATATTTTTACAAATTTAGAACAACCTCAACCTGAGTTGGGTTGAGTTGCTCAAAAAACCCGGTTGTTGCAACTCAACTTTGAAACCCTAAGCATGGGGAATCCAGCGAGCAATCGAAATAACACTTGACAATGTCAAATTAACGATACACACTAGATCGAAGAGAGTCGTTAAGGAACTGACAATGAGCCTGAGCAGAAATGAGTTCAACGGATGGACAGGGCGTTCAAAGAAAAAGCGTCAACTCTTACAAGAGGTGACGGCCCAATTACGTGCGAGGAAAGCACGAACATTATTCTAGGTTGAAGGAAGTGACTGACATCCAGGCATAAAAGGCGCTAACTTGCTGGCCTTTGCAGCCGCCGAGAAAAGAACGGCTGGACACGGCCCCAATCCTATATCACTACTTGAAAAGTCAGATGCCCTATTAACAGGATTCCTCTTAAAGGGAATCATCCAAAAATCAGCTTACTGGCTTCTCTGTGCAAACCTGATAATAGAAAAAAGATGCGCAATGGAGGCAAATGTGGAAAGAATCAGATACGCAATAAGGGACCTTAATGACAAGGCACCTACTTGTAAACAGGTCTGGCGGTCAGCCCGCTGCTCAGACATGACCAAGAAAGCACGAAACTTTGTATGGCGAGACATTCATGAAGCCCATGCTACAGGGGTTTTCTTCGAACAAAATAGGAACGCACACAATTGTGTAGGACGAGATTCAGAGCATATGGGAATCAACTGGCGAGAAATGGCCTGAACTGACGTATGGCACAATCCTCGGATACGGCAAAGGACGACCAGCCAAGATAGGTAACAAGCACGAAAAAACTGGTATGGACCGTTTATGGCGGAAGCTAATCTTGGAAAAAGCGAAACTGATTTGGACATTGAGAAACAAAAGGCGAATTAAATTCGAAGACAACCCCACAAGATATCAAACTCCCATAGAAGTAACAAACCGACTGTACGCAATAATTCGTGAATCAGCGAGTACGGACTTCACAAAAGCGACCCATCCGAAATATGGCGGAAACGCCCAAGCTAAAGTCAAAGTTCAGAACACTTAGCGAAAATTAGCAATCATTGACGAATAGGAGAAGGGGGAGCACGCGCTCATGTCGGGTCGGTTGGGGTTTTAGTGGGTAGGAGGCTAGCGCAATTCCTAGGAAGTTATTTCTAGGATGCTAGCTCGAGTCCCACACTGTGGTAACACCGCGTGCATCAATACATTTTGATTGACCTCCTTTTCTTTTCACTTATGTGGATTTGTCAACTAATGACATCGGTTCTAAAATTTGGGACGATGCAAGCACCATCCAGCGTACATCCAAAAAAAAGAGAAGAAGTTGACGAATAGTATTTTTAGGAATATTAATATCAAGTGTAAAATAATGAAGTTGAAAAGATTACATTATAACACCTAAATAATGAAAATTATACAAGAAGGAATTTGCCTGTTAATAC
This sequence comes from Strobilurus stephanocystis, assembly GCA_019915075.1. Lineage (NCBI taxonomy): Eukaryota > Fungi > Basidiomycota > Agaricomycetes > Agaricales > Physalacriaceae > Strobilurus > Strobilurus stephanocystis. The sequence continues at coordinate 661,758 of JAHLMI010000004.1, forward strand.
TTAGGCCATCATTGCATCACAGCAATAATCAAAGAAGAGGTTTGGTTGTACTGAATGAGAAGTAAATGCAAGATATTTAGATCGATGATTAACTTAAAAAAAATAGTATTAAATTTTAGATAACTGTTAAGGATGAATTCTATCTAAACATCTAAAATTAGAAAGAGAGTTTTTTAAACAATAGAAAGAAGCCTATATTATAAAGTAAGAAACTGTTAGAATCATGTTTCAAACTAAGTTTAAGAAAGAAAAACTGGTTGTGATACTTGGTATATATTACATAAACAATGCTTCAAATCTATGAAAGATAAATATAAAAGTATTTAAAATTAAGAAGGAAATAAGAATTTTTATCTAAAGTGTATTGACATGTACTGTACTATTTTGACCAAAGATTCAGGTCGCGGGTCACAGACCCGGTTGAACTGAAGATCTGCGGCCGAGGTCACAGGTCCCAGAGGCTGATGAAGATCATACCTACTGGCCACTATTTTGGTCACTTCGAGACCTCTAAAGACTGCTTACTGTAGTGCAAACAACATACAGCATTTTGTAGAGCTTTCTTGATAGCTATGTACCATAAGACACGGTGTTTATACAAGTACCAGATAAGTAAGTATGTATGAAGAAACTAAGGTAAAATAGGGAAGAGCTCGAGTCCTCGTTGCCAGCGACTGTCGCGATCTGCCCATCACTGTGCTCGTTCATCCGCTGTGGCATTAGCGAAAAAACTCTCCTGGGTTTGGAACCCGTTCGCGACCCAGCGAAAAAGACCACCCGCGGTGTATTGGGTCCAAGAATACCGGCGCTCACCGGGCTGAATCGGACAATTGGAATGTACAAGAAGAGCAGATGGTATGAAGATGGTACAACCGGCAGGAAAATCGATTACCAACTTGAGATCCCAGAGAACAAGCTGGCCGCCACGCTTGTGGTCGAACGGGCCGGCACATGTGATGCCACACCAGCCGTCGGGCTTGTTGGCAGAGTCGGCGTGGGGGTCGGTGGCTGTCTGTGGACCGCTGTTGACCGTGAGGCATGAAAAGACACTGTTATCGAAATTTTTGCGCAGGCGGGGATGAGCAGTGTGGATTTGACTTTGGTTGGTAGCATAAACATCGTACATGGAGCGGTTGTATGTTTTGAACAGATCTAGAGTGAATATCAGATGAGGTGCATAACGCCAAGAACGAACGCTTACGATTTAGAAAGCCTGAAGCGCGATGCATGGCAGGGTGCGCCCGTATGTTCTCCATGAACTGCCGAGCCGACGCCGATAACCGCCGATTGCCAGGGCGCTGGACGCAAATCAGTGACGCAAAAAAACAAACAATAGGACTTACAGTCTCGCCGCCTCCATGGGAGACTCCGATAGCTGTCGCTGGGAACGGGCCACACTTGTGGTTCTTCTCCTTCTTGGAGAAGTTGACCCCCTTTGAACCCTCAGCAATTGCATCCCCGAGGGGTTCAACAACCTCTGCCTTCCAGCGCGTGGCATCCTTGGGCATCCCCCCAACACATGCGAGCAGGCGGCGTTTGCGATCCACCAAGGGTATGCTGCCCTTCCCCTCGTGTCGTAAATGACGCCAGCCTGGCTGACTGCAGAGCGTGTCGGCGTCGCGCCGATCCTTTACAAAGGAGCGCCGAAGGCCCCCAAAGCCCGATGAATTGACGGGGAGCTCTTCCGCGTCGAGGTCGAACTCCATGACGCGATCCATGGCCTCAGCGACGTGGCGGCGTGTTGACTCCTTTGCATGGTCGCCCACCTCCTCGCGCTCCCTCCGCTTCTTGGCGCGCCGTTGGTGAGAGCCTCCCTGGCGCGACTTCTTGCCACGACGAGAGAGGGAGCGAGCTGAGGGAGGTTGTGGAAGCGGTGGGCGCGGGAGAGAGGATGCAGGGGAAGCGGGGGGAAGTCGAGGTGCTTGAGTGGAAGTTGGAGAGGGGGTGAGGGGGGTCAAGGGTGAGGGTGGGGCGGAGGTGACCGGGCGCATTGAAGTGTCCAGACGGGGGAGTTGTGGACGCGCCGGACGTGTTGCGCTCGCGGCAAGCAAAATGGGGGAGGCAGGCTTGGATGGTTGCATCTCGTTAGATGATCACAGTGAACAGTATGAAAAAGCACACACCATGGCATGCGCAGATTCGCCATCTGTGTCCTCTTCATCAGACTCCAGCTCTTCTTCTTGTTCCTCGATGTCGATGTCTCCCATTGCGTCCAGCTCAGCAAATCGATGTCGCAGTAAATCCTCGGCATCAACATCACAAACGATGGGTTCTCCCAAGGCGTAGAGGCTGAATTCGGCACCAGAACGCGTCGTTCGCGTCATCTAGAAAATCATCAGTGATTGTTCGCATGTGGCCAGAAATAAAGAGAACAAAGGGTAATAAAGGGCATCCGCCAACGCCGTACGCAGGCGCGTCCCGTGGTGGAGTCGACAGACCCCACGCACGGCGTTGGTAGAGCGAGAGAAATGAATGAAAAAAGGAGAAGCAAAGAGAATGCACGTACCGAGGCTACTTATTCGTGCACGGAGGATGCGACCGGTAGGTGGATGGTGGTGGCGAAAGGACAGATAAACAAACGCATGTGAGTCTAGCTCACGTTCTGGCATTGTGACTTACAGTCGGGTTAGGGCTTGCATGGTGTGTTAACGACACGCAAACCTCGCAAGCTGATCTGCATCGCTGCTTGCCTCCGGGGTATCGCATTCGAAACTGCATAGAAAATGAATGAATTCATAGTGTTGTAGACTACAGGACATGTTCCACTTCATCATCTAAGTTCCTTCTCTACTGCCTCCCTCGGTTCCCTCTTCCTCGTTAGCATCCTCCTCGTCTCCAACGTTCCTGGTCCACATCTTCGAGAGGTTGTTCATTGCAACCGTAGCAAGATCGGTCTTAGAGTAGGATTCGGGTCGTTGTAGGCGGCCTACTCGCTGCACGGCCTTGGGATTCGCGCTAGGAGAAGGATGAGTGGGGCATGAGATGATGGGATCGCGACGCACGAATAGCGACGTTGCTCGCTTTTTGCCCGCAGCATATTCCGATTTCTTTCGCGATAGTTGGCGTCGTGTTCAAGTCGCCGCTCGTGATATGCAACGGAGTCGCCAAATGGTCCAGCTTCAATCGCAGCACGACGCCTGTCAAACATTGATAAGAAATTAAACAAAAGAGTATGAAGACCACGCACCGGGCCTGAACCTCTCGCGAGCGTTGGTTGCAGGCCTCGCGATTCCTCTCGCGATATTGCTGCTTCTGCGCGTTCCTCTGTGCCCGTTTTGTTTGCAGCACTCGTTCTTGTTCTGCCAGCTGCTGCGCCTCGCTCGGTTTTTGTCTTCCCATGGTGATGTGTACATGGCCGTCAGAGCACAAGCGCTTGACGCGCGCCATTGGATTAGTCGGGAGTGGGGCGGTAATGAGTTTGCTTCGGTGTGATAATGGTGGTGAAAGAGCAAGGACGAATGATCGTGATCGCTCGCTCATCAATGCATCACTTGGCTTGCATTGCTCGTACCAAAACGTTCCTACATGAACTCTGTACGGGCCCAAGCTTAAAGTGAAAAATCAATCTGATACAGAATTCATGTAAGAATCCTGAATCTTGTGCCCCCTGGGACAATACTGACTGAGTTAGAAGCCAACCAAGATGCTTGCACGGCGTGTTAACGTCCTTGCAAAGCGTGTTGACGACCTGCTGCTTGCCGTGCATGGTTCTCAATGTGTTACTCCAAGTCTTATGATGCTCATGGCAAGTTCCCAATGCTGCCGTACTAACAAGGGTGAACAAAAGAACTGGTAAGACATCATACATGGACATAGAACATTAACTAATGACGCTCATAGACATCACCGCTGTACCAGCGGTTGGGCTTGACAACACGACCGCGGCGTGTCGTCTGCGGGAGTACAAGCTCTACAGCGGGCTCCTCCGCGATCTCGCTGCCCCCTACGTGCGTTGCCTCCTCATCGCTGCCTTCGGCAATGCCGGTGCGTTCTATATCACCATCTAAAGTCGTTGTGTAACCGTCAGCCAAGTCCTCGCCAAACACCAGGCCAGCAACGACATGCAAGGGGATGTCACTATCATCGTCGTCGACGTCGTCGGTAAAGGGAGTCTCGTCTTCAACAGCATCGGCATTGGTGAATTTGCCTCGCGAGAGAGCGGCGTGAAGGGCAGGGTTGGTCTTGGGGAGAGCACGGAGCATGGCGAGTGTCGACGGAGCTGTTAGGGAAGCCTGCGAGCAATTCAGCTCGCCGATGGCGCAAAGCTCAAACGCCTATTCGATTGGTGAGTGGGGTCAGAAACGAAGTGGAGACTGCTTACCTTTTGAACAAAAGCCGTCTCCGAGATATCCTTTGTGGCGTTGACAATCCAGCTGACTGAACGGTTTCGCAAGGTGCCGATGGTCGTATCCAATGTTGTCTCGCCCTGGGGATCTTTGTCCAACTGCTGGCTGATCTCGTCGACCATATCACGGTGGTTGTTCCGCTTCATGCTGAGCTTGAGAACGCGCTGGATGCCGACGTCAAGGGGCTGCCAAATCCCTGTGCAATTCCCCAGGACAAAACAGATAATGATGTTCGGATGATTCGTCGACATCCACATACGGAATTCCTCCGACTTGTGCACCGACCAGCAATCGATTTTCCACAGGGAACACTGCTCCGGATTGAGGCCAAGTTTACCCTTCTTGTCGTCAAAGTACGGCGCGATGATATGATCAACAAGATCGCGCATGGTCTTCTGGGTCGACCAGTATGTTTTCGTCAATGAGGGAAGAAATCGAATGCCCATTCTGAGGGCCTCGGCGTACTGGGGAGAGCTGGGAGATGGGCAAGAGCTTTTCGTCTTTCCGTGGTAGATTGCCTGCATTGGGAGAACGTCACCGCTGGCCGATATTGAGGGAACCAAGGTGAAAGCGTGTTTCTCATCGTGTCTGGTCGTGGGTACCTGCTTAGCGTTGCGCTGGGTCCACGTTGTGTTCGTGCCCTGCTGATACACAACCTGTGTTTGGTCAGTGTTGACGCGCAGCTCTGCAGGAATGCCATGATCGCGAATGATGTGCGCCTCACGGAGAAATGCTACAGTCAAGATCTCGTCAACATTAGCTGGGACTTTTTTGGCAGCCTTTGTTGCGTGCCGAACACTCCAGCCTAGAGACTCGCGGAGATATTTACGTGTGAAGCTTTCAGAGCAGCGAAAGCAGGAGCCATCGGCCTGACGTACATCGAAGAGTGTGGGGGCATGCTTCTTGATATAACCAACCATGATGGTGCGGATGGATGTGAGCGTCAATGCAACGCCGCTTTCGCGGAGGCTACGGAGACGTGTGTTGATGGTAGAGCAAAGGTCGGGGTAATGGCTCTGATGGTTGGAGATCAGAGGCTGGCATTGTGAACGTAAAGTGTTGATGCGCTTACCAAGATGCCCGTCCTTGTCGTTTCCCCACGAGGCTTGTTCCCTTTTCTCACCTGCTCCAACACGCCCAACCGCCATTTCGACTCCCCTTGCTTCTTGGCCTCCTTGTCGATCCAACTTTCGATTGTTTGCTGATTCAATCGACCAAAGTGTTTTGGGTTCCGGCGTTGCAAGATGCGATGGATCTCCGATGGACGCTAAGGCTTTCCTGCCAGACGTGCCGCCTCTACGATCTGGGACCATAGGAAAGGTTGGAACCAATTCATGTAGACGGCTTCCTTCTTAGTCTTCTGACGCTTGCGGCCACAGGACTTTCCTTTCTGACGCTGGTCTTCCTTGAACTCTCGCCGTGGACGAGAATGCTCTGCAGCAGTATGAGCGCCATCCACGTCATCGTTGTCCGTGGGCACGAACGGGTCGTCGTATGGGCGAATGGTGCGCTTCTTCACAATCTGTCAGCTTGATCATCGCTAACACAGTTGCAGACTCACTCGTTTGAGACTTGCATACGGAACCCAGCCATCGGCCAGTTTTTCCTCTCGCTGCTGCTGTCTTGACCGCGCCTTCCACAGACGCGCATTCTCTCTCTCCCTCTCTTTGCGCTGCTGCTTGAAGCGCGTCTCTTCGGCCTGCACCTGTTCGCGACGCATCGCGGTGACCTCTGCTTCCCGATGGCGTCGAGCTGTGCGCTCTTCTGCCGACTCTGGCCTCAAGAAATCCATCAAGGTCTGCGTTTGCAGAGTCTTGGTCTTTGGCCCATCTGGTGGGGCGGAGACGGCCGTCGCAGACTCCGATGACATTGGCGGAGGGGGCAGGGAAGTTGTAGATGCTGCAAGAAAGGACGCAGTAACCGTCGTGCCGCATGGGGTTTCCGCTTCATGCAAGGAAGATGCCTCCGGCTTTTGTAGGTTTAAATCCTCGATATCATCCCAGAGTTTCTTCTCATCTGGCATTGTAGGCGGCATCGCATCCTCAAATTCCCACCCGCTGTCACTATTGCTCTCGTTGACTGCAGGCTTTTTGTGGCTGGACCAATCGTCTTTGCTATTGGATGCGGAGGACGAGCGCTAGGGATAGTAAGGTGTCAAGTCAATGACGCGAGATGCGGTGCGTACCTTGGCCATGATGCGTTCAGCAAACTGAACAAAGTCTGCCATCCGGCGTGCAGCTAAGCCACGAATGCTGCTTTCTGCCAGCGGTGTCCCGAAGACGTAGCTCTCCACCGCATTGCAAGCCAGGATGCCGCAGTTGAAACCGTCAGCTTGAAGAGTGATGTCGGCATAGATATCGGTGAGTGATATGGTGTCCTCGCGTTCATGGGCCCAAAGCCAATGATAGGCATTCCGTAGATCCGAGTTGACTTCCCTTCCAAGAGAGTCCCCCGAAACAAACGCCTTCTTTTCCGGATTTACACCAACAAGCACCCAATGCGGTGTACCATCTACCATGCCCATGTTTGCCACCGTAAGCACTGTCAACCCCGCATGCAGACTCTCCTTGATACTCTGCAGAGAGCTGTTGAGAGAAACATGGGGATCGTCACGTTTCTGATAAGCAAGGAGAAGATAGTTGGTCAGCTCGACGGGCTCGATACAAACGTTACAAGCATGGCCTGCTTGCTCGTATGCACGCTCGCCAAGAAGGAGGAGCTTCATATTGATCTGGGAGGTGGCGAGATAGTGGGATCCCAGAAGACGATAGAGATGGTGCGTCGGTTGGTCATCTGTAATGTTCTGACTGACGTTCCATGGTAGCAGTCTCATGTACTCGAGAGCTTCATTGGCAAGGATTTCGCGTATGGGAAACTTTGGCTGCGCGGCCTGCTTCTTCACAAACTCCATGCTCGCCACCCAGCGCCCACGAGGGTTGGCTCGATCAACTACCTCCTTCCACCACGATATGACTCCAATGTCAAAGAGAGTAGCCGTCGGGCCTCCGTCAGCAAGATGGGCGTATCGGATCGAACGAGCACCATTGAGCCAGGTCTCACGAGCAAGATCGAATAAGGCATTGACGGTTTTGGTCTCGGGAATTGGCAGACGCCGCAATTGGGCAAGGAGGAGGGTGTCGGATGATGTTGGGCCTTGGCTGGAAAAGAATTGCTCGCCGAGGCCGCCTGTGAGGTTTGTGTGGGATTGGATGATGGGAAGTTGGAAGGTGGCAAGACCGTGGAGAGAGGGGTGCTTTGCGAGCTCTTCTGCAAGCATGACGGGCATTTTTAGAGCAGCAGAGACCGAACGGCGGACTGCACGAGGAAGAGCCTTAGTGTACACAATATTTTGGCCGACATAGTCGGTGAGACCGAAGGAGCTCATTGGTGACAAGGTAAGACTGATCGGGGATGTTCTGAGCACGTCGGGATGACAAATTGAATTTTTTCTTATGTTGACCTGTCTGCTGCTTTGGGTTGTAGGTCCTTGCTGTCATTTTGTTTACGAGAACATAGGCTGCCGGTGCTTTGCCGTACGGATAGGCCTAATGAAGATTTGTGTACATATGTCACACGTCCCGATACAGAATGAAGATCAAATCGGTTGAAGATCCTAGGTCACTGGTCACAGTGGCTGAATCTTTGGTCGAAATAGTACAGTACTTTTATATTTATACTTCTATAAATTCTTGTTAAATGATAATCTAGCTATTACTTAATTATAGTGAGAAATATAGGAAGCTTAATTTTGAAAAGTGTTGGAAGTTCAAAGTAAGTTTTCTACATTAAGTAGACTGGTCTCTTAAATTAAGTTTTAAATTTAAGAGAATAATGACATTCTTCTGTGAGATTTTAAGAAATTCACTCAATGTCTCAGAACTGACTCACTACTGTAAAGGAACTTTGTCTCGACGTCTTGATAATTGTCCAACTTAATTGATGGCCATTGATTGGTTGGAGAGATAAGATGGGACAAGACGAGACAGTTTGTTAATTCCTGACTGACTTGAGTCATCTAAGTATAGTTATGACGAGCGGTGTTCCGCATAGATGTGCTCCAGGAGTTCCTCCTAAAAACGAGAGAGTCCGATACTAAAGTGAGGCTTAGGATTGTTTGCTGGGTTCCGCCGAAGTTCGAACCTCCAACTACTGAATGCGGTTGTCAACATTTTTTGTAATGGCACTAGTTCATAAAATATCTGTGGAGAAGGTCATTCAAGACTCTTGAGACATCGTAAAATTCCAACACTTTTGATCTTGGATCAAGGTGGCGAGGTCAGGTCATGACAATATCTTTTTTTCAAGTTTCTTGTCCCGAGAAACAAAGAAAAGTATATGAGAAATGCTTCCTTGCTTGAGGCTTTCGATCTATAACTTTGCGTCGGAGCTGTAGAAGATCCTTCCATAGTAGAGGAGCTATACACAGTTAAGCTCGGAGATGCCGATGACCATTAATCACATTTTGTGCAATGAAGCTGCACTTTTCGGAGATTTCAAATAGACAGAAGTTCTTGTATCGTCTGAACATATTTTTGATCTTTCGATTATATAATCGATTTTGTGTGACATATATCTTAGATATTCACGCCAGGTTGTCCCAACGAGTGCGCTCTGAATGCTGTAAATTTGAATTTTTGCGCCACTCTGAAATCCATCCGGGATTCATCGTTAACACCTATATCTGCAGAATAGTACCTGTGCCAAGTACAGGATATTATTCATGGTCCTATATCAATTGCTCAAGGACGCCTTACGAGTCGCCGTCCTCATCTGTATGTACGTGCCCTGTATCTGTTTCTTAGATTCCTGATCTGCGAGAGCGATCCTGAATTCTTGGAATGATCTGCGGTTCCTCCCTAGAAAACTTATTCCTGATATTACAGAAGTCATAGAGTTTACGAGCGCTTAATGTACTTTTTATAATCTTGTAACAGTAGCAGAGCTTTTTCCCATCTCTCTGCCTTTCTTCAGCGCCATATCGACGTTCCTTGCTGCTTTATTTGCGTGTTGTCTGCAAGTCTCACTCGTTAACGTCACACTCGTCATAGCTGTACGCAGCTTTCAGATCTATGTGCATCCACATCAAATTCTGGACATTGTACTGAAGGAATGGAGCCGCTGCATCATTACAATCGACGATGGTCTGGCAGATTCCCGCTTTTGGGATAGGGGGATGCTACATCCAGCCAAATGGAGAGTTTTGGTGTGTGATCCTTTCTAGAATTCCTGATTGTCCGGCCATGATAGATGTCGTTTTTTCAGTCGTGTGCTGATTTGGTGGTTTTGTTTCCAGTTCACATTATTACAAGCTGTCCTCGCCCTTGCTGACAAAGCATCGTTCTTTACTCCATCAAGCTGGCGCTGTCTGTTCGACCTGCCCACACTGTCCGACACATTCTTTGCTCAACTTATGGGTTGTGCGTGGGTTTTGTTGAAACTTACGGATGAGTCGTGTGTTTGTTTATTTTGACAGTACTTGATTATTCAGATTAGCGTTCGCCTTGATCCCCGTGGAAGCCATGTCACGCACCCAGTTAGATTTCCTGCACATCCTTCAATATTTATAGGGAGAGTCGTCCCACCGCGAGTTAGCGATGATGGCATGGGCTTCGTCGCTGACTCGAGGAGTGAGGGATTGTTGAGGGGAGAAGTTGATGATGAAAGGATTATTTGAACGAGGGATGGAGCGCAAGTGAGGTCTGACGATGGAATGGTGGGAGCGGTGTATGGACTTTGTGTAGGAGTATGGCCCGTGTGTACGCTTTTGTATTTTTTGTACGTTCTATTTTCTTGGGATTTTTTCTGTGCTGTCATTTTATTTATCCTTCTCGAGAGGAGGAGTTTGTCGGGATCTTCTGAATGAGACGCGACTGGTACATGTCGCAATCATGTTGAGTACAAATTCTCAATTGATCTCGTACTTGATTGTCATATCATGACATCGCTTCTGATACTATCTCCACATGGATATGATGCAAATTAAACTTGACTCATTCTGGTAGTTCGTCAACTTGGGTAATTGTGAATGTGTAAGGATCCGACCAACCAGGTCTTCAGTACCCTGGGGGCCTTACAGCCCATGGACTCTTAGATAGCTCACGGACTCTGCCTTGGACGTTTGTACGATTAGATACTAGATAAGATTAGATAAGGCTACCATATATACCAGTAGACTACTCGGGGTAGCTCCAGTCGTTACCTTTGCCCCGTCATGTCGTTTGCTCGTTGAACCTATATACTTGGTCAAGCTGAGCATCTGGCGTGATTAAAGCGAACGGTATACCGACTCTTACATTTTTTCAGCTTTCCAGCTTTATAGCTTCATCAGCTTTCTTTTCGTCACATTTCGTTGCGACCCGGACCCACACGGTACTCTCGTCTCTTTTTCTCGTACGCATCGCGTTCTCGCTGCCTTCCAGCAGGCCTACCGTCGTTTACACTCATCCACCGAGTGCATACATCCACACCAGCATGGATCGCACGTCGCATCGGACACACCAAGACCGCGAGCGCGGACCTTCGAGACGGTCCCACACAAATGGGTACATGCAGGCCCCGACATCGCGCTCTCTCATCGGCAAGGCCATGTTCGACATGATCTCTGATGCGAAGCGGCAACACGACGCGCTTCCGCTCAAGACCGTGAGCCGGCACCACACCCCGGCCTTGGATGAGGGTACAGCTACCACCAGCATCGACGAGCCTGTCCATCGCTTCACGGATACACGTGTCACCAACACGCTAGAGGGTTCCGGCACACTTTCCGCTACCGCCAGCGTCGATGAGTGTGTCCCTCACTTTGGATCTGATTCACGCGTCATCCACACGACCGAGGGTACAGGCGCGCATTCAACCGTCACGCAAGTGGCGGAGCACGTCCCTCAACTGTTGAACGCGCATGCAACCCTCCAACGAGACACGGAGCGCACGGCTGAACGCAGTGCGCGCTCAACCATTCGCCAAGACACGGAATGTGTCCCCCATCTTACTTTACCTACATATATGCCGTCGGCTATGCTCTGCGCCGTTGACGTCGCCATCGATGCATGCGTTACCGAGACGCCAGAGGTTTCCGGCACACTCTCCGCTACCGCCAGCGTTGACGAGTGTGTCCCTCAGTTGAGATCTGATGTGTGCGTCATTCGAACGCCAGAGGGCTCCGGCAAGCTATCCGCTACCACGAGCGTCGACGAGTGTGATCCCCACTGCATCATAGTTACCGATAATGTACCTACTTCTATACCACCACCTTCGCCCCGCTTCTTCGAGTCCGATTCACACATCTACAAGACACCAAGGGTCCCCAACACCATTCATGCGTCCGGATTCAAAGCTGCACAGCCGTCGAAGTACTCGATACCAAGGAGCATACATTTCTCGTGAGTACGACACCAATGCTGCAACCACCGCGGGCCCTGTAGACTCGCCAACGATGTCGACGCACAAGTCCCACATGTGTCGAATGCCATCTTGCACGCAGCATCCTGCAACGTTCGCTCCGTCGTCACGTCTACCCCAGTGGGACTGCTCTGATCCCCAACGGCCTTCGGATCCACAACGTTCGATACCCCAGCGCTTGGGAACCAAACATCGTCAATTGAATGATCCACTGAATATCGACCACGAAAGCCTAGGAGCCGAATGTCGCTCCGTCTTGACTGCCTCTCGTTGGGTATCAACGCGAGGGCAGCGTCTACTTGTGCACGTTGGGTGCGCATCCGAGCCATTCACCAGTGACCTGAAAGAGCACAAAGTGGATGTTGCGTTGTCCGCTCTCGCAACGCCTGACGAACCTAGACACATACATATCGATAATACCAGTCATGGCTCATATCTATTGTCAGTCCGTGCATCCAACTCTTCCGAGCGTGAACCGATGACACATGCTGTGGTTTCGCCAGCAACATCATGCATCTTCTTTGGTGAGGATAATGACTCGCTAGTCACCACACCTCTACACAGACTTGGCAATGGATCGAAGGCTCATTTCGTTGAAGAACATTCATTGACAAATGAGACGTATTCTACTGTACACGACAATGTGTTGTTGACCAGGACGAAGAAAGCACCGGATAAGTTTGACGCATCTTGTACAAAGTGCTCTCCATATCTCCAAGAAACTCTCGTGCTCAACATCTCCAAACGCAAAAGCAGCGGTGTACCCAGCATGTGGCTGTTTGGCAGGCAGATTCATCCCTTCCGCCTGGACGGCGCGCCTACGGTGCAGAGAGTAATCCATGCAATCTTGTCGAGGTTCGCCGGCGACGTCAGATTGATCGTTGCATCTATCGACGGCGCTGTCTCTTGCGCTGTCGTCATTCGCGAAGACTTCCGGCCTCCGCACCAAGTCAATGCTTATGAATGCTGCCGACTCTCTGATGCTCGTGTCGATAAAGAACGTAGGGTCATTAGCCGGGTTGAACGACTTAGAACAGTTAGTTCTTGGCAAGTCTATGAGGCAATGAAGACGCACCGACAGTCGTACAAGTTCTCCACTACTGTGTCATTGTACAGCTGCTTGTCAACGCTCTTCCTCGAGATCCTGGACCAGGACAGCACATTGACCTCCGCTTCACGGTCGGTGTCCTCGGAGATCTGTTCGGAATGGATAAATAGCAAGCTCGCTGCTGTCCGTCCGCGCAACGCGTCCATTACACGGACGGCGCTGGCGGCCTCATCGTCCGCAATCCATGACCGTGTTCAAACGCTTGTTGTATCTGTCGAGGACGCAACGAATACGGTAGCGAGCCAGAATGATCATGAACGGCAATCCACCGTATGGCGCGTCGATTCGAAGAACACGCCCGATATGTGGAGTGGACCACACTTCAAACAGGATAGACTCAATCGCCGGAGCAATGACGCCCAAGAAGGATCTGCCCAACGACAAGTCAGTTTCGAGATGAACTTTGATAAACCAAGTATCACGCGCCTCCGCGTCCTCTTTGGTGTTGCTTCAACCAAAGGGCTCTACTTCGCTCTCGAAGACGTCCATGCCACTCTCCGCGGCCTCACGGATGCCATTCTCGACGATGTACGTCAATTGATGGATATGTGTGGTGTCAGTAGAATCATCGACAAAACCATGAGCCTAGTCGAGATGACATACATCGAAGATACAAATCCACTCTTCGTTGATGCACTCGTGTGTACCGGGGACGTATATGGTGTTGGGGAGGAAATGGGAGCTGCTGACTATGTGGTGGTGTTCCGTATTGATATCAAGTGCAAATGCGCCTTCGTCGTGGCTGCCGTTCCCGGACAGCTCTACTCCGCCGAAGCCAGCTTCAGATGCTATGACCTTCGCAGAATTCCCGACGAAATTGCTGGCGCCAGCACTGATGGACTCGCCGCCGCGTTTAAGGTCCACGCAAGCAAGGACGATAGCGCGTTAGTTATGCGGCTGCCATATGTAGTCCACGCGTCGCTCTTACATTCCGCGTCCGCCAGCCGTGTAAGTGACACGTTCACTCAAATTGTCAACGTCTTCGCAATTCCCATTCGCGTCGCCATCGTCCTCCGGGAACTTTCTGCAGTGCTTCGCATGCCTATGGGTTCATGCTGCTCGAATCTGAGCGCCATCGGCGATGACATACACCAACGAACCAGAGACGAATTGTCGCGATGCAAATACAACGTCGTCGACAGACGTTCTTCAGTCGGTCGCGGAATCGACGCTGCAGGTGCCTGCCACAGGAATATCTGTGTTGTTGACGACGATACTCGTCAAGTTGTGGAGGAGATGCCTAGACATAAGAGCTGCAAGAGAGCGCGCTATGCTTCAAAAGTTGCGTACCTCACGAAGTACCGTTCACAACTCCGTGCGCGACTCCGTGCGACCCTTCACAACCTCGCTGCCGAGCTCCAGAACGACCTCAACGAGAACACTAACGTGTGGCAGCGGAATACAACAGGGCTCGTTCCTTGCACGCGCGATGCGTCCACGATGCGAATGGCAACACTGAGTGGCAGACTTTTGGCTACTCTCATCAGCGTCGCCGACGTGATGCTCGTGTCTGATAGCCTCACCGCAGTGTTCGAGATTTGCTCAAGCGAGGTTGACGCAGTGGACGGTCTGGTGTTTTTCTGCGTAATCGAGACCGGGATAGTCTGCACCCTCGTTGAGGCCGATGAACGTCAAAATACTGGGGAGAGTAATAGCATGAGTGACAATGTCGAACGCTCTCAAGTTGGGGAGGAAATGTACTCACCATCAAAGTTTGTGTCTATCTCGAGACAAAAAATTAGGACACAGATAATTTTGAATGAGAACATCATCTACCTTTCGCAACGATGGGTGTCTGAACCTGAAAGTACATCTTTCAATTGGGGAGGAATGTGGAATCCACCTATGTGTTCTCTTCGACCCCGGCGTCTCCAGGCTGCTTCACTTAGCCCTTGCCCATCCCAACTTGGACAACCTTGTCACCACCCTCAGCAACCTCACCGGCGCCGACTCCAGGAGCCTCACCGCCGTGCTCGGAATCTATATGGCAGTGCCTCCATGATGAATCGTATGCACAGGCGCCTCCACCGCACGCGCAACGCCCTAACGAAGCGAATGGCAATCTTGAACTTCTCGTGCGCGTTTGGGTACCAGGCTGAAGCAGAATGTCGTCGTATTGGGGAAGGGCGTACAAGGCTTGCCTGCCTTGTTGAACTGTACCTGCTAGCCAAAACTGTGATTTCAGTACAGCAAGTTGGAATTGTGTCCGGTGAGACGAACCAGGCAGGCGTAACCGTCGCCGTCATACAAGAACGTCGTCATGTCGGGGAGGAATTACCGGTTGATCCTGCAACAAGATGCATTGCCATTAGTCTTAGGCTCAAGGGTGAAAACGCTCGCACGCACAGTGATCTAGTATCATTCGTCCTTATCCCACCTTTGACTAAACAAAGGCCACCCAACTTGATCTTTGCCGTCGTTGGAACCCGCAACATTGAGAGCGGGTTCTACGAATTCGAAACAATGCACCTTGTATTGTCACCATATGCATCTCAATCGCAACGCGTACAACACTCAAGTGATCTTGACCGTTGAATGTATCGATCCAAAGTACCGACCCGTGCCTTCAAACCGCCGCCAGTGTTGGGTGATGAAAGTACAAGACAGACGACGCGTTCACGTACGCGTGGCTGTGCTTCGGTTAGGCGCGCTAGTCTGAGTTGTATCAACGTCAACCGAGCTACGCTTAAGCAGGACAACCCCGACGCAAACAGTTATATCAACAGATGCTACACTGAATGAGCCTGGTACTTATTCCACTGACCCTCTGCTCTCAACACGGCCATGTAGTATGGCACACAACGATCACGCCAATCCTACAATTGGCGGTACTTGGATCGATCACAACTGCCACGGTGACGCTCTATATCTCAACCTCTCACTGGATGCCGTTCACTCCCCTTTCTGCAAGGAGGGTGTCAAAATCCTTGCATACCCGCTTTCCACACTTACTGCAGCCTGGATGCATTGGTTTGTCGATATTATAGCCAATATCACTTCAACGATGAATGAAGTGTTGCCGGAGTTGTTGACGCTCAGTTGCCCTGTCAGTCATCCTCCAAGCCGGCAGATGAAACTCTGCTTTGACTTGTATCTTTATACTTGGCTCTTCCATGGTGTACCATCCACAGACACCAATGTTCTCTCAATGTTACGCTCCATGACCATCCTCACTGTCGCTACCTCTAGTGATACCGACGCAACGGCAGATGAAACCCTGCTAGTGTCAGAATCAGCAGAAGGATTGTCTTTGCTCCCGGACCCAGCAGATGAAACTCTGCATGGACGGTCAGGCAGAAACTGCAGTGACGATGAACGGGAAAATGATCCCATGCATCTGGATCATTCCCATGATACTGTTCCTTCGACAAATGCCCTGTTGAGTATGATTTCTCTCTACCGGACATCAGCCATGGATGTGTGTGCTTGCCGTTATACGATTGAGTCTGCTTTGAAGGGAAACCGCTCTCCTGGAATCAAACTTTGCCTTATTGACCTGCTTATGAATGAGACCCATGGCTGGGTCTGATTGGGGGGTGTGTAAGGATCCGACCAACCAGGTCTTCAGTACCCTGGGGGCCTTACAGCTGTCATATCCATGCGTCATGACACACGTGACCGGACCGGATACCGACATCCACTCGCCACATTCCACTCGGACCGGACCACCGCATTACTCATCGCGTCACATGTTGTCACATGACTGCTCTCCAATCCGTTACTCAGCACGACTCGGACCTCCACATGGATTCACCTACCCCTTTGCCCAAGTCATATGGCATTCCTTATTGTCCTTATTGTTCTCGTTGTCTCTGTGATTATGCCCCTATACTCTTACCATGCGTTACACTTTTCTAGAATCTTAACTACCTTCAGTATTTAAGCTCCTGTACTACACTCTAGTTCCTCAGTTCAAATATCAACTAGGATACCCCAGCCTAGTCTTTCTTCAGCTTTCCTTGGTTCGATACACTCGTCGGACCTCCGCCCTCCTCGGCGGACTTATCCTTTTCTCAAACTCGCGACGTCCTAGCGGACGCCCGAGCTCCTCTTCTCACTTGGGTACGCCTTCAGGCGGACCCCCGGATTCAAGGCTCGACTCAAGGGACCAGCCTGCTTAACGCAGGAAGCCTACTCCGGATCTCCGACGCTCCTCAAGACCGGGCCCCCTGTATCTCTCACCACAACCGAGTGATAGCCGGATTACCGCTTGACGGGGATTCATAGGGATACAGGTGTGGGAGTACGTGCCAATACACTTTAGGTAAAACCCTTATTTCTTTTCTTAACTTTGAACACTTCTACGCTTACCTTTCACAGGCTCGGAGCACCGCTTGTGCAGTGCCTACCGAGTATCACAACCGGTCTTTCTCTCTTAGGCTTGGTTTGGGGCACGGTCCTAACAGTATATTTGAACTCTTCCTTTGAGTCAAACTCTTACTGCCGTTCTCAACCATGGCCAACAACGCTAACAACGCCAATGACCCCAAACTACCACCTACCAACCCGTATTTCACCCAACCCACCAACAGGGATGAGACCCTTTCCCAGACCTATCTCAGCACTCTCGATGTCGTTGCGCAGCGCCGCACTCATGACATGAATCGACGCAGGTCTATGGGATACTCCCTTCACGCTCGGGTATCCGATATCGGTGCCATGACTCGAGCAACTCCTCTCCAGGCTGCACAAACTATGTTTCCAAGGAATCCTCCTTTAGTCGAAGTTACGCAGCCTAGTTCTCCTGCCGTTCATCCTGAAAATCCTTTTTCTCCAGAAAGACTAGCCCGATCTGGCTTTGTCTATCATGCTACTCCACGTACACTAGGGAGAGTCGCATTCTCTCCTCCGGCCACCCCTTCACGGAGGTCCGGAGGCCCCCCTCCTGAGACAGGCGGGGACGAGACAGGCTCCAATCCATTCGAGGAGCTCCCAGGCGATCCGGATGACCAAGGAGACGAGGAAGAGGAAGGGGAAGACGGTGATGAACCAGGCGGTGAGCCGTCTGGTGGTAGACGTCGCTACGATCCTCCCAGAGGACCTCCGCCCGGTGGCGGAGGCGGAGGAGGTGGTGGAGGTGGAGGTGGTGGTGGCGGTGGCGGTGGCGGACCCCCCGGCGGGGGCCCGCCCGACATCCCGCCTGAGCTCATCGACATTGGGCCTGACGGGCTCAAGATTATCAAGATGATAAAGCTCTTCAGCGACTCAGTCGGTGCATCGCTCGGCGCCGTCATAAAGCCTGCTGGTTCCCAGCAGGTAAGGACAAAAGTTAGGGAGCCCGACCCATTCAATGGGTCGGATCCCTCAAAGCTACGTGGATTCTTGATTTCCTTGAACCTCAATTTTCAAGATCGTCCCGCAGCTTTCGTGTCCCAGTTCAGCAAGATCAACTACGCTATCTTGTATCTTACTGGGACCGCTCTAGGATGGTTCGAACCGGAAATCCTAAACCCTTCGCCGGACCCCCCGCTGTGGACTTTGTCCTATGATGTGTTTGTCAAGGAACTTGAGGCCAACTTTGGTCCTCATGATCCCACTGGCACTGCTGAGGATGAAATTGAGACACTGCGGATGCGGGACTCCGACAAGATCCTCCATTACAACGTTAAGTTTAACAACCTAGCGTCTGTTATTGGATGGGATGTCAACGCCTTGATGCATTCCTACTATCGCGGACTTCCGCCTCGTATGAAGGATGCCCTGGCCATTCAAGGACGTCCCGACAATCTTCGTGACCTTCGCTCCAAATGTCAAGAAATCGATCATCGGTACTGGCAGCGGAAGTCCGAGCAAAATCGGGAGCAGAGGACGTATACTTCGTCTGCTTCTGGTAGCTCATCGGGTTCAAAACCCAAACCAGCTACGTCATCCTCCTCTTCGTCTGGCAACAAGTCTGACGGCAAGAAAGATTCAAGCTCGGGCTCTAGCGGAGCTCCAAGGGAGAAGCCTGCCTATGCCGACAAGCTAGGCTCGGATGGGAGGTTGACGCCTGCTGAGAAGGCTCGGCGGATCGCCGAGAAACTCTGCCTCTTCTGTGGACTCGCAGGCCACAGGGCAGAGGATTGCAATAAGCGGAAGGCCGCTCTCAAGGCACGTGGTGCTAAAACTTCAACTCCCAAAGCTGATGCACCATCGGATGCCGCGGAGTCGAAAAAATAGAGAGTAGCTCCGATACCTTAGTGCACGATCGGAGCTACGTTGACTCCAGCAGCTGCACACACAAGGTTGTTACTCTCAACGCCGCCGCTCTTTCCACAACACCCAATTCACTCGTTCTTCCCCTTACGATTCCGGACCCCCGCACCAACATTGGAAAGGTTCGCCTATCCGCGTTGGTCAACTCCGGATCCTCCGACTGCTTCGTCGACACTCGTTTCATTCTCAAACACCACATTCCTACCTCGGATACTGCACCTGTGGAGCTCCGACTCTTGAACGGTTCATTTGGCTCTACTATCACGCAAACGGTTAACCTCACCGTCACCTTTCCCTCTGGAGACTCTCTGTCTGTGACTTTCTACGTCACTCCTCTTGATTCTACTTGTGACGTTGTGCTTGGATATAACTGGCTCCACCGCTATAACCCGTTGGTTAATTGGTCGGAGAACAGTGTCGCTTTCCGGCACACCGATACGGGTGAATCATCTGCTTTGCAAAGCCCTTTGCCAGTTGATGATGCACTTTCCATAGACTCATCAACGTCAGCGGAAGATCCGCTCTCCGCCGCTGACATTTCCTCCGGAGACCCGCCATCCAGCGGTCGTCCGGAAACTCCACCTCTAGCTCCTCCACTCCGTAAATCCCGCAAAAAGCCATCCTTTCCCTTTGAACCAATCTACGAGTACCCTCCTGGCGATCATTTCATCATCTCCTCTTCTTCACCCAAGGTCTCGGTTATATCCGCTGCTGCGTACATCCGCGCATGCAAGGAACCTGGCTCACACCAGTTCTCCATGCGTCCTGATCCTGGGGCATCCTTGCGAGATGCCAAGGTTCAACCAGCAGACGTCTCGGACATCCCTTCGGAGTACCGAGACTACGCAGACGTTTTCAGCGACACGCTTTCAGAGGTGTTACCGGAACACCGTCCTTATGATCACAAGATCAATCTCGAGGACGGGGCTCCGCTCCCCAAGCTAGGTCCCATCTACTCTCTCTCCGAACTGGAGCTCAAAGCCCTTCGAGAGTTTATAGATGAAAACCTAGCCAACGGTTTCATCACCTCGTCGCAATCCTCCATCGGAGCCCCGGTACTCTTTGTTCGAAAGAAATCTGGGGACCTCCGACTCTGCGTGGATTTCCGTGGCCTCAACAAGATCACGAAGAAGGATCGCTACCCGCTTCCACTCATCACGGACCTCCTCGACTCGGCCCGCTCAGCCAAGATCTATACGAAATTGGACATCCGACACGCCTACCATCTTATTCGGATAACCGAAGGCGATGAATGGAAGACCTCTTTCCGTACACGCTATGGATCTTTTGAGTGGAGAGTCATGCCTGAGGGGCTGACCAACGCACCAGCTACGTTTCAACGTTTTGTTAACGACATTTTCGCTGATATGCTCGATGTATCGGTGGTCGTCTATCTGGACGACATTTTGATCTATTCCGACAACAAGGAGGATCATGTCAAAAACGTTCGAGAGGTGCTCAAGCGGCTCCGCGCTCACGGGCTATACCTCAAACTCTCCAAATGCGAATTCCACCAGGATACGGTTGAATATCTCGGTTTCATCATGTCCCCGGAGGGCCTCCGGATGTCCAGCGATAAAGTTCAAGCTATCGTCGACTGGCTGGAGCCCCGCAAAGTTAAGGACGTCCAATCTTTCCTTGGGTTTGCCAATTTCTACCGACGCTTCATAGAGGGGTACTCCGAACTCGCAAAGCCGCTCACTCGCCTTACGAAAAAGGACCTCAAATGGAGTTTCGGTGATCCGGAGCGTACAGCCTTCAATGCTCTTAAAGAGGCTTTCACGCGGGCCCCCGTTCTGGCCCACTTCGAACCCGGACGCCAACTTGTCGTTGAAACCGACGCATCCGACTATGCCATTGCGGCAGTCCTATCCATCATCGGTGACGATGATGACCTTCATCTTATTGCATTTCACTCTCGCAGTCTTTCCCCTGCAGAACTCAACTATGACGTCCACGACAAGGAGTTGTTGTCAATCTTTGACGCATTCCACGAATGGCGCCATTATCTGGAGGGGCCGGCTTTCACTGTTGACGTGGTTACGGACCACAAGAACTTGGAGTATTTCTCAACCACCAAGCTCCTCACTCGACGCCAAGTTCGGTGGTCCGAGTACCTATCCGCGTTCAACATGGTGATCCGATTCAGGCCTGGTTCTAAAGGCGGAAAGCCGGACGCACTCACAAGGCACTGGGACGTTTACGCTCGAGAGGACAGTTCATATGCAGCGGTGAATCCGCACAACTTCAGGCCAGTTTTCACTCAGGAACAGTTATCCTCCTCACTGCGCGCCACCTATTTGCAGTACCCTGCCCTTCGGGCCTCCGTCATCATGGATCTGGAGTCCCTGCACTCCGATATCAAGAATGGCTACGACGGAGATCCGGAAGCCCAAGTGGGACTTGCCCTCGCAGGTGATCCCTCTAACTCTCGTTGGACCTCCGATGATGCAGGGTTACTTAGGTTGGACGGCCGCATCTACGTTCCCAACTCCTCGGACCTCCGCTTACGGGTCCTTCGCGTTCATCACGATCACATTCTTGCTGGCCACTTTGGTCAGAATCGCACCCTAGAGCTTATTCGTCGGGGGTACACTTGGCCCAAGATACGTGAGTTTGTCCGCCACTACGTCAAGTCTTGTACTGTTTGTGGCAGGAACAAACCCACTCGCCATCGTCCTTACGGGTTACTTAAACCGTTGCCGGTTCCCCTACGCCCTTGGGATTCCATTTCTCTGGACTTTATTGAAGAGCTTCCTTCTTCAAACGGGTTCACTGCGATTCTGGTCATCGTCGATCGGGCCTCCAAGCAAGCCATCTTCATCCCCACTTACGACACTATCACCTCGGAGCAGCTAGCTCAGCTCTTTGTCATTCACGTATTCTCAAAGCACGGAGTTCCGTCCCACGTCACATCCGATCGGGGCTCCGAATTCGTCGCTCACTTCACTCGCGCTCTCGCTCAGGCTCTCAACATGGAGCTCCACTTCACTTCGGGGCACCATCCTGAAGCGGACGGCCAAACCGAGCGGGCCAACCAGACCTTGGAGCAGTACTTGCGTATCTACTGCTCTTACCAACAGGACAACTGGGATCAGTTATTGGCCCTCGCGGAGTTCGCCTACAACAACGCGCCAAATGCCTCCACCGGCATTACCCCGTTCTTTGCCAACAAAGGGTATCACCCTTCCATTACGGTGTACCCTGAACGGGACTTGGCCTCCGCTAGAGCGCGCGACTATGTGGTTAACTTGGACGAGTTACACGCGATGCTTCGAGATGAGATATCCCTTGCCCAAGCTCGTTACAAAGCTCAAGCTGACAAAAAACGGATAGCCGCTCCGGACTTCCGTATCGGTGATCGTGTCTATCTCCTGGCCAAGTACATCAACACTACGCGGCCCACCCGAAAATTCTCGGAAACCCACCTTGGTCCGTTTCCCATTATCGCACAGCCCAGTTCTAACGCATTCACTTTGCGGCTACCCGACTACCTCCGTCTCGTGCATCCGGTGTTCCATGTTTCCCAACTGGAACCGTACGAGGAGAACACCATCCCCAATCGTTCGGAGTCTCCGCCTCCTCCCGTCGAAGTTGAAGGAGAAATTCATTACGAAGTCTCTGAAATACTAGACGCCAAACTGGACAGGAGGTACCGGACCCCCCTTCGCTACTATGTGCGGTGGTCCGGTTACGAAGGCACGGATGAGGAGTTCTCATGGGTTGGCGCTGACGATATTGCTGCGGACGAACTGGTCGCGGACTTCCACTCTCGATACCCCAAGAAACCCAAACCTCAAAAAACCAACGCTCAGTGAGCCCTTCCAAGGGAATTCCCTCACTACTTATGATTTTTCTTACTCTCACTCTGTCTTACGGTGCTCCGCTACTTTGGCGGTTCACTTAGATCTCATTCACTCCGTTTTGCGGTGCTCCGCTCGTTCGGCGGACCACCTAGATCTCACTCTCAGTTTCACACAAGAAAATCATACAAGAAAAAACCAAGATAAAAATTATTTTTTACTTGTACACTATTCCTCACCCTCCTCGCTCTCCTCACTCCCCTCCGCCTGCTCGTCGTCGTTGCTGCTACTGCTACTGCTGCTACTTGAAGACTGGTCCTTCGGACCACCGCCGGACGTCCCTTCACCCTTGTCCTCCTCGCCCTCGTCCTCCTCCGAGTCCTCCTCGGCCTCGTCGTCGATGAAGGCGCGGGCGGCCGCCTCGCTCTGCTCCAGGACCTGCTCCAAGGCAAGTCGGACGGCCGCTGCGATCGTGGCCTCCAAGTTGGCCAGGCGGTCGTTCAGGTCCGCCTGGCGGGCCTCCTCCCGCGCGTCCAGCTCGCGGACGTCCATCATATGTGGCGGCAAGGGGCACGCCTTCTTCCCCTTCACGCACGACTCGCAGGAACGGGCCGGAGGCCCGTACCAGACGCAGACCTCGCGATCGGCCTTGATACACATACCGCAGCCTGCGGACCCCCGGTGAGCCAGCGAAACTTGAAAAGAAAATAAAAAACTCACGGTGGTCCCCATACCGCCGCGTGGAGCCGGTCGGCTCCCTCCTCTCCCTCTCTTTGCCCTTCGCCTTCTTGGCGGGGGGCCGATCCTCCTCCTCCTCGTCGTTCGCCCTCTTGCGAACGCGACGCGGGCTCCCGGGCCCCCGCCTACCCCGCTCCCTCTCCCTGTCCGCCTGCATCCTCGCCTCACTCCAGTCGTGGAGTTCTTGCCACCACTCCAAGTTGGCCGCGTTGTAGGCGCGGCGGTCGTCCTCGTACTTCGAGTACTCCAGGACGGCGGTCCGGTGGGAGGCGAGTTGCGCCTCGTATGCCGCCAAGGCGGCCCTCCGCACCTTCTCCCGCTCTTCCTCCATCTCCTCCACGTCGAACCTCCATGCGGCGTGGTCCCGCGCGTATTTCTTGCGGACGTCCTGTGGGGCGTCGGCGGGCACCCGATACGGCTCGGGGGGCGGAACCACCGGCGGCGGACTGGCGGGGCGGACGGGCGGCTCTGGCGGGACGGCCACCGGCTCGGGCATGTCGGGGGGCGGTGCGGGCGTGGGCGACTGGTCCATGTAGGAGACGAACGCCTCGACGTCGTCATGGAACTCCGGTGGGCACCGGAACTTGAGCTCGCCGTGGGTGACGAAGCGTTCGAGTGGTGGCGGCGACATTTTTGGTTTTTTCTGAGTTGAGTCCCCACCTTTATACTATCGGGGCTGCGCTACTCTGTCATCAGGATTTGTGGACCAGCGCTTCTGCGCAGCCGATTTACTCCGGTTTTTGGATCTCCGCACGCCTTCCGGCGCTCCGAATTTTTCCGATGACTCAGGCGGACCCGATGGATGACTCACGGTACGGTACCGCTACCCCGGTGATTGACCTTGAGGTTCTGGAGGCCAGAACCTTGAAGGGGGGATACTGTCATATCCATGCGTCATGACACACGTGACCGGACCGGATACCGACATCCACTCGCCACATTCCACTCGGACCGGACCACCGCATTACTCATCGCGTCACATGTCGTCACATGACTGCTCTCCAATCCGTTACTCAGCACGACTCGGACCTCCACATGGATTCACCTACCCCTTTGCCCAAGTCATATGGCATTCCTTATTGTCCTTATTGTTCTCGTTGTCTCTGTGATTATGCCCCTATACTCTTACCATGCGTTACACTTTTCTAGAATCTTAACTACCTTCAGTATTTAAGCTCCTGTACTACACTCTAGTTCCTCAGTTCAAATATCAACTAGGATACCCCAGCCTAGTCTTTCTTCAGCTTTCCTTGGTTCGATACACTCGTCGGACCTCCGCCCTCCTCGGCGGACTTATCCTTTTCTCAAACTCGCGACGTCCTAGCGGACGCCCGAGCTCCTCTTCTCACTTGGGTACGCCTTCAGGCGGACCCCCGGATTCAAGGCTCGACTCAAGGGACCAGCCTGCTTAACGCAGGAAGCCTACTCCGGATCTCCGACGCTCCTCAAGACCGGGCCCCCTGTATCTCTCACCACAACCGAGTGATAGCCGGATTACCGCTTGACGGGGATTCATAGGGATACAGGTGTGGGAGTACGTGCCAATACACTTTAGGTAAAACCCTTATTTCTTTTCTTAACTTTGAACACTTCTACGCTTACCTTTCACAGGCTCGGAGCACCGCTTGTGCAGTGCCTACCGAGTATCACAACCGGTCTTTCTCTCTTAGGCTTGGTTTGGGGCACGGTCCTAACAACAGCCCATGGACTCTTAGATAGCTCACGGACTCTGCCTTGGACGTTTGTACGATTAGATACTAGATAAGATTAGATAAGGCTATCATATATACCAGTAGACTACTCGGGGTAGCTCCAGTCGTTATCTTTGCCCCGTCATGTCATTTGCTCGTTGAACCTATATACTTGGTCAAGCTGAGCATCTGGCGTGATTAAGGCGAACGGTATACCGACTCTTACATTATGTTTCTCTGGGTGGCGATGAGGAGACAATAATCGGGTACTAAAGTTTCGTCGACACAATATTTTGTAGCAATCATTTGCCTCACGTATTTTCTTGGGTGGTTTATAAATCCGAGACTTCTTCTAAGTGGTGTCTTTCGACGTCGACGATCCCTGATTGTTGAATTGCAAGATTTGCTTTTACTGTTGGCCAAGATGGAAGCAATATAGACGATAAAATTGTGGTTTTGTGCTCGTTCTGGTCGTCTCTCTTAGATTCTTAAGTTCCAGAACTCTTCTCTTTGAAAAGAGTTTTATATTTTTTGTTTTGTGGGTTGCTTCAGGAGTCTCTTCTTTGAAGAAATCCTTTTGCTATGATTCATGGTTGTTCTAATATGTGCATCCGATATTGATTTGTTTGAGGTAAATGTAACAAGGGAGTTCCTTTGTTTAAGCCTCAGACGTGGAGAGTGCTTGTTTGAAGGAGAGAGATTCCTTGGTCGAAATGGAGGTTTATAATTCTTTAATATAGGGTATAATCTCTTAAAGGAGGAAGGCTTTTCTGTTCTATGTAGAGCTTTATGACACTGATGAAAATATTGAGGTACTGTCTTGAATTCGTAAAGGAGTTTGGTATTGTCGAGGCGCGACACAAAGGAGGAGCATATATAGATGACTTGCTGTGTTGTGAATATACTCGACTAGTTGTACATAGGTCGTTCAAGGTCTTCGAACCTCAGAGAAAATAAGGTGGAGCCTCGATTATTGAAGTGTCAGGTCCTTATAAAAGTTTAGGGATCGAAGCTGTCGTAAGAGCTCTTGCAGGTATCTTTTATAAAGGAGATAAAGTCCTTAGTTCGCTGTTTGAGAGAGATGATACAGAACTCTCTCTAGAGTTTCCATACATTGTACGATGAGGAGGACATGTTTGTCATCAGAGATTAAAGAAGAACTTAGTTCTCTTCTAATCTTGTCAACCAATAGACCACGTCTATAATCCATGCCGCTCTGCTCAGAATGTCCTGATCCTGAAAGCAACCTGATCGTACTGTTAGTTTGATTACCATGACATCGAAGGCTAACCCCCATAGAAGGAAGAGGAGTCAGTACTCAGTTCTATAAGCCCGAATAAAGGGAATAGACTCAAAGGTGTCGGAGGTGAGGGATGTTTCTGCAACGTTGGAGAAGGGGTAGGGATCCGATATTATAGTATGCCGGCAGTAAGGAGACTTTGTCCTATTGTTACAATTTGATTCCGTCGTGACATGGACTCGCTCACGAAAGATCACCGTGGTAACCAACTCGCAGTTTTCCTGCAGACGTATCACAAATATTTTCGGGATGTGTTCGCCTAATTAATGGAGGTTAGACGTAGGGGTCCTCGACGAGTGCATCTCTTAGTTTTTGGAGAATGATCCTCTCTTTAAGAGATCGATGGCAGAAACGTAAAAGTTGTTGAGAAGAGACATGAAGGATAAGTTCTGACACAGAGGGTTCAGAGTACTCGACGGAGTTGTACGGGAGAAAACTAGTTAAGAACAAAGTCTGGGTATTTACTATAGAGAAGTCCAATATTTATATGATTCTCACTTTCATACGATGATATCCTTCTGCAAGATTCTAAGAAGTTCTCCTGATGTCTCGAGATCAACTCGCCACTGCGAAGGGACTTTGTCCCAATGTTTCACTAGTTGCCTAACTTGATCGATGGCCATTGATTGGTTGGAGAGGTGGGATGGGGTGGCACGAGGTAGCTCGTTGACTCCTGACTGACTCGAGTTATCTAAGTATAGTCATGACGAGCAGTGTTCCGCGTGAATGCGCTTTTAGAGTTTCTTTTAAGGGCAGGAGAGCTTAACGGGATGAGGCCTAGAATTGTTTGCTGGATTCCGTCGAGGTTCAAATCTCCGACTGTCTCATGTAGTTGTTGACATTTTCTGTAGTAATATTAGTTCGTAGAATATCCACAGAGAAGATCATCCGAGACCCTTGAGATGTTGTAGGATTCTAACGCTTTTGATCTTGGACCAAGGTGGTGAGGTCGATCATGACACTAAATAGAGTCTCGGATTCCTCAAGAACAGGTTGATTATGTAAAGGAACCTCACAAAGGTGAGTGTCAATAAATGATAGGAGAATTGAAGAAGACATGCTGAGAAATTTAAACAAATAAAACACCTTATATAAATTTTCGTACTTCATCAAATTTTTTAAAATGAAAATATGAAAATCTTAAATGATTTTATACTCAGATTATATTTTGACAAAAACTCCTAAGATAGTTCAAGAAACTTTAAATTAAGAAAAACCATTCAATAAGAGTGATCAGGAACTTCCAATTGAATATACTCGGCAAAAATGATGAGTAAAGAAGTTCATAGAGATTATACTGATTTAGAAAAATCACATGAAAGTAACAAAAAAAAGTTAAATTAGACAATCAACTCAAACCAAAATAACTATAGAAAACAAAATATTATCAGATCTATAATGATATAATGAAATCGAAGCTAGTGCAAAATGAAAAAGGAAGATTTAGGCTACTAGCTAAGACTTAAAAACAAAGAAAGAACACCCAGAGTTTACTGAAATTGATCGATATCATCTAAAGTAGAAATATATAAGTTCCACATAGATAGAATGAATGTCATGACCTGACCTCGTCGCCTAGGCTGACGGTCACTAAGGTCTCAACTCGACGACGTCCCAAGGGTCTCCGACGATCTCTACGAAGGACATTCCACAAACTAGCGCCACTACGGAAATTGCCGACAACCGCATTAGGCAGTTGGAGGTTTGAACCTCGGCGGAATCCAGCAAATAATCCTAGGCCCCGCCCCGTCGGGCTCTCCCGCCCTTAGAAGGAGCTCCTGGGAGCGCGCTCATGCGGAACACCACTCGTCATAGCTATACTTAGATGACTCGAGTCAGTCAGGAGTCGACGAGCCGCCTCGTCCCGCCCCATCCCGCCTCTTCAGCCAATCAACGGCCATCGATCGAGTCGGGCGGCTATCGGGACATTGGGACAAAGTCCCTCCGCAGCGTTGGGTCGGTCCCGAGACGTCGGGAGAACTCCTTAGAATCTCACAGAAGGATACCATCGTATGAGATTGGGAATTGTATAAATATTGGACCTCTCTGTAGTAAATACCCAGACTTCGTCCTTAACCAGTTTTCTCCTGTACAACTCCGTCGGGTACTCTGAACCCTCCGCGTCAGGACTCACCCTCCATGTCTCCCCTCAACAACTCTTACGTCCCCGCTATCGATCTCTCGAAGAGAGGATCATTCCTCGAGGACCAAGAGGTGCGCTCATCGAGGGCCCCTACATCTAACCTCTGTCGGTTAGGCGAGCACACTCCGAAGATATCTGTGATACGCCCGCAGGAAAGCTGCGAGTTGGTCACAGTGGTGATCTCTCGTGAGCGAGTCCTCGTCACGGCAGGATCAGGTCGTAACAGTAGGACGAAGTCTCTATACTGCCCGCGTATCACGATATCGGATCCCCATCCCTTCTCCGACGTTACAGGAACATCCCCCACCCCCGACACCTTCGAATCTATCCCCTTCACTCAAGCTTGCAGAACTGAGCACCGACTCCTCTCCCTTCTACGGGAGTTAGCCCTCGACGTCACGGTAATCAAACCAACAGTACGATCAGGTCGTCTTCAGGATCAGGACATTCTGGGCAGAGCTGCATGGGTTATAGACGTGGTCTATCGGTTGACGAGATTAGAAGAGAACTGGGTTCTTCTTCGATCTCTTGTGAATGGGCATGTCCTCCTCGTCACACGATGCGTGGAAACTCTGGGGAAAGTTCCCCATCATCTTCCTCGAACGGCGAGCCAGGGACTTTATCTCCTTTACAAGAGATACCTGCAGAAACCCTTACAGCGACTACGATCCCCGACCTTCTATAAGGATCTGACGCTTCGGCAAACAATACTCCGCCCCGTCTTCTACGAGACTCGAGAACCTTGGACGACCTACCTACAACAGGTCGAACATATCCACAATACGACGGGCCATCTATACACGATCCCCCTTTGCGTCGCGTCCCGACGATGTCAAACTCAGAGACAGTACCTCGACGTCTTCATCAGCGCCAAAGAGCTCTACACAGGGCAGAGGGCCCTTTTGTCATATCCATGCGTCATGACACACGTGACCGGACCGGATACCGACATCCACTCGCCACATTCCACTCGGACCGGACCACCGCATTACTCATCGCGTCACATGTCGTCACATGACTGCTCTCCAATCCGTTACTCAGCACGACTCGGACCTCCACATGGATTCACCTACCCCTTTGCCCAAGTCATATGGCATTCCTTATTGTCCTTATTGTTCTCGTTGTCTCTGTGATTATGCCCCTATACTCTTACCATGCGTTACACTTTTCTAGAATCTTAACTACCTTCAGTATTTAAGCTCCTGTACTACACTCTAGTTCCTCAGTTCAAATATCAACTAGGATACCCCAGCCTAGTCTTT
Organism: Strobilurus stephanocystis; assembly: GCA_019915075.1. NCBI lineage: Eukaryota > Fungi > Basidiomycota > Agaricomycetes > Agaricales > Physalacriaceae > Strobilurus > Strobilurus stephanocystis. The sequence continues at coordinate 691,742 of JAHLMI010000004.1, forward strand.
CTTCAGCTTTCTTTGGTTCGATACACTCGTCGGACCTCCGCCCTCCTCGGCGGACTTATCCTTTTCTCAAACTCGCGACGTCCTAGCGGACGCCCGAGCTCATCCTTTCACTTGGGTACGCCTTCAGGCGGACCCCCGGATTCAAGGCTCGACTCAAGGGACCAGCCTGCTTAACGCAGGAAGCCTACTCCGGATCTCCGACGCTCCTCAAGACCGGGCCCCCTGTATCTCTCACCACAACCGAGTGATAGCCGGATTACCGCTTGACGGGGATTCATAGGGATACAGGTGTGGGAGTACGTGCCAATACGCTTTAGGTAAAACCCTTATTTCTTTTCTTAACTTTGAACACTTCTACGCTTACCTTTCACAGGCTCGGAGCACCGCTTGTGCAGTGCATACCGAGTATCTTAACCGGTCTTTCTCTCTTAGGCTTGGTTCGGGGCACGGTCCTAACAGTATATTTGAACTCTTCCTTTGAGTCAAACTCTTACTGCCGTTCTCAACCATGGCCAACAACGCCAACAACGCCAATGACCCCAATCTACCTCCCACCAACCCGTATTTCACCCAACCCACCAACAGGGATGAGACCCTTTCCCAGACCTATCTCAGCACTCTCGATGTCGTTGCGCAGCGCCGCACTCAGGACATGAATCGACGCAGGTCTATGGGATACTCCCTTCACGCTCGGGTATCCGATATCGGTGCCATGACTCGAGCAACTCCTCTCCAGGCTGCACAAACTATGTTTCCAAGGAATCCTCCTTTAGTCGAAGTTACGCAGCCTAGTTCTCCTGCCGTTCATCCTGAAAATCCCTTTTCTCCAGAAAGACTAGCCCGATCTGGCTTTGTCTATCACGCTACTCCACGCACACTAGGGAGAGTCGCATTCTCTCCTCCGGTCACCCCTACACGGAGGTCCGGAGGCCCCCCTCCTGAGACAGGCGGGGACGAGACAGGCTCCAATCCATTCGATGATCTCCCAGGCAATCCGGATGACCAAGGAGACGAGGAAGAGGAAGGGGAAAACGGTGATGAACCAGGCGGTGAGCCGTCTGGTGGTAGACGTCGCTACGATCCTCCCAGAGGACCTCCGCCCGGTGGCGGAGGCGGAGGAGGTGGTGGCGGTGGAGGTGGTGGTGGTGGTGGTGGCGGTGGCGGTGGCGGACCCCCCGGCGGGGGCCCGCCCGACATCCCGCCTGAGCTCATCGACATTGGGCCTGACGAGCTCAAGATTATCAAGATGATAAAGCTCTTCAGCGACTCAGTCGGTGCATCGCTCGGCGCCGTCATAAAGCCTGCTGGTTCCCAGCAGGTAAGGACAAAAGTTAGGGAGCCCGACCCATTCAATGGGTCGGATCCCTCAAAGCTACGTGGATTCTTGATTTCCTTGAACCTCAATTTTCAAGATCGTCCCGCAGCTTTCGTGTCCCAGTTCAGCAAGATCAACTACGCTATCTCGTATCTTACTGGGACCGCTCTAGGATGGTTCGAACCGGAAATCCTAACCCCTTCGCCGGACCCCCCGCTGTGGACTCTGTCCTATGATGTGTTTGTCAAGGAACTTGAGGCCAACTTTGGTCCTCATGATCCCACTGGCACTGCTGAGGATGAGATCGAGACACTGCGGATGCGGGACTCCGACAAGATCCTCCATTACAACGTTAAGTTTAACAACCTAGCGTCTGTTATTGGATGGGATGTCAACGCCTTGATGCATTCGTACTATCGCGGACTTCCGCCTCGTATGAAGGATGCCCTGGCGATTCAAGGACGTCCCGACAATCTTCGTGACCTTCGCTCCAAATGTCAAGAGATCGATCATCGGTACTGGCAGCGGAAGTCCGAGCAAAATCGGGAGCAGAGGACGTATACTTCGTCTGCTTCTGGTAGCTCATCGGGTTCAAAACCCAAACCAGCTACGTCATCCTCCTCTTCGTCTGGCAACAAGTCTGACGGCAAGAAAGATTCAAGCTCGGGCTCTAGCGGAGCTCCGAGGGAGAAGCCTGCCTATGCCGACAAGCTAGGCTCGGATGGGAGGTTGACGCCTGCTGAGAAGGCTCGGCGGATCGCCGAGAAACTCTGCCTCTTCTGTGGACTCGCAGGCCACAGGGCAGAGGATTGCAACAAGCGGAAGGCCGCTCTCAAGGCACGTGGTGCTAAAACTTCAACTCCCAAAGCTGATGCACCATCGGATGCCGCGGAGTCGAAAAAATAGAGAGTAGCTCCGATACCTTAGTGCACGATCGGAGCTACGTTGACTCCAGCAGCTGCACACACAAGGTTGTTACTCTCAACGCTGCCGCTCTTTCCACAACACCCAATTCACTCGTTCTTCCCCTTACGATTCCGGACCCCCGCACCAACATTGGAAAGGTTCGCCTATCCGCGTTGGTCGACTCCGGATCCTCCGACTGCTTCGTCGACACTCGTTTCATTCTCAAACACCACATTCCTACCTCGGATACTGCCCCTGTGGAGCTCCGACTCTTGAACGGTTCATTTGGCTCTACTATCACTCAGACGGTTAACCTCACCGTCACCTTTCCCTCTGGAGACTCTCTGTCTGTGACTTTCTACGTCACTCCTCTTGATTCCACTTGTGACGTTGTGCTTGGATATAACTGGCTCCACCGCTATAACCCGTTGGTTAATTGGTCGGAGAACAGTGTCGCCTTCCGGCACACCGATACGGGTGAATCATCTGCTTTGCAAAGCCCTCTGCCAGTTGATGATGCACTTTCCATAGACTCATCAACGTCAGCGGAAGATCCGCTCTCTGCCGCTGACATTTCCTCCGGAGACCCGCCATCCAGCGGTCGTCCGGAAACTCCACCTCTAGCTCCCCCACTCCGTAAATCCCGCAAAAAGCCATCCTTTCCCTTTGAACCAATCTACGAGTACCCTCCTGGCGATCATTTCATCATCTCCTCTTCTTCACCCAAGGTCTCGGTCATATCCGCTGCTGCGTACATCCGCGCATGCAAGGAACCTGGCTCACACCAGTTCTCCATGCGTCCCGACCCCGGGGCATCCTTGCGAGATGCCAAGGTTCAACCAGCAGACGTCTCGGACATCCCTTCGGAGTACCGAGACTACGCAGACGTCTTCAGCGACACGCTTTCAGAGGTGTTACCGGAACACCGTCCTTACGATCACAAGATCAATCTCGAGGACGGGGCTCCGCTCCCCAAGCTAGGTCCAATCTACTCTCTCTCCGAACTGGAGCTCAAAGCCCTTCGAGAGTTTATAGATGAAAACCTAGCCAACGGTTTCATCACCTCGTCGCAATCCTCCATCGGAGCCCCGGTACTCTTTGTTCGAAAGAAGTCTGGGGACCTCCGACTCTGCGTGGATTTCCGTGGCCTCAACAAGATCACGAAGAAGGATCGCTATCCACTCCCTCTCATCACGGACCTCCTCGATTCGGCCCGCTCAGCCAAGATCTATACGAAATTGGACATCCGACACGCCTACCATCTTATTCGGATAGCCGAAGGCGATGAATGGAAGACCTCTTTCCGTACACGCTATGGATCTTTTGAGTGGAGAGTCATGCCTGAGGGGCTGACCAACGCACCAGCTACGTTTCAACGTTTTGTTAACGACATTTTCGCTGATATGCTCGATGTATCGGTGGTCGTCTACCTGGACGACATTTTGATCTACTCCGACAACAAAGAAGATCATGTCAAAAACGTTCGAGAGGTGCTCAAGCGGCTCCGCGCTCACGGGCTATACCTCAAACTCTCCAAATGCGAATTCCACCAGGATACGGTCGAATATCTCGGTTTCATCATGTCCCCGGAGGGCCTCCGGATGTCCAGCGATAAAGTTCAAGCTATCGTTGACTGGCCGGAGCCCCGCAAAGTTAAGGACGTCCAATCTTTCCTTGGGTTTGCCAACTTCTACCGACGCTTCATAGAGGGGTACTCCGAACTCGCAAAGCCGCTCACTCGACTTACGAAAAAGGACCTCAAATGGAGTTTCGGTGACCCGGAGCGTACAGCCTTCAATGCTCTTAAAGAGGCTTTCACGCGGGCCCCCGTTCTGGCCCACTTCGAACCCGGACGCCAACTTGTCGTTGAAACCGACGCATCCGACTATGCCATTGCGGCAGTCCTATCCATCATCGGTGACGATGATGACCTTCATCCTATTGCATTTCACTCTCGCAGTCTTTCCCCTGCAGAACTCAACTATGATGTCCACGACAAGGAGTTGTTGTCAATCTTTGACGCATTCCATGAATGGCGCCATTATCTGGAGGGGCCGGCTTTCACTGTTGACGTGGTCACGGACCACAAGAACTTGGAATATTTCTCAACCACCAAGCTCCTTACTCGACGCCAAGTTCGGTGGTCCGAGTATCTATCCGCGTTCAACATGGTGATTCGATTCAGGCCTGGTTCGAAGGGCGGAAAGCCGGACGCGCTCACAAGGCGCTGGGACGTTTACGCTCGAGAGGACAGTTCATATGCAGCGGTGAATCCGCACAACTTCAGGCCAGTTTTCACTCAGGAACAGTTATCCTCCTCACTGCGCGCCACCTATTTGCAGTACCCTGCCCTTCGGGCCTCCGTCATCATGGATCTGGAGTCCCTGCACTCCGATATCAAGAATGGCTACGACGGAGATCCGGAAGCCCAAGTGGGACTTGCCCTCGCAGGTGATCCCTCTAACTCTCGTTGGACCTCCGATGATGCAGGGTTACTTAGGTTGGACGGCCGCATCTACGTTCCCAACTCCTCGGACCTCCGCTTACGGGTCCTTCGCGTTCATCACGATCACATTCTTGCTGGCCACTTTGGTCAGAATCGCACCCTAGAGCTTATTCGTCGGGGGTACACTTGGCCCAAGATACGTGAGTTTGTCCGCCACTACGTCAAGTCTTGTACTGTTTGTGGCAGGAACAAACCCACTCGCCATCGTCCTTACGGTTTACTTAAACCGTTGCCGGTTCCCCTACGCCCTTGGGATTCCATTTCTCTGGACTTTATTGAAGAGCTTCCTTCTTCAAACGGGTTCACTGCGATTCTGGTCATCGTCGATCGGGCCTCCAAGCAAGCCATCTTCATCCCCACTTACGACACTATCACCTCGGAACAGCTAGCTCAGCTCTTTGTCATTCACGTTTTCTCGAAGCACGGAGTTCTGTCCCACGTCACATCCGATCGGGGCTCCGAATTCGTCGCTCACTTCACTCGCGCTCTCGCTCAGGCTCTCAACATGGAGCTCCACTTCACTTCGGGGCACCATCCTGAAGCGGACGGCCAAACCGAGCGGGCCAACCAGACCTTGGAACAGTACTTGCGTATCTACTGCTCTTACCAACAGGACAACTGGGATCAGTTGTTGGCCCTCGCGGAGTTTGCTTACAACAACGCGCCAAATGCCTCCACCGGCATTACCCCGTTCTTTGCCAACAAAGGGTATCACCCTTCCATTACGGTATACCCTGAACGGGACTTGGCCTCCGCTAGAGCGCGCGACTATGTGGTTAACTTAGACGAGTTACATGCGATGCTTCGAGATGAGATATCCCTTGCTCAAGCTCGTTACAAAGCTCAAGCTGACAAAAAACGGATAGCCGCTCCGGACTTCCGTATCGGTGATCGTGTCTATCTCCTGGCCAAGTACATCAACACTACGCGGCCCACCCGAAAATTCTCGGAAACCCACCTTGGTCCGTTTCCCATTATCGCACAGCCCAGTTCTAACGCATTCACTTTGCGGCTACCCGACTACCTCCGTCTCGTGCATCCGGTATTCCATGTTTCTCAACTGGAACCGTACGAGGAGAACACCATCCCCAATCGTTCGGAGTCTCCGCCTCCTCCCGTCGAAGTTGAAGGAGAAATTCATTACGAAGTCTCCGAGATACTAGACGCCAAACTGGACAGGAGGTACCGGACCCCCCTTCGCTACTATGTGCGGTGGTCCGGTTACGAAGGCACGGATGAGGAGTTCTCATGGGTTGGCGCTGACGATATTGCTGCGGACGAACTGGTCGCGGACTTCCACTCTCGATACCCCAAGAAACCCAAACCTCAAAAAACCAACGCTCAGTGAGCCCTTCTAAGGGAATTCCCTCACTACTCATGACTTTTCTTGCTCTCACTCTGTCTTACGGTGCTCCGCTACTTTGGCGGTTCACTTAGATCTCCTCCACTCAGTTTTGCGGTGCTCCGCTCGTTCGGCGGATCACCTAGATCTCACGCTCAGTCTCACACAAGAAAATTCTACAAGAAAAACCAAGATAAAAATTATTTTTCTATGTTACATTTATTCCTCGTCGTCCTCGCTGGACTCCTCACCCCCCTCCGCCTGCTCGTCGTCGCTGTTACTACTACTGCTACTACTCGATGATTGGTCCTTCGGACCCCCGCCGGACGTCCCCTCGCCCTTGTCCTCTTCGCCATCCTCCTCCGAGTCCTCCTCTGCCTCGTCGTCGATAAAGGCGCGGGCGGCCGCCTCACTCTGCTCCAGGACTTGCTCCAGGGCAAGTCGGACGCCCGCAGCGATGGTGGCCTCCAGGTTGGCCAGGCGGGCGTTGAGGTCGTCTTGGCGGGCGGCCTCCCGTGCGTCCAGTTCGCGGACGTCCATGACGTGGGGCGGCAGCGGGCACGCCTTCTTTCCCTTCACGCAGCCCTCGCACGATCGGGCCGGAGGCCCGTACCACACGCAGGCCTCGCGTTCGGCCTTGATGCAAGGACCGCATCCTGCGGACCCCCGGTGAGCAAGCGAAACTTGAAAAGAAAATTTGAGACTCACTGTGGTCCCCATACCTCCGCGTGGAGCCGGTCGGCTCCCTCCTTTCCCTCTCCTTGCCCTTCGCCTTCTTGGCGGGGGGCCGATCCTCCTCCTCCTCGTCGTTCGCCCTCTTGCGAACGCGGCGCGGGCTCCCGGGCCCCCGCCTACCCCGCTCCCTCTCCCTGTCCGCCTGCATCCTCGCCTCGCTCCAGTCGTGGAGCTCCTGCCACCACTCCAGGTTCGCCGCGTCGTAGGCGCGGCGGTCGTCCTCGTACTTCGAGTACTCCAGGACGGCGGTCCGGTGGGAGGCGAGTTGCGCCTCGTATGCCGCCAAGGCGGCCCTCCGCACCTTCTCCCGCTCTTCCTCCATCTCCTCCACGTCGAACTTCCATGCGGCGTGGTCCCGCGCGTATTTCTTGCGGACGTCCTGTGGGGCGTCGGCGGGCACCCGATATGGCTCGGGGGGCGGAACCACCGGCGGCGGACTGGCGGGGCGGACGGGCGGCTCTGGTGGAATGGCCACCGGTTCGGGCATGTCGGGGGGCGGTGCGGGCGTGGGCGACTGGTCCATGTACGAGACGAACGCCTCGACATCGTCGTGGAACTCCGGCGGGCACCGGAACTTGAGCTCGCCGTGCGTGACGAAGCGTTCGAGTGGTGGCGGCGACATTTTTGGTTTTTTCTGAGTTGAGTCCCCATCTTTATACTATCGGGGCTGCGCTACTCTGTCATCAGGATTTGTGGACCAGCGCTTCTGCGCAGCCGATTTACTCCGGTTTTTGGATCTCCGCACGCCTTCCGGCGCTCCGAATTTTTCCGATGACTCAGGCGGACCCGATGGATGACTCACGGTACGGTACCGCTACCCCGGGATTGACCTTGAGGTTCTGGAGGCCAGAACCTTGAAGGGGGGATACTGTCATATCCATGCGTCATGACACACGTGACCGGACCGGATACCGACATCCACTCGCCACATTCCACTCGGACCGGACCACCGCATTACTCATCGCGTCACATGTCGTCACATGACTGCTCTCCAATCCGTTACTCAGCACGACTCGGACCTCCACATGGATTCACCTACCCCTTTGCCCAAGTCATATGGCATTCCTTATTGTCCTTATTGTTCTCGTTGTCTCTGTGATTATGCCCCTATACTCTTACCATGCGTTACACTTTTCTAGAATCTTAACTACCTTCAGTATTTAAGCTCCTGTACTACACTCTAGTTCCTCAGTTCAAATATCAACTAGGATACCCCAGCCTAGTCTTTCTTCAGCTTTCTTTGGTTCGATACACTCGTCGGACCTCCGCCCTCCTCGGCGGACTTATCCTTTTCTCAAACTCGCGACGTCCTAGCGGACGCCCGAGCTCATCCTTTCACTTGGGTACGCCTTCAGGCGGACCCCCGGATTCAAGGCTCGACTCAAGGGACCAGCCTGCTTAACGCAGGAAGCCTACTCCGGATCTCCGACGCTCCTCAAGACCGGGCCCCCTGTATCTCTCACCACAACCGAGTGATAGCCGGATTACCGCTTGACGGGGATTCATAGGGATACAGGTGTGGGAGTACGTGCCAATACGCTTTAGGTAAAACCCTTATTTCTTTTCTTAACTTTGAACACTTCTACGCTTACCTTTCACAGGCTCGGAGCACCGCTTGTGCAGTGCATACCGAGTATCTTAACCGGTCTTTCTCTCTTAGGCTTGGTTCGGGGCACGGTCCTAACACCTTTTCCCCTTGAAAGGTTATAACCTTCGTCGAGGAATTATAAACCTCCTCTCCGACTGAGGGATCCCTCTCTCCCAACTGAACAATCTTTACATCTAAGGCGTTGACCAGGAGGGAGATCCTTCACTATACTTATCGGAGAGCAATTCGACATTGGACACACGTATATCAGGACAACAGCAAGACTACACAGCGTAAGGATCTCTTCAGGGAAGAGATTCCTGAAGCTACCCGCGATTAGAAAATAACGAGCGACTCATCTCAGGGAGAAGAGTCCTCGGTTTGGAAACGACCAGAAAGAGACGGCCAGAACGGGCACGGACAACACCCTTACCGTCTATGTCGCCAGTAGCCAACCGGGGCTAGCAGTGATCACTGCCAACTAAGCACGAGCGACTCAGACCCGGAATAGCACAGATCCTCGCCCAGGACTCCCTACGTCAACCACAGCCACCCCTCGGGACCTACTCAGAGTCAATTAGGACAAGGCACACCTCCAAAGGGGATCACCCCATCACGACAATCCGGAGCTAAGGATCTATCACGCAAATCACGCGCAAATCCGATCAAAGCAACCAGTGACGCGAAGTCAGAGCAAGAAAATCCGAATACAGGCGCGTACAAAAAAGGAAAATACAAACGCACGAGATTGATACAAGAAAAACGCCGCGACGGGCTACCCTACAAAGTCCATAATCCCCAGCCACCACTCCTCGGTCACCTCCTTCCACTCGCGTACCATCCCCGCCTCCGACAAACCCGTCACCGTCACCCGTTCCTCCCATCGATCTCTCTCTTCCCCATCGGCTGACGCCCAGAACGCGACCACTAGCTCGCGGCGCGACCGCAGACGCCAGAAGGAGTCCAATACCAGCGGGAAGTCGATGCGGCCATGCACGATGGTAGCCGAGGGGAGAGCGTCGGTCACTACTCTGGGAATCAACCAAGAACGTCACGGAAATAACAAGCGGGGGCTCACCGAATGGCATCAACAGAACCCACGCGCACAAGGCCAGCGAAAAGGACGTCAGATCCCCGGGCGGCACAATCGTCAATGGTTTCCAAACCATCGGAGGATAAAACACGACTTCGTCCTTGAGGACGAGAGCCGCGCGCAGGAGAGTGAACTGTGCGCGACGAGATCGAATAAAACGAGCCCTACCGGAAAAACCGAATGAAAGGACTCACCACGGACAACCACTCAGTCGAACTCAGTCGACTTGCGAACGACGAATTTATATTTTTCACGGCGTCGTCGATGGCGACGACGCAGCGCACCCATTCCGCCAAAACAACGCCCGGAACGTACGAAGGGCGCGCATAGATTCGAAAGTCACGCACGTCGACGACCAGGATGGCGTCAGTTGGCGGGACAATTGAACGACGCGCGAGCAAGGGACGCAGAGGCGTAGACATCGTTGAGAGGGCTGGGAAGCGGATTAGGGACCTTGGTCGTCAGCGCGCCCAAATATAAGGGCGCCGCAAGCGCCCGTTCCCGCACCCAGCTTCTGGGACTTCTGTGATATCAGGTTTAAGCTTTTGCAGATCATTCAAGAAATTTTGAAGAGATCTTCATCTCTGATGAATATCTAGGGTTCAGATATGGGGTTCAGAGACTCAGATGAGGGTGACCGCCTCTGGGAGGTCTCAAACAACCAAGTAGGAAATGGAGGGGACATCTTGCGCGTGGCGCGGGTGTAACTCCGCGGACATAGAGCGCGAACGATACATTCCGGACGAATTTTCGAGGTGGTGCAAAAATTTCGAAACTTGCAGCATTCAGAGCGCGTTCGCTGGAGCAACTCGACGCGGATATCCGGGATATACGCCACACAAAATCGATTACGTAATCGAAAGATCAAAAACACATTCAGGCGATACAAGAACTTCTGTCTACTCGAAATCCCCGGAAAATGCGTCTTCATGGCGCAAAACGCGATTGATGACCATCGGCATCTCCGAATTCGACTGTGCGCAGCTCCTCCACTATGAAGGGACCTTCTACCGCTCCGACGCAGAATCAGAGACCGTAAACCTCGAATCGAGGAGCCCCTCTGACACTCCTCTTTGTTTCTCGGGACGAGAAACTTGAGGAGGAGATATTGTCATGACCTGACCTCGTCGCCTAGGCTGACGGTCACTAAAGTCTCAACTCGACGACGTCCCAAGGGTCTCCGACGATCTCTACGAAGGACATTCCACGAACTAGCGCCACTACGGAAATTGCCGACAACCGCATTAGGCAGTCGGAGGTTTAAACCTCGGCGGAATCCAGCAAATAATCCTAGGCCCCGCCCCGTCGGGCTCTCCCGCCCTTAGAAGGAGCTCCTGGGAGCGCGCCCATGCGGAACACCACTCGTCATAGCTATACTTAGATGACTCGAGTCAGTCAGGAGTCGACGAGCCGCCTCGTCCCGCCCCATCCCGCCTCTTCAGCCAATCAACGGCCATCGATCGAGTCGGGCGGCTATCGGGACATCGGGACAAAGTCCCTCCGCAGCGTTGGGTCGGTCCCGAGACGTCGGGAAAACTCCTTAGAATCTCGCAGAAGGATACCATTGTATGAGATTGGGAATCGTATAAATATTGGACCTCTCTGTAGTAAATACCCAGACTTCGTCCTTAACCAGTTTTCTCCCGTACAACTCCGTCGGGTACTCTGAACCCTCCGCGTCAGGACTCACCCTCCATGTCTCCCCTCAACAACTCTTACGTCCCCGCTATCGATCTCTCGAAGAGAGGATCATTCCTCGAGAACCAAGAGGTGCGCTCATCGAGGGCCCCTACGTCTAACCTCTGTCGGTTAGGCGAGCACACTCCGAAGATATCTGTGATACGCCCGCAGGAAAGCTGCGAGTTGGTCACAGTGGTGATCTCTCGTGAGCGAGTCCTCGTCACGGCAGGATCAGGTCGTAACAATGAATTAGATACGGCCATGGATCTCATTATGAAATGAGATGATGTCGTGACAGTATTGATGTTCCAATTAAAAGAATCCCGGCAAAATGTTAGGATCATTAATGCTAGCCAATTTAGCTATGTGCTTGTAAACTTGTGCCAAGGTAGATTGAAGTTCATTAATGTATACCAGGAATATAACAGAAAGATATATCAGTATTCAATTTATTGAGCAAGACCAGTTTGATCATGATGGTCGATAATTGAATAGTCTTAACGATACAACAAGAAAATTTTCAAAAAGTTTGTGTTTGGAAGGCAACTCTTAACTCTTGAGAATACTCAGGATATGTATGGCACGCTGATAAATGTAAGCATTAATATTTATACTGGAAACTGTAGCGAAAGGAAAATAACACACAAAGGTGCTTTAAGAAACTTTAAATTAATCAAGGACTTTGAATAAGAAAACAACAAGCAAAAAAGATATACCACTTTAGTTTCTTTGAAAAGATTGCTCGATAGATTTATCTTTTAAAAGAAGTTAGCCAATTAAAGACAAACGACTACAAAAACCTTGAATATATATTCTTGCTGATGATGATCACAGACTCTTCATTATCAGTATCAACTTCTATAACATCATCATTTTAGTTAAAATACTTACATTTAAAGAACTTCGCACAAACATCAACTTTTATATTAATATCTTTCTCAGCTTATTTTTTGTAGCATCTGTAATCATCTTGAGAAATTTCTTGACTTTGCCCTAAAAAAAGTCAGATCGGCTCAAAAAATAATAAAATAAGAACATATTTTGTTCTTAGTCTTTGGTTTAATATAAGTATTGTTAAAATGTATTGGATAGTTTGCAGAAAGTGTTAGAAATTGTGCATTAAACATCTTTTTAGCAATATTCACTAACAGTTGAAAGATGTGCGCAATATAATGTAAAAGAGTTTGGAAATGAATTTCTAAGAAATACAATGTCAAGTCAAGGTAGTTTGGGAAATTCTTGATCTGTTACCATCACCATCTTTAGTAAAATGAAACAGTTCTAGGGTTTCCGGCTGCGAATAGGCAGTCGGAGTGTCAGTTTTTCGCATCCCACCCATTATTCAGCAATGGGAACACCTTGTTGAGGCAGAGGAAGACCTTGAAGTAACCTCGCCAAATACCGAGCATGACAGAGGTATTGCTGAAGCTATTTGCTTGCAGTAACTTGTGAAAACAATCTACTGCATACACTACACTCATATGTGACTCAACGACCTGGGTGCAAAATACAAACACGCCGCAATATGACTTTGTAAATAAGATTAAGAGTCCGCAGAACGCCAGCGGCCGGGTACTCAATCAAACTTTGAATAGAATTACGAGATAGCTGACGTGTCCCAACATGTCATCAGCGATTCATAAGGCAACAGCCGATGATATCACATTCTAGACTATCGATCATTCCAGACTTATATGACCTGATTATTGTATGTGCATAACAGTAAATGAGACCCGAATCGCCCACAACCTAGACTCCTCCGTCATTACTCCTCCTCAACATAATGTCAATGACGCCGTAAGCTTGCCGTAACAGAGCAAGGCATACTGGATACGACCCAAATTCAACTGCACTCGATGATTCTTAATCTGGCATGCTGGTAAATAGAAATTCAAACCTAAATCATGCCATATACATCGTGGTACACTCTCGGTAACAATTGCGAGTCAAGCTCCAGGCCACATGACACCTGCTATATATGCAGTTGGACATCTCGCAATCAGACTAAGCAAGGTTGATTGGAAAGTGCCGGCTCGAAGTTGTTTAGACCCATGATAAAAGTAGATGTGGTGACAACACACAAACATGTCTCGAATCAAGTGAGATACACAAAAGTAAAACACATAGTGAGGGGTGATAGATACTGTGAGGTGGACCAGCCTTATTCTTTATCTGAACATTAAACTATCTTCCATGTCCCTTATAATTCACCTTGTCACAATATGAGGCCTTGCGGACTTTTATGTGTTTTTGCTCTCCTACTTTCATCGTTTTCTTCATTTCAACCCTTTTATCTTTAAAGCGATTTGTTCTATGCTATCTTTGAATTACAGCCGAATACATAGAATAGGTCACCTAATTTCCTTGTGAAACACGGAGATTCACTCGTCGCTCCTTTTTTTCTCTCTTCAAGGCCAGAAAATCACATGCCATGCCATCCTCAATACCCCATCTTTGCTCCTTCTACCTCCCAAATTGGCAGCTCTTACGCCGTAAACTGAATTTTAAGAAGCAGCATGATTCAATGGCCTTCACGCCTACCACTACTAAGATTAGCTCCTCCTTATTCCATCAAGGTTAAACTCACCAGAACTTCCAGTAACAATCTAACACCATGACAACAGAGACACTCCTGGATCTCCTGTTCAACCCAGGCAAGCCGTTCCGCTTCACGTTGCTCGTTTGCATGCTCGACGACGACATAGCTCAAGGGGAAGTTATTGTTTTAGAATGACGCAGAGCTCCTTTGCTTAGTGCGAAAGAGAGAGGCACGGGCCAAATTTGCGCCCATCTCCTTAGCGAGTCACGCAATCCAATCTCAGTTGGGTACAACCCAAATTTTGATGATCACACCAACTTCTAACTTCTGACGCTGTCAAACTCCTTAAAGGGACAGACAGCGGTGAACCTTTAGGATGACAGGTCTTCTTCGTCGGACCCATACCTGCCAGCCTACAATGAGAGTAACACCGAGAACGAGAGCCAGTTGGAAATGGTCATGAACGGATCTGACGCGTCGAGTAGAAGCATTTTACCGTTGTCATTGAAGACAGCGAAGGCACAACCCCAGTCATTAATGTGCATGGCCGCGAGGTAGTTCTTCCATGGTTGGTGACATCCCGCTACAGACGTCCAGCCAAACAGATCATCCGTCAGCTCTTCCCAGCAGTATTGACGCATATTAAGTACTATGTCCACCTCTTAATGTGTTTTGTCCTCCCTACAGTTATTACAAGCTTGCGCAGACTGTCTATCGTTGGAAAGTTTGAATGTTTCTCTCCAAAGTGTCTCAGAAACTTCATCATTAAGAACCTTGAAGTACTCTTTTGGGGCTTCTTTATATTTCATTTGTCAACATGCAATACCTCCCATCACGCATTCTGCTATGAATACCTGCACTTCCTTCTTATTCCAAGAGAGTTCGTCCTGGACTAGGATGTATTTCTCTATTGTGCAAAGAAGGACTTGATCAACTAATCTGAATGACGCAAGATTGCGGTATAGGACTTTCCTGTTCTAAACCTCCATCTCCTGGCAAGTTGGGGGACATCATGGTCCAACCTTCTGGATTCAGTCTCGCAGACTATGACGCGCCAAGCCACTCGCAACATACCTGAACGCTAGGACTTGTAAAGTATAGAATAACAGAACACTGCAATTTGCACATGGGCAGACAAACATACTACATAAGCAAGTACTGCTGCATTAGCATGGTACTGTACGAAATATATAACTAGAAGATGTGTAAAGACCGCTACAAGATATATACTACCAAAAACTGAATTGTTCTAGAAACAATATGCTATGGGACTCATTAAAAAGCAGATCTGAGATGCAAGAACCCTAATAATCCCGCTAGGCATCGGTATAAGCTTGAGGGCATACCATCAAGCGGTACACCATGCACCCGATCAAGTGCCCATCATTTATAAGGCAGAGACAATCTATGGAACTGAAAGACGCCAAAGCTAAATAATGGGGTGTCAGTTGGCAAAGCCTCTGAATAAGGTGGTAGTGTTAGGACCGTGCCCCAAACCAAGCCTAAGAGAGAAAGACCGGTTGCGATACTCGGTATGCACTGCATAAGCAGTGCTCCAAACCTGTGAAAGGTAAACATAGAAGTGTTCAAAGTTAAGAAAAGAAATAAGGGCTTTACCTAAAGTGTATTGGCACGTACTCTCACACCTGTACCTCTATGAATTCCCGTCAAGCGGTAATCCGGCTATCACTTGGTTGTAGTGAGAGGTACAGGGGGCCCGGTCTTGAGGAGCGTCGGAGATCCAGAGTAGGCTTCCTGTGTTAAGCAGGCTGGTCCCTTGAGTCGAGCCTTGAATTCGGGAGTCTGCTTGAAGGCGTACCCAAGAGAAAGGATGAGCTCGGACGTCCATTAGGACGTCACGAGTTTGAGAAAGGATAAGTCCGCCGAGAAGGGCAGAGGTCCGATGAGTGTATCGAACCAAAGGAAGTTGAAGAAAGACTAGGTTGGGGTATCCTAGTTGATATTTGAACTGAGGAACTAGAGTGTAGTACAGGAGCTTAAATACTGAAGGTAGTTAAGATTCTAGAAAAAGTGTAACGCATGGTATGAGTATAGGGGCATAATCACAGAGACAATAAGAACAATAAGGATAATAAGGAATACCATATGGATTGGGCAAAGGGGTAGGTGGATTCATGTGAAGGTCCAAGTCGTGCTGAGTAACAGATTGGTGAGCAGTCATGTGACGCGATGAGTAATGCAGTGGTCCAGTCTGAGTGGAATGTGGCGAGTGGATGTCGGTATCCAATCCGGTCACGTGTATCATGACGCATGGATATGACAGTGTCACAGGTTGACAGATGTGGAGGTTCTCTTGGTTCTAGTTGACAATTCTTTAGTGGGCATGGTGGAGTAGGGGGTCGTGGCGCAGGAGAGAGCAGAGACGCGGGTTTAGACGGGTTTAATGTTCCATCGTAGCCAAGAGTATGTAGATCGCTTAGGTTAGGGTTAGGTTTTCTATCACAGATGTTCATCATCTTCTCATCGTTTGAGAGATCGTCCGCTCGAGCCACTCCATTCTGGTGACGAGAGTGCGATTCAAACCTACAACATACACCACACAGCACAGTACGGCTCACGGACACGGACACAGTCTACACGGTGAAAGAAGGACACGAACAATACATGTATAACGGCGAGCATACGCACAAGCCAAAACGCCGAAAAATCTACCACCACGAAGTCCGGACGGGAGGTTTTTGAAGAAGACAACAGTGCTAGTAGAACCAGGACTGTCATTGGGCAACGAAGAGAGATCAACCATCGCAACAATATCAGATTCGTCAGACGACTTCGGCGCGGTCGATACTCGCCATTGGCAAGCCCCGCATTCACATCTAACCGTTGCACCGATATCCTCAGCATCCACATATGTCACACCCACATCCTCGGCATCCACACACGCTCCACTGCAGGTGCAAACCAGACGTCGCAAGATGAGCACCAGCAGCGATAAAATCACGACTTTCAAGGGAGATGTTGACGGAGAGAGCCCGGGAGCATTTTTGAAGGCGTTCAGAAGGAGGGAGAAGGCAGCAGATAGGTTGAGCACGTTCGAGGATTACTTGGACTGGGGAGGATCAGCAGAGAAGTGGTGGGCTGGACTGCCAGCGGCGGATAAGGCGACGTGGGCGCAGGCGGAGGCAGCGTTCAAGGCGCAGTTCCCAGAAGCGGCAAAGGCGGAGCCGACGTCAATGGAACTGCAAAGGGAGCTGTTGGTGATGAGGTTGCAGACCGACGAGGTGGGAGTGCGCAACGCAGACAGAGTGTACAGACACGTCGATTTCGCCATCCGAGCACAGCTGAAGGCAAAGAGAGCGGGAATCGACAAAACTACAGCCTGCATACTGCAAGTACGCAACGGACTTCCGTGGATCATCAAATCCAAGGTTCCGGAGCCGCAGACGGACTGGGAAACGTTTACACAGGCGATTAAGGATGTCGACATGGAGCATATCAACAACGAGCAGGCGAAGCGGAAGGAATTGGAGAAGGAGAAAGAGGAGATGAAGACAAAGATGAAGCGGCAGATGGAGGCTTCGTTAGGCTTGCCAACCAGAGGTATCGCGTGTGCAATGGCAGGTATGACTTTCAACAGCCCGCGAGCACAGCCGTATGCTCGACCGTTCCAGCCACCGCCGGGCTTCAACACCAACCCCCTGTTCCTGGCCAGGCCAAATCTAGCGCCAACGCAAACCACTCTTACGCTGGACGAGGCCCGCATCGTAGTCGCAAAGATGCAGCGAACTGTACCGCAAAATAACACCGAGGGAATAACGGAGTACACTCGCCAGGCCAATGAATGGTGCACGAAGCATGGGGAGAACACAAGAGTGAGTGTTCATACGGGGTTCCCGTTGACGCCTGGAACACAGCTTGCGGGAACGGGCGAATGCTGGAAGTGTGGTCAAAGTGGTCATGCAGGGCGAGACTGCACGCTTCCGCGTGCGAACTGGTTGCCGCCAAAGGAGCACGCATGGAGGAGTCTTTGTGACAAGGCGATGAAGACGCTGAGGGCAGCGGGGGTACCGACTCAGGGCGCATCCGCGGCAGTGAACTTCATGGACACAACGGATCCTCATGCATGGATGTATAACGCGGGGACGCAAGACTACGTTCCGGGAAATGGGGAGGGGTTGTCAAACTAGGCTGCAAGTTGACGACCCCATTCTTATTGCAGAAGTAGAGTGGCTACGCCCCGCGGTGGAGGACGACATCATCTTGGGGCTCAGACATGTCGCTCGCCAAATCGTGTATACCTTCGAACAATGTACAGCACAATGAATCGAACATATTTTCTATTTATTCTGTGAACTATGAGGCACCAGCAACACTCTTTCTGACGACGATTGCACTGAAGCTTGGACAGAGAGAAGCGAAAGTGAGAGCATTTTTCGACAATGGAGTGATGGTCGCGGCGATGGATGTAAAGATGTATGAGAGGATCAAAGACATGATGGGGGGATGGCAGCCGTCATCGCAATGGTTGAGGGTTGTGAATGGAAAGATTGTAGAACCAGTGGCCCAATGGAGAGGTGTGGTTGAGTTGGGAGGATGCACGGTCATCACCGAAGTGGAGGTGTTTGACGGTGAAGGAGGCTGGGACTTCCTGTTTGGAAAACCACTACTTGACCGCTTCAAGACGGTGCATGATTACGGTCTAGATAAGGTTTTTGTAACGACTCTGAGAGGAGATCGGGTGCAAGTCAATAACGAGAACTCAGCAAAGGCGACCACAAGGACCGTAGCGGGGGGCGTGGAAATTTCACTTAAAACACCCCCTTGAAGCAAGTACATGTCATTGCTGTCGAGGAAACTCTGGATGTTGACACTTTATTGGGGAAAACGATACAGATTCGAGAGGTTCAGGAAGGCGTAATCGTGGAGGAGACTCAAAGCAGAGAACATTGTGAGGGGGATGTGTCAAAAACACATGAAGAACCCCCTCTGAGGCGAGTCCACACCGCTGGTACTACACAGAACAATGCTGACTTTTCTCATCTATCAATACTGCTATCGAGCGAGAGTCGGATGCAGCTGAAGGACGGATATGAAGGTGCTTTAGAAGGAGGGCGCATCATTGAGTTATGGGAGGAGTACATGGTCAAAGGTGGTGTGATATCAATGGAGGAAGAGTATGTTTTGGAGACGATGACAGAGTATGAGGAGAGGTTGAATGAGGAACGAGCGCACACAGAGCAAAGACAGGGGAGAACACAGAGA
Organism: Strobilurus stephanocystis; assembly: GCA_019915075.1. NCBI lineage: Eukaryota > Fungi > Basidiomycota > Agaricomycetes > Agaricales > Physalacriaceae > Strobilurus > Strobilurus stephanocystis. Next base: position 710,669 of record JAHLMI010000004.1, read on the forward strand.
TTGGAGAAGGAGCAGCTGCTCAAGGGTTACGAGAAAGCAGTGAAGAGTGGTGGTATTCAGGAAATTCAGAAGGAGGATAGTGGGAGTGAGAAATCGGCATTGCTGGAGGAAGGATGCATCTTAGAGTTGTGGAGCGAGTACGAGAAGCGGTCAGGGGAGGCAAGCAAGGCAGAAGGAGAAGCATGCAACGCGAAGGAGACCGAGACTAGTGCAGCAGCGAGGGAACCTAAAGGGGGCGTGGATGAACCACTCAATACACCCCCTTCGAGGCAAGTCCCTCACACAGATGTGGATACTGGGAATGTTACTGACACGAAAGACGAGACCAATTCCACCACGGAGACAACAGCAGAGACGAAGACCAAACCGAAGAGAGTCAAAGTATGCAACTGGGGAGTAGGGCAGAGATGTAGATGGCGGTGGAAAAGCAAGCTCCGTCTAACGCAAGAGACAATACGGGAGTTCCAGAAGGCCTTACAGGCTACGCGTGCAAGCTCAGGAGGGGGACATCATGCACTCCCTTCCAGGGAAGATCCAATCACACCCGTCTGTGTTATTGTCGACTCACCAGAGACTCAGGATAGCTCGCTAGGCACAGAAATGCCAACAGAGAATCTTATGGGCAACGGGATACACACTCAGAATGATGGTCCCGATGGAGCCTTCAAGCCCGCAAGGGTGGCAGAGATCTTGAAGAATGTCAAAATTGGGGACGATCTCACAGCAGAGCAGAGAACGCGAGTCGAGAAGTTGATTGTCTGTGAGCAAAGTGCGGGTTGTGAAGGATGCTGTACACAAGCTGAACATTCCGGAGAGATTGATGTTTTCAACAAAAGTTCACCAGCGTCCACTTTCCCCGCCCAGCGGCAATATCTGCACAAGAAGGTGGACGAGATGGTGGCAGCGGGGATCATTGAGCCGTGTCACCCAAGCAAGGTCAAGTGTGTATCATCGGTAAAACTTGCGCAGAAGGCACACGATGGACCGGGTCTGACGTTAGAAGAGCTTCAGCACCGGGTCAACGACCAGTATATAGAGGCAGGGCTGCCAGAATGCTTTGACCTACCTGATCGTCCGCAGGCCCGTTCAACTGTGGATACCGCGGTTGCACCAAAATGGCGTATATGTCAAAACTTTGGCGAGGTGAACCGAGTTACCGAAATAGCACCGATGCCGCAAGGCAATATACGCACAAAGCAGCAGCAGCTCAGCGGGCATCGGTGGTTGGTTCTCTTTGATTTCACTTTGGGTTTCTATGCTTACAAGTTGCATCGCAAATCACGTCCGTATACAGCGTGGTATGTTGAAGGGAAGGGGTACTTTTGGTGCCTACGGATGCCATTTGGGTTAACAGGCGCACCGTCAACATTTGCGCACATGACTGCGTCAAAACTACATGATTTCCTCACCGATGGAACGATTGAACTCTTTGTTGACGATGGTGGAATGGCTGGCGATGACTTTGAAGCAGTGTTTGGGAATGTCGAGAGGTTGCTGAAGCAAACGAGGGAGACAGGTCTGTCGCTGTCAGCGCAGAAATCTGAGTTCTTTGTCTCAGAAGGCATCTTTGCAGGCGCCAAGATCGGACAGCAGGGAGTACAGCCGGACTCCGCAAAGCTTACTGCAATTGTGGACTGAAAGCAACCACCGCATGCTCTTAATCTTGCATCATTTCTCAGGATTACAGGCCATTTCCGTGATCTAATTAAAGACTATTCGAAACTTGAAGGACCCCTCCGCAATCTCATGAAGGCCGTTCCATTACCCACGAAGTACTTAAAGTCGGTGTACAGGCACATTATGGAAGGTCACACCCTGCATGATCGATGGGAGAAGCAGCACACGGAGGCATTCATAGCGCTGAAAAGAGCTCTCACTTCTGAGCCAGTCTTGCAAGCGCTACGATGGGACGGCACTCCTTTCATTCTAACGACAGATGGCTGCAAGGAGGGCTTCGGAGCAGTTCTCACACAGCGTGTACCGGTCGTGATGCCAAACGGTAAAACAGAGCTGAAAACATATCCACTGGCATTTGCGTCCAAGAGAACGAGTGCGGCGGAGCGGCAGTACAAGCCGTTCCTTTTGGAATTTGCTGCATTGAAGTATGCGCTGGATAAATTCACTGATACGGTGTGGGGGTATCCGGTGGAGATGGAGACCGATTGTCAGGCGCTGAGGGATGTGCTGGTGAGTGAGAAGATGAATGCGGCACATGCACGGTGGCGGGATGGCATCCTGATGCACAACATCACGGACGTGCGACATGTACCTGGGAGAGTGAATGTAGTTGCTGATGGACTGAGCAGAGTGTGGGATGGGGTAGATGATGAGAGAGCATGGGGAGATGGGAGTGACTGGTCCATAAGTGAGGACTGGGCATTTTCACGAGGGATGGTCAATGATGTGCTAAGCGTGGCAGTCGAAGGACCGGGAGCGAGTGAAGGTGACAAAGAGGGATGGGCGGAGTTGCATCGACGGTTTGCGAAGGAGCCAGTCTTTCTACAGGTACTGGAAGCGTTTGGAGGAGTGCAGAAGACGGGGAGTGTGCGAGCAAAGCAGAGGACTCGGCATCGGGCGCTGGGATATGCGGTGGAGAATGGGAAGTTGTGGCGGACGGGTGGAGGACTGCGAGCATGGGCTAGAGTGGAGTGTGTAACACGGGCGGAGGCGGTGGTGTTGGCGCGAGAGCAGCATGAGAAAGGGGGGCATTGGGGGAGAGATGCGGTGAAAAAGGCTCTGTTGGACAGGATCTGGAGTCCACGGCTTGATGAGTCGATTGTGACAGCAATAGCGGAGTGCGGACGGTGCAAAGGATTTGGTGGCTCACACGTACAGGCGCTTCTCCAGCCAATCACGCGACGGCATCCATTCGAGCTGTTAGTCGGAGACTATCTGTCGATGCAGAAAGGGAAAGGAGGCTATCACAAAGTATTGCTTTTCTTGGACACCTACTCACAACACGTCTGGGGGTTCAAACTCAAAGTTCATGGATCGGCAAAGACTACCAAGAATGGCCTATACCAGATTTTCCATAACTTCATCGCATCGGAGACATTCATGTCTGACGGAGGGTTGCACTTTGATTGTGAAGAGGTTCGGCAATTCTGTGAGGAGTGGGGGACGAAGACGCATGTTGTGGCAGCGTACTCACCGTGGGTGAACGGGTTGGTGGAAGGGACAAACCGCCTTCTCTTGCATATTCTGAAGTGGTTGTGCGCCCCGGAGCTGGGAGAGGACCTGCCGTCGTCTTACAAGTGGGAAGATCTACCATACAACTGGCCGACACACTTTGAAGAGGCCATTCGCCTACTCAACAAGAGAGTCCTACCGTCACTTGGTTACTCGCCCAAGGAGTTGCTGTTGAGCACTGCCGTCAATACGGTGCCGACGCCCGTGGAGGACGCGTCATCCGTCTTGCGTAACGAGGATGTAGTGGTGCAGGTGGCCTATGCGGATCAACAAAATTTGGACGGATACGATAGTTTGTTCGGCATGCAGCAAAAAGGAAGGCGGTGTGTGATAGGAAGGTGGTGGAGAGGTTGTATTCGAGAAAGGGCAGCTGGTACAGGTCTATCGAAGCGACATGGCACACACGGTGTCTACAGAGAAGAAGCTAGTCCTGATGTGGTCAGCAACGCCGTATAGGATCCGGGAGCGCATAGTCAACTCTTACCTGCTCGAAACATTGGACGGATCTCCGATCAAGGGCAAGTTCAGCGCGCGACGATTGCGGAAGTTCGTGCCAAAAAAGGGCTCGGTGCTGGAGGCAGTACAGCAAGCGTGGCAAAGGGCGGAAGCAGAGGAAGAGGGAGAGGGTGAGTAGGAAGGTTAGGAAGGAAGGGTTAGGGCGGGGAGCGACGAGGACGCCGCTCTTTCTTTGAGGGGGGCACATGGAGTAGGGGGTCGTGGCGCAGGAGAGAGCAGAGACGCGGGTTTAGACGGGTTTAACGTTCCATCGTAGCCAAGAGTATGTAGATCGCTTAGGTCTTATTACAGACGTTCATCATCTTCTCATCGTTCGAGAGATCGTCCGCTCGGGCCACTCCAATGGTTTTTTGTTTATCTATCATATATAAGTTCTCGAGCAAGCTCTGGTGGGGTTTTGGGTACTGAGTCTGATTTGCCCTTCAGCAAGCTTAGGCTCTGAGGAGCTCTACCCCGAGTGGTAGGTTTTGGGCTCATTGGAACCCTCTCCTCCTTGTGTACTGGAGTCGACTTGCCGAGGTCCACGGCCCAGTCAATTTCATTGACAAAACACATATTCAATTAATGTGCTCTGATACCTGACTAACGTGCACAGTCGGACCATGCAGTTGCCTTATCTACTAGAGCTCATAACCTTTGTCAACACAAGAACTCCCAGATGCGGGTTGAGCAAGATTATATACATCAATTCGGATTTCAATCTAGATACCACGGTGGAAATGTCATACTAATACGAGCGCCCAAACATTGTCCAGCGCTTAGCATCTTTGCCACACGCCGGGCATTTCGTCTTGCCAGGCTCAATGGGAGTCCAGAGTGACTGGTCGAAAGGGATCGCTAATGACTTCGCCCCGGCAGACGGCGCGCGCTCATCTTGAGGCTCGTTGCTAAGAAAAGAAAAAGAGAGAAAGAAAGTCAGGTAGAGACAAGAGAAACATACATGTTCACTCACGATTTGGCGGTGGCACTGCGCTCCTTGATATCATCCTCGCATGCTTCAACCTCACACCACGGCATGACGGCGACACATTTGTCGTCCAATGTCGGCACGACATCCTCCCACTTGGTGACCTCCCGCAAACGTCCCCGGTACGTATCTTGTGCCTTCTTGAACATGTCGTTCTGGATGGTCTCGAGAAGGGCAGCGACGGTGGTGCTGACACCATCCATAGATATGGGGTTCTTGACTCCGGTGTCGCGACGCACGGTCAGCGTCTGTTGCTTCGCGAGATCGTTGGGTCCGATTTCCAACCGAAGGGGAACGCCCTTCTGTTCCCAGTCATTGAATTTGTAACCCGGCGTGTATCCTTCACGAAGATCAGCTCGAGAGCGGATACCGGCCTTCTTCAAGGTCTTTGCGAGGTCGTCGCAAGCAGAATTAATCTTGGCGCGGGATTCATCGGTGGTCTTGGCCGTAATACCGCAAGGAATGACGACAACCTGGATGCTGGCGACACGCGGGGGAAGTACCAGGCCCTGATTGTCTCCGTGTACCATGACCATCACACCAATGGTTCGCGTTGACAGACCCCATGAGTTCTGCCAGACGTTGAGTTTGGGGCCAGTCGGGTCATTGGGGTCTTCCACGGTGATGTTGAACATCTCCGGTCTGGAAAAGTTCTGGCCGAGGCAATGTGAAGTGGCGGCTTGAATGCCGCGGCCAGTCGTAGGAATGAAACCTTCGATGGTAGTGGTGTAGAGACCGCCAGCGAACTTCTCCTTTTCCGACTTGACACCAGGAGTAACGGGGACCGCCAGGAGCTCTTCGTATACTCGGCGGTACAGGTCGAGGATCTGTCGCACTTCGACGTCCGCTTCTCCCTTGGTAAGGAAAGCGGTGTGGCCCTCCTGCCAAAGGAATTCACGAGTACGGAGGAACGGCTGAGGATTCTTGAACTCCCATCGCACCACGCTGTTCCACTGGTTAAGCTTCAGCGGCAAGTCGCGGTGACTTCTGATCCATTTCGAGTAGTATGGGTACATCGCCGTTTCTGATGTGGGACGAATGGCGATGTGCTCATCAAGTTCTGAGTTGCCACTGTCGAAGACGTTAGGTGGGTGGATCGCGGAAATGATGGAGAGTACGCACGCTCTTGTCACCCAGGCCACCTCCGGAGAGAAACCCTCAATGTGGTCCTTCTCGCGCTCCAAGACTTTGGCCGAGATGAACATCGGGAAGTAAGAGTTCTGCACGCCTAGTTCCTTGATTTCATCGTCGAACCAACCTAACGAAAGATGAGCGACCATTGTAATTGACGATGGGATCACACAAACGTTGAATGGTTTCCCAGATGCTGTAGGACCATGGCTTGAGAATATAGCACCCACTGACACTATAATAGTCGAGCATGTCGGCTTTGATCAAGACCTAAGACATATATCGTCGGTTGATGCGTAGAATTGAAGGAAGACGCCTTACATTAGTGTACCAGTTGGCGAAGTCAACCTCTTTCTTGACTCCGACTGCGATCTGAATGGCACCCTCGATTTTTCCATCCTCTTTTTCCTTCGCGGCGGCGTTCTTGGGAGCGACAGGACCTGATGGCGTGGAAGCACTTTCCGCGAGATCGAGCTCATGCAGCTTCGTTTCCGAAGTCTCGAGACTTTTGAGGTAGGACGAGATCTCCTTGCCGGACAAGAATGTGGTGGAGGTGGACGACAGAGCATGGAGAGCAAATTGGGCGGTGGAAGATGCGATCGATGCATCGACCACAGTGACCACCTTGGAGAAATTGGAGGCGTTCAATGCGAGCGGAGACACTGATAATGGTCAGGGAAGAGATGGAGGAGAGGTGTCAACAGCACGCACGCGAGTCCTTGTCCAGAGAGAAGAATTCCTTCAGCAAATCCTCCGATGCCAATCGCAACTCCTTCAAATTCAGTTTTTTCCCAATGGCTCCGGAGTTTGGGTTGATAGTTTCTGGGGCAATGACAACGACGGGGATGGGGACGGCCGTTTTCGCGGTTTTGGGCTTGTAGACGAGGGTTTTCAAGAGTTGGTAAGGCTCGGGGGCGGAGGTCGTCGCGAGCGCTGCCTTCCATGATGCCGGGGAGTCGGTGGCAGCGTGCTCCACAGTGGAGGGCTTCAGGGAGAGTGCGGACAAGGCCTGAGTGACCGAATCCATGGTGAGGCTGCGTACAAACAGAATGCGAGATGGACGTATATAGGTAAGGGGAGTTCGAGTCACTTGGACTCTTATCAGATGCGCCAGGCATCTGTTTCTAGTGGACCGCCATGCAAGCATAGATTATGCAAGGCTGCTATCCCTGCGCGTCCTGGAGGCGTTTGTTGACCTCGATGTGGACAGTGATGCTGGTGTTGTCCAAACACTGCGACCCCAAATCACGCCTCTGGGCCCTCGCCGCTCCGCCACCGCGCACGGCGGCGACGACTCTCATTCTCATTTGTCACATCTCAAGATTTCCTCGCAGTCTGTCAGAACGTGAATACCAAGCGCTTGCCAATATCATGACGATACAGTGTAAATTATGGAAGATCGAATATTTCGCAAACGCTTGATTGTATATACGAGAATGTCAAGGATCAAACGTAGGAGTGGTCTCGACGGTCTCATGAGACTAAGACTCTGAGGCACGAGTAGAGTCATGGCGACTAAGGGACTGTGGACACGTTTTTGTGCAATAGGTTCGGGACTGTGCGAAGGTGGAATTCTACAAGATAATTATATCCTGGAAGCACATGTCAGAAGATCAGGCGAACTCTCACTTATATAGTTCAGAGTTCAGCGAAGAATGCAGCCGACAATAGAGCCAGTGCTGAAATATCAGCGCTAAGCAAGTACTAACAAACTTTGTTCCACGAAGGGTCAGCGAGAGCAGAAGTACCTTCAGACAAAGGACGTCGAATGCAACAAAATAGATATCACGCCAGGCATGAAGTAGTCTCCAACGTGTAAGAGTGCTCAAAGTCCAAGTCAGTCCTGTTGACATCATCCTGAGGGCGATCAAAAGGATGTTCGGGGACACCGGCTGTATGTCAGTCCAAGTGGAAAGAGAGAGGCAGCTATCAGAGTCGTCTGTAGGATCTAGATGTATCAGATCGTGCAATCAGATCGGAGTGGACGAGTAGTGGCATCGAGGAGTAAGCACAAGAGGCCTAGGACGATGAGATCCAGTGATGGGCGTTGGAGCCAACTCGGCGTGCAATATGCGGGGACAGATAGTGCCCGTGCTACGTCCTAGCCACCGCCTGTTGTAAGAGTATACGAGTAAGGCGCCGGAAACAACTGTCAACAACCACGTAAGAACATGTCAGCGTAGACAGAATCAGAGTTGAGAACCGAATGAGGCACGGACAGATACGAAGGGTAGGGCGGTGCGCTGTTGTGTTTCATGGGCGACAGTAATCCACCGTTCCCGCCGTTCGCATTAGTCTCGGGGACGCGACTTGTGCTCTCGGATGGGGAGTAGCAGGAAAGCTTCGATGGCGTCTGCCACAATGGTACATAGATCCGAGCGGACTTAGCAGGGAGAAGATACACACAGAGAGCACGGTGACAGAGAGTGCCTAAGGCTGGAGCTGATCATGAGCTTGTAGGATGAGGTGGATGAAAGGCTATCGGAGAAGCGCTCGTAAAGAGTGGGTTTGATCGGCATGTCGCGTCGATCCTGGACGCTGCGCAGGCTGCCAGTGGTCACATAGCGACGCAGCAAGGAAGAGCCAGAGGCCGGTCAATTGGAGAAGCTAGCGAAGCTGTGGACGCCGGCATTTCCCACGTCCTGACCTGGTTTTTGGACCTAGTCCAAATCAGTCCAAACAAGCAGTACTTGTTGTCGCTTTCAAATTCGGCGAAATCCCTATTTAGCGGGTCTCCTGCGGAAAAAAGTGTCGAGCCCGCTATGCCCAGCATATTCTCGCGGACGCGGTCGAGCAACAACGCCAATCTCTCTCCCGTCGACGACTTTGGCCGCGTGCCCAGCAGGACCTCCGTCGTCGAGGAGAGCGGCTTCCTGGGGTTCAGCACCGATCGGCACGCAGGGGATGCAGGAGGATATGGCTACATGAGCTACGAGCGACATGTAGTCCTCAACCTCGAGCAGGTCTCGGTGCTGGTCGACGCTGTGTCCGCCGAGCTGGGCACGCGCGGCGGCATCACCACTCCCTTCATCTTCTCGTCCTCCGCCCTCGACCTCTCCTCGAACGGCGTCAAGCGCCTGATCCGCAAATTCCTCGATGCCCAGGTCGCTCCGTCATCCGACAGCGAATCCAGATGGCGTCAAGAAGCCAAGTTCGCTGGGCCCCATGACCTGGGAACCTTTCTGCGATGGGGATTGGCCAGACTAGTGCGAATGGTCGACGGCCGCGAGGAGCGCGGTCTCGTCTCTTGGGAGCACTACACCGCCTTTCGCGACAGCGAGGTCGCCGCCGACTTCCCGCCACAGCACTTCAGCACATTTCTGCCCAGCCTCCCCCCTCCTCTACGGAGCATCATCATCACTGTTCTTTCCGTTCTCGCACGTTTGACAGCCAACTCTACGTCTTCGGGACACACGCCTCCCACTCTCTCTCCTCTTTTCGGTGGCCTCTTCTTCGGCTTGGGCGTACAAGGAGCGCCATTCCATCACACTTATGTATATTACCTGCGTGCTACCAACGCCATGGAACACCTTCTTCTCTCGTTTATCCGCTTTCAGGATACCGCGTCTCTCGGAGTTCCCACTCGTCTCAAAGAATGGATTCAAGGGTACCCACTCATGCTCGCCTCTCAGTCGTCTCGCCCAGAACCGCGCAAAGGTGCGCGTACCGTGCGTCTTGTCAATGTACGGCGCAACGTCCGTGTGTATTCCACAGACCTCATCAGAAGCGCTTCAACCTGGGAGTGCTCTGTTCTGAAGCCTCCGGTCCGCTACTCAGACTCGTATCGCAAACGCATGGATATGCCACCCTCTTTCGAGCCAGAGGCCATGGCAGCTGGGGGCGGAGAACGCTTTCGCAGTCTGACCGACCTCAAATGGGGGGAATTCGAGGAACTAGGTTTTGGAGGCTTAGGAGGAGATGACAAGAAACTGCAATTTGACCTAACTGAGTCTGCACGAAATGTACGTCCATTCTTGGTCTGCCTTCACAAAATTTGTACCTACAACGGTGAATCAAGGAACGGCACACCAAGCGTCAAACGCTATCGTGGAACGACTTTTCATCGGCGGGTTTCACGAGAACGGATATCTCGCCGCTCATGCAATTCAACCCACCTCCCTTGTCCCCCACCACCTCGATCTCAGACTCCCACACAAATCCCAAGAAGCTGAAAAAGACAGCCAAGATGCCTGTTTTCAACTGGGACATGAATCCCGTTGTGGGGACCGAGGAGGTAGTCGAGGAAGCGTTTGTCGACGCGTTCTGCGACATGATTTGTGGTTGGCCGAACACCGAAGCCGAAGAGGAACAAGAGTGCAATTGGGCTATTGTGCGTTCCAGTTGTCTTGTGTTGTCCACAACATAACGACGTCCGCAGATCGAATTCCAGCCGCACTCCCTCATACTCTTCGAAGAGTTCGTGCCCCTCGAGTATCGCCAACAGCTGTCTGCCTCGGGCTCGACGACGCGAAGACGGCTCCCTTCCCTGTTCTCCTCCTCCAACGCTTCGCCCACAAGCCCTTCGGCGAAGAGTATGAGGAAGAAGAGCAGTAAGAAAAACTTGACACCCTCTTTGAATGGAAGTGCTGGCGGTCGAACATCCAAAAATGCAGCGGCGGAAGTGGAATTCGAGGGCCTTCTTCGCGGGGACGGGGGACGAAAGACCAAGGTGATTCGGCTTGGTGGGGCCCCCGAAATTGTTACCTCACCAGCCCAAAGCTTTCCCGCAAGCAAGCCCCTCTCACCGGTCTCTTCGCCTATCGTGCAAGCGATGCCCATGACCCCAGTGAAGTCGACATCGTCCGAAACTAAACGGCGGTTTCGACTGAACACGACCTCAATGACCACCCCGCGAAAGAGTGTTGTGTCCGGTATCCCTAGCGAAGCGACCACTGTAGATTTCGAGACTCGAATTGCATCTTTGGATAGTGACGCGTACGAAGAGTATCCCGTCGTCGTCGGTGCAACGACAGAGCGTCGAGATGAGGACGCCTGGGTCGACATCCTCGTCGGGAGCCAGGAGCGTCGTATGGCTGGTCAAGAGTATCAGGCCAATGGTGGTGGGGGCTCCAAGAGGATCGCCAGAGGGTACGGAGGGGATCCTGATCTGGTCAGCTTGGAGATCGAGGAGGCGCTCAAAGGTGTTCCACGAGATATGAGCGCCAGCCCCGAAGTCCCCATCCCCCGCTCTGCAGCGCCCCCCGTCGAAGATGATGGTTATGGGGAGGACGACGACGAGTCTGTGGAGATTGAGACTGTGCCACGACGCCCTGGATCATCAACACACTCTTCCCACACTGAGCGTTCTTATCGTCACGACGACGCGCTAGAAGAGTCCGAGTTATACTTGGAGGAGGAGTCGGAACGAGAGTTAACGCCTGAACCTGTCGACAAACCGTTACCAAGGCGTCTAGGCTACTTCGACCTACATCCCGAACGACGACCTTCAGTCGAGATACATCCCGACGATCCCGACGATCCGCGCGAGCGATTCCAAGCAGATTCAGATAGCGAAGCGGATGTCGAAGTGGAGGTTCGCGACGTCACCAACCGACCACTCCCAGTCGTTCCCGCCATAATCACCCCGCCCTCGAGCAGCGTCAGTGACGCCGTCAAGAGCAAGACCGCTGCTCTCATCGAAATGTATCGGGAAAAAGAGAAGGGCTCTTCCCCTGTGGCTCCCGCGAAAGTCTTGACAACATCTCCGAACCCTTCACCCAACAAGCTACCCAACAAGGAGCTTCCCGTGCCAGTTCCAGCTCCAGCTCTTGCTGTTCCTGCAACGCCATTCCCATCAGATGCTCCCACTTCCCCTATAGTCGAGGAAGGTAGGGGGAGTCCAGCTCGTTACGTGCATGGAGCGCCGTTGCACAATGTCTTGGAGGAAGAAGAGGAGGAATAAATATTGAAGCTACCATCATCGATACCCCATACCTCTTTCCCGCGCACATCCACGCTGCACATCTATCTTTCCTTGGATTATTGTTCCCCTCTTTTTTATGGTTGCTCTACTCTTATGATAGTCTCATTTACTCACAGCTCGTTACTCGCTTTAGTATTTAGTGTGTTGTTAGACCAAAGAATATCGATCAAGATTGTTGACATGTGCGAGTTTTGAACCAAAATCAAGCACATTGAGGAGCGTGACTTGTGACGGCGCGTGTCTCCACCAACCATCACGACGTGAACCTTGCGACAGCTTGAGACGTGTTTTGTTCATGTGAGTTTACTATGCCAATTACTCGTGATGGTTGGGTCTCACATGCAATGCAGGTCTCGCAATCCCTTCACCAATAGCGAGGATAACCATCTTGTCGCATTCATCGCGAAACATAATCCAACAATAAGCGGGCGGAAAGGCAAGGCATTATACCAAAAATTGTCATCTGTGAGTAGCAGGCAATCTACTTTCCGTCGACTTCCTTGACTCTTCTGCAGGACCCTAAAGCAAGACCATGGAGTACGACCCATTCTTGGCAATCCTGGCGCGACCGATACGTGAAGAGGGCGGACTTGATGGATCCTGCCATCAGACGATATATTCGGGACTCCAAGACACAAAGTTCTCGCCAGGACGAAAATCACTCTGAAGACGATATCTCTCGCAAAAGGAAACGTAGCCCGCAAGAAACCTCACCCGAGAACGCGAAAGTTCGTCAAAAAGTGGCGAAGGTTGAGACTGGGTACGCATCGCAGCCTCTTTCCACTATTCGCCGACCATTCAACTCTGTGCAGCGACGATCCTGTACCGCCACCTCCGGTGCTCCCAGCCCCACTGCAACCATCTCTGTACCCCGACATCAGCACACTTCCGGATCCCAATGTTGTTCCTGATATTCCTCATTCGACACTACCGAAACCAAAGACGATCCCACGTAGACGACGACCCTCACCAGACCAGGATTCTGGATTCTGCGGTTCCTCGCCCTCTCTATCGTTGTCCCCACAGCTCCCACCTCGTCAAATGCCCCGCCAGGTCGGCGGATTGTTCGGCAACAGGTTAACGCGCCCAAGAAGGAATGTTCTGGTTTCCAGCTCGGATGAAGAGGAGGGCGAAGGCGGTCGCGAAGTATCGGGAGGGAAACTCGATGCTGACCAGCCTATCACTCGCATATCCTCGCAGAAGAGGGCAGCGGCAGATACCCACGTGTCTTCGCTAGTCGCTTCTAGGATTGCAGCCAGGAAGCGTTCTGCAACCCGTGGCCAGCCAGGTGTAAGCCAGCTCTCCTCGACACTACTTGACGACGCACCTTCACGCGACCTGGGCAACGCCGCGCTCGAGACGCACGCGCCCTTGGACGCTATGTCACATACAATTCCTGACACAGGCCTTCACCTACAGAATCTTCCCCCGGCGTACGGTCCATTGACCGCCTTCAACAAACCCGGCGAATCTTCGAAGAGAACCTTGGATGTACAGAAGATACCTGCTGATGAAGGAAGTGCCATGGACATCACCGAAGACAAAGCGCTCGTCCTACCCACACGCAGGCAGTCGGAACGCCTTCCGCACGTTGACTTGAAGGACATTCGACGTCGGTTGTCCCTTCCAGCCACGCGACCATCTGACCAGCAGTTGATCATGTCTCGAGGTGAATCTGCCTTGATGATTGACTGGGCAAAGAAGTATCGGTTACCCGCCGAAACCGTACGAGATGTGTGGGACCAATTGAAGGGTATACAGCAAACGGAGCGGGTTCTCGATTCCATGCGAAAGGCGATGGACAGAGAAATGAAGAAAGGCATATCTAGCTTCAAGAAACGTCGAGAGTCGGGTTCAGCGAGGTCGGCGACACTTCATATCGTCCCGCTGGATGATCCTGATCAGGTTGATGGCGGCTGGGCACCCCCGCCTAAATCTATGGCAGGGCAGTACAGCAGGTTGGTCAAGGAGGGCAGGACCGAGGAAGCTATCGAACGGGCGCAAAGGCGAGCTAGTGGTGGTCGATGGAGAGGTGATGCTATTCTCTTCTCTTCGCCAATGAAGCCGGATACGCCAAGTCCCCCCGAGAAGAATCGCACAAAGAGCAGCATCTGGGGTGCGGCTGAAGAGCAAACGTTGCGCACTCTGAACAATCAGAGTCTTGCAAGAGGGAGGGATTTGGAGGATCGCTTTGGCTATGATACTGTTCTCGGAAAGATTGAGAGTCTTCTCAAATGAGGCGAAGTCTATTGTAGAATTATTTGACGGTTCGTTGTCTGGAGCAATGTATAATTATTGCTGTTATCCTCTCTGCCGGATCATCTCTTGCGAAGTACAGAAAGTACTGCTAATCAATCCATGCACCAATGCCCTAATAATCATCAATTTCCCAGAAACCACCTTGAATTCTGGCAGAAGACAACAATTCACGGGAAAGTACTGCGAGGTTCGGGCAATTGAGACCAGTATTCCACAACAAGAAGAAAATGACTAAAAGAAGTTTGTTCCTTGGGGCGCTCAGCTCAAATCTACCTCGACGGTATCACCGACATCATCATCTCCATCATCCGTCACAGAACTGTTCGACCTTTCCTTCTCGATTGGGGGCGGGGGCGGCACCTCAATACTTGTTGCCTCCTCCCCCTTCTTTATATTGCCTTGCAACATCGGCGGAGGAGAAGCGGTCTGCGGTATGGACCGATCAGGAGTTTCCGACACGATAGGCGACGAGACGGGCGAAGGGAACCTGAATTGTTTGTTCATGGTCCCCGATCGGCTCTTGCGTTTTGTTGCCGTGTCTGTAAGCTGCGGTGCTGGCGCACCTTCCGCCTCCTCCTCCTCGGGTGTCGGTTCGAACGTCTGACGCGTCGCAGGGCTTGACTGAGGTACCTGATTGACAAAGCTGGCTACTTCAGGAGACCGCGACGGAGGGGGCATGGACGCGCGGCTACGGCTGCCAGTCTCAGGAAGAGTGGAAACGTTTACTTGAGAAAGAGATTGCGACCGTCCGGTGGCGGGCCTCTCTGATTTGAGGTCGAACGCTCCAATGGGGACCATGCGCTTGTCAGTGTGGCAAGCGATGATCCAGTCGGGATACAGCACGGGTATGCTCAATTGCAGTGCCCGCTGGTATTCCACACCCGGCGCCCCAACCACGCTGCCCGTCGCCTGCGCCCCAGTCGGCGTGGCCGCGGGTGTCGTACATATGAAATGTGTCGTGTCAATTTGGATCTTGTCGCTCCATTTCGCCTTCATTTCACGAAGGGCCATCTTTGCGTTCTCCAGAAGAACCTCGTCTTCCACGTTTCCGAAGCAGACAGATATACCGGAGGTGTTCTGCATAGTGTGAGTGCGGACACGAATGAGGTTGGAGGGGAAGGTTCCAGCGGTGGTGCGGAGAACGAGCTGGAAGGTGTACTCCTCATCAGTTTGCAGTCCAGAGAGTTTCGTGGAGGTGTTGGTAAGTGGAGAGGGGATGGAGGCGAGTCGTTCACTGTTTCGGTATATGTCCAGTGAGCGTAATTTGGCGGTAGCAAGGACCACGGGCGGCCATTCAAGTGTTACGGATGTTTGGGTTACATGGCGGAGCTGAAAGGGTGCGCGCTCAGCGAAGCTCATAGAGCAAGAGGGCCACACAGACCTGGAGCTCTGGCGCATGGGGCTTCTCTGTTCCGAATTCGCGCATGATCTCGTCCTGCAATGCCCAGAAATCCGTTTCGCGTCGTTTCTCCTCGGCATGATCCTGGTTGACTGCGATGCTGACTATGGAGCCCGTAGTCGCTCCAGGGGGTAAAAGAATGGACGGAAATTCTATCAGGTGAGCCCGCTCCCCGATGAGAATCTGTAGGGAATGCTCAATGCACTGCGTTATGCGGTGGAACCAAACGTACAGCCATTCCAGCATCTGGATATATTGTCAGTCGCCGCCTTCTGGCTTATGGACTTCACGGAAGCGCTCACCTAGCTTCCCGACGGTGAAAGTGAACCTTTCGGGTGATTTCTGCATCGCGACGTGGAGGTCAAGTGGAAGAATAGACTAAGAAGTTACTGCTCGCGTCGTTCCCACGAGTGGTAGCCGATTCCCGAATTGGGCGGGGTCAGCTTCGTGTGTCTTCCGTCTCATCCCATGCACAACCATCCTGCTTGCAATGCACGAAGAATGGTCGACTGCGCTGCAACACGACCCCATGCGCCTCTACCGCGCAAAGCGCGACGCTGCCCATCGTTCGGTTCAGTCAAAATACAACATTCTCGGCTTCATTTCCTCCGGAACGTATGGCCGTGTGTATAAGGCTCAGAGCATGGAAATCGGGGACCTGCAGGTTTACGCAATCAAGAAATTCAAGCCCGACAAGGAGGGCGACGTCGTAACGTACACCGGCATCAGTCAGAGCGCGATAAGGGAGATTGCGGTTCGTTTCTTCTTTCAATATGCTACTCTTGTAGTGATTGTGTTTGCAGCTGAATAGGGAAATACAACACGAGAATGTAGTCATGCTCAGAGAGGTCATACTGGAAGACAAGTCGATCTATATGGTATTTGAATACGCAGAACACGACTTCCTGGTGCGTTCCCTTTTGCTGGCTGTGTTACGCTAATATCCGCGTAGAAAGTTATACATCACCATTCCCAGACACTACGCTGCTCTATATCTGCTCCCGTGCTCAAATCCCTTATATATCAACTATTCAACGGCCTATTGTATCTCCATTCATGCCACATACTCCATCGTGATCTCAAACCGGCGAACATCCTCGTCACCTCGGAAGGTGTTGTCAAGATCGGAGACCTTGGCCTCGCGCGTCTGGTGTATCAACCACTGCAGCCACTCTTCGCAGGTGATAAGGTTGTCGTTACCATCTGGTACCGCGCACCAGAGCTCTTGATGGGCGCTAAACATTATAACAAGTCTATCGACTGCTGGGCTGTAGGATGTGTCATAGCTGAGCTGGCAAGTCTACGCCCCATCTTCAAGGGCGAAGAAGCCAAGCTGGACTCGAAAAAGAACGTTCCTTTTCAACGCGACCAACTCCTCAAAATCTTTGAAGTCCTCGGTACGCCCGACGGTACGCGTCTCTGTCCTGTGTCTCCGTACTGCTCCCAAGATAGACCACGCACGCAGAACATGATTGGCCTGGTCTTTCGAGCATGCCCGAATACCAGAGTATGAAGCGGCTGGATCTGTAAGTTGCCGTTGGTCGTTTCGCCGCAGCCAAGTCTGACATGAACTAGATTTCCTAATCACCTCTTTGACTGGTGCCACAAACGAATCCCCTCTCAGTCGGCTTATGATCTGCTCAAGGGGCTCTTTGCATACGATCCGGACCAAAGGCTCACGGCTGCAGAGGCACTACAGCACAAGTGGTTTCACGAAGACCCGCTACCCACATGGAAGTCAGTACATCGACCGGGGCCCCCCACTGAACTCACTAACTTATTCCAAATATAGTGCCTTTGAAAGCGTACCGAATCATCATGTTCCTCCTCCGCGTCGTATAACACAGGACGACGGGCCATCTTCGATGGTTCCTCTACCTACTCTTCATGCCCCACTAGGACCTGGACCTGGTGCTCCTTTCCCTCAAAGTAAACCTGGCAGCTCAGCCAGCTTTGGTAGTCTCAGCGGTGGGGGAGGGGTCTATGGCGGAGGGAACACTAATGGAGGCTCACGAAAGAAGGCTCGTCTGGCGTAGCTGAAAGGAAATCTGTAAGTACGTCCCTCCAGTGTCTGCCCAGTTTGTCAATGGGCAGTCCGGCGCGTGTCTCTCCTGTGTCTGTCGTGTCCTCTTCTTTCCTAAGAAAACTATTTGTGATCGGACTTCGCAAGCTACTCAGCTTGACTGTATAACCTAATGTCGACCGCGAACTATAATATACGACTTCATGATCGTGACCTCGCTGTTGCGCAGCATCAGCCTTGCCTTGACACAGCCGGCAAGCGATTCCTTTCCCAGCCATTACCCGCTCGAGTGTTCCAGGCGCGCTTTAGGTTTGCAGTAAGACGGCCAACTCAAGTCTGCAGTCGCGTACATTGTCGGGACATGAGTGTCTTCTTGAGCACAGTCGTGCAAGGCATACTCTCGGAATATAGCGCGACTCGTGTCCGAGAGGCTTAATGCAAGCGCACTGACCCCTGGTCAAGTTGCGTAGAGCTTATGCGGGCGTACCGGCGACAGTTGTTTGCATGAGGACTTTCAAGCGCTTTCGGAAGCACATACAAGGCGAGCCGGCTCGTTTTTACGCGTCAAAGGACGAACAGGCCGAAAGGGAAGCCAGGAAAATACTAGTCGACTCGGAATGACTCCTGGAAGGGATTAGTGGATATTGGCTTCAGCATGATGCTGCAAGTGAATAAGGTGACCCGTTAGATGTCTGCTGTATATGACTGCTGATAGTAGTACTGAGCGAGTAACTTCTGTTATGATGCCACATTCGCCGAACTACTGATCCCCTCTCCCTTGGGCATCTTCTTGTCCCCAGAAGCCAGTTGCTCCAGATCGGCAGGTTTGAAATAATGCGGTGCAACTGCATAGAAGAGTACATCAGCATCTACATCGATATCGAACAAGGTTATCATCACTCACCCTCCAGTAACCACGCAGGTTTGATTTCCATGACCTGTCTGGGGTAAAGCAAGTCAATGTGCAGTTGAGAACAGAAGAGCAATCTGCTCACCTCATGTACGATTTCGAGGTCATAACGAGCTCGTAATAGAGCATGGTCTTGACAGGCGGTTGATGCTGGAACAAGCCAGACGAGGGGTGGATATAGACAGTGTGATTTGTCTTCAACGTCCGATAAGAATCGCCACTTTTCTGTAATTGAGCCTAGAGGAAATATGTGAGAAAAACAGGCAGCTTGGGACAAGAAGAAAGGGCACATACCGTATTGTAGAAATATCCCGCAGTGAGCGCCTTCTGAACAGGCATGATATCATTCGAGTTGGGATTCGACTGAATGACAATCTCCACGCGCTCACAAAGTCCGGCAAGCTGGTCGCGAATATCTCGTGCTCGACTGAGACTCTTGAACTGCAAGAACTGTTCGTAACAGAACTGTTGCGAGTAGTTCGTTTCTGCCCATTGCTCCCAGACGTTCAAAAGCGTGAAATGATCACCGCCAGGGCGTACGAAGTTTTGGCGAGCCTGATCAGCGTGCAGCTTCTTGTCTTTAGGTCGATAGAAGAGCGACCCGGACTCAGAAAGCATTGCGATGATGGTGAGGACCTGTGTCAGACAATTCAGTCATCCCGGCACGGACAGCATGAGAGGGCGACGAACCTCGTCGGTGCACTCATACTTCTCGCTGGATATGATCGCCTTCGATAACATGGGATCAACAGGGAACTCAGCCATTCTCCTGCCCAGCTTCGTCAGTTCTCCGCGGTCATTCAGTGCTCCTAGAGCATAGAGTAACTCTAGTGCCCTCATCAATGTTTCTCCAGGCGGCGGATCCAGAAACTCGAAGCCAATAAGGTCGTTGATACCCAGCGACTTGAGCAACAAGACCACCATTCCCAGATTTGTCCGCTGGATTTCAGGAACAGTGTTCGCCTCGAGTTCGTTCGAGAACGCCCACTTCGTGTATAATCGGAAAGACTTGCCAGGTCCGACGCGACCTGCGCGACCTGCTCTCTGATTTGCAGAAGCACGGGAACACTGTCATTGTTGGTTAGTAGAGCGAGGCATGGGACACGGTAACACGCACAGGAACTACGACCAGCGAAGACATCCCCGTTCTCGGATTGTACGAATTCTGCTTGACAAATCCAGGATCGATGACAAAAACGACGCCGTCGATGGTGATAGATGTCTCTGCGATGTTGGTCGCAAGGACTACCTTTCTGGCCCCTTCTGGTGTTGGCTCAAAGATCTTCGCCTGCATTTCGCTGGGCAGATTGGCATAGATCGGACATATGATCAACTCAGCAATCTTATTGCCTAGCGTTCGAGCTGTCTCTTGAAGATTCTCGGCACATGCTTCGATTTCTTCTTGGCCCTATCAAGTACACAAATCAACATCAAGGTTCACAGAAGGTAATAAGATTTGACGCACTGTGAGGAACACGAGAATGTCACCCTTTGGCTGCGTCGTATGTATCTGGAAGACCGTGGTGATGGCAGCATGGAGGTAGTTGGCTTCGGGCTGAGGCGTATAATGGATGTCCACAGGAAACTGACGACCAGGGACTGGGGTCAACCGTCAGTCGTAATATAAGCACTTACAAGTAGCACTTACCGTAAAACGTCGGAGCATCGTCGAAGTATTCACTAAATTTCTCTGCGTCCATAGTTGCACTGGAAATCAGCAATCGCAACTCGGGGCGGAAACGGGCTATGTCCTATACGAACAAATGTGGTAAGTATGAGAAGTTGCGCAAGACGATGACAGCAAACCTTGACAAGCGCAAACAGAATGTCAGTGCTGAGCGTCCTCTCGTGAGCCTCGTCGATGATCAATGCAGAGTACCCCGCTAGATCCGGTTCTGTCAAGAACTCTCGCAAGAGCATCCCATCTGTCATATATTTCAGGACCGTCTTGTCGCTGGTGCAATCCTCGAAACGAATGGAGTATCCTACTTCATAGCCGACTTTTGTTCCCATCTCCTCTGCGACACGTGCAGCGACAGACATGGCCGCGACTCGTCGAGGTTGTGTACAGCCGACTTTGAGACCGCCTGCTGTGTATCCTGCTTCGTGGAGGTATTGGGGCAGCTGAGTAGTCTTTCCAGATCCAGTTTCGGCGACAACAATGAGTACTTGATGCTCCTTGATGGCCTCGATGAGCTGGTCGCGATACTGATAGATTGGAAGGTTCTTGCGAGTCTGCTCGATCGACAACGCTAGGATGCATTTTAGCAATTGACCCATGAAGTTAGTAAACACACGAACCTCTTTTCTCAGCCGCATCAATCTGATCCTGGAGCAGCTTCTCAGCCGCAGTCATCTTGCTATTGCCAGCCATGGTCTGGTCCAGGACGAATTTGATGGTCTGACTTTCGTCGAAGACATAGTCATACTCCTCCACAACCTCTTTCTTGTCCATCGCTCCGGTCTTGAACGTACTGTGCTGCGTCTGGGCCGCCTCCCACTGATCAACATCAGTAACGAACTGGTCGTCCTTGGGTTTAGCCTCCTCGTAACGTTTATACAACGCATTCTTCTTCTTCTCTTTGTCAATCTTGCCCTGCTCAGTAATGTAGTCCTCGGGTAACTGGTAGCCGTCGTATGTGTCGTTGATTTTGAGACGTTCCTCTACGAGCTTCAGCAGATCCTTCTTCCTATCCAGTTCCCGCTGCTCTCGCTTCGATATCCTCATCCCACTGAAAAGCGCTTCATCGTCCGCAATTTCCTTTCGAAGAAGCTCGATTTGTTGGATTTCACGTTTGGTGAGATACTCCTGGCGTGAGTGAAGTCGCAGACTGGGAAGAGCCAACCCGCGTGCTTGCGCATCGTCCGCAAGCTGTCGTCGTTCAGCAGCCTCAGCAGCCGCGCCGCTGGACTTCTTGGAGGAGCGGTCTTCGACGATCTTCTTGGTCCGTTCGCGATCCCGCTCGCGGACTCGATCCGCGAACGCGTCTCGATCCTGTAAGTCCTCCAGTCGTTCCCGCTCCTTCCTCGTCTCCTCATCCTCCTCAAGCTCTGGCTCTGGCTCGGGTTCATCGTCCATCACCGAATCATCGCGCTTGTACCGTTTCCGTGCCTTCTCCTCCTCGTCGCTCTCCCACTCCTTCTCGTCGTAGTCACGTTTGCGCGAAGGGCGGTCGCGCTCCTTCTTGTCTTTGGAGCGTTTCTCCTTGGGTAGAGGCTGCACATCCGGGGAGTCATCATCAAGCAGAAGGCCGAACTTCTGTGTGCGAAGGGATTTGGCTTCTTTCTCGGCTTGGCGCTGGGCTTTCTCCTCGGCTGTGCGTTTATGTTTGTGCTTCCGTGGCGCCTGAGAGAAAACAGTGTTTATGAACTCGTGCGCGTCGGGAGTGTCGGGGAGACCGGAGGCGTGAAGAGAAGAGAATAGGGCATCAGGTGTTTTGGCGGAGGAGGCTGAGCGACTATGAGTAGGGTATAGAATGGAGTATGATGCGAAGCGTACCTGAAGCTAACACATAGTTGATGATACTTTTGTCGGCGAGACCAAAGAGCTGCAACCTCAGTCAGCAAGAGAGATAAGCCGAGGCAATGAACGCACCCGTAGGGAATTGTCGCTGATATAACGCTCTACGTCTGATGGCATGAAGGCAACATGCAAGTGTTTGGCAAGCGAGTCTGACGCATCCGGCCAGATCATCATGAATCAGCAAAAATAATCTTATCCGCTTACACTCATCATCGTCCTGCTTTTCTCAACTATGGACGCACCACAACAGCCTCTCTTCACTTGCATATCATGTGCTATTGCATTCTTCACTGCCGAGGAGCAAAGTACGCCCTTTCTCCCGTCAAAATCAGTGTTTAATTGACTTGGTTTTCGCAGGAATACACTACAGGTCCGACCATCATAGGTACAACATGAAGCGGCGGGTGGCCTCATTGCCGCCCGTCAGCGTCGCTACCTTCAACGAGAAGGTTCTCGACCGTCGTCAGGAAACCGCTATCATGTCTTCACCCGATGGATCCAAATGTGAAGTGTGCAAGTACGTCGTCATCATTTTGTATCTTTTACCGAGGTTGACTCTTGTTTAGTAAGACGTATCTCACAGAGAATGCCTATCGATCCCATCTACAATCGAAGAGACATAAAGACAACGAGTTACAAGCCGTTAATAAGCCTCCCGTCGTACAGGCCATTGTCGAAAAACCGATACCAGCTGATTCCGCACCGGCATCGGCAGCCCCTTCGTCTGCTCCCACAGAGGATGCACCTGCATCCATGGATGTGGACGTCTCAGACGACGAGAACGACGTTACTCTCACCATTGATCAAAAAATCGCGGCCGCACGCTCACGAATCAGCTCCGTGCAATGTCTCTTCTGTTCCCAGGAGTTCTCATCCATGGAAGAGAATCTCACCCACATGTCCTCTGGCCACTCGTTCTTCATTCCTGACGCCGAATATCTCGTTGATCTCCCGGGCCTCATCCAGTACCTCGGCGAGAAGGTCGCTGTCGGGAACGTCTGCCTCTACTGCAATGGCAAGGGGCGCGATTTCCGCACTCTTGACGCCGTACGCAAGCACATGCTTGACAAGGGCCATTGTAAAATTGCTTATGACAAGGAGGCGGAACGTCTGGAGCTCTCCGACTATTATGATTTCACTTCCTCCTATCCTGACGCCGAGTCCAGCGAGGAAGGGGAAGAGGAGGCGGCGGCGGGAAGTGATTGGGAGGATGTGGATGGCGATAGTGATGGCGATGCAGACGAGGTTATCGACGCGGACGAAACGAAGCGCTCTCGTCGCAAAGCCGACGTGCTTCCCGACAACGAACTTACGTATGGCGACTCTGCATTCGAACTCGTCCTGCCGTCCGGTGCAAGAATAGGACATCGCAGCATGCGACGCTATTATGCACAGTCTTTTGTCGGTCTACCTAAACGAAAGGACGTTGATCCCAACACTGGCGCTGCATTGGTCCGCAAACTCATCGCGGACAAAAACTCCGCTCTCGTTCCCACAAAGGGTGGCTTCGGAGCTTACGGGGACGGCACACAGGTGGTCAAGGCGCGCAATCGTGGCGAGGCGCGAGAAGCTGGTCGTCACGTTCGAGAATTCAGAGACCAGAGGAGGCGTGAAGAGTTCAAGACCAAGGTTGGCTTCATTCACAACAGCCAAAAGCACTTTAGAGATCCTCGTAAGTTTCTTCATCGCCTGTCTTCAGATTCCATCTCATCCTGTTATAGTGCTCCAATAAGCAGCGGCGACAGTCGTGTGCGTCGTACGGTCAATTGTATGAAGCAGTGTTTTTGTATATCGTAATTAGTTGTAGACATGGAGTCCTTGACAGAATCAAGAGATCATTAGACACAGAGCATTCAAAGTCCAGACGTCCGAGATCGGTTCTATGTATGCCGCCGATAAAATGACACAATGACAAGGGAAACAGGCACAAACAGGCACATGGATTCATCTCTTGAACAGTCGCGTTCTCCGGGTGGACAGAGTCCCGCGGTCCAGCAAGGCATTGCTTCGCCGCACAACTCGGTGCTCAACGATGTCCCATCTACCTCATACGAGTCTGGGCAGGCGTCACCCACGGGGTCCTTTCATCCAGCCTCACCGACTGGCTCGCTACTGAATCGTTCTCCTCCTCGTTTCAATTCTCCCTCAAGACGTCGGTCTCCTTCGCCCTCTAATAGCTCGCAGCAGAGGCCACTCTCTCCATCTGGCTACCATGGTCGCGGGAGAGGTGGCGGGTACCGTGGCCGAGTACGCGGTAGAGGTGATTCAACTTGGCAACCTTCATCTCGAAGAGAAGATTACAGACCAAGAGGAGGCTTTCGCGGAGGATATAACTCCTACTCAAGCCGGAGGTACGCTGTGAAAGTTCTACATGTGCAAAACTTGCCAACAAGAAAATTGCATAGATCACGCTCTCCTCCGCCAAGACGCGCCCGTTCTCCAGCCAGAAGCAGCCGCTTCCCTTCACCTCCACGAAGCTACCGGTCACCGCCACGGAGACGTCCCGACTCGCCGCCACCAAGACGATATGACTCTCCACCTCGGCGTCCCCTTGGACGTCGCTTCGACTCGCCGCCACCGAGACGATACGATCGCAATTCTCCGCCAAGACACGGCTCACCATCTCGGCGGTACAGTCCTCCTCCGCGACGATATCCTTCGCCTCCGCCTCGCCGGCGCTCCCCGCCGCCCGGTGCGTGGTCTCCCAGCCGTAACACGGACAGACGCCCGTCGCCTGACAAACGTTCTCCAACCCGCCGCATGTCTCTCCCGCGCTCAGACTCGAACCCCGACTTGATAGCTGCACGAATCCGCGGTCCTTCACCTACGGACCGTCGAAAATTTCCCCCAGAGTCGGGGCCAAGGCACTCGTCGCCTTCGCGAAGGGTCTCTCCGGCACGAAGCCTTGCAAGATCGCGATCTCGCTCTCCGTCGCCAAACCGCCTGCGCAGCATGCTGCCCCCTCGGAGAGATCCTGTGGCTTATGACTCCTTTGGCGATGATAGACGAGGTCGTGGTCGATATCGTGGCAGGGGACGAGGGACTCTGTACGAGTACGACCGTGAGCGCTCATATCGTGGAAGAGGCAGAGGTTCGTACCGAGACGATTCTCGTTCCTTTGGTAGTCCAGGATACCGCGACAGGCAGTCTAGGGCTCGGACACCTCCCCGGGAGCAGGATGATAAGATGGACGTCGAGCCGAGTGAAATCTCAGCTGAAACGATTGATCAAAGCCCAAGTCATCTCAACGTCCTTGACCAACAGAAGGAGGCTCCTACGCTTCCCGAGGTAGAAGAGGGCGAGGCGAACGAAGTGCCTATGTCGATCGACGTACCAGCTCCAGCTGACGCACCGATGCAAGCCGACGTACAACCCGCCCCATCGCCCGTCATTCCGCCGACGCAAGAAACCAATGCAGCCCCCGTACGGCCACCCCCTCGAACTACCTCTCCACCTCGTGGGCCTAGAGCTTCTTTACCACCCAAGCCAACACAGTCGTTTGAGCCAGGGCGGGGACCGGACCGACCTAGTAGATTCACGGACAGCGAAAGACTACCAGATCGGCCTGCCAGCGAGAGAGCTCTACCGGATCGACCCAGGGCGAGCCAAAGTCGAGCCGATAACCGAAGCTATCCGGAGCGATCGCCATACCTCGAGTCAAGGCCTGGCAGAAGCGATGATTGGAGCAGTCATCGAGGAGGCTGGGCTCCCCCCGATGATCGAGATGAACGGGGACCAGTCTTGAGTGCATCTGTTGGGCGGCGCAGGTCTCCCGACGGTGCCAGCATCGGCCAAAATTCTCCCAAGGAGCATATGCTCCCATCCAAGCTTGACGTGGTAGTAAATCCAGCGTCAGATTCAGTACGCCAAGTGACATCCAGTACTACTGGCACGCCCAACTTGGACCCATCCATCCTGCGTATCTCGACACCGACCACGTCTACACCTCGCTTTGAGACTCCCCGCGGATCTTCGGCCGCTGGGACCTCAACAGCCATACCATCGGGTCCGCGTAATCCGTCTACGCGTCCTCCTGCACCTTCTGCTGTCATTCGGCTGCCCTACATCCACAAGTATGCTACCAACCCTCGCGTCAAGCATACGCTCCAGGCTATCGATAAAAACCTCGCAGCTATCGCTATATCTCGCGAATACAGAAGAGCCCTCAAAGCACAATTGGAGGGCGGTGTCTCGACGGTGTCCAATGTCCTTATCAGAATAGATGAGCATAAAGTGACTGGGCAGGGAAATGAACCAAAGATCGTTGTCCGCGAAACCAGACAGGATCGCGTTGTATGGAATGGTCCTGACGGGAAGGGGCCACTGACTATTGGTGGGGTGGACTTGGACCGGCCGGAGGTGAAGGAGTGGGTGACTGATGTTTTGCCAACTGCGCCACAGGTGATGCATGAGGGCGTTGCACGCGCGCGTGTTCGTGCAGAGTGGGAAATGGAGCTGAGCAAGATTGAACTGCGGGCGTCTGAGTTGAGGAGGAGTGTTGCTGTAAGGTTGATGGAGAAAGCCAGAGAGGGTTGCATGGGTATAGAATATCATGAAGAGGATAGCTAATAGTTGTAAGCAGTCGTAGAGTCGTCACTGAAAAGTAAACTAATGGCTTCACCTCGATTCGATTGGCTTTTGTACATTTGTGATGACAGACGGTACTAGTGCTGGACATCGAACTTCGGAGTCGCGAGCGCTAACTCCGAGCACGTGGCTATCGAGCCTCTGACGGTGACTTCGACGTGCCCGAACCTGTGTTTCGCACCACCGGACGCTCATGTTCTCTGAGTGTATGTGACTAACTGCGCGTAATTCTCGAAGATAATTCAACATCCCTGGCAGATGTAGAGCATGCGACGTCCGCGTCAGCGGGGGCCGTCACATCCTCCTTGGCGCCATTACAATATGAGGGCTTTGAGCCTGAAGTGGAGGAGCTGGCGCAAAATCTGACTGTGCGTTCCAATGGACCCTCTGAAACCCGGGCTAATACCTTTGCATAGGCAGACGAACACGCATCCGCCCCACTGTTCACCCTCGGACACGTCCAATTTAATCTCGATGCCCGTATCGTGTCCATGGTCGTCGCCTCCGACATCCTCGTCATTGCCCTCTCCTCAAACGTTCTTCTCATCGTCGAGCTCGCACACTCAGAGACGGTTTACAAAATACCGATACCGCGCAAGGCGTCAGACATGACCATATATCAGCTCTTCTTGGACCCCTCAGGACGCCATATTATCGTCACTTCAC
Organism: Strobilurus stephanocystis; assembly: GCA_019915075.1. Lineage (NCBI taxonomy): Eukaryota > Fungi > Basidiomycota > Agaricomycetes > Agaricales > Physalacriaceae > Strobilurus > Strobilurus stephanocystis. The sequence goes on from JAHLMI010000004.1 coordinate 737,762, forward strand.
TACAAGGAGAGAACTGGTATCTGTTCAGGACCTCGAAGAAGCCGCGACAGCTCAAGTCGCTGCGCATGGTGATTGAGAGCATCGCCTGGAACACGGCAGCGCTGTTGTCCGCAACGAACCCAACGTCGACTCGGGAGATGCTGATTGGGTCGCGAGACGGCGTCATCTACGAGGCTGTCCTGAGCGCAGAGGAGGATTTCTTCAAGTCGCAGGAACGATACATGCAGAAAGTATTCACATTGCCGGAACGTCAGCCTGTGACTGGGCTGAAATACAATTTCTTCCCGCCATCCGATCCGCGAAAGGTCCTGGTCGTAGTCTCGACGCCCTCGAGAATATACCAGTTCGTTGGAGCTCCGGACCGTAGAGCTGAGGAAGGCGGTCGGTTTGGAACAGTGCTGGCCAGCAGTTCACCCAGTGAGTACTGCGCGCGCGTCCTCTGCACTAGTGACTCACTCTCTCGTGCAGAAGTGGTAGACTTACCAGGAAACATCAATTATTCCGAGCTGCACTATTTCACACCTAATGCCGTGCAAAGCAATTCCATGCCCAAGACCATCGCGTGGATGACAGGGCTCGGCATCTTTCACGGAAACCTGAACTTTCAGTCTACGTCTGATGATTTCATCGACGCTGCGGACGTTCTACCCTATCCGCCCTCTATCACCGATGGCGTCGAAACCCCGTTGTCCATAGCCCTAACGGAGTTTCACTACATGGTACTATATCGTGATAGAATCGTAGGCATATGTCAGCTAGACGACAAGATAGCATGGGACGAGCCTTTACCACTGGTACGTCCATCTTTCACACTGGTATCCTGCAATCTTAACATTCATCTGTCAGAAACCCGGAGAAGAGATCAACGGTATAACGGCTGACCCCATCAGGTATACGTACTGGATTTACACGGACCAATCCATTCTCGAACTGGTGGTGAAGAACGAAACTCGTGATGTTTGGAAGATCTACTTGGAGAAAGGACAGTACGATGTAGCGTTGTCCTATAGTACCAAGGTCCGTCGATCTCTCGTCGGAGGAGCAGAGCCATGCTTATTCTGGCTCGCAGTCCGCCGCTCAAAGAGACCACATCCTGTCAGCGCAGGCCAATGCCTTTTTTGCTGAAGGACGGTTTTTCCAAGCCGCGCAATGTTATGCACAATGCTCAGTCTCGTTCGAAGAGGTCACACTCAAATTTCTGGATGCCGGGGAACGAGATGCTTTACGATTCTATCTCATTTCACGATTGGAACGGACGAGGAAAAAGGTACAGGAAGATGCACTCGTTGGAAGGATCTTCCCTGATAGCTTTGGACTAGGATCTCAGTCAGCGCATGATGCTCGCCACTTGGCTTGTAGAATTCTATTTGAGCAAGTGCAATGAGCTGGACGACATCGTGGCTGCAGAGTCAGTGTCAGGCGATGTCGAGAACCTACGGACAGAGAAAACGATTCTGGAAGAAGACTTACGACAGTTTCTGGAGACGTACAAGGTTCGTACACATATTCTCTATGGTAGATTATTCAAACAATCATACCAGCATAATCTGGACCCCAACACGACGTACGAGCTTATACAATCCCATGGCAGAACTGACATGTACCTACATTATGCCTCCGTCATTGGCGACTACGAGAAGGTCATTGAGCACTGGGTTCTCGAAGAGGAATGGACGAAGGCGATCGAAGTCATCGATCGACAGGTATGTTTCAAATGCAACACTGCGTGTTTCCTCAGTCACTTAACGTCAGTACCTCTAGACCAATCTCTCTTCCTATTATCGCTTCGGCCCCGTCCTCATGCGGAATGCTCCCAAAGAGACTGTTGATTCGTGGCTCAAACAGTCTTCCCTGGATCCACTGAAATTGATTCCATCCCTGCTCCAGTTGCAACATATCCCGCGCGATCCGCTTTCCCCGAATCATGCCATACGGTATCTCCAGCACGTTGTTTTCGAACAAGGCAATACGTCTTCCACGCTGCATAATCTCCTCATTACCTTCTACATATCACCTGGCTCATCGGACGTGGACGACGGCCCTCTCCTCCGTTTCTTGTCAAATGCCCCGTCAGACCCTCTCTCAGGCAGACCTTATTACGACTTGGACTACGCGTTGCGTCTGTGCAAGCAGAGCGGCAGAACGCAACCGTGTGTACACATATATTCCAAGATGGGACTTTGGGAGAATAGTGTGGATCTCGCCTTGGAGAAGGGTGACCTCGAGCTTGCCCAGATCAACGCGGATATGCCGGAGCAAGACCTGCCTTTGCGCAAAAAGCTGTGGTTGAAGATTGCTCGTTATGTCGTGCAAGACAAGAAAGACATCAAGACGTGTGTATTTTCGACGTGTTCCCGCCATCCACTAGCTGACATGTGCATTGACCAGGGCAATGCGATTCTTAGAGAACACGGACTTGCTCAAGATTGAGGACATCCTGCCGTTCTTCCCAGACTTCGTTGTCATTGATGATTTCAAGGAGGAGATCGCCCATGCGTTGGAGGGCTACTCCTCTCACATCGATACCTTGAAGCGGGATATGGACGAGGCGACCAAGACCGCTGAGGCGATCAAGGAAGACATCGTCACACTCAAGAACCGATTCGTCACAATAGACGCTGGAGAGTCTTGCTCCGTCTGCTCGCATCTCCTCCTGACACGCCAATTCTACGTCTTCCCCTGCCGACATACGTTCCATGCTGACTGCTTAATTGGTCTGGTAAGTCCCAGTTCATTCCCTACTCGAATAGCACTGTGACATTTTGTATCAGGCAAAAGAGTACCTACCGCCATATTCCCTGAGGAGAATAATAGCGCTACAAAACGAACTTGTCAAGGGCGCAAGCCCTGCTCCCGCAAAAGCTCTAGCCGCCAATGGAGCCGCTGTCCCCCGACAACCCCAAACACAGCGTACGCTACTGTCTGCCAACTTTGGCCACCCCATCCAGCAGAGCACACGCGCCGCGAATCTGCTTGGCCGCAATCTTCTCAACGCAGGCGATCAGCTGCGCAACCTCATTGTACCCGATGCGCTGGCGGCTATCGTTTCGGCTCCAGCGTGGATTCCCGGAATGGGCGGCGCAGGAGCGGGTCGTCGAGTGGCAGAGATGGACGGAGGGAAGAAGCTTGAGAAACTTCGTGCCGAGCTGGACAACATGCTTGCTAGTAGCTGTCCACTGTGTGAGAGTGTGATTGTGGGCCTCGACAAGCCGTTCGTAAAGGATGGAGAGGTGGATACGACGTGGATTTTGTAATGATCTAGGATATGTTCTATTTTATGGCTATCGTGTAATTCAAGGTGCTGCTGTTGAGACGGTCGAAGGTGCGAATCTCGGCTGACATGAGAGACGAGTTGGTGACGGTGAGATCCTTCTGGTAAGGTCCATCTGCACTATTAAATGGACGTTGATGAACAATGTTAATGAAGGTTCAGAACGTTCATATTTCGAAGGGGGCACCCACGTTTCCTGTGACTTTCAGGCCCAAGAGACGTGTCTTGTCGTGTAATCTCAAGTCAATCCTGCTGTAATTCTTCACAATGTTCCTGAGACAAATGATGCTGATAATGAGGTTGTGTAGAAGGGAAGGTGAAGTCTAAGTCAGATCTGCGTTGGAGGATATGAGTTGGCCAATCGTATTAGTAAGGTAGCAGAATGTAGGCCAATGCTTCTTGTCGTTCTTGTCGGTGCGCATGTCAAGGAATAACGACTGTGTTCGTTTATGCTCTTCTGTTCCCTTGCGTAATGGCTAAGATCAGTGTGGTTTATCCATCCTCTCCTCGCAAACCAGCCCTCCCGGTGACTTTCTACTTTCGAGGTATTGGGAGCACATTCTTGAGATGGCGAGAGATCCCCGGGCAGATAGCCTGGGTAGTGCAAGGACTAGTTCCAGGACTGCAAGGTACTGGTAGCGCGGCGGACATTGGCTGTACCGATTGAGGCGTCTTGTGGCGAAGCTTTCGATGCATATCACCAGAAGGAACCGTAAACAAGATAATAATTATATGTATCCCGTACGATGCTGGCAGCGAGTTGAGTCGCTGACACAGCACATGATCTAAGTACACAATTTTTTCAGTAACACGGAGAGGAAATGCTAGAAGTACAAGGGTCTGCGAGTTGAAATGCAGATGGTAGGGATACAGTGAGGGTTGCACAGAAAACATGTCGAATGTGAACGAGCGTCTGGGGCCATGATGGTGGACCGTAAATAGATAGTAGCAGGATAGGATGACTAGATGATGTCCCAGAGGTCCTCCAAAGCGCAACAGAACTAGGGCGAGTCAGCAAGGGATGATGACGAGAAGATGTGATGACAACTAACTTTACCACAGGCTACGCTGGCACTGAGGGGATAGTTGCTGATACTGATTTTTTCATCAACATATGCATCAGCAAAGTCGTCGCGTCCACGCGCCATAGCACCGACGAATACAGCGATGTTATGGGTATCCGGGATGGTAGCGAGGTACTTTGATAACCTGATAGTTTGAGCATCACCCGAAAGCGTGAGCTTGATGGTGTTCGGTGGTAGATGGTCTACGATAGGATTCTGCACGTGGAATATCATGTAAACCTGGCTGCAGTGAAGAGCGACTCGCCCACCTTTATAACTTTGAGGAGCTTTTCTGGGCCGTTGACACCCCGAATGGACAGCTTGTGCAGAAGTTGAACTGGCGGGTTTGTAAGAGACGGCGAAGACGTCGGAATGCTACAAATTGCACATACCCATAAGACCGCTGAACCGTTTGAACGTCCGCGGTATCCGGACGTGCGGATTGACCTCGATAAGTACGCCTTTTGCCGTGTGGATGTAGACCTGGAGCAGGCCAGCCTTATTCAGGGGAGAATCAAGGAGTGTGAGCAGACACTGATAGAAACGTAATGAGCGAGTGAGCAATTCATCAGGCGTTTTAGCCGCTGACCTGATGGGTAATATCGGGACGGGCATCTGCTATGTCTCTCCCAGTCTTCGCCAGTATACCTTGGTGGTCATCGCAGTTAAGGAGAGTGTATTTGACCTCGCCTTCCCCGCCTCTGCCCGCCCTCCCATTTTTGGCACTCCCGCTGGAGATACGATAGGTTTCCAAGCATGCCTGCTCCAACACGACGAACAGACGCCGCTGAGAGTTCGCAGCAACACCCTTGGGAACATGGGCCTGCACGGGCAGCATGGCCGGGTTTGAACTGGGAAGCTTGCGGTTTTTTGCGGGCAAGGGCCTCGTCGGTCGGTCGGCGTTTTCGATAATGGTCGCGGAGGCCGGGTCCGAGTTCTGGTGGTCGTTTTCGCCCTCAAACTCCATGTCTGACCGGTTGGAGTCCGAGTCCGAGGGACTGGCCTGTCTGCGTCGCTGGGGAGGACGCTCGCCGGGGGTGGATTTTGGGCGTTCGGGCGGGTTGTTGATGTCCTCCGGCTCGAGGAGATGGGACAGGTCACGCCGGAACGCCTGGACACCAATCAAGGAGCCAGAGTAGCGACGGCGGGCTGGGACAGTGGTCATCGTATGGAGGCAAGAAGGAGGATTATTGATTCGTTCAGGGTCTCGATGGATGATGGGTTTATCGGCATCGGCCCGGCCGCGTTTGAGTCAGCACCATCGACTTTGCCTTTCACCACGACGCGCCTTTCTCGACGCCCACCATGTTAATCAAAGTCAAGGTCAGTGCGCGCTTATCTCGCAACGGGAATGCTGCTCACCGACTTCCACAGACGCTGACCGGAAAGGAGGTACTTGACTCTCGTGTCAACAGCACTTGTCCCACCGCTTGACGCCTCGTTTGCCAGATCGAGTTAGATATCGACCTCGATGACAAGGTGAGTGCTCTATCGCCTCTCGCGATTGTCGCCTCTGACTCTCTCTGTTAGATCAGCCGTATCAAAGAGAAAGTCGAGGAGCAGTCGGGCGTGCCACCGCCACAACAACGATTGATTTTCGGCGGGCGTCAGATGTGTGTCTGCCTATCTCTCCCTCCACCCCCATGTCGCTGAATCCATTGCAGGCAAGATGAGAAGACGGCCAAAGATTTCAACATAACCGCTGGCACTGTACTCCATCTGGTCCTTGCTCTTCGCGGAGGTCGATAAACCAGTGATGTTGTAGAGCAATCCCGAAATGCGGGTGTACTGTTATGGGTCGTTGTCGCTGTCGTGCTGTCATGTACTTGTTGGGTCTTGCTGTAGATCTGCTCAACATATTTCTTTCTATCGTCTCCTCTTCTTCCATCCAAAGTTTGACGCGTCCAAAGCTCCAAGCCGTCAACTCGGTCAAGCTTGAGCTACAAGGCTAGTCCAGGCCAGCTCATCAAATCATAATATCATTTTCGTCATGCGCCTCTTCTGGGAAGGATCTCGGTCCAGACCGGAGTGCCGCGGTCAAGCGTGCGCTCCGTTCTTTTCCTCTAACCACCATCATGTTTGCCCGTTCTGCTGTACGCTCCGTTCTCCCCTCTGCCAGGGCTTTCTCCACCACCCCGGCGCGCCTCACCAAGGTCGCGGTCCTCGGCGCTGGCGGAGGCATTGGACAGCCTCTGTCATTGTTGCTCAAAAACGATCCCCTCGTGACGTCGCTGAGCTTGTACGATATTCGCGGCGCGCCTGGTGTTGCTGCCGATGTCAGCCACGTCGACACTGCTAGTGAGGTGCGTTAAATCAGTCTTGGCCTACGTATTCTTCTCAAAACTCTCAAGGTCCATGGGTACGCAGCTGACAAGCTCGACGAGGCCTTGGAAGGCGTCGAAGTCGTCGTGATCCCTGCTGGTGTCCCAAGAAAGGTGTGTGATATCCACATTCCTCTCATAATTACTTTACTCAATTTTACCCTAGCCTGGTGTAAGTACCTTGCGCCTCTGTTGTTACCACTCTAATTCCGTCCGTAGATGACCCGTGATGACCTTTTCAACGTACGCGTCGTATCCGTCATTCTCCCGAGGAAATACTAACAACCTTCTCAGACCAACGCGTCTATTGTCCGTGATCTTGCCACCGCTGTCGGCCGTGTTTCCCCCACAGCCCACATTTTGGTCATCTCCAACCCCGTCAACTCCACCGTGCCCATCGTCGCTGCCACTCTCGAAAAGGCCGGCGTCTTCGACCCCAGGCGTCTTTTCGGTGTGACAACCCTTGACGTCGTCCGCGCGGCCCGCTTCCTCGCTGGCGTTGCAGGCGCCTCACCCTCAGAAACCGCGGTCACCGTCGTCGGCGGACACAGCGGTGCGACCATCGTGCCCCTGCTCTCACAGTCCAGCTACGGCAAGGCTGTGACCGGCGAGACCTACGAAAAGCTCGTCCACCGTATCCAGTTCGGTGGTGACGAGGTCGTGCAGGCCAAGGAAGGAGCTGGCAGTGCTACTCTCTCCATGGCATATGCCGGTGCCAAGTTCACCCACAGCCTTCTCCGTGGTCTGCATGGCGAGAAGGGTGTGGTGACCCCCACCTTCGTCAAGAGCCCTCTCTTTGCAGACCAGGGCGTTGACTTCTTCTCCTCCAACGTTGAACTCGGTGTATGTCTCGCTTATCACGTTCTACCGCTTGTACTGATTATCTTGCTCTGATAGGTTAACGGTGTCGAGAAGATTCACCCCCTTGGTCCTTTGTCCGCAGAGGAGGAGAAGCTCCTGGCCGCTTGCTTGCCTGAGTTGAAGAAGAACATCGAGAAGGGCAAGGCATTTGTCGCCTAAGCTTGTCGTTCATCTGCTTGCATATTTTACATGGATAGGCATTACACTGCAATACCATGTTCAAAATTTCCTCAAGGAAAACTCAACCACGGAAGATAGTTAGCGAACATGGCGCAATTTCTCATGATCATGTCAGCATATGGCAACATTGCTTGCCATCACCTCTAAGCAGACTTGCCAACCAAGGATTTGATTATTCGAGCTTCTGCAACACACCCACCAGTGATAGATACATAAAAAGTCATCCGAGTAACAAGGAAATTAAGAGACAGCCAACAAATCGCGAGGTTGAGCGAGGATAAAACAAATAGCGACAATTGGGGTATAAATGCGAAGGAGAGACTATAAGGAGTGTTCTAGTATAGATATGCCGCTGGCACCACGCCTTCCTGACCAGTACGTACATCACGAGCATACCACCATCTATGAAGAACATGAGTTCAGGAATATCGAGAAGAAAGAAAGGGCAGGAAACACTCACGCTGCATCCCTATCATCTAGGATTTCAACTTCCGCACCCGCTGAGAGAGCGAGCTCGCCTTCTCCTACGCCATCAAACGAGTACCGCGCATGTGCCGGTCGACTCGTCTCTTCTCCCATCATACCACCCATAGCCTCCGACGGCGTGTCTGCCCTCAGATAGTTACTCGCGTCTGGCGCAAACGGATCGTGCGACGAAGGCTCGATCTTCTCCTCCTCCTTATCCGGATCATTGTACCCGTAACCGACACCACCGAACACAGTGGCTCGTGTAGCAGCGTTGACGTGTTCGAGAAGAGAAGAGGGCCTTTGATGAGTCGAGTCATCGTCGTCGCCTTCATCGCCATCGTAGGCCTTGACCTTGTCGTCCCTTCGGGAGAACAGGGTCCACAGAATACCAATCAAGGCCAAGAGGAACACAACACCTGCCGAGATAGCAATGGAGATCAGGATTACCACACCAGTAGCCAAGAAGTCTTTGATGCAGAGTTGTAAGCCAAGAGCAGGAAGAAGAAGAGCTGAACTCACGTTTCTGGCTGAAGCTGAATGTTGAGAACGAGTGGAAGAGGGCCGCGACAGCACCGGACGAGCCAGAACTCGTAGAAGACACGATGTATGGATAGTATGTTTGACCGTCGAACAACGCCGATGAGGCGTTGCCGAAAGACGAATCATCTAATGAGCCAGAGATCATGAGCATGCGATCGGATTCTATCACACCCTCCGCAGAGTGAGTATTTTGCAGAGGAACCATGGCCAACTGAGAAACGACTGTGGAGCTTTCGAAAGCAGAATCTGGAGAGACGTCAATGCGACGTAATTCCAACATCAGTTCAAACCAACCTTGTACTGTCCAGTTTTGGCCATTCCAGTGCGTCAAGAAAGCGTCGCCATTGGTGGATCTGAGGAAGTTAGGTTGAGTACATACACCAAGGTAAGGATGGCGGTCAGACACTCACTTTCCGGCGGCAAAGATGCTGTCTACATTGGAAGCATCGACTTCCAAAGCGGTGACAGGACCAGGAATATCGCTACCCGACCCAACAGCAGACCAGGACGAATTCGCAATGGTGTAGCTTGCCACATTGGCCGAAGTGCCATCAGATAACTGGATCGATCCACCAGCGACGAGGATTGCGTCGTTATCCTGGAGGTTGTTTGAACACGTTGACAAGATTTGATTGGAGGAAGCTTACCCCTGCATAAACGACAGTTGAGATTGCGCCTTTGACGCCGTTACCGAGATCGTTCCATTGTTTCGAGGAGGTGTCCAACGAGCACACCGCTCTGCAGCTCAACGAGCCAGCTTGCGCGAATGAACCGGCCACAAACACAGTGTTATCGGAGGAGGAAGACTGAGTAATGGAATAAACAGTGACACTTGATCCCGAATCTGCAGTAAGAGTCGACATGCCCGACACATCCCACTCCTGAGTGGCAAGATTGTAAATCGCAAAGCCAGTTTGGCCTTCACTCGTTAGAGTGAATTGACCCCCAATGTACAGCAGATCGCCAACGACCAGCAGACTGCGAACGACACCGTCTATTTGTGACCCTTGAAGCCCGGTGAGTGTATCTGATTCAGAGTTGTAGATCCCGACACCAGTAAAGTCCTGACCACCACTGGCAAAGGAGAAGTTTCCTCCAATAACGGCGACCTCGGTGGAGGAGCTACTGTTCGTCCAGAATGCACCTGCTAGGACAGCGGGAGCAGGAGCGGGAAGGGGATCAGGTAGGGATGCGAGATCGGAACTTGCTCTAGTCCAAAGCTTGGTGAAAGTCTTCGGAACCCAGACGGAGGCACGGGTATGCAGTTCACGCCGGCGGGTGGAAGAACTGCTGGCAGTAGATGTGGTTTCGCTGACATTCCCAGCCAAGGGAACATTCAACGAAGTGAGCGTCGGCTCGTCGGTATCGCTATTCTGCAGGAAGACAATGCCGGTGGATCCAAAGGCCTCCGAAGCGGCGACACTCCCGGCAACGAATTGCGAAGACGAAGTGCCGTTACCAACAAAGGTCATGTCTCCGACAAGGAATCCTCCACTGTTGACCCAAGCCTTGGCGTCGACATTCCAGGCTGCGAGACCGCTGACGGACGTAGACGAGTCACCAGAGGTACTCGACAGTTCTGTGAAGGCGCCAGCGACTTGGACGGAGCCATTATAGTACCCCAACGAGGCGACGGCGCCATTGACACCACCGTCCATAGCACTCCACTCTTCCGACTCCACGTTGTACACAGCAACATTGGAAAGGCCACTGGTGGAAGTAGAGGAAGTGCCGTCAAAGGAACCGCCAACGTAGAGTTCATCGCCAACGAGAACCATTGATGTGACTGGGCCATTCAACCCTCCTCCGTTGACGCCAACAAGCTCGCCATTCTTGAACGCAACAATGTTCCTGGCACCGGATGCACTGCCAGAGGAGAGGGTCAAATTGCCGCCAACAAACACGACTCCCGAAACATGATGAGCAACAGCAGCAATGGTGGAATTCGACGACGCAGTCAGACTGCTGCTTCCAAGGGCGGTGTATAGATCTGTTGCGATAACGTCGAGAGACGTTTCCGTGGAGTTCGACAGTGAACCAGTCGCGTCTACATCGGAGCTGTCGCCGAGTGGCCACTCGAAAAAGCCGAAGCCATGCTTTCCCGAAGACGAGGTACTGTTTCCAGAACTACTGGAAGAAGCGTCTCCTGTGATATTTGCAGAAGTTAGGATGAGTTCGATGCGATCTGCGACCAACTCGTAGTTCCCGCCCGAACCAGCTTCTGAAGCGCTATTGGAGAGAGTCATGGTGACGGTCATGACAAAGTCTGTGGATGATGGTACGATAGCACCGGTGTAGATGCGAACTAATGTGTCATTATCGACCACCTGAGATACATCCAGCACCGTCGGGTCCCCAACACCGGAGAAAACTGTAACCGTGACCGTCGTCCGAGAATCACAATCCTGGAGATTGACACATCCCGGGACTAGCATGTCGACTGTATACTCGCCAGAGGCAGAGACGTACGGGTTCCAGGTGACGCTTGGACTGTCAGAAGCCGATGTACCGACAGCGACGGTCGATACGAGAACAGATTGCGTAGTGCCAGATATGTTGGTGTTAGCCACCTTCACCGACCAGTCTCCGGTGTGAGACGTGGTCGAGGCATTCGGGGCGTAGCAAGACTCGCCGTTCAAGTCGGCTACCGCGGATGCAAAGGCACCGGATGACAGCAGCTGCAAGATGTGGAGACCGGGCGAGCTGCCCGTGTACTCAGACAGGTGCAATTCTATGCCAGTGATAGTGAGACTGTCGTCTTCGAAAAGGAAGTCTTGGTAGAGAAGGGAAGAGTCGGTAGACAGTGGGCAGGGATCGGTGCAAGTGACGTTCTCGTTGGTAGTAGGGTCCAAATACCTCATGGTACGAACATTGTTGTCGGGTATAGTTGTAACACTGGTTGAAGTTGAGCACTGAATCATTGATATCGCAAGGCGCAGTGACCGTACCTGAAACCGGTTGTTCCATGGTCATTTAAGAAGGTATTTCCCAGGCGCACGCCGCTCGCCGTCAAGTAGGAAAACGCGCGAACAGTAACGAGAGCGACGTTGCCATCCGCAGCGAGCCATGTGCTACCCGGTCCATCTGCACCTGATGGACAAAGGATGTTCGATATGTCACTGAAATCAGAATCGCCCGAGTTCGGCGACCCAACGACCTGTGCAGTTCCGAGAGGGATGGGGACTAGCGACGAAGAAAAGGGCGTTGCTCCAGCAGAGAATGGGACATTTGGATTGTTTGTGCCATTGATAGCGGTGCTGTTGCTTCCGAAGGTGGTAATGAAGGAGCCGGCAAAGAAGAGAGAGGACTCCGAGGAGTTGGTAGTGATCGACAGGACGCGCGACCCGGCGCCTGAGAGACCATCGAAGGGAGGTTTCGACCAAGTGCTCGAACTGGGATCCCAAACCGCCACCGACGTTCCAGGCGACGTGAAATCTCCCCCAAACCACACCTTTCCGTTTTTCTCATCGCAATAGACCGCATACACCTCGCCATTAGGGCCGTTGCTACCCAACGCTGCAAACTCGCCAGAGGACGGTGTATATGACGCGACGTTGTCGGCAGACGTCGAGTGAATGGACGAAAACGACCCGGCGAGATAGAACATGTCATCGAGGGCACATCCTGCTAAGATGCGACCGCCACTGTTCGTGGATGCTATGGTTGACAGTTGGCCATCCCCGGAACGTGATAGCAGAGTTGCCGCGGACGAATCGTAGGTGAAGGAGGAGTTTTGGAAAAAGTCGAGGCCTGAAAATGTACCGGCGAGACCGACTTTTCCCATACGGTCGAAGTCCACGAGAGGGAGGGAGGCCAGGACTGCATTGGAGAATAAGAGAGGAAAGAGAAGTCGTCGTGGAAGGTGCGTCGACATGATGATATAGGATATCTTCAGGCGGAAGACGTCGTGGTCGTGGGCCACGACGAGGAGAAGGGCGAGGACAGGGCGGCGAGAGGACGAGACGGCGAGAGGACAAGAAGTTTCATCAATTCAACGAACAACCCTTGGACACGTGCTACCCTGACCTCCATCCAGAGTGATGGGTGGGATGCACGCCGATAGAGTGATTTCTCAAGGTCTTGCGCGTTCACACATCTCAGTTGACTGGACGTTTCGAATCGACGAGCTTTCGTCAATGTACTAAGGTCGGACCCTTCCGGACAGCAGTCGCCACCAGCTCAAATGGCCTTCGCCGTCTACATTCACATTACTATTCTATCACTTGACTTTCAGATCGCTCATGTCAACAGTCAATCCTACAGGCATGCAGAATGGAGAGCCGTTGTTCATTGCCCTACACAACACATGAGACATCTAGTCCACTGCTCGGGAGCATAGACAGAGTAACGTACTGTGGGGTTTGAATTCGGTTGATGAATGGTCGTTGTAAATGCATGAAGGTCAGCCTGTCATCAGACCACTGACGGGCGAGAACGGTATGTTTGACGTTGTTCTCGTAGTTCTTGCGCATGTCCGGGGCGTACATCTCGATCCAACGGGTGATGTATCCGTCCTTGGTCGCTGTGGGCGCGAACTTGAAGACGACACCAACGGCGGCCACGCCAAGGACAACCTTTCCCCAGAAAGCATTGAAAAAGGCTTGATTGAATGAAAACCTCAGCAGGAGCGACGTGGGCAAGACGGGTTCATGGCGTACTTTCTTCGGTATAAACCGTGCTGTCTTCCTGGTGATGCTCGTCGTGGTGGTGATCATCGTGAGATGAATACTGTCTAGCAGGTGTTGTAGTGAGGAGGCGGGGGCGGACGGTCGCCCGAGCAAGTCGCGCCGCTGTGAGCGACATGGCGGAGCGAATCAGAGTCTGTGCGTTACATAAGTGACATCAAACTCTTGGCTTCGGACCACCATGGCCACCGCCCTCAGCCTCGACATCTCGCAGTCACCACTGTTTCCGCCTCCAGACTGCTCGTCTTCACCACTGTTTCCGCCTCCAGACTGCTCGTCTAAGTCCTCATCCTCGTTCTCGTCAGCGTCGTCTTCATCCTCTTCGTCCTCTAGCCGTTCAGATCAACCCTCGCTGTCTTCTTCCGACATCATCTCCCTCTTACTCTCCAGACCACCTAGACAATTCTCTTCCGAATCAACATACGCACGCTCCAACCTACGAAGTGACTTTGACAAGCCGTTGCCCGCCGTTCCACATGCACCTCATCTACGCATCCCTCCTCAAGCCGTCATATCGCTGTTGGATCTTTTGGACGAGATGGATGCCGACGTCGAACAACAGGTATCTCGCGTAAAGGAAAACATCAGTGACACTCTTTGTCTGGTGGAATCTGTCAAGGAGGAACGCGTAGTCCACCGGGACCGCGCTCGCAGGGCGAAGGAGGCTATCAAAAGAGAAACCAAGGAGATCGGGAGTGACTTTTGGCTGGGAATCTGAGCTACATCTCGGTGATCTTCTGTATGGTTGCGCTGGGTTGTACTTGTTTTCTTTGTATCCTCTACACCGACTTGATTTGTATCATTCTCTCCGTTGTAATGCACTTGATCGTGGAAATCTCGAGTCCTGTGACGTTCAAAGGTTCTCGACCCGGAGCTCCAGAGTCGACTCTTCACCAACAACCACATCGATACCATGTGTATGCTACGTTTCCCGACTCGTTGTTCAGCTTGTTGATTATCCCACAGCATCCAAACCTGAACCTGTTCGCCGCCCTTCTGTTGATCAGAGCACGATCGATGCGCTCCAGAAACAGCTCAATCAACGTCCTCAGAAAGAAGAGCTCATTGAGCGTAACATCCTGAAAGGTGTGCCTCTATTGTGTCCAATGCGCGGGATTGACGAACCAGGTGAATCGTAATGTATAGACGACAGAGGCATCGCCCCATCGCTTATAGCGGCGAAGGAGAAGCTACAACGTTCTCAACTTGAGGCAAGTTTGACCGATCCGTATATGCGAGCTCCTCAATAATGTCTCGATAGAACAAGCTGGATCACGCCCTCCAACAGCGTCCCAAACCCGAGGAACTCGTCAAGGAAGGCATCCTTCTCGGTATGTCTTTTGAACCACATCCTCAAGTTCACGTATTTACGTGCTGTTCAGAGGAAGAGGCTCCCAACAGCGCTTAATATCAATTGAATAAACTCGTGTATATTAGCTGGTAGCATTGTACTCTATGGAACATGAACTCTGAATCTCCCTCATCCTGAGCCTCGCCAAGTCGCGCCGGTTTTGTGACGTCAGCTGGGTGATCAGATCATCTTCATCTGCTTCCACCAGCATGGTCTCGTCTGAGGTTGTATTCTACTCTGAACGGCCAGAATGGAGCGATGTCGTCCCCCTTGAACAGTATGAAGGAGTCAACCCCTTGGCGCCAATCATGTACGACAATGAATGTCTGTTGTACTGTTCGCCCTTTCTATCGTCCTGGTCTTAACGCGCAACTAGACAAGGACGCCACAAACTACTTCCGTGCCATAGCAAAGAGTGGAGAGAGGACTGAGCGAGCCCTAGAGCTGACAGAGAAAGTCATTAGCATGAATCCCGCTCATTATAGTGCTTGGTACGTCTTGTTTCACCTACTTCATAAGACAATAGCAACCATTGATCTATGGCTGTTTCCTGCAGGCAATATCGTTATGAGACGCTACTTGCTCTAAATAAACCTCTCTATGCTGAGCTGAGGTACATGGATCCTATTGCCGTTAAGCATCTCAAGAACTATCAAGTACGTTGCATCATCTATTGCGTCTATACATCTCCCCCCTAATCATCTCGTAGGTGTGGCACCACCGACGTCTCCTCATCACTCATCTATCTCAATCCGCCTCTGGATCTTTACCGTCGCAGGACGACGACGACGACTTTGAAGGCGTCCCGAGTGACGCGGAAACGATCAAGCTTCTCCAAGAGGAACTCTTGTTCCTAGCCCAGTCCCTCCAGGCAGATACCAAGAATTACCACACATGGAGCTACAGGCAATGGTTGCTCAGCTATTTTAACCCCGATGGTTCGTATAATCTCTCTCTCCCATTTACAGACACAGGTCCTCTTACATTTGATGATCCAGCGACCACCTCAATCTGGGAGAATGAACTTGACTGGGTCGAGCGCATGATCAGCGACGACGTACGAAATAACTCGGCATGGCACCATCGTTTTTTTGTGATTTGGTGTCGCGCTGGAGGTATTTCTGCCACCGAGAAGGACCGTATCATAAGACGAGAAGTTATGTGAGTCGTATCCGAAGCTCAGCTGATTCTTCCTGATTCTCTTCAGTTATACCAAGCACCAGATTTCCCTGGCTCCGAACAATCCTTCCTCCTGGAATTACCTCCGCGGCGTTCTCGATCGGAACGCTGTTCCTTACGCGTCAGTGAAGGATTTCGTTCGCCTGTATGTAAGCCCATTGAAAGGTTGTTGCTTTCTCTTTTCTACCTCGTTGGCAAGTTTTGATCCTTGTTTATCAAGAAACTTCCGGCCGCCGCGATATCGTCGATGTCGAGAACCCTCCCCCTGGTCCAAAGGCGGATCTGCCGTCCGTCCAAGCGTTGGAGTTCCTTGCTGATATCTACGAGAGAGACGGACCAGATGCAGACAAACAAAGTGCAATCGATGTAAGCTTCTGTGAAGTTCATTCTTTTCGCTCGATTGATAGCTTCCGTAGCTTTGGAAGCTCCTTGCGGACAAGCACGACGTCGTCAGAAAGAGGTATTGGGAATTTAGAATACGTGAAGTAGGCGCCGCTTGATTTGCGGTACCCATATCTATCACTACATCCAATCAGTTATCCGGTCCTTGCAACATCAGCATCTGCGGTGTCGTCTCGGGGCTGGAAGCATATCAGTGTAAGTCAGATACCTCAAGACTGGCACTGAATTCCAGTATCCAGCTCTTACTGGATGTCACCATTCAGACCAACGACGTTGAACTCACTTCGATCAAACGTTGGTCATAGGCTTGCCTCGATCTCAGGCTGTTTGGCTGTCACTGCCAGCGCCTCCTCGCTCTAAAATTCACTGGCCGAGGCATTACTGGCACTGGCAAGCCATAGAATTTACTTACTCTGTCCGTCATCATCGTGAACATGAGCCAAATGTATATGAGCGGCGAGATGCATTTGGCAGGCAGTGCGTATCATGTAGAAGAAACAAGTGTGGAAATTGCTCCTAAGAGCACTGACACAATGTCGAGTGTAGGGGGGAGGGTATCGCCTGCTTCGTAAACTCCGAAGGTATGAGGTCTGTGTCTCCTGCTACCATGTTGATGGTGGATGGCTCTGAATTTCGTAACGCGACGCGAGAATCATCGAAGTCGTCCAAGCAGTGCGCCGATGCGAGGGACGGAATAAATACATGATAGATACGAGTATAGCATACAGGTGGGTTCTAGCGATACATGATAGATACTAAATAACGCAGACAGGATGGGAATATTGATCATGAGGAGACGAGCTTGACAAAGGCCTGGCGCATGGCTAGAATGAACCAATAGATGTCCTTCGACTGGTTCAACGTGTCTACCAGGACAGGAAGGGTCGGCAGCGGCGGAGAGGACGTCAACACTAGGACAGGACAGACGATTCAGTCCGCTGTCCACGCGACGAACAGATACGCGGCGCACCTTTATAGCTAGGACCGCCAACGTCCAACACGAACGTGAATTCGCGTTCAGGGCGATTGAAGTCGATGGACCAGAACCGCACGAGGAGCTGGTCATTCTCCAAGCCCTCTATCACGCATGCAAGTGCCCCTTCCAGTGTTTGTATATCCGGCTGGGCTCCCGTCGCGTGCGTCGTGAGTGTGTTGCGTTCCCGATATCGTTCTGCGAAGGTGAATGGGATTGGCAAGAAGACGAGCAAACCAACCGCACCTCGTTCAAGGTTGCCCACGATCGCCCGGTATTGCTCAATCTCGCTGTCGATGGCTGCGCATTTCTCCTTGAGGGACGCCAGCTGGCGCTTGAACGTCGCCACAGAGACTTCCGCATCCTTTCTCTCCTCTGCTTCCTTAGCAAGCTCTACGAGATCATGCCGCTCAGTCCTGCTCACGACAAAGAGACGGTCGGAGTGAACGCACCCTTCGCTAGCTCCAGTTCTCTCACTTTACACTGATTAGTCTCTGTCTCCACTGCGTGGGCCCTTTCCGCCAGTCTCTTCTTCTCAGATGCATGCTCTGCCCGAGCATCTGTTTCCTCGTTGACGACCTGGTTCTTGTACGTTGTGACAGCTTTGAGGAAATTACGCGTGGCGCTCTCGTAGGGCTTGAGTTTGAGATCAATGGCAGGCGCGTCCGAGCTGATGACAGAAGCGAGGTCAATCTGTGGCACGCGGAGTGTGTGCGCCATGAGGGCAAGGAGGGAAGCAAAGTTCAAGTTATTCTTCGGACCCTTTCAGTTTCGTGTCACGTGATAATCATGTCGCGTCGCGCGTCGTCGTCAGCGTATTGAGCCTACAGTCTGAGTGCTGCCGATATCTGTGGAGTAGTCTCATTGATCCTCAATAAAATTGTAATCACAAACAGATGCGCATGCATACGCGAAATCGCCGGCGAAAATTGCTAGGACCTGTAACTCTGGCGCCTGTCGGTTGGTGCCAGTTCTTCTTGTAACCGTTTTCAAGTTGAAGAAGACCTCCACATAAATCGCCAAGGGTACAGCCAGTGTACGACCGCGCTGGTGTTGAATTTCAAAGACACTTTCGGACCTTCGCAGTCGCCCACACGTACAACTTGAAGTGTAAACTAAGAGTATCAAAATATGAATACATGCATGCGAACGCGCCTCGTCGGTGCCCGCTCAACCAAAGGCAGCAGTGAAGTCCCTGAATCCCAACTGGTCCATAACATCATCGGTTGGTGTTTCCACTGCGGCAACACTACCACCCTGGCACTTTTGTCTGAATCGCCTGATTGCATCCAAGCGTTCCATCCAATTTGTCCTGGACTCGCTATCCCCACCTCCTTTGGTCTGAGAGTACACAACAGCATACCAATCCGCCAGCAAACAAAGCCTTCGTACCACGATCGGCAATGCAGCTTCGCTTACCAGCATGCCATTCGTCTCCGGAGAACACAAAGCACTGAAAGGCTGCATACCAGGGGCACGCTGGAGTGTCAAATGGAAATATGCGTTCTCGTGTGGCGATGTAGACGGTGGAGGTGTAGAAGCGGACGGATTTGGGCTCGGTGAATGTGGAGAGATGACGATGTTCACGAATTGGAACTGAGTTTGGAGGGTGTCGAACGAATATGGCACTCCACTGTCGTTCCATACAATGCGCACATGGTCGTTGCCTACATGGCTCTTCTTGCGATTGACAGACTCATTGAGTCGAGATCTGTACTCTTCGTCGGTCTCTTCAATATCCTCCTCCGCCCCTTCTTCGTGCTCTTCCCCATGCTCATCATCGCCTTCAGCCTTGCACCGTCTGCGCGGGACAGGCATCATGGTGGTGACATGCCACAAGATCTGACCAATATCATCCCACCAAGCGTACGCATAGGGACCGTCTTCGTTCGGATCGAGTCCCCCTGCGTAAACGTCCATCTGGCCTCTTAGATCAATCAGGCGCCCCAAGCCTGACAGGAAGCGAGTGTACGCCGGCGAACCATGCGTATTGAGCAGGATTTGTGTTTCTGTAGTCTGCGAAGGTGCCACGTAGAGTACACCCACTTTATGGGTATCGATGACAGGGAGGCGGTCAAGGGTTGTGAGGAAACGTGCCATGTTTGCAGCTTGGCTGGGTGGAACCAACAGAGGCGTCGGGGATGGCAGGGAAGGATGCAACGTAGATGCGAGGGCAGGGGCAGGATACGGGGAAAGTTGTAGCGCAAAGAAGGCAGGATCCACGGTCACGTCTTTCCTCCGTTGAGACGGCGCTGTTCTGCTCCAGACATAGCCCGTGATTGGATCAGGACGCGAAAGAGCATCTCCGCTTTCTTCATCATCATCCTCATCTTGGGCCAATATGTCTGTTACCTCGTCATGCTAGGAACTGATCGTTAGATTTGTCCAGTGTCTATGCAAAGAGTGCTTACCGCCGCATGGTCGCCACCAACGGCAGGTGGATTCCGCCCCTCAGCCAGAGCTGCTCCTACGCTGACCAGATCCGCACCGACATCCCCCGGACCCACCATGGGAGCATTTTCAAGCCGACATAAAAATCGTGTATATCCGGATGGTCTGCGCGAAAGCACTTCGATCCAACCAGCCCTCGGAGGCGCCAGAGCTCGTATCGTCACGACCGAATTCGCGACAATCCACGTCTTCTCAGAGGCACTCGGGTTGGAGCCAACGACAATGTCAGACAACAGCGAGTTGGCAGGCCGTGGATCTGCACTGGCATATGTGTACCGCGCCAGCCAATCGAAGCACACTTCCGTAGCGTCGTCCACGCGGCCGGCTAACAGTAATTGACGGGTGATGAATGGAACATGTTGCGGTCGGTCAGCTACCTTCAGCGAAAGGAACCAGACGTATGTTGTCCCAAATGAGAGGTTGCGAACGTGGTGGGCAAGATCCCAGGGAAGTCCCTCTCTGTCCTCACTTCCGCGGTGATGATGCTGCAGATATTTCAAAGCCACTCCAAAAACCATACGCCACTCCTCCTCTCTGAGGTTCCTCCCCACCCCACTGCTCATACCACCACCACCACTCTCGGTACCCACCATACTCAGGAAGGCCAATATGTGCACGGCCATGGATGGGCTACTCATGATACGGGAGAGCTTCTCCAGGATCGGGGACATATACTTCGTGACAGACGCAGGAAGTTCGAAAGCAGCCAAGCTGAGAGCAGAAAGACAGATGCGTGGCGCGACGTCAAGACCGGATAGTAGAGAGGCTACAAGGCCATGAGTGAGTGTGGGCGAAGTCGAAAATGAACGCCTGAACGAAATCAAGACGGTCAAAATGGGGTACAGGAGGGAACGCCCGTTGGAATGCTGACTCCACCCCGAATTGCCCTCCATCGAGTACAATATCGAGAGCAACCGCGAAATGACTGCCCGCGTTTTCGGGCCACACCATAAATGCTTGTTCGTCAACTGCGAGGGGAGGTGCACCAACACGTAACTTGTCAATTCCCAATGGATGTGTGGATCCGCTCGTTGATTTTTGTTCTCCAGCAAGTCGCACAGTACACCTAGGTACGCGGAAATGAGAAGGACAGGAATGTTTCCCGGACCATCTGGGTCATAGGTGACGAGACATTCGCTGGGTATATCAACGGGAAACGTGGTTTCTTCTACTTGAACATCAGCCAACCACGATGATAAATCAGGGAAATATGATTACCTGCCGGAGCCATAGCCTTGACCACCCACAACGGATCCAGTTCTCTCTGAGTGGGGTTTGTCCGTGACGACGAACGTGCAGTTCTGGATGTGCTCCTCCCGCGTGGCATCTTGGCCCGCGCTCTTCTGAGCTCAGTCATTGCATCACTCCCTGAAGCCTTTCTGCCTGGCTCTTCTACCGTAGGTTGAACTTGAAATCGATCGATACTAGCTGCCAGTGCCTCCACTTGAGAGCGCGCGCCTTGCTCTTCTCCTTCCCGCGAAGGATAGAAAATACGGTGATCACGGTCAGCCCGGGTGCGCATGAGAAATGCCAATATCGCCAGGGCCACACGAGGTTCAGTCGAGGAATTCGCTAACAACT
This sequence comes from Strobilurus stephanocystis, assembly GCA_019915075.1. Lineage (NCBI taxonomy): Eukaryota > Fungi > Basidiomycota > Agaricomycetes > Agaricales > Physalacriaceae > Strobilurus > Strobilurus stephanocystis. Next base: position 759,089 of record JAHLMI010000004.1, read on the forward strand.
GGAGCAAAATGTCATGAATGGCCAATGCCAGCGAAACCGCACTTTCGACGACACCAAGATATGGGGTGAAGGCAAGCTGAGCAAATGTGCTAATCAACGCGTTGACGGCTCCAAGCGAGGGCGGCGGCGGAGGTGTTTCGATAATGGGAGGGTAAGAGGAAGTGGGAGTAGGCGGTGTTGGCAGTGTTTGACTAGTAGTTCGAGAGCTAGATGTAAGCGAAGAAAATATGGACATGACGCTGACATCGCGTTCCGCAGAGCGATAGATTGAGTGTGAACGTGAAAGGGTAGGTGTAGGCGTTGTGGTCGAAAGCGATGGCGATCGTGAAGTAGATTCTCCAAGCGAAATGGTAGATCCATAGGTCGAAGAATTCTGTGGCAACGCATCATACGGTATTGAAGAGAACTTCACCAGCAAATCCAAAAGCGGCTGTGCTTCGTCAGGATCTCTCATGACGATCTCGTCACCTAGGATGCGCCACACTGAGGTCACATCTCCTTGGACTTCGTTTTGAGCATATTCGAGGACGACGTTAGCAAGAGCGCGGCGATAGGCGTCCATGTCCCTGACACTTTCATAGACATCCCATAGACACATCATAACGGCTTTGGTCGTAGCCGGCCGCTCACTCCCCACCATGGCTTTGTTGGACAGGAGATGAGCCCATGTAGTAAGCCACTCGGGATGGGCGGGGGTTATAGTGAGATGGGGAGGAAGAGAAGATGTTACTTGGTCGGTAAGATGAGGGGAGATGAGGAGCAGGGTCGTCGAGAGCGGTGGTGTGAAAGGGGACGACCGAAATGGCGAGAGGAGAGAGGCTAAATTGCGAAGTAGCGGGGTAGGTGGGTTATTCGGATAAGCTACTTGCAACATAAAAGGCGTGCCATCAGTGTTACTAGAGGGATCCCAATATTGAGTGAACGACGGAGATGATAGGAAAATCACGTACACGAATTTGAGGACATACGATGCCAGGTTATACAACGTCTGACCCACTGCCGCACCCTCATCATAATCAAGCACCGAGAACTCCTCGTCCCGCTCGTCCAACTCCTGCAAGATGTCCTTGACAGTGCCAGCGACCTCGATCAAGATTTGTTCCTGTTCCTCTCTGTTTTCATAATCGATCCACTTAAGCACACTGTCAGCGAGCGCAGGCCCAAGGCGTGCTGCCTCCCAACCTCGCAGGCTGAAGGCGCGCCCCATGACTTCTTCAGACACATCCAGATCGGCAGGTACACCCGCATGTGTCGAGTGCAGCGACGCCTGCCGGTCTATGTACACGCGGGCTAAGCGTGCTATAAGCGTGCGGCGGATGTAATTGCGCAGAGTGCGGTGAGCCCCGAGCGCGGTCAAGAGGTCGAAGAGGGAAGAGTTCACAGAGGATGTGGAGGCAGATGGTGAACAAGGCGGGTAGAGGTGCTTTTTGAGAACATTCAGAGATGATGACGCAAGGGAGCCGGTCAGAAGTTTCAACAGAAACTCTGCGAGCTGTGTGTGTAGGGAGGAGGAAGGGGGAGTGGATTTTACGGAGAGGCGGGGAAGGGGAGCAAGTGAAGAAGCCAAAGCTCGGAATAAGACCGGAAGAATAGAGGACAACGACGTCGCAAGTATGTTCTTGGAACGCTGGAGATGCGCGAGATAGAATTTGATGGCAATGTCCCCCGACGTTTTGGGTATGACTGGGCTCGTGGATGGAATTGACATACTGCTTGGATGTCGCCGGTGGGTCTCCGGTGGTGGAGCGGGCAGAGAGAGGGGAATGTATTTGTCGACCAATGTTGCATAGAACTGCACCACGGAGGCAAGCTCATGGGCCGGTACTCTCGCTGCAATCTGCTGGTTGTCCGCAATGCTAGTCAGAAATTCGGCGAGGATTCCGATGCTCCTCTCACGTTCGAAGTCTTCTGTGTGGTCTCCGCCGAGTCCCTCGAACGCGCCGTTAATCCATCCCTTGAGCAACTCCAGAAATCGCACTTCATTTCCCACAATTTCTGTCCCAAACTTGCTCAGTGATCGCAATGCCTTGAAGCGCGGTTCCCATAGTTCCTTGCTCCAAGGAACGGGCGATCCAAGGAACACAGAGAAGAATATCAGCCGGTCCGCCGTTCCCAAACTGCGTGCTTCCTGATTTTCCCAATACGCCGACAGTATGTCAAATCCCAATACTTGCAGCGCTGTTGGTGCATGGTTTTCGCAGAACGTGTTTAGTATTGACAGCAATGCTGTACATGGAGGTAACGGAGAGTGTGTTGGTAGCTGACTAGCCAGGGAGCGCGCATAGCTCAGGTTCGGCGCTGACGATGGTGTGGAGAGCGCCGCTAGCAAGGCGGGCACCGTGAGCGGGGTGGGCGGAGGCGATGTGGGTGTCGTGGGTGTTTCCTTCCGCCGTAAGAACGTGAAGGTTGTGTTGGCGCGGTTCCGCATTCGCGGAGGAGAGTCTTCCTGGGCCCGCCGCGCCATGCAGGTCGAAGGCAAGGGACATTTACGTCATGTGGCATTATGTATCTGAAATTGCCGCGTTTGAGAGTTCAGAAACACTTTCTCAAGCTCAAGTAGCTAGCCGAATTCTCGATAGTCAAGAGAGGCGAGTGAATTATAAATTATAGTCATTACAACTAGACACAACGTAGTGGGGCATTCCCTCCCGCAGAGGCAGATTAATAGGTGAACTGGCTTATATCTCGATAGTGCGCTGTTCGACAATGAGGACGACAGCTTTACATGATTTGGTTGCAGACCGCTCACCGTCCAAATCAATGATCTATGACCGGTCTCTAGATCGTCTCCTGTTACTGAGTTTCTCCCTCATCTCCTCGGCCGCCCGTATTGTTCCCGCACCGCCAGCCCATCCCCGCCGTCTCAACCACCATACCAGTCGAGGAGTCAAACCAGCCGTCAGGCCAACGCGTACAGGAACGAAGACAGTTTTGTGAATTGTGTAGGCCAGCACGATCATTGCGTATAAGCCCTCTTTTCCACCTGCGGGGTTCACCGTTGCATCCATCTCCTCCCGTCCAGGCTCGCTTGGATGTGGTGTCATGACAAGGCCCATCACGGTTGATTTTACTGTCGCCACGGCACGGGAGACTTGCTCGGCGCCAACGAGGTTTATGGCGGCGAAGGAGACACCAAAGTCAATTACACCCAAGACGAGGTATACGCCGAGGGCATACCAGCCATACGACTTGATGAGGTGTTTTAGTTTTTCGGAAAAAGATGCGTTAGGAGGGAGTGTATGCTGGGACGAGCCCTCAGAAGGAGACGGAGGGGGTGAGAGACGTGCAGGGAAGTTCGAGAATAGACGCGGATGTGTTGCTCTAGGAGTATTGGTGAGGACAGAATGTCTCGTGAGAGGCAAGACAGGCGCTGTGAGGCGAGGAACGAAGTTTCGCAAGAAGGGGAGGCGCAGGAGCCTGCGCGACATGGTGGATGTAAGTCGGATGACGGACGTGTTCGGCACTGCCGTTGCATCATTCTTCGATGGAATTCTATTCAGGTGAATTGATCTGATCTAATCTAATCGGCTGCACAGAGCACAGTGACACCGAGCGAGCACTTATTACAGTTCCACTCTGGTTCCACTAGCGGTGCCCTCGCTGAATCAAAAGCGCATCGAACCGTAGGGCGGCATGGACGTAGTCTCAAACTTGTATGGATGGTTCGTCGAACCATCCGCTGACCAACGTCAATTCATGAAATTCTGTAGACAGGACTGCACCCCAAGAAACCCGCCACTTCCGCAGCCCATCAGCCCCAATGGCAGTCGTTGCGACAAATGTTGGGGCACATTGGGTCTCACTGTTGAGCGCTCTATGGAGCATTTTGCAACTATACATTGTGCTATGTGTAGTCTGACTAGTACATACCTGCACAAGGTCGTTGAAGTTCTGGCATGAAAACCATAACCTCAGTCGTCATCTCAGGTTTGAAGGACAATCATAGCCTGTGCACGCCAGGGTGAGGGAAGTAAATTAGTGCACTGTTCCTCAAAGAGCATTCCATCTAACGAGAGGAACCGAAGAGACCTGAAGTTGACACAAGAATGGAGGTAGAGTACGCCTCGAGCCTGAGTAGAAAATGACAACAGACATTCCCTGTCGAGCCGCCTACCCAACAATTCGGGTCAGTGCCATTGTTTAACAGTGCAGAAAACATCCCCACGATGAGAGCGGCATCGAAGCCACCATCTTGGACACGTCTCGACAGTCACCATTGATCCCGGGAGTGCCGATGTGACGAGACCTAGGCAGCTGAATCAGCTGACCAGATGGTAGCTAGTTGGGAGGATCAATATACCATGGTCAACGACAATGAAGCCAGCAGAGATATGAGATATGAAATGTCATACGTGGTGCGTGGTCAATTTAATCAAAGTCCGGAGAGCTATAATCCCAAAGCTATCACGAGAGCGCAACGACGTTGATAGTTGAGGCCGAGAAAGATGCAAATGTAGATTGCTCTATGTGTGGCGTGGTAGGAGTACCTGTGGTCGGGAGAGTGCAGAAAAGTCCGATTCCAATCCAATCACTCGAAGAGCTCGGACAGTTGCAGTTTCCCAGCGGCCGAAATATGACCATTCTAAAGAGCATCTTCGAGATATGTAGACGGCTCAAGGAGGAATGTCGAGCATACAAGCTCCGCCGAGCAAGGCGGCCAGTCGGTAGCGATGGAGAAGAGCATACCAGGAATAATGATGGTCGTAGAAGACAAAGAGGGGGCTAAGAGAAGAGACCTGCCAACTTGCCAAGAGCTTGACGCCACCAGACACTGACCTGGTCACTGACCAGGAGATGGGAAATCTATCCACGTGACGTGATCTAATCTAATCGACAACTTCGATCGTCTGATTTCCCAATCAGGAATAGCAACCTTTCTTTTCATGCATCCACGACAGTCACCAGCTCCAGTCCATTCGGTTTCTCCTCGATAGCATCGTACATCGACGACCTGCTCTCAGTATCCTCTCATCCCGCTTTCTCAGGGATCACAGCTCACTATTCCGACACACAATCGACATGTCTATCCCAGTGCAAGGCCCTGACAAGTTGCTTGTCATCCCAGACGGCTCTGAGCCTGCCTCTACGTTGTGTGGCGCACAAAATCCCTTCGAGGGACCTGAAAAATTGCTTGAAGTGTGGCTCTGTAAATCAGAAGCAGACGTGCCCGACGCTCAACATTCCACGGATGGGAGAACTGGTCTTCGAAAGATAGACAGGAAGATATGGGAGGACATGCTAGACATTGTCAAATGCAAAGTACTCAGTGTTGTGGAAGGCGCCGAAATGGATGCGTACCTCCTCAGGTGATTAGCAATATTCTATGCTCACACCTTTCTGACCCGTCACGCAGCGAATCATCTCTATTCGTGTCGCCTCACCGCGTCATCCTGAAGACATGCGGGACTACCCTCAATCTTCTTGGCCTACCTCGCATCCTTGAAATCGCGGCTGTTCACGCCAACATGCACACCGTGTATCGGTGTTTCTACTCTCGCAAGTCGTTCATGTTCCCCGATCGTCAGATCGGGCCTCACCGTGATTGGAAATATGAAGTCGAATTTCTTGACAACATATTTCCCAACGGCTCGGCGTACACTGTCGGCAAGGTCAACGGCGACCACTGGCTACTATATCTTACTTCTCCAGTGGACGACGAAGCCAGTCTTCCAGAGGGCGCCGCAGCCCCCAAGGCCGCAAGCTCCGGTCTCCCAGACTGTACCATCGAGATTCTCATGAGCGACCTTTCCCCGTCCGCTCGTCAATCATTCTTCCCTTCTTCTCCAGCGGAGGATCCATCTGCACATGCTACATCACTTTCGCAGGACCTGGGAATTACCGACATATTTCCCTCTCGGCTCACAACCCTAGACGCCTACTCGTTCTCACCCTGCGGATATTCCGCCAATGCGTTGATCAACTGGGGCCAAGACCCGGCTCTGACGCTTCAGCCTGAGTCTGGCGAAGGCTACTACACCATCCACGTCACTCCGGAAGACGGCTGGTCTTATGCCAGCTTCGAGTGTAATGTGCCACTCCCCCCCTTCCGTGCGAAGAACGCTAGTTTGGACCTTGTCCCGGACTTGCAGACGCTCATTCAACGCGTTGTGCGCATCTTTCAGCCTGGGAGACTCAGTCTGACGCTCTTCGTCTCCAGCGAGGACAACGAGACTGAGAATGGAGAAGAGAGTCCTATTGAAGCCGCGCAGAGAGCATTCAGAGCAGCACTGGCTGTTCCGAAGGGCACAGTCAATGGGAAAGCAGGTGCCGCCGACGCCTACAAAAGAACCGACAAGATCAATTACGAGTTTGGTGGCTATGACCTGGCATTCGCCAGCTTCGAAAAGGTCAGATAGAGTTCGTACACGTATCTAACGTACCGCATATCGACATTGTATACAAGAACTCTTGGTGCAAGCGTGAAATCGATATGTTCAATGTGGCATTACAATCATCATCGTGAGTATGTATGGTTCATGTGTTCTTCGTGAGGTCTTCTGGAGCAATCCGCGCCGCTGGGGCGGACGGCCGTCCCATACCTCTGGCGCAGTATGGACATAGATGGTGGAAAATCTCAACCATAGGCCACGTAACGTTCGCCTATCAGAAGCTTTCAGTGTGGCCAGCTTGTTGCTCAAAAAGGAAACCTTACAATGAACAATTTCCTAACCTCCTGAAACATCTCATATGTCGTCCCATGATTGCGGTGTGCATAAACCAGAATGTCATACATCTGGTTCCTCACGGGAACAAATTCGTACGCGTTCCACCAGTTGATGTCGTCGTCGGGTGGAGGTTGAGTGAATTCGATCGAGCGCCTGTCCGCCTGAATGCGATATTGCATGAGTAGCTTATCCTCCTCCACGCGATCTAGGGTGAAGACAGACTCCCGCGGTATGAGAAGCTGCAAATACTTCGTTGACCCCGAACGATAGTGGTGCAGCTCCAACCAGTTTCTTATCGGAGTAGGTACGCGAGAACCTTGGCGATTGGACAGATGCTTGACGATGTTGGTGTAGACATCCAACGACATGCACGCTGTCTCGCTGATGTCTGGCATGAGAGTTTTGATGAAATCTTCGAGGGCAGTCTCGAACACGACCCTTGGTGGCATCTCCGCGGCATTGATGGACGCAATACCTTGGAGGACTACAGTGGGAAGGGGCAAGAAAGATGGGTGCGTCCAAGGCTGGATTCTGCGGAATGGCCGGTTCGGGCCATTTCCAACGAGGCCCGAGTCATGCTTCATAGTGAACGAAACGGATGACGGTGATTGATACGGCGTTGCCAGACCATGCACTCCAGTCGTGTTTAGATTCACGGACTGTCCTTTGGGCTTCGAGACCGACTTTGAAACGGGATTGGAAGCAGAACCAGAAGCCTGCGTAGGTTCCGCCGGTACGTCGGAACCACTCTCAGCGTCATCAAGTCGCGTTCCTGATCCACCAGCGTTGGGGGCAGGATTGCCACCGCCCGCCTTTTTGCGCCTCTTCGGGGAGTACACGCAATCGGTGTTGTTGTCGGCTTCACATTGGTCGCAGACAGGGAGATTTCTGTCGCACTGATAACCATAAGAAAAGGTTGATCGGGTGGACAAACAACGAACCTTCAAGTTTTTGAGTCGGCAAGTGTCGCATCGAGGTACGCCACGATGTGCGGGAGTAGGCAGGGGTGTGTACTTGCAAACCCTATCCGGGACCCAGGTGCATTGATTACAGGAGGGTTGCTGCCTATCACACTTCATCGTAACAATCAGCCCTCCGAAATGTGCAGGAGATACGAATGCACCTTTAGATTATGGGCTCGACATTGATCACACCTGAGTTTGCCACGGTGGCCCACCCAAAGCGACTGCCGCGCCATATAAACCTTGGGATTGGGGATTCGTATGGTGAGTTGAGGATCATCGGAGTCGTCCATTACCACATCTTCAGTAGGCACATTGTCCATCTAGGCGATGCTACAGCCGCGGCGTCGCTACAATGTTCGAGGGATGATCTTGCAAAGATGGATCGTGCGAAAATGGCAATTTCACTCCGGAAAGATTATGTGAGTCCTGAAACGTCTTCAGTGACTGTACTTCCAAAAAAGAGACCGCTGCAATATCTGAATGCCCCTGGAAAATCTGGCAAGTGACCACCAACGGTTTTACGACAGCTCTTGATAAGAATTGACAAAGAAAAGACGACGCTCACGGAAGGAGTGGCAAAGAGTGACACGATGAATCCGATCCGGTGTGCAAAAAGGGGAAGAGGGGAAGAGGTGGGAGGAATGGATCGATGAAAGAGGTAGCGCAAACTTTCTGAACCACGTCGGCAAACTACTGAACCTTTTTACCATGATCCTTGTACGTCATATCTCTACCTTTCTGAACAGCCCGTCAAGTGACGGCTTCGATAAGCTCTCTCACCATCGCGGCCCTTGTTCGAAATCGGCTTGAACCTTTACTCCGTCTTTCCAATTCTGTATGTCGACAAGGACTCTGAGGCTCTATCATCTGCTATCGACATATTGCTAGCTCGAGCTCCTTCGGAGGTGGGGACACACGATCACTTCTCGAGCCGTTGTTCCGCCTCGGCTGAATGGGAAAGTCCTGTAGATCGGTTGATGGCGGACAACAACCATACCAAGTTCTATTCAAAGGTAGCGCTATTGCCACGACCATGCGCTTCGAGGTCACGTTCATGACATTTCTGTCATGTCGTACCCAAGAAGAAACTTCCAGTAGTCTATCGCTCACAGTGTGCCTCCCCCGGGGCCCACGTTCGCTGCCCACAAGCTTGCTACTTCGACCCACATGCCACCTTCCAGGAGTATATAACTGGTGGCTCGGAGTGCATGCCATGAGTCTACTGCAACCTGGCTCTTCCTGTCCTCTGAGATCTGATAATGCTCCTGTTCATCTTTGGTGCCGCTGCTTTGTCAATTTCATGCTTTGCCCATCCCCTTCAGGCAGATGCTGTCGCCTACTTCAACCCACTGAACAACGGAGGGTCTTTACTTGATAACGGTATGTTCCGGTTATTCTGCCTTTCCAACTGATCTTGAAGTATCGCTCTGTAAGCCGGCAGCGGTGGAGGGGAACCTCTCAATGTATATCAAGCTTGAGGATCGACTCACGTACTATGACTGACACTATAGTACATACAGGTCATAGTATCCGGACTCAGCTCTCCGGCTGTTTTGACCGATGCTGGAATTCTCAATTACGCCCGTGCGATAGGATTGTGAGAACTTGTCCCCAGTCCTGCCCCATGTTCCATGAGTGCTAACGTCCACCTCCCTTGAGCTCGTCGGAATGCCTGGGCATCCACATCGGTAACCCTCAATCGGCGAATCTTGGAGACGGAAATGGCTTCGTCAACCAAACGGTGAGTATCGTTCGATTATGACTCGCGTCAAGATTTTTCGGTTGAAACTAACAATCACAACTCAATCCAGGTAGAGCTTAGGGAGGACTACGGCGATGCGTCCCTTGGCACTTGTCTTGAAAGCGCCATTGGCGGAAATCACTTTCGGTTCGTCGTCGCGGTGGGAACATACACACACTCACAACCTTGATTGTTGCAGCGTTTTTCGTCAGAATGGACCATCAGCTAATAGCGGTGCACTGTTCCTTGCGTGGGTGCCCCACCTTTCGTATGCTGTAGCCTTGATTGACTGTTGAGCGCTTGAAGGGTATCACAAGAAGAGGTTTGTTCCCACCGCGAAGGGCTCAAAGTGTAGGTATGAAAGCAGCTGACCAAACTCGAATTGGCAGGACGCCGCAGAAAATCACACCATTGTGCCTGATGGATATGACACTGGTATGGTGAATGATCATTGTATGGTGAAGTGTCTGAGCCTGTGCAGGTCGGGATGCGCTTGTCGCCAATGCTGTAGGCACCACCAGCTTCGACGGTGTGAAATATTCGACAGTATCCCAGCAAATTACGGGACTCCTGCCTGTTGGATCAGCAGGGTGAGTCGTCTCAAATCCACCTACGGACCAGCACTTACTCAGGAATTAACACTAGCGTTAATCATGGTCAGAGTTCGATCTTCCGGCGAAAACTTCCCTGATTATTAGTTCCAGGCATCTCCATTGACGGCATAGTGGTCCTCCTCACGGTAACGATCGTCTGAAAGACGCTCTTCGCAGCCGGACGTCGTAAAGCGTAGCAAATCCAATCATAACGATATTGTTGCAGTACGAGTCTATGTGCGGAGAAAAGGACCATAGTGCATCCGAACTGTAAAACATTGTGGGATTAAACAAGAAGTGTTTGTGTGTGTGTGTGCTATGCTTGGTATGATGATGCGAGGCGAATACAACGTGTGAGGTTTATACAAGAGAGGTGATAGTTATACAGTCCGAGCAATCTCACAAATCCATCTCCTCGGAGTCGATAGGATCCCAGAGATCGTCTTCGGGTTCAGGTAAACGCTTGCGCTGGATACGGTTCAAGACAATGTCCAACGCTGCAAAGTTGTCGTCGTTCTTCGCGAATTTGCGATGTTTACGGTCGGTGGCGGCATGCTGGAAGAGATATCAGGACGTGAAGAGCTAGTTACGCGACAATGTACGCACTGTCTTGAAATCCTTGAACGTGACGCGGCAGCATTCGCAGTAGCCAGGTTTTTGGCCTTCCTGTCTCTTTGGTTGTTTCATAGTATTCATGCTCTTGCTTTTCTTCAATTTCGAAGGCACCGGGGGTGGGCCCATGAGCGTCTTGCCGGCTTTGCGAGATGTGAAGATCTCCTTGTGGGCCATGCCCTTCAAGAGGGCGCTGGTTGCGGCTGGACGAGTATGGCCACTCGTGGACGTCGTGGTTCCAATGGTGGAGGTGATCGCGACGCTGTTGCCGGAAGCTGCGACATTGCCAGAGAAGTAACCGGACGCGTTCGCAGAGCCTTGAGGAACGTCCTCATCGTCTTCGGGTTCGAGTTCGCGTCGAAGATTGTTCATGGACACCGCTCTCCGTAAATCACCAAGCCGCCTACTCTGTTGCTGCTGCTGAACTCGTTTGAACCTGAGCCTCTCTTGCTTGGCCGCGTCGGATTCCTTCTTCTTGTGCCTCTCTTTCTCTTCGCGCTGCGACTTTTCCCATTTACGCTTTTCTTTCGCGTCGAAAGGGATGAAGGGGTTACGAGATTGTGGATGACAATGAAGAGTCGGATATTCCGGCAAAGCATCGTCGCGTGGCCCTGGGTACTCCTTAGCAATGATAGTCGCCACCTTCTGGTCGAGATCCTCAACAAGGACGAAGCAGCTGCCACGTTTGAAATATTTGTAGTCGTGGCGTCGTTGACTGGGATCACGTTCCGTAGAGCCATTTACGCGCTCTCTCTCGAGCAGTTGGGCAAGTTGGTTCCTCGAGGGAGCGGGGGTCGGGTTGGTGGAGCGAGAGGCACTGCTAGTTTGTGTGGAGGGAAGACAACGGTCCAAGACACTCTCGAGTTTGGCACTACTCCAGATCTTGAGTCCAAGGCCTTGTGCCTTCTTGACAAGTTCATTGTTCCTAGGGAGAGTGAGCGATAGCAGCAGTAGAGATGCCTGTGTACGCACCGATTGGGAAGTTTGACCGGGCTCTTTGCAGCAATAGCCCTCCGACCGTACGCTTTGGGGTTGTTCTCTTTGTCGGAGGCGATGGGATAGTCTGTGATGAAATGCGTGATGTGTTTGGAAAAGAAATCATCAATGTTCTTCGCGAAAGAGTCAGCAAAGACGCGAAGCCGAGACGAGAGAACAACTCACCCCTTCGAGATGATGAATCTTAGTTTGCAGAGATTGCGGCTCGACGTCGAGGTTTTCGGCATCGAAGTAGAAAGTAAAACCAGGGAATGCCTTTCCGTATTTCACCCTAAACTCTTCGGCTTGCTCCGCGCGTTCTGTCTGACGGCGCTCTTTGTCCTGGCGCGCGACATCCTTGGAATTAACCTCGAGCGCACGGCGTTTCGCGGAATCCTGAGCGCCGCCATCGTTGTCCGGCGAACGAGGGCGTTTAGAGCTTGGCACCACGCGCTGCGCTCTCGAAATCGGCCGGGGGGTACGGACAGCAGGCGGAGCCCGGGTCGACATGAGTGGAGGAGGCTTGAGCCAGGTTGGCGCGTGGTGTCAACAAAGTGTGATCATGTGATGGCCTAGACCGCATCCATTTCTGGCAACTGGCTCAGGCTGCGTGCATCTTGCGTCCAGCGTCGAGGACAGCGTCAACGAAATGTCGACCTATGGGACGACTCGCCACACAAACTCTCCTAATGCTCACGGCTTCTCTGCCAAGGATCGTATCACTGACTATCACACCACCCTCTTCCGTCGTCTCATCTGGGATGGCACAGTCCCTCTAGAAATTCGCATCAATCCAAAACACCTCCCTGCCAATTCCGACAGGGCACTAGAAGCATACTTCATGCAGGCTCCTCGCGTCAGCTATCTCCCCCTAATAATGCCTGAGATTCGGCGCTTCTTCGCAGACTTGGTCTTCGATGAGGCGTCGGCGAAGGACATCAAGGATGAGGACTGGTGGTTTGAAACCGTAGATGGCACATCTCTGAAGTGGTGCGTTCTCATCCACTACTCAGTATACTCTCGATCTTCTCTGACTGCTATTAGGCATTGGCCAATAGGCTTGATATACGACAATTATACCATATCCCAGTCAATCAAATCACCGAACTCGAAGATGTCATCTATGTTGACTCCTCTTCGACTAGTGCTACATCTAGCATCGCCGCCTACTGAGAAGCTGTTGCTGTCTCCCAGTCCCGAAGCGTGTAAGCAGGCGTTCATGGGGCAATTGAAGGAAGCAGATTTCATCCGATGGGGCAACACGAAGCGTATAACCGGACTTCGCCAGAACGAGCAAGATGGCCTTTGGGAGGGAATCAAAGAGCGTAAGCAGGCACCGACTCCTCGCCTGTAACGGTTATTCAACGAAAGAACAGATAATTTTGATGACTATTGGCGGGTAGCCTCGAAAGTCACACCAGCCTCAGGACCACACCGATCCCAATCTCCTGGACCGCCACCAGCATCCACGTCCATGCATACGAGACCACCCTCTGCAGAACCTTCCGGCATGAGCGATCGAGAAGGAGCCTATAATGTGCGGAGTGTCCCAGTTAGACTTTATCTTCCCGATGGGCCGGTAATGCAGGGTCTAGTACCTCCGATGCTTGAAGATGGTAAGCGTTGTATCCCTTGCACGCTTGTTCAAAGCTAAAATCCGTTACCCTGTCAGGTGCACCGTACACTCTTGATTATTATCTATCGACGCATGTCCCCTTACTCTTTCCTCCACGTCCTGCAGCACCTCCTCCTACCAGGACCAACCCTCATCCTCAGCCGCCTTCTGCTCCCGAACCGGCGTATGCTCTCATCCAGGGTGTGGTGACGCCTTTAGAGTCGGAAATGGCTTGGCTCGGGGCTTGCATGGCGGGTGCGGATGGATGGGTCAACGTCTGTGTAGGAATTAATAACAACTAATGCTTACCTGTATTGCCGTTGACCGTACTAATCCATGTATTTTAGCGGTTTTGATGGATTGGACCGCGTTGATGCTATAAACTATCTCCATTCACAGGTTCCACCGCCGCCCATCCTACGCCATTGACAACGCTGCAAGGAGCTCTTTCTAATTGACTAAACAGGCAGCAGATATCAAGTGATACTTTCCTGAGCCTCGTACGGACAATGCGCAGATAGAGTTCAATAAATGGATGACTATCACACTCCAAGAAATACAAGGATACCCAATCGCAGACGTATGTACAAGGGCCAACTCAGCATGACTCTGAACCATTTGCAATGGCAACACATGAAGTGTGAGAACCTGTCAGACCGGAGGGCATCACGGAAGTGAGCACATAAACGCTTCGACAAAACGGGAACATGGTCATTTGATGGCACCCCAAACGGGACGTACAAGCGATAGATTTTTTTGAGCCATCCTTGTTCTCGATTCTGATGTTGCCAGGCCGGTATATATACCCAGGTCGACATGGGCTTACATACCGTACCCAGACGCGCCCCATACCCTCTCTAGATTTGCTTAATACTATACTCTCGCGCCCGTCATGTTCCAAGTTGCCTCCCATCCCGCTTCCTTCAATCCGGCTGGCGCCACGCGTCACCCGCACTATCCAGCGCAGGCGCCGGCTACAAACCTTCAACTTCCCCGCCAGCTTGACCGACCAGCCTTCGCTGACATTCCGCGCGAAGTGATCGTCGCTGTCGCTCCAGAGCTTGCCAGTGTTCCAGCCGAGTACATCAGACGCGGTCTCAAAGCCAAATCCCCTGAGTACGTGTCTTCACTCTGCAGCGGCATTCCTTACTTACAGTCAACCAGAATGCGCGCCGGCATCCAAGCTTTGGCTCCGTCCCATCTCCCAAAATACCTGCCCAAGCATCGCCTCCCAGAGTCCTTGACGATCCCGGTCATGCTTTCTGTGGGCTGCTCCCCTTCCGACTTGCCCACCCACATCCTTGCGGTGTCTTCCTCAAAATCCGGCTCTGACCAAGCCATGATATTCGCTGTCCACGGGGTCGTCGTCGCGTCGCACTGCGCTCAGATGCGTCTACCGCCATCATTCCCGCCCAGCCACTCTGCAGTCCGTCTGCCCGTGCTTCACATCAACCCTCCCTCTGCCCACGCCTTCTCCATCATTTATGACTACATGTACAACAACCGTCTCGATAATGTGCTCAGAGCATTAATTCCCCTTCCCCCGGCCTTCCTCCAGAAGCTCAGCCACAACACCATTGTCCAGACTTCGCAGTCTCGCTCGACTGTCTATCAATTAGCGTCTCATGTCTATGCCCATGAGCATGGTGACCTTCAGAACATCATGAAGCATGTCTCCCACGTCAAGGATCTCTGGCAGGACATGATTGCGCTGGGCATCCACCTTCCCGACTTGTGGGATACGCTCGACCTTACTTGGAAGATTCTCCTGGGATCCCTGAACCTGGCGACAGGGAAATAATTTTCAATTCGTGTTTTCGATTTCTGGCATTCTTCCAACACTGTATCCATTACTCGCTTTCCACTTCTACACACTATACCCGACTGGCTTCGTATTTACTTACATATCATGGACTGTGAACCCTGTAGCTCTACCAAATTCCTTATGTATGTCTCAATCCAGATTGTATTGTCCTACCATCGCGTGTTTTTGGGACTGAGTTGAGACTGAGTTGTTATGAGCTTGGATGATTTCAGAGATAAGATAAGATAGTGGCATCATGATTTTGAAGTTCCGATAAATAAAAAACTGTTCCTTGCTCAGCTTGCCTCCATCAACCATGTCTAAAGACATTGGAAGCTATGCATCATTCTCGCACCTCCTCGACGCTCGAATCCTACGGTCGCTTGCCGACATGGGCTTTTCGAAGCCAACCTTAATACAAGCCAAAGCCATTCCACTCGCCCTGGAAAACCGAGATATTCTTGCACGCGCAAGGACAGGAAGCGGCAAGACGATTGCGTATCTTGTGCCCCTCCTCCAGAAAATTCTGAACGCCTCCCACGAGACACCGACGACCCTCGCCCTCATACTCGTCCCTACGCGCGAACTCGCAGCCCAAGTGCATGGCACTCTTCGCGCACTTACCGCATACTGCCCCGACATCACTATTGCCAATTTATCCTCCTCCCCCATTCAATCCACCACACCTACCGTTCTGATCTCTACCCCTGCTCGTCTTTTGCAAACCTTACCATCCCTGCCGCACTTGGAATCGCTTGTCATAGACGAAGCAGATCTCATATTATCCTATGGCCACGCCGCAGACATACGACACATCTTCAGCGGCGCATACCTTCCACGCGTCTTCCAAACCTTCCTCATGAGCGCCACCATGACTGAAGACGTCGAGATGCTGAAAGGACTGACCCTCCGAAATCCGGTCACGCTTCGCCTGGAAGAAGACGAGGAGGAGGCATCCAACCTCACCCAGTACGCTGTTCGCTGCTCGGAAACGGATAAATTCCTCCTCACATATGTCATTCTGAAGCTCAAGCTTATACGGGGCAAGTGCATAATGTTTGTGAACGATGTCGACAGGTGTTACCGCCTCAAACTCTTCCTGGAGCAGTTTTCAATAAAAAGCTGTGTCCTCAACTCGGAGCTGCCCCTCAATTCACGATATCATGCCGTTCAGGAGTTCAACAAGGGTGTCTACGACTATATCATTGCTACGGATGAGAGTGGTGTTGCAGAGAACGGCGACGGAGAAGATAGCGATGAGGAAGGTGAAGAAACCGAGGCCTGTGAGTCCTTACATTCACGAGCTCGGATATATACTGAAGTCTCCGTAGTCATGTCGACACAACGGGAGGAGGAACCAGAACCTGATGCGGCCATTGTACCACCCAAAAAACGGAAACGTTCTCCTTCGCCACCACCCGGCAAACGTAAAAAGACCAAGAAGGCGCCCAAAAAGGATGCGGAATACGGAGTTACTCGTGGTGTCGATTTCATCGACGTTGCCTGTGTACTCAACTTCGACTTACCGAACTCTTCCCGTTCGTACACCCATCGTGTCGGCCGTACAGCCCGTGCTGGACGTACGGGTATGGCCCTCTCCTTTGTCGTTCCTCCAGAGGAATGGGGAAAAGACAAAGCCGTTGGAGGATTGCCTTCCGCCAAGTACGACGAGAAAGTCTTCGCGAAGATTGAGGCCCATCAGGGCCCCGGTCGCCTGAAGGAATACAAATTCGACATGAAGCAGGTCGAAGGATTCCGGTATCGCATGGAGGACGCTCTACGCAGCGTTACGCGGGCGGCGGTCAGGGAGGCACGAGTGCGCGAACTAAAAGCAGAACTTCTGGGAAGCGAGAAGTTGAAGGCGCATTTCGAGGACCACCCGGAGGATCGCGAAGCGCTGAGCTTAAAGCACGATCGGATAGTGGGTCGGGCGAAGGGTTCAGAGATGAAGCACGTTCCCGCATACTTGATGCCCAAGATCGTCCCGGTCGACGGCCAGTCGGTACCTGAGGAGCCTAAGGTGGGCTTCGTGCCATTTAGGAATCCAAAATCCGAGCGCGGGAGGGGTAGAGGTAGAGGTGGTACGAGAGGGGGACGAGGTGGGAGAGGTGGCAAGAAGAAAAGTGATCCATTAAGGAAGTTCAAGTAAAGCTCCTTCGATATTTCTCAGCGTCACCCATCTGTACTCACCTCCGAAATCATTATTGGGCTGGATGATTTTTCTAGGCCTTCTTCACGCACACTATCCGACGAATGAGTCTTTACTCACAATGAAGGGGCCGGTGGTGAGGCCGGTGAGGTATAGCTCGAATGAGAAATCGATCCAGCTGTCGATATCTTCATGTCGGCGGTACAGACATTGGTTTCTACTACGTACATAGCATTGCTCTCCTAATTCACGCTTTTGAGGAGTGCCAGAATAATCGAGGCTTTGCAGCGTCGGAACATAGACGCGTCTCTGACGCGTTGAAGTTTCGCATGCACACTCATTGCTGATTGTGAAAGTATCATGTGCCTTCCATTAACTGCCGCTCACGGTCAATTGTCGACAAAGACACGAAACTGTGGTCTATGCATTGTGTTGGGTTCCATTGTCACAAATCCGAGGCTTCCCAAAAAGGGAATCCGGAGACTCATCTTGACCTCTTACCATCATGGAAGAAGTTGTCGACGACGATAAGAAACCGTTTGACGCCGACGGTCACGAAGATGACGACCATCTACCGGACCCCGAGGAAACCATTCTCTTGAGTCAGGGCGGTGGACGAGTTTGGCTTGTCAAGGTGCGCGACAAGTACTGCTGTATCCGCCACATTGCTTATGCGACGAATGCAGATACCAAAATTTCTCATGGAGCGATGGCAGTCCGTCAATGCGGAAGACATACACCTTGCCACCATCCGCATATATCAAGATCCTACTGCTCCAGGCATCAAACCGCCACGCATTGTCCTCTTCCTTCCACCCGCCCCCAATACTGCACCCAATGATAAACGCCCCACTTTTGAACATAGCAAGACAGTTCCTACCACAGCCACTGAGCCCGACTGCTACGAGCTTGACATGGTCAACGACGCAGTTGAGAATCAAATAGTTGTCGCCGAACGCCCCAAAGATGCCTCGTTCAGTCTGTCCGACGCGCCTTCTGGACCTACGCCGATAAATCCCAGAGCTCGCACGACCATCTTGACCGGGAAGGTCAAGCACGAATGTTCTCTGCGGCCCGGCTTCAACGACAACTATCGTCGACAGATGCGGGAGCGTCATCTGAAATATAATACACCACAACGCCAGATTCGCATGATACAGGATGCTGGGATATCCAACAGTGGGATCAACAGACTTTCAAGCGGAGCTGGTCCCAGTACCTCGACATTCACGGATCTTGTCGTAAGCATGAACTTCTTGTTACTGAGGCTTGTCTCACCTGTTGTATAGAAACCGAAATCGAGAGGGCGTGGCAAAGGAGCGGAACGCATGGCGCGCATGCCTCGCAACCAATTGCTGGATCTTATTTTCCAGCTTTTCCGCGACCCAACGCGGTGGGCCATCAAGGATTTGAGGGTGAAGACACAACAGCCGACTGCCTTCCTGAAAGAGACGTTGTCAGAGGTTGCTTATTTGCACAAGAGCGGAGAGCATACTGGCTTGTATGAGCTGAAAGATATCTACAAGGACGAAGGGGTATGTACGCGTTCCGAGCTTCATTTGAACATACTAAGTGTCTGCAATAGATCAAAGCGGAGAACATACCAGCTCCGCCTATCTCATTGAACGGCCTCGCGAAGATGGAAGAGGACGAGGACGACTTTGACGATGAGGATGACGACGAGGACATGGAAGAAGTGTCCTAGGTCCATTGACTATCATTGCATTCATTGTATTATCAGCATCTAATTTATCGAGACTCTCAAAGCCTACATGCCTTATCCTTCTCTTCTTGTGCTTGAGTAGAACGAACGACAAATTCCGGGGCATGTTGCACGAGACAACGATATATGTTCCCGCCCGAGCAATTGTTTATGCACAACGGTTGCTTTAACGTACAAAGTACACATGAAATGCCTAAATATCCAAAGTATATGGGTGAAATGGTCGGGGTTCGTCGTTAAATCACGAAAAAGATTGTTCCGGTAGATCTGAAAAAGTTGTCGATGAGGAAGGAGAGTGGAGAGCATAAGAAAGACATACAATGAGAAAAATTCATCTGGTGCCCAGAGCTCGCGCACGTTGCAAAGGTGGCAGACCGCGTGCATTTGAAACGACCTTTTTCGAGGGTGCTTTGGTGTTGGTATATCTGACTGTGGCCGGAGGTTCATCTTCGTCCGAAGATATGACAATCACCTCATCCGTCGGTGTTGCTTTCCTTCTAAAGGTATTTGAAGGTCCACTTCTACCAGCCGAAGGACTCGAAGCCCTGCACGCTTCACGCCTTTTGGGACTGTCGATTCTGGAGCGGCGAGGTGATTTGTGAACCTTGTCGTTGTCCTCTTCTGACGACGAAGGGTGTCTAGCCTTGCGGGCCGATTTCGTGGGTGATGGAGTTGTGGGAGGGAGGATTTCGACATCGGAGTCCGAGTTGGGATCACTTTCATTGTCTCTGTCAACAGGCGTAAACTGGAACGGGAATGGCATAGCAGGGCGGCGGGGAGTAGTTGGAGGACTTGATACTGCCTTTCTTGGTTTAGAGAGGAAGTTCAGAGCGGATAGTACCTTGGAAGGAGATATTGGAGGAGGTGGAGGTGTAACCGGACGAGTCGGTCCGGCAAGCGTTGAAGAGCTGGACGTTGATGGTACAGCGGAAAGAGGAGAAGAGGGATTCTTGCGAGGTGATGGAGCTGTCGCCTTTTGCTTTCGTGAAACGGCTGGGACGTTCTTCTTTGCCTGATAGAAAGTGCGGATATCACCGATGGCATCTGGCGCAGCGGCCACAGCCATTGAAGGTTTCTCTAAGACGAGTGTCTTCTTCCGTGGCGCCTTCGTCTGTTTCGCAACCTCGATTGGTGCTTCATCGACCTCGTCGTCACCACTGAGCTCTTCGACGACCTTCTTTTTCCTGGCGCGCTTCGGGCGATTCTTCTTCTCCTCTTTCTTCCGCAGGACCTCGTCGTATGCCTCCGTTATCTCGGGGCATGCCCTTCTGACAAGAAGCTGCAGGTAGCCAAACGCGAAAGCACAGTATCAGGATTCGCACACTTCGCCTCTTCCGTGTCTGAGTCATCGTTCTGGACCATTTCGTGATCATCTGCGTCGGATACCCTGGATGCAGGATTCACCAGTTTTACCAAACGGATGGGCGATCTGACACGATATCCAGCATACCATCCGGAGTGTTGTGCGTTGCGACTGCCGTGGATTTGACGCATGAAGGTGTTTCTGGTTGTTGGCCCATTTACGATGTTCCGAATTGGACCGGGACGCCGCTCACCCTTCCCGTCGATGAGATAGCGACGAGAATGCGAAAAGCAATGCGGCCATAGGAACGGTCCTACTTCGCCCTTCACAATGACTCCCGAAATCCCCATTCAAAATAGAATTCGCATGTCTCAGCGAGCTCGGGAAGGAAGGTTCCTTGCGTGCCCATCGCGTGTCACGAGAGATTAGTAGTAGGGCGGCCCTGCGAGAGTGTAGTATTGGATTGCGTGTAGCAAAAGACAACATCCATATCTGGGAACGAACGAGGGACTTGTTTGGACAAGGCGACCATCTTTCGCCCTATCATGCCCACTGGAGTTGGTTGGCCAGCCTCTTTACCAGATCCGCACGCCACTCGTCCAAGAAAGCCATCAAGTTGGGGAGAGGATATGGCGAGTGTGTCGCCTGCCTTGTAGAGTGGGTCGGAGAGAACATGACTGGCCAAAGCGATCGCAGTTTTGATGCCACATTGCTGAAGTCCACGTGGATGTAGTCTCCTCCTCCCGCAACATGCAGCAAGAATGAGATCAGCTCGGCTGAAAAGGTATATCGCGGTAGACCTGCACAAACGCCTTTACTTCGCGTCGGCCTTGGCGCCGGGAATGAGTACTGGATGGGTTGCGAACAATTAGTGTGTTGCCCCGAAACAAGAGGTTGTCGCCCGTCGTCTGTCAAGACGCCGTCAATGATGCCGACGCTATGAGATACGCCAGCTCCGCTTCAGGCCTCTACTGGGGCTGTATGATGCTGAAAAGCCGTACGCATGCGATGATTTTCTTCAATCCCTATTAGTAAGTTTGTTGGCGAGCGATTTGATCTTCGTGCCTCGCTTGAAGGTGGACGCTTCGGGCCATCGAAGATGAAGAGGGGGGGTGATTGGGGCCGCGCCGTAACAAAGATGCACAACGAAGAAAAGAGTCCGGAGCTGAGGATTTTCGCCTCCTTCCGTACTCAGCGTGGAAGAACCAGATCGACGGGTCAATCCAAGTCTGTAGCCTTTCGGACTCTGAGGTCAATGGCCCGTCCATGGCTAACGCTGTCAGCGCGCGCGTCTTCGCAGCCTCTCGAGGGACTGACCAGAGCGGGCGGAACGCCCATGGTTGCAGTCCCGTTTAAGTTAAACACGAAGATGTGCTATCAGTGCCTGAGTGACTGCTGTGACTTTTACTGCAACTGGAAATATCAAGCCTGCTACACCTTACATATACTCCGCAAGCTCACCCGCCAAGACTTGACAATGATTGTCAACAGGCGACTAGTGATGTGCTTTTGACAGACCGTCATCTTCCCTGAAGCTTGAATTTTGAAGATTGAACGTGCGACGTGCGAAACAAGGATGCGTAGATGCCAGTGGTACTCTAGAAAATACAATGCTTGTACAGCCGATGTGAATGCCCGTTCAACTAACACAGAAAATGAATGTTGAATCTTCTCCGACCAAATCAGCCCTATAATAAGACAAAAAAAGGTCAATGACTGGGCAGGCTTCTTGAACGTCGACACTCCACACAGGGAGAGGCCACTTGCTCGCAACTCTTCGACCTTTCGGTCTTCAATGCCTGAACCTGGGCGAAACTTGTTTGCTCCTGCTGCGTGGTGGCAACACGAACCAAAGTCCTCAACATCTTCGTAGCCAGCCTCCTTCTGGAGGGTCAAGCTGATCTGGACAGCGCGACGATGGGAGGAAAGGAATCCAGCGACGAACCTTGATGTCCTCCTCAGTCATGTAGGCGAAGTCAAGGCAGACGTGCCGAGACGGATACCACCGGAAACCTGGGCAGACGCTATCACCAGAAAACAGGGTTTTTCTGAGCGATATTAGTTACAAGGTGGAGCAGACGATAGGAAAATACGACTGTTGATCGGGATACCCATGCAGATCGCCAGAACCTTTCAACTTTGCTACCAGTGAAGACCGATGGGGCGAATATCCCAAAGGACAAGGTGGTTGTCAGTGCCGCCAGTCTGAAGCTTGTAGCCATGCTCGACAGGGAGGCAGCCAAGTCCGTTGGCATTGGCAACAACCTGCTGCGCATACTGCCTGAACTTCAGGCTTAGCGACTGGAGCAGAGCAGTGGCGACACCAGCGATGTCTGTGAGGTCCGTGAACAAACCGGCAGTGATACAGAAGAAGAGGTCGTACGTTGTTATGCGGTTCCACCTTGGCAAGCAGGTGAAGACAGCCAAGTTCACTCGCGACTCAAGGTCCTTGGCGTGCTCGAGATCTTCTGAAGAGATCAAAACAAGCAGAGGGCCACGAAGGGTCTTGTGGTGTGGTGGTGTCACACGTCACAGTAGTCAAAGGGACTTTGAGAACAGGGCCAGCAATGAGACCACTAGTGGAGCCAGTCGCACAAAAGAGCCAGGCCGCCTTCACGCTCAGCGGTCTTCTTGAGCTCAGCGTAGTCCCAGTCACGGGGGTAGGCTGAGCACACAGACGATCATTTTTTGGCTTTAAGATTGGCCTGCGAACGCGATACCGGCATAATCGATTTAGATGAGTTGAGGTCCGGGAAATTCCGTAGGGGGAAAGACTGGAAATAGATGACGAAGCAGTCATTTCTTCTACGGGTCTGAGAACAGGTTAAAAACGGTTACAGGATCTGCACAAATCAAACTATACGTACATAGTAGCCATGCGTAAGATGGCCACCATCAGGGAGACAAGACCCATGAGGCGGTCTGGGGTTGGAGAAGGGCGGTGAAGCTGGACGGAAGCTTTGGGGTGTTAGTGAATTGCAACGGGCACTGAGCGGAGAACGAACTTCGCGGTCTACAGGGAAAGATCATGAGATGCGGTCGAGATGGATATGCGAAACGAATAACTACACTTGCCAGAAGTAGGTGCACATTGACACCCCCATTGGGGGATCGAGCGTTGAGGCATGTGAGCGCACGTTTGCGGCAGAGATTCTCCAACTCATGATGTGCTCGTTCACGTAGTAGCGAGCGCCCGGTAACCTCAGAGTATTTGTTCGTTAAGATGGAGCCATTGCTCCATAAATAAATAATAACATAATAAACAGCTGACTGGTCAAGTTCTGCACAGAAGGCAATTGTAAGCGGAAAGAAGAATGAGAAGATCGGTTAGATGGAGACTCACTCCAGAGCGATGAGTCGTTCCAGGCCAGAGGAGCTGCCTCCATGTCTCCTTGTCGACGTGTTTTGAACTTCGGGTCCGATTTCGGCAAGGGGTGCATGAAGCATCTTGTTCGAAAGTGGAGAGTCAGCTTGGAGTCGTTGCGAAAAGTGAGCAATAGCGCACAAAGGTCGGGGGTGGATGAGGTGGCCATTGTACGAAAGAGAGGGGCGACGAAGAGGGGGGAGAAAGAGGAGCGAAGTAATGTCGAGTCAAATTCCTGAGTCATGGTAAAAAAAAATGTTTTCGGCCGCCTAATATGTCGACGAGTGCCGGATCGGTAAGGTAAGTTAGAGGGGAGAGCCGGGAGATGCGACGCAGGTCTCGAAGAAGATCGACTGGAGTTCAAACTCTGCAGTAGCAGGTTAGGCCAGAGAAGAAACGAGTGCCGCAAGGCTTGTAGATAGCCGACGTCGATGTGACTATTCCAGAGAAAGTCTGGTAAGGGTGCTTCGGACTGATAATACGGGGCGGAGCTCCGTACATTACCATAAAGGATTGCATCAAGGGCTCGCGCCGTTCAGATAGTGAGGCGCTTGTTCTGGCAGTCTGCACATACTAAGCTTGTCTTCAATCATCCCTTGGTTATCCCATGTCGTATGCACTGATAGATTCCACGACCTCGATGCAATACATTAGAACAAGTATACAATCTTGCCAACGGCAGAGTTTTCGCCGCGGGGCGACATCCGCCAATTCGCCATCCGCCCGTACTTCATAGCTATCTAGGATAGACAGTCCATCTTCGGCGTAGCATGTTCCACTTCATGTCTTTTGCCAATACTCCTGCCACACCTTCACCGGATTCAAATCTCTGCGACAGGCCATACGACGCGACTGCTACAGAAGTAATTGAGAGGACGACACAAACGCACGAATCAAACGCGGCCGAGCCAGCCTTCGCGCCCCACATCGGTTTTTGGAGAAGAAGGGCTGAACCGAGGGACGACGCGTTAGCGTCTCCATTGCGACAGCAATGACGCCCGACTTCAAGATCATCTCAGTGTTTCGACCCTGAACCGTGCAGGACTCCATAGGAGAGATTCATGAATGGTGCCGGACAGCAATGGCCGAACGAGGTGGGCTTATGCCGTGCGTGATGGCACTGCGGGAGGAGTGAGCCCACCAATACTCGACAAAAACTTGAGACCACGGGTTGATTGTATATACTGGCGATATATCTCTTAAACACGAGCATTGTCAGAGAGGTCATGTCACAAGGACGTCCAAAGGACCGGGAATGCCTTCATCTTACTCGCCGTACGCAGGTTCGACTGACAACTCGCCCACCCGGCCCCCCATAGCCTGAGAGTCGGAGCAATATCGAAATGGCACCAGAATCATGGCAGTACATCTTCGGCTTTGCGCGGTTTCAGCCCTAATGCGAGATGGCGAAAAGCAAGGTCCTCCGGAATAGATTTGTCGAGGTTGATTGGGCAAACATGAGCATCGGAGTAAGTGTCAGTCCAGGGTAACGATCAGCAGTTTCCGGGTAACCGCACAGTCAAGCATGAGCATCGAGTGTATTGTTCGTGTATGGCCGTGTTGGGTTAGTGGACGAGGGAAGGACATTTCTTTGGCCACAGACAACAATGATATCGGGTGCTGCCCGCCACCTGGGAGTCAAGTCAGAGCACAAACAAGCGGCAGGATTGATGAACGTACAGCTTCCCTCGCCTATGGTAAGTATGAAGCGTTCGTTCCCGAACGCGGGCGATGGTGCCTATGATAATATTGAGGGAGTGATACATCGGAGATTACAGCCTGGCCGACTGACTTTTCGACGAAACCACTTTCATCAGAGTGTCGGTGTGAATGTTTTAACCTGGTCATTAAGGTCGGACACGAGCCTGGATACAGGAAAGGAGTTACTTACCTGGAATCATACTTGTCTCCGACGTCCAAACGCCGTTCGTGATAGTCGCCGGAGTAGAGCCCAGTCTTCGTGCAACTTTCAAAGCCCGCTTGCCCCAGCAAGCACAATCTCTCCAGATGCCGTGGGGCCAGCATCGTTGCCCCTTCCAGTGAATTGCAAAAGTCTGGAAGCCCACATCCGTTGCAGCCAGGCATATGGCGAATGTTAGAAAGACTAGATGTGCATGTTGTCGCATTCGTACCAGCGCGGGACCGGTTGCCGCCAACCGACATCGTAGCGTCCGGATGCCAAGGCTTCTTCGACGTAGCTGTGGGCAGAGTAGTGAACGTGACGCATCGACAGACGCCGGCGCGTCACTATCATCGTTTATCACCAGTGATGACCTCTGGTAGACGGACAGATGATAGGGAAGGGTGGAACATCGGCCATGACATGGGTTTCCAGCCTTCCAATCCCGCGATTGCGTCCCGTCTTTGACGCCAATGTCGGCCTTGTATATCCCAGACCAGCGACGATGAGCGCGTTGGTGATGATGAGATCGACGCCATTCCTCACTGGACGAGCGAATTGGTCGCTGACCCATACCTCGCGGATACTCTTGCGCGCCAAACTTGACCTCATCGCATACACGGTCCTCGTCGTGCATCAACTTCGCCCCATAGAGTGGTATCTCCCAGCGTACACCGAATTCTCCTGTGGTAGGGCCCATACACTGGAATGTAGGCTTCGCGGCTAGTCCTCAGCATCCTGCTGAACCTCAGAGCACTGGTTATGGTACAGTGCGAAGCCTTTCTGACGGAGACCGTCCAAGATGGATTCCACCCTGAGGGGTCGAGAGACCAGACGCCAGGCGATTCCCTCCCGAAAAATTTGACCACGGCGATGGTGGCAAAGGCGTAACAGTCATTGACATCACCTGGCTCGAACCGAAACTGCTGTTCCCGCAGCGATGTCAAGCCTCATACCCGTACGCCTTGCCTCGTCGAACGATGAGCGCAGGGTTGGTTTCGATGAAGTGGTAGTGGACCCAAATCTATGGCCACAGTCAAAATGGTCGTCTATCTCGGGACATATGACTTGTATGGGCGGTCGCCATTATTGGTGACGCGCAAGAATACAGTCTCCGTCCGCGATTGAGTACGACACGCTTTTCTTTTGCGATGACGGCTCCGGCATCTTCTAGAGGGCGTATCTATCCACTGGATAGACTGGGAACACGGATTGGTCAGGGATCGGAGAATGAACCATAGAGTTGCGTTGTCACGATTTCCATCTTCAGTGCAAAACGGGATCGTGAACAGTGACGAGGAAAGACGATACGCGACGTAAGATTCGGAATTCATGAATAAAGCATCGAGATGGACTGTGACCCGTCTGACGAAAGTTTCCCCTCAACTTGGAATCCGTGTAGCGGCGGAAAGGAAGTTGGGAAAGAACCGTGTCTCCTTCCCCAAAGCATGTCTTTCCGTGCGCATCAACTCTGCAACCGAGTGTTTCGCCATCGCGAATGTGCTCCTGGAGCGGGGACGCTATCAGTGCCCGTTCGCTTCAGCCTGATGGAGCTGCAAATCCTCGAGCTAATCGTTTCTGCGCTGGAAGCCCTCCTGGAACTAACGAGAAGTTACAGGCGGCGATAGATATGACCTATGCAACATGATGTAGTATAAGCTTTGCCTCTTTCGCGAGGTAACAGAGCATTCTCAACACGATGAGGGTAAGAGAGAGAGACAAGCGTTGAGGGTCGATTGATCCGCAGGTACATTTCAATTAGGGCTGTGTTCTAGTTTATCTACTCAATACAGGCATCAACCTTGCAAACTCTCTTACTGCCCTCTCTACTCGAATCGAGGGGTGATGGGAGATTTCAATTGGGGGTTTGAAAAATCATGTTCATATTGACTGAGGCATAAATAGTGATTACGACAAACACCGCCAGAGCCCCGATCAATGATATAGACGAACGTCGGAGAGCACAAGTTACGCCGTTGTTCTGGATAACCTATACAGAAATACCATTATAATCGTAAGAATGATTGGACATATTGTGGTGAGAGGCTTGATGCAGCAACCTCGGCCGTCTTCTCGGAAACACGCTTGGCGATGAGAGCGCTGGTACGGAAGTGAGAAAACGAGCAAGGGACATTGTGCAATTGGTACGTACTCTATTCCGGCCTTCTGTCCTCTGGCCCTCGGAGCTTTCTGCGCTTGAGAGAGCGGAGTGACGGCGGCGCTGAAGAGGCGGAAGGGGACGTGGACCAATCGTTGGAATTTTTGGGTCTGAACAAAAAACTTGAGAGCGAGCGAGAAGAGAGGATATAATCGACGTACGCTTTGGTGTATGCTTAGCGCCCTCCTTCTTGGGCGTAAACCTCCCGAACGAATGACATACTTCCTCACATTCGTCCTCCTTCGACAATCCGAACATCTTGAGGATCTTGGTGGCCCTATTGGGACCGAGCCTCTTGGGTGAGGACGGTTCGTCTCGGTGAGGCCGGGAATCTCCTGCTAGCCCTGATTGACGATAAACCAGGACAAGACGGCAATATCGGGGCCGATCTATGCTCCACGGACGGGACTTGCGCTTGCGCTCTCCCAGTGCGGCGGGGACGGTAGCAAAGTGGCCACGGCAAGGAGAAGTTTGGACACGGTATGGTAGAAGACACCCTGACTTCATCGGGAAAAACCTGCTTGTCGTTTTCCACCAGTGAATGCGGAAGACATATCCCTTGAACTCGTCACGATGAGAGTCTCCGGCACCTCCTGGGAGATTTTTCTTGTCGAGAGATTAGAAAATGCGGTAGCGGCGCTCCTCATCGATGTCGAATAATTTTTGGGCGCCCCGTGGCGGGGTCTGGGCTGATCAGCATGGAGCCTGGGCGGACGATCGGAGCGGTTTACGCACAGGCGACGTTGAACTCATGCTGGTCCCCTGCCCGTGCGGATAGTCTCTTGAGGACGCGACGAAAACCGAAAAAAAGCACGGCCCAAATTCCGCTGCGAGTGATTGTGACACAAACGGACACTACTGTACAGTTCTGCCCTATTTAGCCGATGTCCCACGCCATATCGATGAGCTCGGATCTTTGCGCCAGAGGACTTACGTCGAGCTACAACCGCGCCAACTTCAGGTTTTTTCCCCCTCAAGACACCAAAAAAACTCAGCAGCCATGGGGTCGCATGCACGCTCCGGAAAGGGTTAGTATATTTACGGGCGCTACGCATCGCATCGTCTACCAGATGTTCACACAACTGCTCTCGCCCAGGCCTCCTCTGCCCTCCCTTAACCGCCGCGCTCCCCTGCGTGGTTGAAGGACTACCCCCGAGGTGTCGTCGACACATCATGAAGCTCGCCAGGGAAGGGTCACTCCCTCCCAATCACGGTGTCGTCTGAGGGACAGCCACGGTATCCCCCAGGTCCGCTGTGACGGGAAACAAGATCTCCGTATCCTCAAGGGCCACGGTGCGGTTCTGTAATCGCCTCCCAGTTTTTAAACTCTATTCTGCAGTGGCCGATTTGCTCTCTCCTCCACCTATCTTAGTGGGTCGGATTCGGATTTATGTCGCTCTTCATTTGCCTTTTGTTTGGGGACAGGACTTGGCCCATCCATCCCTGAGGACCTTTGGCCACCTCATCAAAAATGGCGGTTGCCGTCGCAAGCATCTCGAGAACGAACCGAAAGGACCAAGGACTCCAAGTCCGTTCATCTCATCGAGAGCAGGAATCCACAGGTACTTTGCTTTTTCCGTGCATCTATATCATCTAACGTTGTACCAAGGCTCGCTCGTTACTACAAGGACGAAGCAGCAGATCCCTCCCACCTTCAATTACGACTCCGCGACTGCCTCGACGCTGATTTGCTTGAAGGGTTGTCTCTGGTACGAGTATGGTTGTACCAGGCTTTATATGTTGATATGCAATTATTACCATGCTTCCAACAAATCACTATCGAGCGCATGAGTGGTATCGCTATGTGAGGTTTTTATTACACGAATCTAGTGCAGATGCAGCGCGAGCGACTATGGAGACATATAAATACATGCAATGTGTGAGCAACGTTCTCTACGCCTTGTTCTGAGGGCATGAGAAGATGGACATTTGTTACGCGACCGAAGGACTACGGTACCAAAGCGTTCCGCACGTTTCTTTCCGTCGAGCAGCATCCTCTTCATCCTACTGCTTCCTCCACAGCTGCTTGCGTTTCGTGGGCGGTGAGCCGGAGCCTTGGTCTTGATGCCAACGCTCAGCGCGTTGCTTCGCCTTTTCTGGGTCCTACGCGACGATGAGAGATGTACCAGGCGATTATTGCAGACACTCACGTCAACGAGTGGGTTTGGCGCGGGTTGTTTCCGCTTGGGTTGCCGGTTCGGTTCGGCGCTTCGGGTTCTCACCGAAGGGGATTGCCCAAAGCGTTCAGCACGTTTCCGGCGCTTCTCTAACTTCTGGGTCCTCGGGAGCCGCGAGGGTTCAGCTTCAGCAGTGGGTGGCGCTGCGGAGGTCGTGGTGGTCGCCGGCGCTTCCGCTGGTGCTTCCGGTGACGTTGTGGGCAGCGCAGGTGCGGGTTTGGCCCGCGGAAGGCAGGCTTTGCAGCAGCCTTGGCTGTGGCGGGGCTTGCTTTGGCTGCGGGAGCTTTGGTGGCTCTTTCACTGGCTCAGCCTTGGAGGGGTGTCGACGTGTTCAGAACCATGGAGGAGGGCTGTATGCTCGAGAGCGGGCTCTAGAAGCGAGGATAGTGGAGATGAGAAATCTTGCCTGTTGGACTGGGAGGGAGAGGGACCCCGGCGGGTCGCGAGAACGGCCTCTGAGCTCGGGGACCTTTAGCGCCTTTAGTTTTGCGTCCATGGTTGACTGTAAGGAGTTACCACGGTGATGGATAACAGTGTGTGTGACGCCATCAGATGCGAACCGAAAGAGCTGCGAGAAGAAGCAGGAAGGAAAGCTGGGGGACGCTCGCACCGGAGACCTCGCAGCTTGAGCCAGCTCAGTCAATACTATGTATCTCTCTACACCACCCAATGGTGAAAATTTCTCCTCTTGATTTCCTGTGTACAGACTCGCCTCGATCATGCCGACAAGCCTCGATGCCGTTCGTCCAAAAATGGGCAGCCATCAATTTCGGCCAAAGCCAAACACGAATGGATTGGATGGTGACAACGGCCAATCATGTCCCATGGGCGAGGATGTCGTCGAATCAGCTCTTTCCCGGCGCAAGAACTAACCATTCATAACTGGGGCGCATGGACCCGTCCCTCCCTCAACAGCCAGCCAACGACAAGCAGCCATCCTATCGTTTTCCAAACCTTTCCTGATGCCGGCTAAGCCGTGACGACGAGCCACTATATGTCAATGCAGCAGTACTATTCGCATCCTTAAGCGGCGGGTAGCGCGCGCCAGACTCGAAGAGGTTCCATCGCCTCTCGCCGTTCAACGCAAGGTCTTTATCCTTGTCTGCTCGCTCGTCTAACCTCACCTTCGTCTTCTTCAGCCGTTATTCTCCTGAATCTCGCCATAAACACGCCATGCGCCGTCCCCGCGGACCGGGTCGGTCGTTTCCGCACAGCAGAAGAAATAGCCGCGCAGAAAAGCATCCTCTGGGGACGGCGATGCGCCTCTTCTGTCATCAGGACAACGACGAGGGACGCTGAGGGCGACGACACGCTGACTCCCCTGTGAATATGGTTCTCCGGTCGACACCAGCCGCAGGTACCATCCAGTCATCCCAGTCACAACCTCAGCACCACCCAGCACCAGACAAGCCGCAGCGCCAACACCAGCCGCCCCAATACCAGGCCTCAGCAGCATCCCCATTCAACACATATGCAGGCAGAACGTGCACCGCGACACGAACAAATCATTGTCGTCGGATATGAACGTGATAAACATCGTACACCCACAACACAATCATTCCCTGCACCATCCCATCAGCATTCGTCGCTCAGCTATTGCCATCTCCAGCAGCAGTCAAAGTTACCACTGCTACCTCGCCCCATCACCTCTTTTCGCACGGGCCCAGGGCTCGGCCATCACATTAACGTCGCCCGTATCCCATCAGATGCACACGTCCCCACCCCATGCCCATGCGCGTCCTTCGCCACTCTCAGTTGTAATCTCGCACAAGGGCTCTATCCAGAGCAATACAATGCTCCTCCGTCCTAGACAAGTTCGAGTCCAGCCTGTATCATTATTCCATATGCTACCCCTATACCCCTGCTATTTACCGGATCTACGTTAGCTATGTACAGTATAAGAATTCGACTCCAGCTTTGTGACCCTGTCACCTCTGCGGTGAATGCCTCATCTGGTTCCTTCGGCAAGTGTAGGCGCGGTCTCAGTTCTCAGTCTCCGTGGAAATGTCGTTGATGGGGCCAACGAAAGTGCCGCAATTGTTGCGTTACGGGGTGGTCTGGTTTTAGATGTGGCGCATGCTTGGAGTTTACTTACTTACCATCTGTAGAGTGTGCACGGAAGCCACTGTGCAGACTCATCTCAAATAAACTCTGACACTCTGTGTTCCCAATGTGTCTGATGCTGTTGACTGGTCAATGTTATGTTTACTCTACTAATTGCATAGCCAAGGTGTTAGCTCTAATCTCCAATTTTAGGTTGAAGACAACAACATCAGAGTTGAAAAACAAGACTTCTGCACGCAGTAAGTAGAGTATCCATGAGATTCATGATCAGACAAGTTATAGCAAGGATATAAAACAACACATACGACCACATGAGTATTACTGACAAACTATATTCCATAAAAGTCTGAGTGAGAAATGGGACTAGTGACAGGATCCAGATAAAGAAAGATTAGGAGGAGCTCAATGCAAAGCCTTCCACCTCTGCATCATTCTCCTCTGTTTAAAGATAGATGCAAGTTTAGCCTCTGACAAAAGGTGTCCGGATGATGCTCTCCAGACTCTTTTCCTAGCCTCAAAGACTCCCCACCTCAAGAACTTCTGCCTATGAATACTTTTCCTTTCATGCCGTTTATAGATAACCGCAAGATTGCCTTTGATGAAAGTGTGTCGAGGTTGATGTTCTCCTAAACAGTCTCTTCTGACTCTCAAGCAGCTCCTCACAAGCACTTCTGCCTCTTGCAACTTTCCCTGAGGTAAAAAGTAGATGCAAGATTAGCCATTGATGAAAGCCGGTCTGGATGATGCTCTCTCCGCACTTCTTACTAGCCTCAAGGATCTCTATCTGGAAGCACTTCTGACTCTGCATACTTTTCTTGTTTTTCAAAGATGACCGCAAGATTGCCATTGATAAAAGTTGTGTCCATATGATGTTCTCCAAATTGCTCTCTTGTGACCTCAAGCACCTCTCTCTCAAGCAACTTCTGTCACTGCATATTTTTCCTGATGGTCAAAGATAACTGCAAGATGATCATTGATGAAAGTTAGCTGATAAGTTCTCCCTATAATTCTCTCTGTGACCTCAGACCACTCTCTCTCAAAATGTTTCTGCTATGTATACTCTTCTTTGTTGTATAAAGGTTAGTCGCAAGATTAGTCATTGACAAAGTGTGTCTGGATGATGCTCTCTAGGCCACTGTCTTTTCTGATCTCAAGCACCTCTTATCTCAAGCACTTATTCTTCTGAATACTTTTCCTGCTCTCTCAAAAGAGGGAAAGATGAGTCATAACAAAGTGTGTCTGAATGGACGTTCCCCTAACACCTCTTCATAATCTACAAGCATTCTCTCTCAACATTTCTGCTTCTAAATATTTTCCTGTTGTGTAAAGTTGATTGCAAATAATCATTGAGGAAAGTGATCTGGTGATGTCTTCCCAAACAATTTTGATAACATTTGTACTACTTGTTCTCGTAATATGCTTCTTTCTATCCACATTCCAGCTTCCATATAAAAGCATGGCAATTGTGTTACTTGTAAAGGTCTCAAAAGTGTTCTATCATGACCAATGTGTTATAGCATGTGTAAAATGGGTTAGAAGAGTCTATGATGCAATGAATCATCCAAAGGAGTACCACACACTGAGTACAAATAATAGCTATTTGCTGCTCACCAAAAGATAAGGAGATAGTATGAGATCCCACATAAATGAATAATAGATGAAACGAGGAGCAATCACTTCAGTATATATGAAGCAAGTGCAAGTCTTACTAGCTCATCTATTGCATCACAATAGAGCAACGAGAAAATGACTAGTGAGTCTTTTATTGTATGGATATTTGTCTCATTCTAACATCTACAATTTAGACTGATTCTTTGCCAGCAAGACGAAGCATGTGATAACAGGAATATCAGCCATAAGATAAAAAAGAGCATGCTGTATCATAAACTTTGCCATTTCAGTAAGATGTTCAAAGCTGAGACAAAAAAAGCACCAAGAACAGAGTAGGATATTGTCTACACCATGAGTTTCTTGACTCAAGAAGCTCCTTGCAACGATCTTGAAAGCGTTCAAGATAGTTAAAGATGAACATGTGGGATGAGCGGCAAGATAGCCACCAGTACAGCAACAATTGCTAAAGGCAGGACATGCAAAAAGTATCAACAATGCGGATAGCTATTTAAACAGCTGCATGATATTTGAAACTGGTTTACAAAGATAGAGGTGAGGGAAGCATTCTGACTGCAGCATTCTGCGCAAGGTCATCAACTACAATTCCACAGTCCTTGGATGCATGCCTCATGAATATCAGCAATACGGCTAGTAAATAATTACATTGCCATGATCACTGAAGGAAGATATGGTGTGAAAGGGTCTAGAGAGGGATGGATCTTGCATTATCAAAAAATAACCAGCCAGTTGCTTGAATTCCCTTTAAATAGTGTTTCAGAGAAATTCCTGAGCTGCTTTGATCCAACTTGGTCTTGCTCAACTGTTGTCCATGAAGAAGCATTCACAAAAATGACTTCGGAAGAAGCTATCCCAGCTCAATCAGCTGCACTTCATGTAATATGAAAATCATGCATGTACATCCATTTCTGTCTCATAGGCAAACTTGTGGCTATTTGTGTTTTCCCTGTGCCACCTTTTGCAACCCAGTGTTACCACACAGTTCTTGTCTCTAACGGACTCAGCAAGTCTCATCTGCAATTCTCTCAACAATGACCTCATCACTAAGTTTCACCCAAACCTCAGCCACTGTTCAGGGGACACGAGTGACTCCAAGTGCTGGATCGTGCCGGATAACAAGACACAAATCCCCGGGCACGCCGGAGGCAAGCAACAAGGATCAACAGCAGCCACATTGTCAATATCGGACAATGAGCAGGAGCCCGGGTGTCAAACAAATTGCAGAGAGGGCAGTGTGAGTTCAGCTGCACCACTGAATGACTGAGGTCTGACACAAGACGCTCTTGTGGGAACCTTCATTAACATAGTGTATGCGGGAGAAGCTGATAATGGAAAAGTAAGTATGTGCACCTCGGCAAGTGAAATACTGCATACCACATGCCAAAATCACCAGCAAAATGTATTTGACAATCAAAACTCCATATCGCATGCTGAGGACCGGGACTCATCTCCAAATGAGTGCAGTGCAGCTACACGTGACGAAAAGATGGCCTGAAAGGCCGCAGCAACAATGGCATCCCGCCACTCGAAGTACTTTGAGGGGCTCGGGCACGAGAAAAGACCAAAGGTTCTAGCAGTCTGAGGAGAACCAAACTGCGGTACCGACCATCCGCGCATGTATGTGTCTGCGGATCATCTTTGTTTGCTCATCGCAGCACACCGTCGATCTTGTCAAGTTCTTCCGATTGTGTGCAGTGTCAATGCGGCTACACAGTTTGGTACTCTATCCGCGAGATTAGTGGAGGCACACAAAATCCACTACATACAAGCTCACCTGGAGGACGCCATGTATGCAATATAATGTTCGCAAATTGGTCACTTCGCTTCATGTCATCACGATCCAAGCCTACAATGACAAAAGTTCTTGGTGCTGAAACTCAATCCAAGACAGGAGGATTTCCACGAGTGTGTCTCAAAGGGCTGAACGCAAGGAACGTGTCAGATGGGAGGTCCTGCGTCTGCGCCTCATTCGCGAATACAGCATGAATGTGGGAAGAGAGTCCCGAGGCGTCGTCTTCAGTCGCGCCCATGACTCCCGACCACTGGTCGTATTCCTGTGATAGAAATGTGCTTTAGTTAGACAAGGAAAGAGGCTTTGAAAACAAACGTACATCCAACGACATGAGAACCGTGTGACAATGCCCGCTACGGCCTTGATGACTGGTATGATTCTCCGCAGTTTCACCGAGCTCTTGATGATCTTCACGCAGAGAAAAGCGTTGTCGATGTGATGACTCCCATGGTGACTTCAGCCAGCGTTCAGCAGCAAAGGGGTTGTCCCGACGATGGCGGGCAGCAGTAGATAGCGACCAATATGCCGGAGAAAGGTGGAGTATCAGATGGGACGCGATTGGTGAGGATGCAGCCACAGGATTTTGTTGTTGGGGGGAATCGCGGGAACGGGCGCTGGCAAGGGTGGGACTCGGAGAACACTAGATGAGCGGTCAGGCCGCCGCCAGAATAATACTATCTTGGAAAGAAGAAAAACGATACTGCGGACTTCTGTCAGCAACGATACTAGTAATCAGACAGGGCTAGCACCTTTTTCAAGTTTAGTTTCCTTTGTGTAGGGTCAGAAGAGGACCCATCTGAGCATCCGACGGACATTGGCAGCGCTGCAGACGGAGCAGGAGCAGTCGGCGACTGCCGTTTTTGTCCCAAAATCAGAATTGCCGCCAGCCGCGCTTACTTTGGTTCTTCATGGTAGTCGCTGTTTGTTGAGTATGCCGATGTACACCGACGAGACGCCGTCCGTCGATTGGGTATTGATGCCAACCAATGCCAACAAAAGCTGCAGTCGACGATCGAGTTGACGTGTTTATCTGGGCCTTGACCACGACCCGCCCTGACGTTCCTAATGATACCACCGCGTAATTCTCGAGACCCGCTTCATTCATACACCCATTCTATCCCTGTAGATGTACTTGCTCATTCCGCTAGTCCGCCATCCTCAGGCCAGACGCGGTACACATTCGTTACCCGCATATACCCGAGTCGCAACGCTTCTACAGGTCATGGAACTGTCTTGCTCGTTTGCAAAGCTCTCTTCCCACATTCCCCTGCAAGACCGACTTAAGCACCACCACAAGCCTTCTCGGCACCTCCAGATGCAGGCACCGTCGCCACGAAGGCGTCAGCACCGCGAAATTCCTCAAAGTCAGGATATATTGACATGTACTATGTAAGCTTCTGGCCCAAGGTTTGTGTTTCTCTTCTCTCCGTTGTTATCCTGAAAAGGCCTAAACGAGAGTCACCCAGTGCAATCTAGAAGAGCTCTCCGGCAAGTACCGCTCTACAATCCGCCAGGCGCTTCCTGATCGGCTCCACTTCCCTGTCCTTTGCCACAGAATTAAAGTGCACCCATACCACCTTGTCCTTGGGTACGCCACATCCCCCGCCATCTTCGACCCGAATCAACTGGTCAAACAGCGCGAGCGAGGAACTGTACTTCCTGTCTAGTGAGTCAAGGCCTCTCGGACGTTGGACTTGCTGCGACGGTTTTCAGTGACACCAATGGGGCCTGGGGCCTTGCTCCAGAACGATTACCACGCAAGACTCGGTCTAAGTGTTGGTTGACCGGGATTTATCCACATATGAGGTGCGCTTGTAGCTTGCTACTAGACAGTGGACCGGTCCATAAATCGACTCGAGCACTTCTGATCTCGGGAATACACCGTTGGACGCGAAGCATCTCCTCCGTGCTATTTGCTCGCATGGGAGCCGGCAGACTTTCGACATATTTGTATTGTCGCATTGCACGAATAAGCTCAAGGAAACAGAAATTAGCCGCATGCGTCATGAACAAAATACATCAAGAGTCTCAACCAGCATACACGGTTCGTGGTCATTTCATGATCATGAGTCGATCCATCGTATTCCTCATCTTTCTCGACAGGTGTTGGGGTGTCATCGACCCGCCGGATCCGGAAATGCTTCTTCTTCCAAGCTCTCGTCACGGGTCGTGTGATGGGTCGAACTAAGGACAAGGGCTTGAGCGAAGATGACATGATTGGATGAGTATCGGCACCCGAGGACCGTCGTCGTGACGAGCGAAGCCTTCATGAAAATAAGCGTCCGATTTGATTGATGGGACTAATGCGTCATTGTTTCTTGAGCGCAAGGAGATGGTTGGGTACTATGTAGATTCAATCAGACCTCACGGGATCGCAACTTCCGATTCATTGTAATCAGTGGGATGAAAAGGACACGACGGGCATACAAGGACAATTGGATTCATGTTGCGACTGCTAGCAGTACCTGAGTGTGATCAGGACGAGAAGCAGAGAAGAACTTCTGGTAGAAGAAAGGTCGAGGGATTCCGAGTTGTTGGAAGAAAATGAATCATCCGGGTTCAACGTCTATACTGGCAGGTATTACAGGGGTGACCGCGACGATATGTGGTTGACTGCATATCGTCACTACAGGTCATATCACATATTGAGTACGCACTTTTGTGATTGAAAGTCATGAGTACTTTCACGGTCCCGAGATTCTTCCGGACTGAAGCAGACGGCACATGTCTTGTAGCGGGACAGTGCAACGCAGCTGTAGGTCGATTCTCGCCTGACTTCGTCCGTCATAGACATCGAAGCGGCTGAAAGTCCGGAAGAGCGAAATTCATGACTAGTAGAATGTGCGAAAAACACATCGAATACAGGTGCTTGTACTGCGCGCAGGGTGCAGCCTAGATTCTCAGCAAACTCGAAAAATTGTCCTGCGGCGAGCAGCTTCCATCTCTTCATCATCGAGGATACTCGGAAGATACGACCGCCTTGTGAGTGGCTGGTCCCATTTTTGCAACCATGAAGATCTATTAAACGCATATCTGCATTCAGATCCGCCGAACACCGGCAAAGCGTTTAGAGCGGGATCGCCGGAACAAGCACGTCACTGAAGTATTTTGAGTTGAGAATGTCCCGTGGCGGTCATGTCGTGTTCGTGAATGAAGGCGAGACTCTATGCAAAAGATATCAGCAAGAAAGCATCTCTGGGCGATGTTATTTTTACTTCGAAGAAGTCCTGGCCAAAGCGGACCAGTTCTCAACCTTCAGGAAATCAGCATCATTGAACGCTCCAACCTGTGACGGAAAGTCAAACATCTACACACTACAGGAGTCCAAACTTGTCATCACTTACCGTGGCATCACCACAAAAATTGATCAATGAAGTGCAAAAATCAATGACAGGGATGGTGAGGTTCTACGAGGGTCATCCTCCAGGGTGTCAGAAGACAGAACTTGGAAGCGCTTGCAGCTCTCTGCTAGGTTTCAAGACCGGAAATCGCTCTTTCAGCAATAGCTACAAACAGTCATTGTTTGTCAAACGACGGCTCACTTGATACAACGTCGCGGCCTTTGGGATTCGTGCTGGCCAAATACGTGGTTTCTGTGGGCGTATGGAGGTTGTCGAAAGAAACTTTGAGTGAAGCGACGGCTTACATAAAATGAGAACGATGCGGACGGCGTTTCGTTTATAAAGAGCGAACGCGCAAAAGGGAAATGTAGGAGTCTGGACACCTTTTACTCTTTGGATTGGACAACGAGATCCTCGTATATGGGCCGTGGATCTGGCATGACGTACAGGTCATACCTTTATGGAAGCAAAGAAATGCATCAAATAGCGCCACGTATAATGAATCGTGTTTCTGTCTCGAGCAAAGTCGTCTTGTGAGAGGCCGTTCGCCCCTTGAACCCATGTTCGAAAGCCGTTCGTAGGATAATTCCACAACCAGGATCGAACTGGTACCAATACAGAGAGCCGAAGAAAAAGCCGTCGAAGCGGACGATGCGGAGCGGTCGGACAAGGACGCGTTGCCAGTCGTGAGGCCGCCGACAAAGAGACACAAATACATGCGACCCACGTACTTCATGGTGGTGGGGTATAAACCGAGTTGGTCAAGTTCGCAAACCTTATTGGTGGGTTGGATTGTCCCCCCGGTTGTCCGGTGTTCGGGAGGATAGATTTGTTGTGCATATTCTGTAATTTGAATGATACGGTGGTCTGGTTGTGGATGTATGGCGCATGTTAGGATCGGTCGCATGCACAAAATGAGTTTCTTAGCAACCGTAATTTTAGAGCGAATACATCACGAGTCTAGTTAGTAACACACACGGTTCGTGGCATTTCATGAGTTCCAATCCATCGCATCCTCATCTGTCTCGACAGGTGTTGTGATGGTTACGCCTCGCCGGCCGGGAGTGGTGCTCTTCTTCTTCTTCAAGCCCTGTCTACAGGTGTGTAATGGTCGATATAGTAACAAGGCTTAGTGAGAGAAGGAGCGGGAATCGAAGACGCGAGGGAACGCGCTCGATGCGGTCCATCAAAGCGGGAGGATATGGAGAGGATGCGTGCGAGTTGTCTTATCGTCGGACGAGCCGTCGAGGCCGTAACAACGATGCCATGAATCTACAAGTCAGCGAACGTTACCAGGGGGAAGGAGAGCAGCCCCCCCCCCCCCAAAACGTACGGTTGGTTCGGGCTCGTACCAGTCGAATAATTTCATTTTAACTATCAGGTATAGGGGGCGGAGTGGCAGAGCCGCTAGAGGAAGTAAAACATTTCGTCGGGCTCCACGACGTCGTTGGCTGGACATGGGTATTCATATCGGGGTATACCGAGCCAGAGATGTGTCGGTCTCGGCCGAACTGGCCCGCGATACGAGCGCTGAGACCTACGGGGGAGGGGAGCTCTCTGTTGTTGTAGTGAAAGGCTCGAGAGCGTTCGCCTCAGCTGGCTGAAGCGCCGTTCGCTTCGCACGGTGGGAGGTTGAAGGGACGCCCCCGAATCATCACTGCTGTCGTATCAACTCGGGGTAGAGGGATTGTTTGGCGTTCAAGGTGGGCATAGCAAACCAACGGATGGTTGGCAAGGCAGTATGGAGTGCAGGCGGTCATCGTCGAGAGGAGGATATGTTTGCGGTCCGGTGGGGGTGGAGTGAGAGCGAGGGAGCTCGAGGAAAATTCGCTCAAGAATCAAGATCACGTGATGTTTTGACACAAGCGGTTGGTTGGCGGGGGGCTTCCTTCGAGCTCAAACCGAGTAACATTGGAAGTCTGTAATTGAGCAGACGGCGCTGCCATGCATGTGGCATGTATCATAGTGTAGTACATACAGTTGAGTTATACATACTCCGGGTGCCAGAATAGAAACCATCCCAAGAAAAGTATCACTCTTCTTGGAGACACCAACGGTCTTACGCGACGACCTGGGAGCAAGTTAGATGAGAGTTGCCTGAAATGAACGATCCTGAGACGCACCGGTCAGTCCTTGGTGTGTTGACCGCGCACACGGGACCCAGTAGTGACGGAGCCCCACGGTGAGAACGGATCTTCTTCAGCCTCTCGAGATCATCACGGGAGTTTTGAGCCGACACCGATGAGAGGATCTGTTGAGTGCTTTACCACGACAATTTGTCCTTCTTGCCTGTTGCGGAACAGGAGGGATTTGAATTGGAGGGGGTTCTGGTGATGGTAACGAGACGCTCCAGCTCATCCGAGTTAAGGTCACCGGCACTGTGCAGACAGTGAAACATTGAGCACGAGAGCATGCTGGAAGGACGCACCGCTTGTTGAGAT
This sequence comes from Strobilurus stephanocystis, assembly GCA_019915075.1. Lineage (NCBI taxonomy): Eukaryota > Fungi > Basidiomycota > Agaricomycetes > Agaricales > Physalacriaceae > Strobilurus > Strobilurus stephanocystis. Next base: position 800,100 of record JAHLMI010000004.1, read on the forward strand.
CAACAGCGGCCTTCTGCACACCAGAAATTTTTTTTTTTTTTTTTTTTTTCGAGTACGGGCGGGCCAACACCTTGATCTCGTCAGAGGTACATGATCTTTCGCTTTCCATCGACGTGGTGTGTGAGGAGACGCAGAATGTGCTGATCACATATAAACTATCATTAGATGCAGATTCGCCGCGGCAGCGCAATTGCATTGCACGCACCGGGAATTGCTGGTGGGCTTCGGGTGCGACGAGAGGACATGCTGAAGGATAGTCGTTGCCTAGGAAACGAAAGTAGTCCAAGTCCGGCAAACACATCCGCCCTCAAATTCTGCCACCAGCTCAAACTCGCTCGATTTCGTCCGTTGTTTGACCACAGAGGGTCGTAGGCGCTTTCCGAAACGGATTGGCGGCAAAAAGCGCGAAGCGTGCGCTCACCTTTTTGTCTTGACGGGGGCCTGGATGGTGGTGGGGCTCTGGGACGAGGAAAAAGGACCCGGCATCGGCCATCAAAGCGATAGGGGTTAGGGCTTACGCCGATGGCGCCGGCGGGACATCGTTACTTCAACGCAGAGCCAGCAGAACAGAAACAAGAGCAGAGCAGAAACGTCTATAGCATTACACGATAACAAGTATTAAAGATATGACGACAAATATTCCCGAGCAGCAGTGACTGCCTCATCAACGCGATCAACATTCGTTCCCACTCCTTGACTGGTTTCCTCTTTGCCTCCGGCCTACATCATGGTGAGTTTGGTCTCCATGGATTATCAAAGAACTGTACCTTGCCACCAAGAATCTCGGTAACTTTCGTGGCCCATTGTCGTGCGTCCGCGCCCTTCTCCTTCAGAGGAGGGGGGACGTTGTTGACATGTGCAACTTTACCGCCTTCCTGGTCAACGCTGAATACATACACAGGCTTGCCAAGCTTGCGCCCCTGCAAAACGACGTTTTGAAGGATCTACAATGCGTGAGGTTACAGCGCTTGTATACAGAATTACTGCTGACCTTGGCGCTGCCATTGACGTCCAAAACGGCGACATACGCCTTTTCGTCGCCTTTGAAGTGTTGCTGGATCTTGTCGATAGCCTGGTGGATGGCTCGATTACAGTCACTCTCCAAGCAAAAGAGAAATCGTACCTCTTTGTTCAGCGCAGCCTCCTTCTCCTTGATGTGCTTGTCAAAGGCTTTCCTCATCGCACCCAAACGATCCTTCATCTCGGCCTTCTTGATTGCAGATATATCAGCCTGGCCAAGTTCCTGGAAAGACAAGTGAGATTGGCTCGTTGACGAATGCATCTACATACCACTCCGAGAGTCTTCATACCGGCATCCTTGTCCTTACCGGTCATGCTCTCCAGCTGATCAAGTCTAGCCTTGAAATCCGACGCGATACGCGACACTTCGTGTGCATCATTGCCAGTAACAGCAATGATGCGGCGAATGCCCTTCGCAATACCGGACTCCTCGATGATGACAAAGTCCTTGATATCGCCCGTCTTCGCAACATGTCTAAGAGCAAGTCAGTTTTGAGGGAAAGTTGAAAAGGGCAATTCTTACGTTCCACCGCAGAATTCTACGCTCGTGCTCCTCCACTTCGGGTTCTCGATGTCTTTCGAAATTTCATCCACGTCGTACTCCAAGGTAACGAGTCTGACTGGGTCGGGATACTTTTCGCCAAAGACCGCACGAAGACCGGGTATCTTGTAGGCAGCGCCTAGCGTGATCTCCTTGCTGTATACTTTGACGTTCTTCTTGATCCAATCGATGGAGATATTCTCAATCTTGGAGAGCTCGGCATTGGTGATGGCAGCTTTATGTGAGAAATCGAAACGGAGCTTCGTTGGCGCAACTAGCGAGCCCTTCTGGTCTATGTGGTCGCCAAGAACTTCACGAAGGGAGAAGTTGAGGATGTGGGTGGCAGTGTGATTGTTGCGTAGTGGCCATCGTCGGAGCTTCGACGTTCATCAGAGACATAGATATCAAGATGATGGACAGACGTACCTCGTCGTAGGATGAAACCACCTCATCACCAACATTCAAGTGGCCATACTTTAACCGACCGGTGTGGAGGACGTAGCCACTGTACACCTGCACATCCACGACTTCAAAGTCGACTGCACCATCTATGACAATGTTTCCAGTATCCGCCTCCTGGCCACCAGACTCGGCGTAGAAACTGGTCGTGTCCAGGAGTAAACCAAACTTCTCGCCGGCCGGTAGGTCCGATGTGGACTGGTGGAAAGTCTTGTTGTGGTATATCGAAAGAACGCGAGCAGATACATTGCCGATATCTGGAAACGAGTCAGACTTTTCAGGAGCGGCAAGGGAACTGCTTTACTGAATTTGGCAGAGTCGTCGGTTTCGGGTGTACCCATGGCCTTGAGAGATGATATATCGTGGACATCGAGCTTGACTACGCCAGAGTTGTCTGCTTTGTTCTGGGATCGACTAGCCTCTTTGGACTGGGCTTGGGCGTCTTCAAACTCCTTGTCGTTGATTCCGAGACCGATTTCCTCCGCCATGAGGCGCGTAAGATCTTCTGGGAAGCCGAAGGTGTCATACAATCGCCAGACATCCTTCCCGCTGAGCTCCTTCAAGCCCTGCTCCTGCGCGCGGCTGGCGTATTGCTCGAAAAGCTTTTCGCCGCGATCAAGAGTACGAGAGAATGATTCTTCTTCTTCATCAAGTATCTCTTTAATTTCCTCAACTCGTTTGTGTAGTTCGGGGAATGCGTGGCCCTACGCCCAAGTGTTCAGCAAGAGTGGCGAGTAGACGGATTGAACATACCATAGTCTCAACGACAACCGGCATAAGAGAAGAGAAGAAAGATCCAATGGTCACACCGAGCTTCTTGCGTGCAAAACGGGAGCCGCGTCGCAGAATGCGACGAAGAACATACCCACGGCCAATGTTGTTGGGGACCCCACCGTCACTGAGCGCAAAAGTGAGCGTCCTGACATGGTCGGCAACCACCCGATACGCCGTATCAATTCCATCCTGGTCCTCAGCACCAAATTTACCACCGTAAGGACGCACGCCAGTTATCTCTTGGACCTTGGCGAAGATGGGGCTGAAAACGTCCGTGTCATAGTTGGATCGCTTGTCCTGAACGACGGACACGAGACGCTCAAAGCCCATTCCAGTGTCAACATGTTTCGAGGGAAGGGATTTCAGAGACCCGTCATCCTCACGATTGAACTGGATGAAAACGTTGTTCCATATTTCGAGAACATCCGGGTCGTCTTGGTTGACAAGGTGAGCGGCATTGCGACCGCCAATACGATCATAATGTATTTCGCTGTAATTCATAGATTAGGATTTAAGTCTGGCATCTGGCTGGTTAGTCTTACCTACAAGGTCCGCAGGGACCAGTAGCACCCATTTCTGCCAAGAACATAAATCATTGGAAGCTAGTCCAAGGATGCAGACTCACCCCAGAAATTATCCTTCGCATTGCCTGGAAGAATGTGATCCTCTGCGACGCCTTGGTCCAGCCAGTATTGCTTCGCCTCAAGATCTGGTTCTAGTCCGTTCTTGACATCTCCTTCGAAGTATGTGACATATAATCTGTCCTTCGGTAGTTGAAAGACGTCCGTTAGAAGCTCCCAAGAGTACCCGATGGCCTCTTTCTAGAGGAACGATCAGAACGGCAGCGTATATGATAATCAGCCATACCTTGAAGTAGTCCCCAAAGGACCAATTGCCCAGCATTTCAAAGAAAGTATGGTGGTAGGAATCCTTGCCGACGTCCTCAAGATCTATAACAGCGAATGAGAACCGACTTGCTTTGGGCCGCCTGATGTCTTACCGTTGTGCTTTCCACCTGCACGAATACACTGGGGCAGAGATGAACGGTAGAAAGACACGAGAACCTGCTAGACACACCTTCTGGGAATTGAACGCGCGTTTTAACGTGTACATCTCGGAGTGAGGGTCGACTGTCCCGAGGAAAATGGATTTGTACTGTGTAATGATGTTGAATAGCGGGCAACGAGGACAAAAGCCATATCAACCTGATTCATTCCAGCATTGGCAAAGAGTAGTGTCGGGTCCTCGAATGGAATTGTAGGCGACGAGGCAACGAAGGTGTGCTCCTTGGAGCGGAAGAAGTCGAAGAACTGCTGGCGAACTTTGGTGGCGGTCCACGGGCCATCGTAGGTTTGGGTCGACATCACTCTCGCGGCCAATCGAGCAGGGTGGTAGTTGAAATGCAAGATCCCAATCGATGGACGAAGTAGCATTGACTCGGAAGCCTCACGTGGAGGACGAAGGAGAACTCAGGTTAGGGTTGAGCGCTCTTTTCTGCCAACCATCGACATGCCTCGTCTCCCGCCGAGTCTGTGCCGCGTTCTGTTCAACCCGCCTTCTCTCTCTTCAATTATCCCCGTGGCCAGGAAGAGTCTCATCCCCCATCCGGCAGTGCGCCCACCAGACTTTGCCTTCACCAGACACAGTCCATTCCTGTCACCATCCATATTGGCCGTACCACCACAAACTTCATCCATACTCGGCCAATTGCGTTTCAAAAAGTACGGGTCAGAATATCAGCCGTCACAGAGAGTGCGCAAGCGGAGGCATGGATTTTTGGCGCGTCTTCGCAGCAGGACCGGGCGGAATATCCTGTTGAGGCGGAGAGCCAAGGAACGCAAATACCTCAGTCATTGATTGGCTGGTACGTTGCCACCATGCTTCACTCTTCGTCGCTCACGCTTCGTAGATGCCGACCATAGCTATGGACAATTGCCATTGGTCTTTACGCGCGAGGCAGTTTGTCATATACTCTCTAATACAATGCCAGGACTGGCAAGCCATTCTCAAGGGATCCTGTTTGACCTACCAAGCCGCGTGTAACCGAACGACCTAGTTGTTGTAAAACCATGACAATTGACCAGCCGTCATTGGTATTGAAGATGACTCTCTAGCGACGACGAATGCGCGTAGCACTGTAGCTCTCAAGCTTGTACCCTACAATGACGGATGGACAACGAAAGGATCGTCCGAGAAGATGGCCGTATATGGGACACCATCAGGTCTAATGACTCCTCGATACATCCCAGCACAGTTCAGGGCCATGGCAACATTCCCGTCTTGGTCCAGGGCAATGACACCTCCATCTCCATTGTCGCGGCGCAGGTCGGCGACGGTATGATCTGCAGCACTCTGCAGAGACTCTCCGCGATACATGACGCGGTGTGCCATTGATACGCCGGTGGCCTGGCGGATAAAATACTACAGGACCGTCAGTACGTCTTGATGAGCTTTCACATCGAATCACTCACGTCTCCGTTTCCTGTCCCGGATATACCCACAGCCTTGGTCGTCTCCGCTCCGCTCAACCAATTCCACAAGCCCTTGGCCTTCTCGACCCATTGCTCCGCCCAGTATCCGGCTGCCATCATTGGCGTGTCGCCAACGCGCCCAACCAGCTTGTTGGTCCTCCCTCCAGTGGAAGTCACGGCGCAAATGCAACCTCGGACATCCAATGCCACGGCCCCTACTGTTCCCTGTGGATTTGTGCTCAAGTCGTTTTTATCCGGAATCTCGTCGTAAGGCAAGCCCAAGCCTTTCCTATGCTCTATCCATCTTGCCTGGCTGAAGAAATAATCAGGCTCGACGAAACCGAATCCCATGTCCTTTGCAAGCTCTTCTGCGTGTCCTCCCGACATGAAGGCGTGCACAACCTCTTTTGGTGAGAGGTACAGCTGACGCGCCAACTGGCAAGGATTCTTGATACGCGTAAGAAGAGTGACGCCCATTCCGCGGCGGCTCGCAAGTATTTCGGGATGGGACGCAGGCGGTTGGGAAAGCATAATGGACGCCTCGAGTTCATGCTAAAAACAGGTCAGTGTGAAAGAGATAAGCGCACCCAGATGCAACTCAAGTACCTTGCCCGCAGTATTGAAGACGGCGCCTCGGCCAGCGTTGAAGAGAAGATTGTCCTCCATCGCGCTTACTGCTGCAATACTGGCATCCATTGCCTCACCGCCCTCACTCAGGACCTTGTACCCCGCCTCCAAGGCCGCCTTCAGTCCCGCATGGTACGCCGCTTCCTTCTCCGGGGTTGAGTTTTCGCGCAACATGGTTCCTGCACCGCCATGAATGACAAGCACGTACTTGCCGGACTGCACTTTGCTTTGCGGGGCCTGCTTCTCGGAGGGCATCTTTTTCCTAGCGTGTTCGTACGGTTCAGGTCAACTTTAGACCACTTTATATGGCGGGGCCAACTCCGATAAGGTTCGCCGTCGGCAGATTCGGGGAATTGATGTTATCGGCCCGGGCCTAGAGGCACAATCAATCAGTGATGATCGCTACACGGCACACTCGCGAGTCGCTGCCAGCTCGCTGCCTGATGCGGAACAAAGACTCACTGCTGAAGGATGTGCGTACCTTACCGCATTTGGGGTTTCCTTTCATCTGCTCTGAACTGAACAAAGCCTTCATTGAGCCCGCATGTGCGAAAGAGGATGAAGGAAGGACTACTTATACCTCGTCCTGCCAACGCTAACCCGCTGGCACATCCCCTCCTTTTGTTCAAGATCCACCTCCCTTAAGACGCTAGACGCCGATTGTTCTTGCGGGATCCTGCCATGATTTCACTCTCTGGACCCGACACGGCCTTTGCCGTGCTCTCTTTCATCGGGACTGCAATCCTTCTTCCCATCCCCTTCTACGTCCCAGCATCGTGGAAGAACGTCAACTTGGCCCTACTCATGTTCTACATGGTCACCGCTCTCATTTTTACGTTCTGTAACACTATCATTGTCAACCCTTTCGTTTCCTGGTGTCACTTTGGTGCGCATCCTTCATCGCCGTGATGTCCTGCGGTGTGCTAACATTGTTGACCGTCTAGTTGCCCGATGGATTGCGCTCACGAACTACGGCATCGTCATCTCTTTCACGCTTGTCGCCGCGAGGATGTACAAACAGCACTGTCATGAGGAGAAACAGATTTACACTTGGCGTTTCATGCTTCTGGACGGGGTACTTGGTCTCTTTCTTCCCGTCGCGGGATGCATCCTTCAGCTGTTTACTCAAATCAACACCATTCATTTCACATTCTCGAATAGTCAAACAGATGCAGGTGCGGCTCGTCCTGCTTGATGTCAGGCTTGATCTGACACGTCTTGGATCCAGATGCTTGTTTCCCGACATCTCCTGACAGAACGACAGGAATGACCTTCGTTGACGTTCCTCTCCTTATTGTTACACTTCTCGGCCTGGTTTACTCAACCCTCATCTTCTACGGGTCGCGTCTTCCCACGCGGCCCATGATTCTCATCTATGCCATTGTTATGTTCCTCTCCATCTGGGGATATCGCGTCGCAATGATGGTCATACGTGTTCATGGATCATCCTCCTTGAGGAGTGAGTATGAGTTCGAGGGACGCTGGGTGACACTCTTTCTCACCTACACCTGGGCCATCATGTGGGGCACGACGCGTGAAGCCGTGGTGTTCTACGGCGTCGCGGCACAGACCGTCATGACATGGCCAGGACGATTCGCAAAGTCATTCTCCGAATGGAAAGGCGCGGCCGGGAAGGTAGTCCTTCCCATCCCCTATGTTCATCCCATTCTCCCCACCTCGGCTTCCAACACTACGGATGGTGAGATGAAAGAGAAGCTGAAGTCGGAGAAGAAGGGGAAGAAGAAGTTTGGCAAGCACACTGCGGGGACAATCCTCCGCCCATCTCGGAAGACGCTTATGTCGCAGTACGACGCCATGTCGTTCAAGGACGTCGGTGGATTGTTGACAGACGCCGAGCAAGCGCCTCCCCTCCCTGCTACCAAGGAAGAGAAGGAGACCCACCCTTCTCTCGTGTTCCCTCCGCCACCTGGAAAGAGCACTTTCAATATTCATATTCCTACCATTACGGCACAGAAACCACCGCCAGGATCTCCTGAGGCCTACGCCCTCCAGCCCATGCAGAGATCACCCACTCGCTCCCCCTCTCCCCAAGATGAATTACCGCTGCAATCGCTTCGGAAGCCAAGTTCGCCACCAAAGGCAAAATCGCGTGCTCACTCCAAACCTCTCCCGGTTGCGCCGGCAATGGTTGCTTATCCATTCAGTGACGATTCGTTCTTGGAAATGGCTACGACACCGAAAGAGGAGAAGATGCCGTTGGTACGTTCGAGATAATTCTCATCAGCCATTCGTGGCTTTGCATCTCTTTCCAAAAGTTACGCTGTGAACTACAATAGTGCTACTTGTTTGTCGTAATACTGAGCTGTATCCTCTAGTCTTTCCTTTTGATCCAAATGAACTGTATTCTGAGAATCCTTCACTCTCATTGACTATCGAGGCTTCATTTGTTTTGGTGGCCACTGCACGCTCTACGTGCAGCCATCGACGGACTTGAAGCGCAAAGGTAATACAACGGAGAAGACAGAAACTTATCTCCTGGAGAATAGAGAGCCACGGGTTCAGCTGAATTGGAAACCATTCAATGGCCCGCCATACGCCACATTGCTACCATACAAACAGCGCCCTCCTCGAGATATCATTATCCTTCCTGTATCTGGGGTCCTAGGCACTTGAGTAGAATTTGAGCAACTGACTCAAAGACGATCCACGATCGTTTTTGAGATTGGCGCACTGGAACGAACGCTGCATTTTCGAGAGCCCCTGTGGACTGAGACAGACCGAGCGAGCGCGAGACTTCCTGCCCCTCAAGATCACCAAGAAAAGACGCCACCCGGGTGCTATTTACGACATTCGGAGAAGTCATTCCGGTACACATTTGGACTTGCACGATCGTAGTTTCACTCACAGATCAGCATGCTGACCAGACTGCCATCCAAGGGCGCTGAGAAAGGTGAAGTGGATGTAAGAATGAGGACGTCGAATGCGAAGATGCGCCACCACTGGCACTATGAATTGGGAGCTCTCCATTTCACTCGAGCACGGGCGGAGCTTCCTGGGTCATGGGCCTGATTGGGACGGAGGCCTATTGTATGAAGGCAGAGTTACTCCTAAACTCGGGACTGTCACCATAATTTACTGTGGCGGACATCCGGGACAAGGCCAAGGAAGATGTGTTTGGGCCTATTTGCCATTGACGGCTTCGAACTTGACTTTCAGCAGCGATGAGTGCGACAAAGTACGCCAACCTACCCGATATTGTGCGTTCCGTCGACGCGTCCCATCGTGTGTTATTGAAGCATTGAAGGATACTGCCCCAGATGTGTACGAGACCGACGATGTGGAGCCGGCGCCAGTCGCGGACGATCCAACGGCACGCAAGACGGAGTCGAACAGTGACGAGTTGGATGTCAGTGGCTTGATGTCGCCCGACAAGGCTGGGGAGCGGTTTCGCAAGGCGGAAGAGCGACGGCAAAGACTGCGGACGACGTACGAGAGCGAAGACGCCGCGCCGGTACGGCTCGATGTACGGTTGAGAGCGTTACAAGCCGAACTCAGTGCGCTCGAATCAGCCGTCGCAGACCCCACGGAAGAGAAGGATTTGGATGCGGGAGAGCTGATCAGGGGATTGGTGGATGTACGAAGTCGTCTTGATGCGCTACGCAAAGGACGAGGCCGGCTCGTTGGTGCTGTTCTCGCCGAGCGGGAACCTGTCGAGGCAGAGAAGCCCAGGGAGACTGTTGCGCAGAATGGTTCGGGATCCCTGGTGGAATTGGACGAACGTGTGGGGCAGCTGGAGAAGGTTGTTGGCAGCTCGACGACGGCACTGGACGAGCTCAGTCCCCTCCCACCACCCCTCGTCCCGCTCATCACGCGTCTCAATTCACAAGTAACCCTACTCACACAACCTCGACACATCGACTCCATATCCCGCCGTCTTAAACTGTTATTATCCGACTTGGATCGCTCATCACACGCGAAGAAGGGCGAACCCAATCACCAGCAACTGCTGCCATTGCTGAACCGACTGGCAGGCGCTGTCCCTCAAATACCCCATATTCTCACCCGCCTCAAGACACTCGCGGCACTGCACGCTGCCGCCGGTAATTTCGAGGAAACATTACATGGATTGGAGGAAGAACAGAAGAGAGTTAGAGAGGCCCTCGTGGAGTTGGAGGGCGCGGTTTCCAAGGTCGAAACTAGTCTTGAGGAGAACCGCGGCGTCGTAAAGACCAATGTGGAGGGACTGGAGGCGCGTATGGATGAGTTATTTAAGAGGCTAGAGTCGTGATTGTGTACATTTGTTTGCTATATGAACTCTCATTCGAACGTCGATGTGCTGGCCACCGAAATCGCGGCACTGAAAGATCTGTATGGCCAACTCGAGCAGCTGAGGCGTCTACCCCATGGACTCATCAAAGGTGGCAAGGTGCAGCTAGATACCCTTGGCAAGGCTCGCGCGTCGCTTTCGGGCGAGACAATCCAGAAGGCACTAGCACACGCTGCCAAGGATGAGTCGGAAGTGCAGATTATCAGACCAAACTCCAAGAAAAGGTAAGCACGTTGTGGTACCGTCTTGGTTGCGTATTCTCAGTATGTAGACAGAAATCGCCAGATCCCTACATTCGCGAGAAGAAGACCAAAACCAGCATATTCCCAGATTCACCCCCATGTACCGATCTACGCGAACTCATTGTGTGCTGGAATAAGGATCATCCCAGTTGCCGCGCCGCCTTCTACCGTGCTCGGAGGGGAGACACGTCGGACAACGTTCTGGTGGTCAAAGTGGTCGATGTCATGACTGCATTCCTGATGGTGGGCTCGGGACGGGACGGTGGACATGTCGTGGAAGCGATCAGCGTGTTTGGGCCTCGCGAAGCCGGCGCCGGTCCGTTCTCGTCCTCAGCTTTCGGTGTCTTCCAGACTGTCAGCGAACGGGTTGGCGGGATGCTTAGTCAAGTTCCCGCCGGCGTATCCGGGGTCCTGTCCCTCTTGGAGAGCTATTCGCTTTTGTTTGTGAGCGAATGCTCCAAGTGCAAAAGGGTGCTTTCGGTAGAAGGTGGGCAATTAAACACGCTGCAGAAAGTCTTGTTCACCTTCCTTTCCAGGACACGTTCCGCCAGTCGATAGGATCTGGGGTGGTTCGGAATGGGTCAAAAAACACATGACATGTCGGTGATGACACTGACTTGACGGCGATCGACGCTAGCACGAGGCGATAGACCCCTAGCATATATTTTAAATAAGGGAATACAGGATTAATATGCACCAGCCTCTTTGTTCTGCACCTCCCATGTCGTCGAGCCAAGTCATCGTTTCGCCCGCCGGGTACATCCATGTCCTCGACTACACCCCGCACGACGGCGAGGTCGGCGTCCCTATCACTGTCCGTATAAACTTCTTCCACAATCAGCCAGAGGCCGCCATCTTTCTTCGCCTTCTCATTGGACCAAAGGCGATCGCCACAACGGTCAGGCAGCTCCCTTCCACGACAACAGCCAGGTGGCAGCTCGACGCGGTTGTGCCATACATCGACACCAACACCGCCCTCGTTTCTGTGCAGGCTTTGGACAGCGAGAACCGCGTCCTCGACTCGGTGGTTTGTGGCGAGTTCGTTTTCTGGACTTCTTCGAACGTCCCCAGAGCTGGCGGTGATGGCCCCGTTCTGAGGCGACGCGCCAATACCACGATTCCTACCCCTTCCAGACCATCACCCACTCTCTCTGAACGCCGGCCCAATAATCGTATCCGCGCCAACAGTCTCATGCGGACGCGCGTCGACCTCCCTTCGTCCGCACTCGCTGACCTCCATCCCCAGACTCCTATTCTCCAAATCATCACTCCTCTAGAGACAATGTGCACGGGTTGGAATCAGGACGAGCACAGAATGGGTCGCCGTCTCGTTCGCTTCCTCAAGGTGCAGGACGGTCGCAAACTCATCATTTCATGTCAGCCAATATCTCAAGAGGAGTACCACGACACAGACACAGTCATCTCCTGCATCTACCGCGCGCAGACCGACGCATACTACGTGACCAGCGTAGACATCATCTACCTCCTAGAACGCCTCGTTAACGACGAATTTCCCGTCGAGGAGAAAAACAGGATTAGGCGGAATTTGGAGGGTCTCCGACCAATCACGGTCAGTAAGCACAAGGTTGGTTCTGAAAGCTTCTTCCAGCGCATCATGGAGTTTCCGGACCCGAAACCCCGCAATATAGAGAAGGATCTCAAGGTCTTTGACTGGTCTCTCTTGGGACAGGCGGTGGACAAGATCATCGCAAAATATGTGGGTTCTTCTTCTCGACCCTCTGGGTACTTTGGTTGAATTAGTCCACAGTCAGTTTACACCAGCAATACGCCATCCGGGTCATCGCACTCTAGCGTGTCCTTGCCAGATCCTCCTTGTGACTTTCCCCCTCCGCCTATGGTCGACGTCGACAGTCGACTCTATCACGCTCCAGACGCCATTGACCCGGTAGCAAAACTCGAACCTCTCCCAGAGAACCTCCTTTTCACTCAAAGTCATCACAGCTCTGAGTGTCCTACTCCTGCTGAGTATTCCGCTCCTTCCTATGAGTTCAATCCCTCTATGGCCATGTCTATCGGCGACTTTCATTCACTTTCTCCCTATGCAATGTCCGACAATACGATGGATACCTACTCTTCGTTTTTCTCGTGATTACGGTTCGTATATCACGCTGTAGCTCCACGACACCCACAAAACTTGTTTCTCTTGTACATCACTTTCTCAAGCTTCCCTTACACTCAGGTTCCTTCTCAGGCAGGTTGTCATGGTATCACCACGCGTCGTAAATTATAGAACAGACAATACGGACTCTTTCCTATCTTGGTACATGTACATCTACGGTTTTTTTATGCACAGCAACAGAGGCGCCTCGGAATGATCATGTTGTACATTATTGGTATATACAAAGACAAGGAGAAATAAAATTACCAACGGAGACCGAAAAGGAAAACGAACAATAGACAATGATTAATACGGGTGGAGGTCCACCAATAGTACATGAGTAGCGCAATTTGAAATGAGAGAAGAGTTGCCTGTCCCAAAATCTATATTTCATCCCTGTGAGGTCGAGGCTCCTCCTCGACGCCCGAAATTGAGACTCCCGAAACGGGAGAAGCGGCCCTTTAGCGAATGCAGAGACCCCAGAGAACCCATATGAGATGAAGCACCAGACGGCGCCGGTTCCTGCGATACGGACGACGCGTTGCCGACGTTCACGAACGAGTTTTCAGGGGACTCCACGGAGATAGAATCGGAGTCTCCTGGACCTGATGAGACTCCATTTATTCCATGCCGGGCCAGGTGCGCCAGATGCCTCTGAAGGGGTGTCTGCACCGTCCGCGATATCTCGGCGGAGTGGGCGTGGTTCGAAGAGAGCGCACGTCTGATGGAAGGCATCCGAATGGTGCGCTTCGTCATTGTAGACCCGGAGGACATCGAGACGGAGACGGTAGGTTCATAGGTTGTACCCACATCGCCGCCAGTGAGACCTAGGCGCCGGATCTCATCGCGGAAGTTCTTCTTGTAGAATTTGGCAAGGGTCTCGTGGAAAGGCTGGAATTCGGGAGGACACAGTTGACCGTGGAGGCGCATACATGCGTCGATGGTCCGCACTTGGTCGTCAATGGCGAGACGCAAGCGCTCAATTAACTCAGTGCGTTCTGGGTTGCGCGTGAGGTAGTCAGGGGAGAAGAAGCTTTGGCGGAAAGATGTAACACCGGTATTGATCGGTGCGTCCACAGCGGAGTTGAGAGCCATGGCAAGGGCGTTTGTCGAAACCGTCTGATTGGTCTTAGCCAGCGCCTGATAGCGAAGGCAGAGAGCGGAAAGATCCTTTGTTTTGTTTTCCACGTCCGTGAGCGCCGTCTCGACTGGACTCAGTTCGACGATCTCGATACCAATAACTTGCGATCGCCTCAGTACCGTGGGAAATGTTTCTTCAGTTGTGTAGAAACTCTTCTCCACCCAAAATTCGTCGTTCCCGTCGCGTCCAACTTTTTTGATCTGCCTGGAGGTGCTGAAGAGGTTGATGGCGCTATGCTCGTAGTACGTGCGCACTGCCGAAGGGACGTCTGGGTTCGAAAATATTGGCAGACTGCGATCAGGTTCTGGGGCAACTCCGAGACATTGAATATACTGTTCGTTGCCGAAGCGAATGTCCACAGGAGGGTCGCCGGCCATCTTCAGGAGCTGGGCTCCAGAATGCTTGTTGAGCATACGTTCACAAAAGGCGCCATATTTCTCCCACTCGTAGCCACGATACTGGAGGACAGATTACATTATACAATGGAGAACGATGGAAAGAGAACGCACAATGAACCGCTTATCACGAATAGCACCTGGGAAATTGCCATAGAAGGTTACCAGGTAGTAATCAGAATAATATCGCTGGTCGGTGACAATATGTTCCAGTAGGGTCGCTTGATGGCGAAGAATTTCGGATAGTCGGCCACTATAAAGAAGGTTTTAAGGTTTAGTCAATGTTTCGTTACGATCCCTGAATTTAGACTGTTACGTACTAGTTGAATGTCACTTCGCCATGTTGATAGGCAAGTTCCTTGCAGATTTCAATGGCACGCTCCCAAGCCTTGCCCTTGCCTGTATCACGGAACAAGTAAGCACAAATGGAGCAAGATGTGGAATGAAGGCGTACCAAGATAGTCCAATATGAGCAAGCTCAGCGTTTCCTTACGGTGGAATTGAGATTGCTGCGGTAGACCGAGGTCTTCCATGGGCGAGACAAAGGTGTTGAGATCCCATTGGTGGAGGTCAGAATGCAGTTTCAGCGTAAGTGCAGCTTCCACGTAGTTCTGTGATTGGAGGTGCATCTGAGTGTTGTTGTCAGTCGGGTAGCCTTTCACAATGGAATGACAACAATCCTACGTTGACGAGTTGATGAACATATTTGATGTAGATTTCGTCGCGACCAATGCGACGAATGAAGTTCATAAGCCGCAGCTGGGATATCGGGATAAGTTATGACGATAATCGCAACCACTAGACTTACTGTAGCGATGACACGCTCGTCTGCGAATTCTTCACCATCAGGAAGAGCTCTTAGACTGAGTAGAAGCTCCAGGAACAAATCGACAGAGTCCAAGAAGGTCGTCACCCGTTCACGTAGCGTCTCATCAACGTCGGACGTCTCGAAGAGGTGGCGTAGTTGTCCAACAAAGAAGGCACCAGATATATCGTCGGCCTTGCTATCTGACATGAACAAAGAATCCAAACGAGTGACAAGCTCGTTTTCGATTTCGTCGAAATTGCTAGCCTGATGATACTCCGACACGATCATGCAGTAGAGCATATGGACGGCATTGTTGCGAAGCTGCTCATGATGGCTCAAGCACAAGCTGACAACTTGCCCAACGAGGATGTTGAGATACACCTGGTATCCCTTCAAGAATGTGAGTAATCAGCGAGAGTCTCAGTGTTACAACTTACTCCGTACCGAGCAGCAACGCCCGATTGAGTCTCATGTTCGGCCCAACCGAGAGCTTGCCATAAAGTCAACATGATCGCAGCTCCTTCTCCTCGTACATCGCCAGCTAAGCGCCACACCGCACGACGTTTCTGTAGAGGGAAGTCAACTTAGGTCACACAGGGTAGAAGGAAGGGGTACCGACCTGGGGACTGAAGTCCTCAATCACGAGTTGTTCCGAGGATAATAGCTTGAGGAGCATGTGAAAGGCAGCACGCCACAACTGGGCATCGAATTGAGACTCAGAGTCCTGCGGAGGTATGAATTCCTTCTCCAAGATAGAAGATATGGGATCCATCATCTTGACCAGCATGCGGTGCGCTAGAATGTTCACGTTCAGCCACGTCTTTGGGAATGCGTCGTTCTCCAATATGGACGTAGCAACCTTGAAGAACTGCGTCATCAATGCCACGAAGCGGTCCTGTCCTTCGATGTCTAGACTAGACTCTAGGAAGTCCAGGATGTGCTTCACGGGCGAGGATAAGACCAGAACCAAAAATACGACGGCGGTCTCGCCGAGCCCTGCGTTGAACAGCCCGTCCATTTCCCGTATCTTGCCCCCAGTCTGTTTGGAGCCGGGGAGGTATGAGAGAAGTGAGAAAGGATACGATTCCGGAAAGTTCACTGGCACGGCAGTTCTGGGTGCATGCGTTCGCTCGAGTGCCTGAAGAGACTCCGAATGTTGACACTCTCGATATGAATCGAGAAGCCTATGCAATCCAAAGTTAGTATTCTGCGTAGACGGGGAAGTTTACGCCTACCTCGGTAATAGTGGCAACAAACATTCAACATTTTCCTGTTCCATGCGAAGTCGCTGTCGATCTTCCAAAATAGTCGGGTCGACCAAAGTCGTCTGCAGTTTATCCAGCATGACGGCGACGATCGTGACGCAGAGACGAATGTTCTCCAGCCAGCTGACACGGGCTGCATCGCGAGTAGCCTCTGTGTCATTACTGCGACTATAGGCATATTCGTCGAACCGCCCAAAATGAGGCTTGATCCACTGAACGACGGCTTCGACAAGTAACGGTCTGGATTGAGGATTGTCGAAAAGGAAACCCTTGACGATTTGAAGATACATGATCAATTTCCAGATGACAATCTTTCCCTTCCCGGCCGTGACAGCATTGGTAGCAAAGGTCGTAACGATGGATACCAAGTCGACTGTCGAAAAGATTTTGGCTAGTTCTGGTAGGATAGAAGTGAAATGCTGCAGAGCGATCGTCTGCGTGCCAACGATGGAGGGGGGTGAGGTAGTAGACATCATTCGAGTTATCTCGGTCAGATGAGATCGAATCTCTCGCTTGAAAGACGCTTCCAGGTGCTCTGCAGTGGCTCCACCACCGACCCCGAGCTCTTTAGCCTTCTGCAGCTCTCTCGATCGAGCTATGAACTTGACAATGTAATGCCACACTTTCAGAGCTGCGCGAAGTTGGGAAGCCGTCTCGGGGGATGTGGGGTCGACCAGTAGACGGTTCATAGAGTGTATTATATGAGAGGAAGCAGGAGCGCAAGTGAAGTGCTTCTCAATATAGACGTCCAAAACGGGCTGGAAGTTACTGAAACGTCGGTCCTGTATAATGCCCAGAACAGTCACCAAGGCGTTGAAGACGAGTAGGTCAACTTCGCCCGACTGATTGTTGTGCGACATCAAGATGCCGAACAAGGAGTCGAAAATGTCAGGCAGGAATTTCACGATTTCCATCTCGCCGACAAAGGTGAACTTGTTGAGAATCGTCGAAAGGAAAGCTGGATCGTCGACCTTTTCCCAGTTGAGAAGGCTCAGAAGAACCGAGTTTTGGGTGAATTTCGTGGAACATAATGATGTGCGGATGGTGAATGTGTCGCGAAGAAGAGGAGCATTGCGCTGCATGTCAGGGTGAAGGGCGACCTGGTCAAGCTTTTGGCCACAGACTTCAAACACCGCGGAAGCACCCATGTATAAATCGGCGTTGAGGCTCGAGATCTTGTCCGCTTTGTACAGATTGAGACGATGTATACCGTCTTCGACGAAAGATCGCTGGTCGGGGAAAAGTGGCTGGAACGCGAATGCGAATGGGCGGTCTGACATATCGCCAGGTTTGGCTCGATCCTTTCCTGAGCGATTTCTGAACGTCAGGAAGAGATGCCATGTAGGAATGCCTGTCGACGGTAGCTGCACTTTGATCAACTCCCCGTAGGTCGGCTCATTACACCGCTGGAAGACCATGGAGTTGAATTGGGTCATTAGCGGCTCTCCGCTCCCTTGTGAGATGACTGACTCAACGGGTCTGCCGTCTTGATCTCGAACCTCTACGGTAACCTGGACATTTGTAGGCGCCGTGCTCATCGGTCCTCTCGCAAAGCTGGAGACGCTTATCCGTCCCGCATTGCTGTGCGTTGAGATGAATTCGCCTGCCCAGAGTTTGATGTAGAGCTCATTTCTGGAATCGCCAGGAAACACGACGTCTGGAAATCCCAGCCGAAGAGTGTGAGGAGTGCCCTGCATCAGGGAAGTGTTCTCTTTGACGACGGTCTTCAAGTCGCCGCGGAAGATCTTCAGAGATACAGCCACATTTTCCGCACTGATGCAGGTGGAATTAGCCGAGTGTAGCAACACATTGAGAGGACTTACCGAGGCGATTTTTCGAATTCCTTCACGTTGTTACTGATGATGTTTTGATGCATCATGCAGAACGAAACCTCATTAGTTGGCACGAAGATAGGCATCGTATACTCTTTCGTCGCGGAGGCAACCGTGCTTTCAGCGGCCATCCGAGCCAACTGAGTAATCTCCAACACGGCGCAACCAAAGGGTCGTCGGAAGTATGAGGCCGGATCTGCGGTCGAAGGCCGCGAGGGCTCAGTCCAGGAGGCCCCATCAGCTCTCAAGGACGTCTCAGAGCCTCGGCGTCCATCCGTGGGTGAGAAAGAGCTCATACTATGTCCCATTTTGAGCGTTCCGTTGCGCACAATGCGGCATACGAGATATATTGGATCCTGAACGTCGGCTTGCGCCAAGTCGGTGAACAGAGTTCGTATTCGAAGCGAGGGATCCCGGGATGGTACTCCATTGTGGTTGAGAATTACGCAAAATTCTTCCGTGATGAACTGGGTTCCTTGTTTTCGATAGAGTGAGAAGAATAGCTCGGCAGTCTCCCCAGGGGAGCAGGGCGTTGCTACGAATGCCCTCACATCCAGAAAGATGTGATAGAAGGGGGCGGCATCTGCCTTGGGCTCTGAGGGCGTTGGCGAGTAACCAACGGACCGTATACGTCCTTTTTTCCCAAGGGTGGAGTCAGCGAAGGCGGAATGAGCGGGTGTGGGTAATGGGATGGAAGCAACGTAATCAGCACTGCTGACCGCAGGATATGGGCGAGGAGATGTTGGTTCGTCTGAAGATGCTTCCAGGTAAGCCAGAGAGGATTGCATGGCGTACATGCGAACAGCGCTGACCCAACTTCTGGCATCCAGGTCGCCTTCGACATCCACTGTGACCAAGCCGCCCCAAGAAGGATGGCGTACAATGACATCCAGTCCCTGAACCAAGTTTCCGCTGACCAACCGTGTCACACAATTCCGCCGCATACTTATCGTCTCTTCAGCACTCAAGGTTTGTGCCAAAAGTTGTAGACGACCAAGATGCAAGGCCTCAATGTGTTCCTTGACGATGTGGAAGAGTTTGTAGTCTCGTCTGGCAAGATATTGGAACATCAAGGCGTGCCATTCGCGCAGAGCGGACGCAATTTCGTCGATGATAGGCTGTTCCGCACCTGAGGCGGTATCGTCTCCTGATTTGAGAGAGGGGCGGGGCGGAAGTAGTTTCTGCTGAGATTCCGTGGGTGACGAGGAGCGCAAACTGATAGAGTATACGGGAAGCCCAGCGCGTAGTGAACTCGCTTGGTCAGGCCGGGGTCCAAGCCGAAAGGATCTTCGGCTGGCAGTAGTTTGGGCGTCGAAATCCTCGTCTTCTTCCCTCAGAGTGTGCATGCTCGACCCGCCTCTTTCCCGGGCCATCTGAGAGAAAGCGTCCGTCGAGCTTGAGCCCAATCTGTGGTGACCGATGCCATTGCCATTTACACCGTTGGTTGAATCCTGAACAAAGTTTAAGCGTCCCTCGGCATCAGCAAGTTCGTCGCGTATGAAGATGTGAGATGCTGGGAATATGCCGATGAAGACCTGCTGAGGCTCTTCTGGTTTCGGGGGAGATTTGACGATGGCAGAGGGATCGGCTGAAGTAGCCCATGTCACGATAGGTCTTCGGGTTGTACAGACGACGTATCTGCAGGCCGAGGTTATGTTAAGCTTAGTGTGAACGCTGTGCACGCACCCTCTGTACCAGACTCCCTCGACTTCCTTTCCCCGGGGTGTATACTTTTCGAAAGCATAAATTTCATCGCCGACCTCCAGCGACACAACGTCCCGGTAGATGTAGTGTTCTTCGGTTGTGGATGATGCCGCAGTGACCACCGAAAGCCTGTCGCGGTTGTTGCGACCTGACCATCGTGTGTCGCGCCGCGAAGGCGTTAATGGATGGACCGCGTAACCATACACGATGAGCGGAAGAGGTTCCCACATGGATGCACGCGGTTCAGTGCGCTGACCGCCACTGGCCCACAGGGACACTGCTGGGGAGTCAGTGATAGGCGAAGTGGGGTAGGGGCCGCCCTAACCTACGACAAGTGAATTGGGTATGAGCGATCGAGGCAAAACGTTGACCCTAACCCAACGCGCAATCAACTTGACCTCGACCTCCATGGCGTTTCTGTCCGACCAGATTGACCGCCTCTCCAAATGCACGCGAGCTATCAATGTCGCTGCTGGGAGTATTGCTGGCCCATCGCAAAGCCAGTCGTTCACTGCGGCTGTCCTCCGCGCCCCACTCCACCAGCTCATCCGTCCGATTGATGAAACTGAAATCGGGCTATTCTCCCTGGCGGATCCTCATTCTGGGCACGAGCGTACCACTCCAGGAAGACCAGCTCCAGAACTCACGCGAATCGAATTTCAGGTCGCGACACCCTTACGAAGAACACATACGCGACGCGACGATGGTGGCAAGTTGAAGGAAGAGGATCCAGAGATATATGCTCATGCTGCGTTCAAATACATCGACCGATAGTGAGTATAGGCCTTTCTGATTAGCTGCACTCTCTCATTTTCTCATTGACTAGCCAGGATGTCCGACCAATGCCTAGAGCCTCAGCTCAGATTGAAGAGATCTTGAATGAGTTGGAGGAGACACGTCGCAGCATCCATGACCTCACCGAGGCGTTGAAGCAGGTGAATTCTCTACTTGCACACTCCGACTATTGGCCTAATTCACGATCGCAGAACCAAGTTAGTGATGGTCCGTCTCTCAAGTCGACCATTGAGAGGGAGGAGCAAGACATTCGGGACATTGAACAACAGTTGGGAGCTCTTCGAAAGCGCGTAAGTAAGTATCGCATAACGGTGCGCGCCCTCCTGATTGTCTGCCTGATAGAGGGATACACTTCATACGCGAAAGCCCATACGGCGAACGGCATCTGTGAAGGTCGACCCACCGCCACCCAAGCGACCAATCACTCCGGTCGTTGCCACCGATCCTGCAGAGGAGAGCTTCTGGTCGACTCCCACTGCTGGCGGATTCAGCCTGGCAGATAATCTCTTGCACGAGGATGTTGAATTCAGTAACGCCTCGGTTGCCCCTCCCACTCCTCTACCACTGTCTCATGGCAGACAATCCTCAGTACCCAATAACGCTGCTGATACGTCTTCCCCGCGCGAGAATAGCGAACCACCGCCCGTATCGGAGGAGCCAGTCACTACCACTTCGCCGGTCAAATCTCAGACCCCACCCCCTCCGACACCGAAGAGGCGTGTTCCAGAGACACCCGGAACCACAGCGAAATTGCGCATAAATGCGGAAATGGAGCGAATAGTTGTAAGTAAATCTTCACCACTTTGCTGTACCATGAGTTGACGGCAGACTCAGGCCAAAATATGGGCCACGATGGGTGATACTATCATGCCAGGACACCCTTTCCAGACTGGATCCACTGGAGATGGGCCCAAACCACCCCTGGCTAAGGAGACCATGTGAGCCCTTTGAAGTATGTGTTGCAAACGAATTCATAGACATTGTCACAGTGCACATCTTCGCTCTGTTACCTCTCTAACCCCCACTCTTCTCTCATCTCCTTCCGAAGCCAGCTTCTCCTCTGCCGATGCTTCTCCTTCCCAACCATCGGCTCAGCAAATTCTCACCGCACATCTACTACTCGCGCTTCTCACATCTCCACCCAGTTTCTCCATGTCTTTCAGCAAGGCCAAAGATCTTCTGGCTAGTAAGGCTGGACATGCAGGACAAAGCGCAACAACCATTGTCTACGGATGTGTAGCAAAGCGGTTAATCAAGATTGAGAGAGGGCGCGGGGAACAGACTGTCAGGTTCGCGGTATAAACAATTCGATGTTCGCAGTTCATGTACATACCATCTCGGATAAGGTATATCAAGTCAATTTCTGTACCAAAACCGTTATATCGTCCATCCACTTCTCCGGACATTCGACGGTAAGAAACTGGGACACCTTGTCAAGATTGTTTCCACCGAGGCCGCCCCGTAAGAGGGCCAAGGCCTTATTGTCAGCACTTGCTGCCTTGGCGAGTATGTTGAAGAGTCTGTTACCGATAGGCACGTCAAGGTCCTCCTTTCCATGGGCGTACAGATCGGTCAGACCATCCGAGCACATGATGAGACAGTAGTCCTTGTCTTTCTCCAGAGCAACATGACGCACTTCCGCGATATGAGATACATACGGGGGAGTAAAGTTTCGTTTGGTGAAGGCCTCGACAGAAGAGTGTACGCGGAAACCTGGCACGGAGTTGAGGAAGACGCGTTCTGTGTAGATTCTGGGGAGTTTGAACTCGTGGTCTCCGAGCGCTAAGACGAGCTTGTGTGAGAATTTGAATCAGAAGAGATATAGCTTGTCAACCTACCTCGCGTGACAGCAATGGCACCAAGAACTCGAGCGTTCATGACCGCCTCTTCTTCTCCTGGATGTTCACGTCTGATTCTTTCCACCTCACTGCTCTCGGTTCCATTATGATTGACACTGAGGATGGTTGCTTGCCAATCGTCTGTCTCTTTCTGACCAAGGACTGAAGTATGATCGGATCGTCATTACACCATGAAGAAGTGTGGTAGCGGTACCTGCTACGCAATCTCCCAAACTTGCAACCCAGAGATGGCGACCTTGAACGTCGAACAATGATACGAGCACTGTAGATCCGCGCATGCATCGCAGGACTGCCGTGCTGTTCTTGCCTCCTTGATCCGAATCATTTATGATGCGTCGAATGGCATCGTCCGAAAGCCCTTCCAGCGCATTCGGGTCGGGAAAGATGCCATACAGCGCTTGTGCGATAGAATCGTCGACCGAGCTGATGGTGTCGGTCAACATTTGGCATACCACAGCGGGATCATAGTGTGATGGGTCGGCAGCAAGAAGTGTCGATAGCGCATCCTGGATTGCAGCAGGGATACGTTCGACGGCAAAATCAGCCGTCTCGTGGCCCGCATGTCCTTTGTTGACGCGTCAGGCGAGGAAAGCGACACAAGAAGTCGAGAACGAACCATCAAAGACAGCCTGGAAGCGCCACATTGTCGAGTTGATCACCCAGTCGTGAACCACGTAACGATCTTGGCTGGCATCTGCAGGATTGGCACATGGTTGAAAAGCAACCACATCGGTCGATCCAACAGTTCGCGGGGCCGCGATACGTGTAATTTCTTCGGAGACACGGGGTTCAGAGAGCACGGTGTAGTTGAAGTGTTTGCCATCGGGGTATCCAAAATTGGTCGAGGGAGTTTCGGCCATTGTGTTCACGATGTGAGCAGTGAGGCTATCGTCTTATATGTAGCGTAGGGCGTAGGGCAGGGCGTAGGGCAGGGCGTAGGAGGGCGTAGGGCAATGTGAGGTACCGGATAAGCAAGTGTGTCAAGGAAGTCTCCAATGGGCTCAGGCATCTGCCAAGGGCTGCATAGCTATGCCGGAACCCTCAGACCAAATGGGTCGCTCTCCTTGGTATTCACTACCCGGATTCGAAGGCTTTCGTCGGTAACAGTGCGGAATCACAAGAATCTACTCACCACGCAAGCGGTATCAGCTGATGCATGGCATCCTGACGAAGAATGCTGGAAGGACCAAAGCAAACTGCGTGTGTAATATGGACACCGCGAAGAAGAAGTACTTGTATACAACCTCCACCAGCAATATTGTGGGACTTGGAGATTGTCATCTTGCGAAAGCTCACTGGCAGAGTAAATCCTGCATGTTCGGCGCGTATTTTGTCGTGTCCCCTGCTTCCAGCCGTTGAGAGGTTGACTGAGAGACTGAGAGATCATGAAGGTTCCAAAATTGGCTGATTGATCGCCAAGCCTTTGCCACACAACACTCTCGACTTCGGACTTCAGCACGTTACCTGGTCGACGTCGTGGGCATCTGCGAAGACTCGCGGTAGCCTCATTCATACTGCGCGTCTGCGCGTTTGCTATATGTATGCGGTCCTCTCACCATCTGGTCGACTCATGGATACTGACGAAGGCTTTTTCCAGCATTATTTCAGCAGTTACCGGCGCACCATCCCTCGCCGCCTTGCCGTTCCCTCGCTTGGTCGCTGGTACAAATCAAGGTCTCGCAACTCCAGCAAAACGAGTCTTCGTGTCGAGTCGCGCCACCAACCGACAATGGATGCGCCGCCAACTCCTTTGGCCACAACAAACGGACATTCCACGACGGAACCACCTGTGGAACCTTCTTCATCGTTTGAGCCGGGCGTATTCCGATCCTATCTCCAAGCATTGCTCCCCCCTGTGCTTGGTGCTACGCCTGCGGAACTCGAATCACTATTCGACGACGAGTTTAATGACCGCGTAATTCGGTTTGCTTCCGAGGGAGGGGGTGTCATATACGTCGTGAAATCGAAAGACGAGGTGGAAGGTGCGTTATTGTGTACTATCCTCTAGTTCAGATCCAACGTTCCTCCAGATGAATCCGCCCAAACCTTCACGTACCAACTCACCCCACATCTTTCCTATCATCCATCACATGTTACGACGCTCGCCATAATCAAACGCAGTCCTATCCTCGACTCAGCTACACCACTTGCAACGCAGCTGCACTTTCTCAATCTCTTCGGCGGCGATGACACCCCATACGAAAGTCTACACGCCGTTGTCAGCTGCGGTGTGAAACCTTGGTTCGATGCCTTCGTCGGTGCAAGAGGGACAGGGAAGGATGGCGGAGATGCGCGGATGGGGATCCCCATGACGAAGAAGAAATTCGCCGAACTTGAGTTATCGCTTCTCCACCTGCAACAGAACGTTGAAATACCGGAAACACACCTCGTAATACACCCGGTCATCCAGCGCGCTGTGGAAGCGGCCCAACAGGCCGGGGCCCGTCCCAATATATCCTATATACCTCCCAAACTGCTGAACGACAGCTCTTTCCTCAACTCCCTGCATGGCCACGTCAATTCATGGATCAAAGCCATCCAGGCCGTAACGAAGTTGAATCGAGACGTGACTTCGGGGACCGCCTCACAGGAGATCAATTTCTGGCTTAGTCTGGAGCGCGAATTGGAAGGTATCGAGAATCAGCTGAGGAGTGAAGAGGTGAACATGGTCATGGATTGTCTTCGGAACGCGAAGCGCTTCCGCGCTACGGTCAGTTTTATCGCGGATACCGGTCTCAAAGACGCGACGGATCTTGTACACAAATACAATCAGCTCATGAAGGACTTCCCTCTCAACGAGTTGTTGTCGGCTACGGATCTGGACAAAATACAGGAGTCCTTGGTTCTGATATTCGGTCACATAAACCGAAAACTCAGACTATCACCCTATCCCATTCGCCGTGCACTCCCTCTTGTAGAAGCCATTTCTCGCGACTTTAACGACCAACTCCTCCGCATTCTCACTTCTCACCGACTCCCTTATACCCCTTATGAAACATTCGACCGTCTTCTCTCTCAGACCATGAACATCTTCAGGACGTGGGACGACCTGATGAAGGAATTCACCAATGTAGCTCGCGAGGTGACGCGGAAACGCGCAGAGCGATTCATACCAATCAAGGTGGTGCCGGCGCATGCGAAGCTGCAAGAACGTACACGTTATCTACGCGACTGGCGAAAGCAGCACGAACAACTCGCTGTCATGACGGGACCTACGAAGGGTTTAGGATCAGTGGGTATGGATGTCGGTGGAATGGACATGGAGGAAGAGGTGAAGGAGGCATACGAGGTCGTGAAGCGCATCGATGTTCTTGATGTGTCTACCGGTAAGCCTCATGACTTTATACTCGGACAGTACTCATGTCTTCGTCTAGAGGGAACCGAAATTTGGGTGGCTGCAGAGAACGCTTACAACGAGCGGGTATCCCGAGTTGAAAACCAGATCATTGCGAGGTTACGTGACCGACTGGGGACAGCACGAAATGCAAACGAGATGTTCCGTGTGTTTTCGAAGTTCAACGCTCTCTTCGTTCGCCCCAAGGTCTGTTTCAATCCTGTTGCCGCTCCTTCCATGGCTCATACATTCTTCTAGATTCGAGGCGCCATCCAGGAGTACCAGACGCAATTGATTGATTCCGTGAAGGAAGACATCAAACACCTGCATGACAAGGTAGCCCATACTCCACTTCTCGATCGACCGATACTCACAAACGATACCAGTTCAAAACCCAGTACCGTTATTCAGAAGCCTACCACATGTCGCAGATGCGCGATCTTCCACCCATCGCTGGTGCCATCATCTGGGCGCGTCAAATAGAGCGCCAACTCCTGACGTACATGAAGCGAGTCGAGGATGTCCTTGGGAAAGGCTGGGAACTCTACGCGGAGGGGCAGAAACTACAATCCGAAAGTAGTGCATTCCGGAAGAAGCTAGACACTCGACCGGTATACGACGCGTGGCTACACGACATCAACAGGAGGAACATGGGTGTCGATGGACGCTTGTTCGAGATCGTGCGATTACGAGGAGGAGGCTTCCAGCTTGCCGTCAACTTCGATCCGCAGATTATCACTCTCTTCAAGGAAGTACGGAACTTGCTGTGGTTGAACTTCCAGGTCCCGCATGCCATCACTAACATGGCGAAGGATGCGAAGAGGGTGTATCCGCATGCCGTTAGTTTGATGGAGACGGTTCGGACCTATGGGCAGACATTGGACCTTGTTGAGAATAACAAGGGTATCGAATGGCTGGTTGCTGAGTATCGAAACGAGTCTCAGCGTATGATCACCAAAGGTGAGGATGATTCGGCATCTTCTAGCGGATTAGAACAAGTCGCTCATGCGACTAGGAATGAACATCCGTTGGGACTACTTCGTCAATCAATATGACACTGGCCGATACGTCTCCGGGGCGGACGGTCGTGACAATCGACATATACAGTTTGTGCGAGAGTTTGCCAGTGTGGTATCCGTACTGCAGGTTCGTTGACATCTTTCCTTTCTTTCCTAAGCTTCGTCTGAGTTTTCTCCAGGACAAAACCAACAGCGTGATTGATCTTTACAAAGATATTCTACGCTCAGTGGAGGACTTGGCCACCTGCTCGTATACGTTCGAAGCGTTCTCGGAGCTCTTGAGTAAGATTCAAGCTGCAGTATGTTCCCTTATTGTTCCCCTTCGCTGTGGCCTGTTCCTGATGTTCTCTGGTCTTAGATTGACCGACTGAATCTGGAAGGTTATGCCAATCTCGAACACTGGGTCGCGGAACTCGATAGATCGATAGAAGGCATCTTCTTACAACGACTGACGCAGGTCATCCACGTCTGGTGTCAAGAGTTCGACAAGACGGAAGACAGCGACATGCGGCGTGATTTGCCATCTAGAGACATGACAAATAAGAGGCGAGGAGATAAACGCGGCATCAAGGAAGAGAAGGTACGATCGCTCGCGCCTTCTTCTGTATGTGACCTTGACGTCTTTCTAGTTCCTTGAGGCCAACATGTCTTTGAAGCCTCTTGTTCACGAGATCCGCATCCAGAATCAGGTTATTTTCCTTGACCCTCCGATTGAACATGCGCGCGCCTCGTGGGTGCATCAGTTGCACGAATGGCTGGGTACAGATTTTCACGATCGTTTCAATACTTATTGACGATTTACAGGTGTTGTGTGTCGGCTCCGTCGCATACAGAGTTCTCGCTACGAGATTGGGCTACAAATGCAGGGCGCTGCTCTTGCTGAGGCTACTTATACTTCACTGGTCAGTGCTTTGATTTCTGCATCCCACCAATCTAACAAATCCTTGGCGCAGCTGACCCAATTAAGTCCCGAGGTCCTGCAACGGCCTTTCATGCTGATCGAGGCGAAAGTGCAACAACTGCGGGATTACGTCGCGAAGTGGCTCCAATTCCAATCCCTCTGGGACCTCGAAGCCGAATATGTGTTCAACCGGCTCGGCGACTCGCTCGCACACTGGCAGCAGCTCCTCACCGAGATCAAGAAGGCACGGACGACATTCGACACCTCCGATACACAGAAGTCCTTCGGGGTGTGCGTGATTGACTACGAGCAGGTGCAGGCGCGGGTGAATGCCAAGTACGATTCGTGGCAGAAGGACATCTTGAACAAGTTTGGAGTCAAACTGGGGAATGTGATGCGGGAGATGCATGCGTCGATATTGAAGGCGAGGAATGATCTCGAGCATCATTCGATTGAGGGCATCGTGGGCGGGGGCGCGAGCGTGAGGAGGTTCTGATGACTCTTCATTCATTCATTCACTTTGGATTTTCCTTTCTTCTTTTGCTGGCATATGTAGCTAAACTTCATGCATTCATTCTAATCTTATGTGTACTTTTGTGTGACAAAGAAGCAAGTAACCGAAAGAGAAGGTAATGTAGTACGTAGAAGTGTGCACGGGCTGAGCGGCCAGACACCAAGTTTTGTGGGGTGACAAGCATCACAGCTCAAAGGTGCTAGTCAAGACGACTGCACGGTTCATACAAGAAATAATTCATCAAGGTAAATAACATCTGAGAGTCGAGCCCAGCTTTCGTTACCTGGCTAAGGCTTGAGCTTGACCGGCGTGACACCATTCATCGATCGTCAGCCGATTTACTCAGAGTCTGGAAGCCGAGGCGCCTGCCTAATGAGTTCTCTTCCTACAACGATCTCCAATGGTTCCAAGGTCAACAATGCGAGTGCAGGAAGCGTGATCATAACGCCGGATTGGCTGCGCACCTCGCCGCCCGCATTGACAGTCGCGCTTGTAAGAGTTGGGCCTGTCGTGAGACTGACAAGAGCGCTGTTGGACGCAGCAAGTTGGAGAGGTGCGTCACACTTGCCATTGCCGAGGGGCGGAGGGTTGACTGATACTGACTTGCCACTCGTTCATCAGGCAGTTGGTACACGAGCACAGTGCTGGTGTCTGCGTGGTGGGCGCTCTGCCTCGGTGCGCGCGTCAGCGTCGTGGGTCTCTTGGTGTTGGGATGGGTGTGGTTCTCTTCTACGCACAATAGTAATGCAGCTGCATCAAAATCGACCGAGTCATCGAGAGAAGACACGCTACCGACACCAGGACCGACCGTAGCGTCAGAAGCGTCACTGCAGCGAACGATTGATGACCTCCTCCTCATTGCTGCCCTACTCCCTTCTATCCCCTCCATTCCCTATTCCTCGATGACACTTCGCGCTCTCCTCATCATCTACGCGCTCCTTCTCGCCTTCAGCTACGTCATCCCTGGTCGTGTTCTCTTCGGCATAGCGGGGACCTGTGTCTTATGTCTTCGGGCACCCTGGGCACGGTATATCTTCAGCGCAGTATGGCGCAACGCGTGGGCACGGTGGGGGTGCTATCTGGCGTGGGGGCGTATTAGCGGAATACCCATACATTCTTCCCCGTCCCCAATACCTCCCGCCCAGAGCTCGGCACTATCCACGGACCATGAGGAGGAGCAAGACCGATTCCTGTTCACGCTATATGAAAACCAGCGGTGGTGGATGGGGCTGGACTGGACCGCCGCTCTGTTGCCCGCCGAACGTCCGTCATGGTGCTCAGCTCCGCCTCACCTCACTCCTGTCCAGCCACCCGCAGCATTCACGCTGCCGCACGGCTGGCAGTGGGTCGAGAGCGAATGGAGCGTCGTTATCAATGAGGAAGGAGAGGCGCGACGAGTGCACAGGGAGGTCCCTGCGGAGGAAGAGGGTCTGCTGGCCAAGGCCGCTGGTCGTGTGCGCGGCGACCGTCCTGAACTTGAGCGAAGCAACTCTATCGACGTCAAGCCTGCTGATCGCTCAAAGAACGACGACGATGCAGACACAGAGGCGGAAGACCCTCTGACCGACGCGGACGGGTGGGTGTATGGTGACAACAAATGGGAGGCTCAAGGTCCGAAGGGTGGTATTGGCAAGTATACGCGATATAGAAGGTGGACAAGGGTGGCGGTTGTTGCTCCTCCTGATACAATTCCTCCTCCGGCGCCAGTACAGGATATCAATGACAGATGGGAGAATGACAAAGAAAGGGAGCGCAAGGAGAGGGAAGCAAATAAGGAGATGTCGCCGTCTAGGTTGACATCTCGGTTGAAGGAGGCGTTGGGGAAGAGTTGACTGGTCGTCAATTTGGCGACGAGCCTGTATTGTACTCACTTATCCTGCTAGTTGTTATCTATCAACAGACCATGTATTGTCGTCTACCATGTATCGGCCCAAGTGGAGTACCAACTCAGAACTCTATACGACTCGGCAATGTCCGCGCCTTGTCTCAAGTTCCTTTGTGACCATCAAGCACAACAACAACCACGGCGACGGCGGTAGTGCTTACAGTGGCCTGACAACGCGTAGGATATCTCTCAAAATGCTTTGCCATTGTCCTCAACATCACCCAAGGACAACATGCCCGGCCCAGGTAGCAAAAAAGCGAAATCCAAGTCAAAGGCGGCACCTAAGCCGACTCAGTCGACGTCAAAGCCGACGCCGTACGAATACATTGGTCGTATAGACAATGCGGTGGGATGGCATATCATCATCGACACGCTCTGCGATGAGTTTGAGTTGCCTGGTGTGTATCTCTATTCTCATCTATCCACCACCGTGTTGAAGAAGTCTCTCTCAGATCTCACGAAACGCAGTGGCCTGAAGAAAGTGCACGCCAACTTTGACGCCATCTACCGCCGCCTCGACAAGGCGTACGAACAACATGAAGGCAATGACAAGATCACCGGCGGTATCGTCGGGATTTATGCCAAGATGTCGGTCGATTCACTTTTGCGCAATAAATTATTCGATAAAGGTGTGTTCCCTTCCAATCTGAAACTTATCTGACATCCATCCAGGCTTCCTGAGGCGTCTCATTCCGCTCCTCAAAGTAGAAACGACGCGCCATCTTGTCCTGCGTTCCCTCTCTTCCATCACCCACAACGGAGGCCACGTCCGCATGGAGGTTGCACGGGAAGCCAACTACCTTGCACAGTCACTTCAAGACTTCCCTGATGACCTCGTCGGCGCCGAGCTCACCGTATCCATCCTATCCCATTCCCTTTCGACAGTGGTCTTCTTTGAGCACGAATCATCCGCCCCAGAGACATTCGCTTCCCTCAAAATGCCGCTCATAATACAAGCAGTCACCTCGGCCGCCCTGCGCCCCAACGCCTCCGCTTACCTTGTCGACCACGCCAACGAACTCATTTGCATGGCCACACTCAACTGCACCGCTGCATGCCTCTCCGTGCCCTCCGCTATCAACCTGGTCGTATGTGGCCTGAGGAGCAGAGACTGGGCCTTCCGGTGCACCTGTCTCGGCGGCCTCATCCGCCTCCACCGCCGCACAGCCCAAGACGACACGCGCTACATGGACCCCAATAAACTCATGAGCGCCTGCGAGCGCGGCTTCCCGCCCCACATTTCGGACATCATGATGAACTACGGCGGCGACCGCTGCGAGACGACGCTCACCCTCCGCACGTCCGCGGACTTCACCAAGGCGATGATGGAGTGTGCGAGCACGGGCGACCTGTACAAGCTCGGGCTGCGCATCGCGGAGTGCATCCTCCGCACCGAGTTCTCCGTCGCGCAGGGTATGTTCCAGACGCAGAACCCGCGCACGGGCGCGTACGAGGCCGTCGACGTCGGGCTGCCGTTCACCATGTGGGATGACGCGCTCCCGCACTGCGCCAAGGCGCTACGCGCGACCGGGGATCCTGCGGACGCGGACAAGGCGGATATCTTGGACATCAAGTACATGATTATCAAGCAGCGGCTGCCCGATGCCTTTGCGCTTGCGAAGAAAGCGCTGCAGAGGAGCCCGCAGTGCGCGTATTACTACTACGCGCTGTCGTTGTCGGCCGATGCGGAGGTGGGGCTGCGGTCGTCGAAGAAGGGGCTCAAGTGCAAGCAGATTACGCCGTTTGTGAGATGGCAGTTGACGCAGAGGGCGGTGGAGCATGCGGGTGAGCTGGGGATTAGGAAGCTGCAGGAGGCGATGGAGAGTGGGGATCGGACGTGGCAGGAGG
The DNA here is from genome assembly GCA_019915075.1 of Strobilurus stephanocystis. Classification (NCBI taxonomy): domain Eukaryota; kingdom Fungi; phylum Basidiomycota; class Agaricomycetes; order Agaricales; family Physalacriaceae; genus Strobilurus; species Strobilurus stephanocystis. The sequence goes on from JAHLMI010000004.1 coordinate 831,941, forward strand.
GTATTGCGTTCTTGATGAGTGCGCTGGATGACTCGAGGGCGTTCATAGCTGGTGCGCCACCGGACACGCGGTATATGAAGAACATCCTCCTTTGGAATATCCTCCTCCGGTTGACGATCCAGGGCCCGGAAATGAGCGTTGAGCTGAATGAGCTCAAGGTTGGTGTCTGATCCCTCCAAATAATGCAACAGTGACTCACTTTCCTGATACGCTAGACCACGCGCAAGCAGCTGAAGATGGCGGACGAGATCAGCACTTTTGTGGGGTTGCTACCACCCAATACTTATCTCCGCCTGACGCAGAACACTGTACTCGATCGGTACGCCAAGGCGGCGGAGGAGTGGGATGCGAAGATCGCGAACAGGGATGAAGTGTGGGAGGATTATAATGGGGGCGACGAGGATACGCCACACCGACACCATGCGGGGTGCGGACATGGAGACTCGACGACGACGACGACGGAGGAGGACATCGCCGCGTGGGTGGAGGGCTTGCAGCTGGACAGCAAGGAGCCGCAGAGCAAGACGCAGCCCCGGCGACTGCACCCGAAGATTACCTCGAACCATGTTGAGTTGTATAGGTGCTCGTGGTGCGGGAATCCGAGCGCGATCTTGAAGAAGTGCTCAAGTTGTTCGGGGGCGAGGTGGGTCTCATTTTTGCCTTGGTATGGACGAATAGATCTGACGAGATTTTGTGCAGGTACTGCGACCACTCCTGTCAAAAGTCACACTGGAGCGAGCATAAGAAGACGTGTCGGAGTGAGAGTGCTGCCTGAGAGGATGTATTCTCTACGAAGTATCGAAGTCAGTCATTTACCGGCAAGAATAAGTAGTCTGTATGTATTTATGTACAACTCTGGTACTCACCTGCCAACCTGTGCTTCGTTGGCTTGTGGATCTGGATGTCAGAATTGCATGTATCAAGAGAAAGCAAGCCTTTTGACCGACCTTAGCTCAGTTGGAAGAGCGCAAGACTGTAATTGGTTATCCTCTAAAGACATCTTGATGTCGCCTGTTCGAGCCAGGCAGGTCGGATTGCATCTACCTCGCGTCACTTTTTACAACCGGGCGCTATCAAGTATCTACCGAGTCAAACTGTCTTCGAAATAGCTAGGTTTCCTCTAGGGCCCACGAGTCCACGACCCTATTGATTACCGTAAGCGGGAGGGCCAAGGATGAATTTTGAACAAGCTTACAACCCGCATCTACGTCGCGGTCGGAAGGCTCGTTCCTCGCCTTCCCTTCCGTGACTTCGACTTGGGTCTCCAGCTTGTTGGGGCCAGCCCCAAACCCCGTCGGCGCTGCGCGCCGTGTACAAAATTAAACATTCCATTATGACTTAACTTCAACTCAACTTCAACTCAAGTTACATCAATTTGCTGAGTTGGCTGCCAGGCTACATATCTCAATTCCACTAATTCATACTTTCAATTTCTGACAGTGACTTGAGCATTTGAGGGAAATCTGACAGCAGCCCGTGGCTGACCCGTTCTGTGCCCAGTCTGTGCCACAACAGAAGAATGCCCTGACCGTGACTTGAACCGGCAACCGGCATTAGGGCGTGCGGTTTGGCGCGGCAGACTCCGAAGTTCTGCTTAAGTAAACTTATTATCTAAGCTTCGCGCCCTCTTTTACTATAGTAGATTTTGTGTCAGTCATATGGTCTAAGTCGGAAGTCACCCGTTCGAATACTGCGTGTTGCAGCTTTTTCAATCAAATTTCTGAAAAACCACTCGTCTTTGGTACGCTTCAGACTACTCTGCTAGGCCATGAACAGACACTGAAAGCCTTTGGATGCGTGAAGACGCAATGAAGAGGATCTTATAGACTATTGCAGCCTCAAACTCAAAAGGCACCCAGAATTCTCAACTCAGAGGGCACCCGGGCCGTGGTAAAGCCAGTAGAACGCCTTGTAGGACCATCTCACACACCTAAAGCTGTCCCTCATCATCTGAGTAGAACTTTTGGAAGCTGTTTGAACTTTGGTGTGTTGAAGTCCATGATTTGTGCAAGTAACTATGGGAAGGTCGGAGGTCTAAGGTAAACTTGAGAGTCAGTACAGCAAAGTCTTTGAGCGAATCCAAGGCCCCGACAATGAGTTCAGGGACTCAAGAGCATCAGTAAAGAAGTAGCAAACGGCCGCGAGATAGTCACGTGATGTTCACAAAATCGCGCCACACTCTGAACTTGGCCAAAGCTGGTGTTGTATGTGCCTCATTGACTGGCGTAGTACTACAGCTACTACCACACTGCCTGACCCAAGTCCTCACAATGTCGGAAGGCCGCCGGGATAGATATATCAAAATAAAAATATGCACTTGTGCAGGATTGAACCGGTGACCCACCGAACGACAGTCGAGATTTGACACCAGAAATCGAAATCCATCCTTGGCCCTTCCGCTTACGGTATATTGATGGCGGCCGTTTGTAAAGAAAGTTGACAAGTGACACTGCGACATGTCACAGAATTACAGGTGACAGGTCTCAGTTCTAAGGCCTAAGGACTGAGGTCTACTGAGGTGGTGTATGTATCAAGATTCAATATTCACCTAAGTTTCAGGTTCAGAGTCCTTCAGACTTCACTGCGCCACGCTACAGGCAGGCAATTGCGATGGGCCTAGCTACTTACTATTGCTATCCGGCTTGACAGTGCAGTGTCACCACGAGTGGGGGGCGCATCGGGAATCGTGTGCATCCTTCAGTACGTTCAAACCTACATTGCTCACAAAGGAAAGTCAACAGTGTTTCGGACACGGATACATACTTGGTTTACAAGATAACTGACTGAATAACAACAAGGTACAACAACAAGGAAATGGAAATGATATGTACTTTTTACTAGATCTCAGTCGCTGATTTCGCCTTCCTCTTTCGTGTCCAGTTCCGGCTCAGGGGAGGGAACCAGGATGGGAGCACGAGTCAGGACGGGCGCAGGAGGTAGGATGGGCGCAGAAGCTAAGACGGGCGCAGGAGGTAAGATGGGTGCAGGAGCCAGGATGGGCGCAGGAGCCAGGATGGGCGCAGGAGGTAGGATGGGTGCAGGAGCCAGTATAGGCGCAGGAGGAAGGATAGGCGTATGTTTTGGCCCTGGCTGTGGTTTTGGCGCACGTTCCGGCTCCGGCTCCGGCTCTGGTTCTGGTTCTTGCTCTGCCTCTGGTTCTGGTTCCTGCTCTGCCTCTGGTTCCGGCTCTGGCTCCAGCTCCATTTCCGGCTCTCCCTCTGCGCCAATCTCCATCTCCGGCAGGGGTGGGACGCTCACACTCGTCCTATCGCTCCCCTCCCTCGCACGGCGCGTCTTCTTCGCGGGGTACGTCGCGTCCGCCTCCTCCGGGTCAATCCGCCGCCGCCGCTTCCCGCCGCGGCGTTTTCTTAGCTGCGGGACTGGAGCTGGTGGGGGTGTCGGTTGGGATACGGGAGGAGGAGGAGGGGAAGCGTGCGAGGGAGGGGGGATGGGCGCGAGAGGGGGGAAGCCGAAGGGAGTTGGGTCGAGTGGGGGGAGGGAGAGAGCGAGGGTGCCGAGGGGGTGGTAGAGTGGGAGGGTGGAGGAGAGGGGGCGTGGTTTGTATGTGGGCTTGGTGTTTGGGAGCGGGAGGGTCGGGGGTGTGGATGTGGATGTGGATGTGGATGCGGATGGGTGGTGGGTGTGGGAGTAGGAGTAGGAGAACGGGTCAGAGGGGCGTGGGGAGCGGTAGGTGATTTTGGGTTTGCGTCTGATGGGGGACGAAGAGGAGGAGGAGGAGGAAGAAGAGGCGGCGGTCGACATAGTGAATGGATGATTCCGCGCGTATGGGTGGATGTCTAGGCTGAGATAGATTGAATGAGTAACGCAGACTGGATACAAATCAATCAATGCGCACCGAAGATAAAAACTTAATGACTCTGCGTTCTATACGAGGTCCAACCTAACGCGTTGTGTAGTGAGCCGTGGATGGGTATCTCTCCCCGTCTGATTTGGTCTCTGCATGCAGATTTTAGTCGTCGATCGCTACGCATAGTATGAAAGCAATGCGCACCAAATAAAAAAATTCCCCTCAAGACAAGAGCACCAAGATCTATCTCTTCGCTGTATCCAAGGAAAGCCGGGTATTTCTATGGGCGCACGCGCATGGATAGTGGCGGGCGCGTGGTTGAAGGCAAGAAACAACTTTGAACATCAGTGGCCATGGTCATGACAGATGAATGTCATCTTTTTCCACGTGGTACTGGCCTTTTTCGCGCGATGCCGAGGTTCGGCATTTCGCACGAACGTCGAACTTGAAGCTTGCAAGTCGACTATTTACTGGTGGTGGAATGAATTCGCTGACAACTATTCGAGCCGTAACATCCCAATATATACATTGGGCTCAGTTACTCAGAGTATGTACTGCGTATGCACCCAGTCACGGTGGCTTGCTCCGAACTATGTAAACGGAAAACAGCCGGAATCCTTGTGCGTACGTGAGCTTCCTGCTTTTCTGGTGTGAGTCGCATCGCAGCTGCATTGTGCCGTGGACCAACCGCCTCGTTCGTCATGCCTATAAAGCGGTACAGGGCCCAGTGCTTCTCATGACGAGGGACTCGTCCAGTCGAGCAGAAACAAGAAGTCCCACGGTCAAAACTTTGCCCTTCTCTCTCAAGTCTTCTCAACAGTAGCTCACTCAACGTTTGCTTTATCTCACACATACACTATCATATCTCAGCCTCATTGATTCTTTGCACCCACCCACATCTCCCTTGGTACTCACTCAAGTTATTGTTTTGTACTCTTCGCACATGATGAATGTTATTCTACATCGTGTCAAAGAATGGAAGCAGGTAATCGTCGAGGGTCCCACCCGCCCAGCGGTGCCCAGCCCAACCTCTCGCCTGCTTTCCTCACACCGACGATTGTCTGACGAGACTGGCGCTGGAGAATCTTGTTTCCACGTGGCACTGCCGCACTGTAATTGCCGCCGGCTGGATCTCTTTTTGGTTTCCTCCAAGTTTCCTTGAAGTTGATGTGGAATTTTGCCATGCCGGCTACCATGCTCGTACCTTAGACTATACATACTATGGGCGTCGGGGCTTGACGCCCCCGAAGATGGACAGGCGGAATCTTTTAGTAGCGCGGAATGATCATGGATCCTTGTGTGAGTTCATTCATCATTCGACGTGTCCGAGTATCACCGTCTTGCCAGAGCCGGGTGGTTCGATACATTCATTCCACTGTACGTGCGCGCGCTTCTCGTTCTCATGACTCTCGGACAGTGTCAGCCGCCACAATGCCATTGGTTCGTCATGTCAGTTCTACAAGAAGTTTATGTAACGTCAACTCAATGTCGTCTGACATGGGACGAGACGCGAAGCGTCTAATCCTGATTCAGCAAGGACAAAGCAAACAAACGCGAATGTCTGCTCCACAGGTCTTTGAAGAACCGCCTGCTGATACTTTCCAAAGGTTCACCACATCAGTTGAGGACCAGGATGAGTGTCACGAGCGAGGACTAGTCTCTCGTCTGATTGGGGTACGCATGCGGGGGTGGGGAACGGGTGTGTCTTCCATCAAGGGATGGCAATTTGGGAAGGAGGCGTGATCGCCTCACATGTCGTCCTTCCAACTTCTACTCGGCCTCCGTAGCACGCCCCCAGCATCTCTCGGGTATCGAATGGACCGGTTCTTGAGTCATGAAGAGGAAGAGGGTATGTAAGGTCTGTGGTTGGTTTCGAGCGGCCAACCTGAGCAACAAGTTTTCGCAAGTTGTGTGTTCCGAGTCGCTCATCGGTGTGTGGACAGGCTCTCTACGGTCTCCGAGTCCGTGATCTGAGCGCTTCTATAAAATTTCCAATAGCTGTTCGTGTCGTAAAGGCTTCCCTGATCGTCTTACATACCTACTTAGCGTGTTTTCTAGCTGCCAACACCCAGCACTCTCGCAACAACCAACACTCTCGTGTTTGTTCGCAATACCGAGCACGCTCGTGTTTCTTTACCAACACCGACACTCTTACCGAGCACGCTCGTGTTTTTGGCCCATGGAACCCGCGCGTCGAAGCAGCGGGTTGTTCGACCAGGACGGAGAAGAGAGCGCGTCGTTGACTAGTACGTGCTCCTTTCTCTTTGCCTTTGCTTTTCTCCGCGACCCCGGCTACTTTTTCAATGCTCGATACCTTTCGCGCTATTCTTTCCTTGCCATACTCCCTTTTCGACCTATACTGACGCTCCTTCTCAACCTATACTGACGCTCTCGACCCACAGGACACGCCACGCTTCCGTCTGGGTCCCGATTCTCTGAAGGGCCTGATACGGGAGCGGGAGCGGACCCGTTTGCCGACCCCGACACGGTGCAGACCGATGCTGCTGCTGGTTCTGGTTCTGGTTCTGGTGCCGCTATTACTTCTGCCGCTCCCCCCGCCCCACCCCCACCCCCCACGCCCTTCTACAAACGGCGCAAATTCCTCATCTCGCAAGCCATCCTCATCCCCCTCTCCATCGCGCTCCTGTTCATCCTCCTCTTCCCCGTCGTCAGCGCCATCGCGCAATTGGTCGTGAACCGCGCGGTGATCCACGTCACCGCCGCGCGTATTTCGCTGGTGCGCAATGAGAGCTTTACGCTGGGCTTGGAGGCGGTTGTTACGCACGCGGGGGTTATTAGCGCGAGCATTGAGTTCACGGAGGGGGTTAGTGTGAATTGGGTCGTGGTCAACGGCAATATCTCCTCGCCGCAGTTCAATACGAGCACACCAGGGGAGGGGGAGCCGGTGGGGTACATCCCGCTGGGGACGCTCCCCCTGCACAAGGTGCAGACGTCCGGGACGCAGAAGAGGGGTGCGATCAATGATACTGTGGTGTTCACGATTACGAATCAAGAGGGATTTGGGATGTTCGCGGAGGCGATGATTAGGGAGAAACAGTTTGAGTGGAGGTTGTTCAGCGAGGGGGTGAGGGTGAGGGCTGCGCGGTTCCCGGTTAGTAAGGGGATCAAGTTTGATAAGCGGGTGGGGATGAGTGGTTAGTCCAGTGCCCTTCTTCGTTTTGTGGGTGATGACGGTGTGTAGGGTTCGACAGCTTCGCGGGTGCGGTGACGCTGCAGAGCGTTGCGCTCCCGGGGGACTCGCAGGATCCCGCCCAGCCGGGCATACTATTCGAGACCTCCACGGGGCTGGTCAACCCCAGCCCGTTCGCGCTCGATTTGGGCACGGTGGTGTTTGATTTGGAATTTGAGGGCACGACTTTGGGGCAGGGGACGAGTTTTGGGACGAACATCGTGAGTCTCCTTCTTCTGTGGTTAGAGAGAGGAAGTGATGTTGATTGTGTGTGGTACTAGAACCCGGGCAACAACAGCATAGCACTGAGCGGGACGCTCGTCAAGCAGACGGAGGATGACGGTGTGAAGGCGCTCAGCACGCTGTTTACGAATTACTTGAATGGGTGGGTCCCTTCCCCTCTTACCTCCCTTCCCCATTCTCCCATACTCACCCCATCCCCTTCCCTCACAGCGAAACCTCCCCCCTCCTCGCCAAAGGCCACTCCACGCTCCAATCCGACGGGACCGAAATCTGGTGGCTCTCCCAGGGGCTCAAGGCGCTGACGCTGCAGGTGCCGTTCGTTAATCCCGCAGGGGCGATTGCACCGATTAAGGCGATCGATATTGGGAGTCTTGCGTTGCAGTTTCAGGGTGGGGATGGGGACGGGGTGAAGGCGAGCAGTGAGAGTGTGGTTGCTAGTATGGGTATGTGTGTTCCCGCTCTTCCGTTGTGGCGTACGCTGACGCGCACACAGAACTCCCATTCGGGTTCAGCCTGTCCATATCCCAGATCAAGAACGCGTTCAACATCTCCTCTCCCCTCCCCCCTTCCTTCCTCCCCGTCGTGGAGCTGAGCACCCCCCTCGGGGCATCGACGTCCGAGATCACGGTGCTGAGCTCGACGGACACGAAGGGGACGGTGAATATCACGTTTGAGGACACGCCCCTGAGGGCGTGGGATCTGGGGGTTTTTGAGGCGTTCAGTGAGTCCCTGCCCTTCCTCCCCTTATCCTTTCCCTTCCCTGGTTTCCCACCCTTGCGCTAACGCACGCACCCCCACCACAGATGCGAACATAACATCCTCCCCACTCGTCCCCTTCCGCCTCATCGGCGCCGCCTCCGCCCTCGCGCACCTCGCCGTCGGGGACCTCACGCTCGATCCCATAAAATTCGACGTCCCATCCCACTTGAATGGGTTGCAGGGGTTGAAGGGGATGGCGGAGCTGGATAGTGTGGATGTGAGGGGCGGGGTGGAGGGGGAGGGGATTGAGTTGGGCGTGGGGGTGAGGATATGGAATCCGAGTAATTTGAGGTTGGGGGTTGGGGATTTGAGTGAGTGCCCGTTTTTTCCGTGAAGATGAATAATGGGGTACTGATTTTTTGGGATTCTGGTAGCACTGGAACTGCGCCGCGACGGCGTGTCCATGGGGACGACCCTCCTGCCCAACCTTACCCTCGAGATCGGGGAGAATGTTGTGAATGGGACGGCGCTCTTCAAGGTGCGCTTTACTTGCTGTTTTCTTTCCATTCCCTCGTCACTCACCCCTTTTCTTACAGCCAAACGATTCCCCGGAAGGGCGGGAGACGCTTAATGAATTTGTGGGGATGCGGGATGTGCCGTTGAGTATTGCGGGGTATCCGGGGAGCACGGGGGTGAAGGTCTTGCAAGAGGCGTTTGAGGGACTGGATGTGGGGGTGGTCCTGCCGGGGTTGAAGGAGACACTCTTGAGGAGGGCGGGGTTGACTGGTGAGTGACGCAATGTTCGGTGTACGCTGATACTGAGATGCATACAGTGCTGAAAACGACGGGGACGACGAGCAACGTGTCGCACGTCACTGTGGACCTGGCGAACCCGTTCAGCGCGGGGCTGGAGGTGACGGGGATTGAGAGCACGGTGGAGGCGTATGGGATCCCGTTAGGGAGTATTAGCTTGCAGGCATCCTCCTCCTCAACCTCTAACTCCTCCTCATCCCCCTCCCCATACATATTCTCCGCCCCAGCGCACATTACCACCACTTCCCCCACCCTCCCGCTAGAGATGAACCTCGACCCAAAGGCGCTCTTCACCCTCACGCGTGTTCTTGCGGTCCAAGCGGGTCTGAGCCCCGCACCTCTGGATGGGATCATCGCGGTCGGGGGGGAAGGCGTTGGGTATCTGCCGGGGTACGATTTCGGGACGACGGATAAGCGGGATGCGGAAATGGACACAGGGCTCACCACACGCAACCTCTTCACCTCATTCGACCTCCCCTCCTACATCCTCACCGCCTTTTCCCAACTCTCCGCAACCGTGCACCTCTCCTCCGTCTCCCTCCTCATCGGGACCTACCCCACCTCCCTTACCTCGTACACCCAGCCCGGCGTGCCCATCAAGACCGACGCGTCGCTGAGCTACCTCCTCCCGGTCCTCGCGCGGCCCGTGGTGCAGCAGGTCATGGACCAGGCCGTGCTGAGCCTGGAGAGCGTGCTGATCAGCGAGGTGGAGGAGGGGGGGTTCACGACGCGGTTGAGGGGGGCGATTCGGGATGCGGGGCCGTTTGATGCGCGGATTGGGTTCCCGGAGGGGTTGGGGGTGGGGTGGGGTGGGAGGGTGTTGGGGAGTATTAGTGTGGAGGAGGGGGTGAGTGTTGTGGGTGATGTGGGGGGCGTACTGGATTTTGAGGCAAGGTTTCAGGTGGGGGATGAGGAGGCTGTGGGGTTGTTTGCGAAGGTACGCGCATTCCTCTTATCCTTATCTTTGTTTGTGCTGACTCCCCTTCTAAAGACCCTCCTCACGGAAGAATCCTTCACGTGGAGCATATCCGCATCGAACGTCCAGGTCTCCGCCTTGGGGATCGTAGTCCAGAACGTGACGCTCCCGCCCAAGAACGTCACCCTCAAGGGGTTCAACGGCCTCAAGGGGGGTGTCCTCATCAAGTCATTCGACCTACCCAGGGACGCACCGGACGGGGAGGGGATCGAGCTGGAGCTGGAGACGAGCGTGACGAGCCCGGCGCAGGTGGGCATCTCCCTCGATGCGCTGCAGTTTGATGCGTACACCCAGGATGGGGTGAAGATAGCGGAAGTGAGTTCCACCGGCAGTGGTGTGACGTTGAGCCCCGGGGCGGAGACGGGGATGGGGTTGAGCGGGGTGTTGATCCCGCAGGGGACGCAGGCGGGGCTGGACGCAGTGAGCGGGGTGTTTGACAACTTTGTGCATGGGAAGGATTCGGCGCTCGTTGTCAGGGGTGTTGGGGCGCTCCCGGCGGTGTCGTGGTTGAATGCGGGGATACGGGCGTTGGAGGTGCAGACAACGCTCCCGAACGCGGGGGTGTTGGATGTGATTAGGGAGGTGGATTTGAAGGAGTTGAGTATCATGTTTAGTGAGGATGCGGCGGAGACGAGCTCGAGCGACACCACCGCAACGTTCGCGCTGCCGTTCGGGTTCAGCGTGGACATCGTGCGGTTGGCGCAGACTATCCACCTTTCTTACTCCCCTTCAAATTCCTCCTCTACACCGTTCGGGATCCTGGACATCCCGGAGCGGTCGGCCAGCACAGACGTCTCCACACGCGTCATCTCCCTCGCCTTCGGCCCCGTCCCCCTCACCATCACCCCCGGGCAAGAACAACCCATGGCGGACTTCGTCAAAGCCACCACGCTGCAGTCGTCTGTGACGCTCGAGCTTTCCGGGGTAGCGCAAGCCCACGCCCAAACAGCCGTAGGCCTCATCTCCCTCTCGGATATCGCATTCACCGGGATCCACAGCACGATCGGCGGGCTGGAAGGGCTGGACGCGCGCCCGGTGGGGGTGCGCGACTTGGATGTGGCGAGGGGGTACCCCGAGTACCTCCTCATCGACGTCAAGGGGACTCTATTCGACCCGAGTAACCTCACAGTCGGGGTGGGGGACGTGTCCTTTGCGTTACTCTTTGAGGGGGAGCAGATTGGGGTGGCGGAGCTAAGGGGGTTGGTGGTCACCCCTGGGGAGGGGACCTATGGGATTGGGGTAAGATATACGAGTGAGACGGATACGGGGAGGAGGATGTTGGAGAACTATATTGGGGGGAAGGAGAGTAACACGGCCATTAGGGGGTATGGAGGGAGTACGAGCATTGGGGTGCTGAAGGAGGCGATGGAGAGTATTGAGTTGAGTCCTGTGGTGATCCCGGGGATGAACGCTACGCTGGTGACGGGGACGAGTATTGTCTTCCCCGTGGATGTTACGAGGAATGGGGGGCAGGTGGAGGCGTGGTTTACGCTGGCGAACCCGTTCAGTGCGGGGATTGGGGTGCGGAGTTTGAGTGCGGTTGCGACGTACAAGGGGATAGTGCTGGGTGTTGTTAGGGGGAATGGGGATGGTAAGTCATCACCCATCTCATACATTTGATTACTGAATCTTGCAGTGCTGGACGTACCGGGGCACGCGGAGGGGACGAGCGGGGAGGTGGGGATGCAGTTCAACATGAACCCCCTGGCGATTATCGGGCTGATCAGTGCAGCGGCGCAGGAGGGGGGTGTGGAGTTGGGTCCGCTAATACAGCTGTTTGAGGTGATTGTGAAAAATCCGGGGTGGAAACCAAATGTCAGTGCTGCCTTCTCCATTCCTACTTTTGTGGACTGACTTTGGTGTTGTTGTTTGGCAGGTAACGACGACGGTGTCACCCGACGCGCCGACGTGCGTGAGCGGGAACCAGTTTGACGTGGACGGTGCGATCCTCGCGGCGCTCAAGGGGTTGGAGGTGGATCTGGCGATTGATAGTGATTTGATGTTGGATGACTGTAAGTTTTCCCTTCCTTCTTCTCCCTCCCCTTTACTAATCCCCTCCCCCTAGTCCCCACCTCCCTCTCATTCAACCAATCCTCCGTCCCCGCACACACCGACACCACCGCGCTCTACCTCATCGGCGCCGTTGCGGCGCCCATCGCGCAGGCCCTTGTTGATCAGGCGCAGCTATCGTTCTCTCATGCTGCGATAAGCAATGTGCAAGAAGACGGGTTTGATCTGGCGTTGAAGGGAAGTTTGACGGGTACAGGCCCGTTGGATGCGGAGATCGAGTTCGTTGGGGGTGTTGTGTGAGTATTCGCTTATTCAGGAGGAATTGAAGCTCACGGTGTTGACGCAGGGTAACGTGGAACGGCGCGGACATTGCGACGATTGCGCTCCCGCCTGTGTGCGCAGCTGCGAATGCGGGGGTGCCGGATTATGAGACGACGGGGAGGTTGGTTATCACGGATAAGGAACAGTGCGTCTTCCCCCATTCCCCTCATCCCCCTCCCCATACTCACCCCCCCTAGGTTCACGGCATTCACCACAACTCTCCTCCACGCGCCCTCCTTCACATGGACCATCTCCACCCCCACCCTCCGCCTCACCGCGCTCAACACCGTCTTCGACGGCGTGTCCCTCACGAAGGACGTCACGCTCAGAGCGTTCAATGGGCTCCCGGGGGTGAACATCACGGCGTTCGACCTCCCCAAGGATGCGGAGGGGGGAGGAGGGGGGATAGAGATGGACGTGGAGGTGGCGATCCCGAACCCGGCGCAGATCAGTTTGGATTTAGGCGGGCGGGATGTCGGGTTTGTGGTGGCGTATGAGGGGGTGGAGTTGGGGCCGTTGGAGACGCAGGGGGGGCTGGTGCTGATGGCGGGGGAGACGAGTGTTGTGCGCCTCGTGGGGGTCCTTACGCCGAAGTCGTCCGCATCGGATTTGGAGACGGTGGGGAAGCTGTTTAGTGCGTACCTCGCCGGGGAGACGTCTAGTCTTGTCACAACGGGGGCGAGTGCGCCGGTGTCGTGGCTGGACGCGGCGTTCAAGACGCTGCAGTTGGGTGTGGCGTTGGAGGGGAAGAAGGAGGATGTGATCAAGAGTCTGGTGGTGGGGGACTTGGAGGTGGAGATGACGCGCCCGAGCGAGGAGTGGGCGCCGCTGACGTCGAGCAAGGGGACGCGTGCGACGTACGCGAACCCCTTTGGGTTCGCGTTAAGCGTGTTTGAGGCGAGTGAGGATATCACGCTCTCTTCGGGGGGTATAGACCTCGCGAGGCTGGCGTTGCCGAACCATGCAGCGCAGGGGGGCGTGAGCACGGGCCAAGCTGTCCCGCTAGACATCTCATGGGAGAACCAGCCCCTCCTCCCCGTGGACCCCACCACCTTCCCGTTGCTGTTCGCGGGTGTGACGCTCACCCCCTCGGTCGACCTCGTGCTGAGCGGGACGGCGGACGTCCGCGCGCACACGTCCATCGGGGACGTGCCCATCACCGGGATCCCGTTCTCCCTCCCGTCGACCCTCGCGGGGATCGCGTCCTTTGGGGGGACGGCGCAGCTGAGTAACGTCTCCGTCGCCGGGGGGACGCCCGAGTACATCTCCGCGCCCCTCACCACGACGCTGCAGAACCCGAGTAACGTCAGTCTCCTCACCAACAACGTCAGTCTGACCGTCACCTACCAGGACGTCGTCCTCGGCCGTGCCCTCGTCAACGCCTTCGCCCTCGTCCCCGGCCTCAACACCATCCCCACGGTATTCCACTACGCGCCCGCCTCCGCCAACTCCACCTCTGCGCAGGCCTTCCTCACCCGCTTCCTCACCGCCCCCTCCACCTCCGGGATCCCGCTCAGCATCGGCGGGGACGGCGGGAGCACGCCATACGCCTCCCTCGCCCCCGCGCTCTCCAACCTCCACCTCTCCGCCTCGCTCCCCCCGCTGGGCTCCGCGTCCAGCATCATCGCCGCCATCCACGTGACCCTCACGCTCTCCACGCTCCTCACCAACCGCGTCGCCGTCGCCATCACGCTGCACAACCCGCTCCCCGCGCCGCTGCGGATCACGTACATCCAGAGCGACGCGAGCGTGCAGGGGACGGTGTATGCGCAGTTTTCCACGGCCATCCCAGGGGGGGTGGATGTTGGGCCGGGGGAGACGGTGGTGAGCCCGGAGATTGAGGGGGTGGTGTTGACGCAGGGGGCGCTGGAGAGTTTGGGGATTATAGGGCTGGGGTATTTGGATGTCAGGTCGGCGAATACGGTTGTGGTTGGGGAGGGAGAGGGGTATGTGGTGCCGTGGTTGAAGCTGGACCAGGATGTGAGTGTCTAGTGTGGTTGGTGATTGATTGACTGACTGTGCTTGCAGCACGTACCGACGACGTATGATCTGCAGCTTGGGGGACTGAGCTTGGATGAGGCGATGAAGATGGCTGCTGAGGGGTCGGCGTCTGCATCGGCATCCGGTTCTGCTTCGGATTCTGCTTCAAGTTCGAGTTTGGGTTCGGCGTCGGGGAACGCGTCTGCCGCCCCGAGTTCATCTGCATCGAAGAGTGAGGAGACGACGACGAGTGCAGAGACGACCTCGGTGGCGCCTTCGACTTCAGAGTCGACGACGGTGCAAAAGAACGACTCACCAACGTCGAGCGCTTCTGCGGCTCAGGAAACGACCTCCGCGGCTCAGGACACAACTTCAGCGGCTGCAGAATCACTCATCTCCCAGTCCGCCGCTGCATCGTCTTCCGCTGCTGCATCGTCTTCCGCTGCCGCATCCTCATCGGCGTAGAAGGATACGAAGTGGGACAATGGAAAATATCAAGTATCATGTATACCACGACGAAAAGGATGTTACTTATTACCTCTACTTATGTTACTGTACCTGGCTATGACACGTTGAATGATGATCTCTTCCTCCTCCATGTGGTGGTACCGAGTGTTGTGGCTGTGCGTGCATCTCTCTCTCTTCGCAAAGTCCGCGATCAGCCTGGCGGATCTGGCTTTGCACATTCATTGCTGGACTGGCTCTCTGCTGCAGCAACACCCTTGGGAATCCTGCTTTTGAACCCATGGCATACAACTGTGAAGAAGATCCTGCCCATCCAGACACCTTTTTCCGACCGTGTTCATGCTTTGCCACTTGGTCGGCGGCGACCTTCCCGAGACGGAAGTTTCGAGGCCAATACCTCACCAACGGGCACGTCTGCTGCTGTCTTCAAGAAAGAGAAAAGGTAGCATGAACTAATAGCTTGCTTTCTAGCTATCAACATAATCTTTGGGCTCCTCACACAGAACAGAACCTCGTTCACAAAACCACGTGTATTCGAGCATAATTTCGAGAGTGACAAGTTATTTACAGTTCTGGGTACAATCCTGCAGCTTGCGCCCGGCCAGTCGGGCCCCAAAGAGCAAAAAGGATAGGTGACGCTGCCTTTTCAGACAGCGTCACCATTCTCCCTCTCTGCTCTCGCCTGCGGCAAGCCAACAGGTCTTTGTCGAAGGTCGATACATGGCCGACCGCGCACCACACTCGTTCGAGGGGGACGTCTTGGCACAAGACTTTTCCCCCACACCGCACTGCGCCTGACATTCTCGATTCAGGATCACGGTCGTGGGGTTCCGGTGCATGCCCGTTTGGCTGGGATGGGCTGTGGTGTGGTGTCTTATATATGTCTGGTGAGTGGCGGTGCCCAAATACTCTGTTGATATCACGTTGGCGGTCTGGAGCAACCACGGTTGCCATCAGCCCAATTTGCGCTGTACCTTGCTATTTCGGGACCAGGAGTGAATTCACTTCTGGGCTCGAATAGAAAGGTAGTTTTACTTAGTCTTGCATACCATTCGATGCAGATTCTGAACTGGTATAAGCCTCAGAAGACGGAATAAAGCTTGAGTGAGGACTGCACTGAGTATCTGAGTCGCGAGTCCCGGGCAGGGTCTAGTTTCAGAATAGCCAAGCCCTCAGTATAGCCGGAATGGTTCAGGATGACCGGAACTGGTTACGTTCAAGTCAGGGTGTCAATATTGCCTGATCTGTCCTTCCACCCTGTAGCCACCTCTCTCAACTCCCGCCACTTAGCTTGCCTGAAGACTGCTCAACATGCTCAACCCCCGAATTGAAGCCACCGTGGATATCGTGTATAACGAGTATTCAGGACAGCAACGATGGTACGGGAACTGCAGAAAGTCAGAGTTAAATATCAACTCAAGCTTTGAGTTGTCTCACTCATTCTATTCAAAGATCCATCAGCACACAGCTGAACACGGATCCATGTCTGTTGGCGTAATGCGCCTCGCCGGCAGGCTTTTGAGTTTCTGAGAAACGTGAGTTTTTCATCGTCTTTTCACCTTCACTTTGACCACCATTTCAGACGGTTCCCGCAATTTCGCCGTCGATTTGGAAGCCGTCAAAAACAGTCAGGGTCGCGTCGATATGGTGCGCGCTAGAACGATGGCGAAGAGACGGTCCGAATACGCTTGGTTAGAGGGCACTGAGCGCACGCGCCAAGGAGTTACGAGATCTGAAGTCTGGTACGTTGCTCTTGACGTTCATCATTTGTTTACTAAACCATCTGTGTCAGTAGCATGCACCGCAGTAATACAAGATACCGAGCAGGTCGAAGGGCGACCGGAAGCTTCACACTGGTCGCCGGTCGGGCAGCCAGCCGACAACGCGGTTTTGACCCTCAGTGTGACGTGCCTCGCCGGCGGGCGTTTGGACTATGGGTAAAAGTGGATTTTTCTGCCGCTCTTCACGTCAATTTTGGGCTAAAGTTCTGACAGTTCGGGGAGCTTGAACGTCAATATGGAGACCCGCGATAAACAGTCAGGGTCGCACCTTTATCGTGCGCCTTGGAACGCCAGTGACGGCGCCGTTCGAATGCACTACACGAGAGGTTCCGGTACGCAGGGGCTAAGGATTGGGACACTGGTGCGTTGTAAATGCTAACAAACATCATCACCTGAAACTCTCCACGTCAGTACATTGTCTTGTGAACAGTGCAGAACAGAAAAACACCAAGAAGATCAAACGGCGGCTTCGCCGCCTCTCGCTCATCCTATTCGCATACTTGTCAGCGCCCAGCTGACCACCGGGTTGTGTGCCTCAGCGTGAGGTGCCTCGCCGGCGGGCGTTTGGATTTCGGGGGAAAGTGAGTTTTTCCGCCGCATTTCATGTCAATTTTGGGCTCAAGGTCAAAATATGTAGGGGACTTGGACGACAATTTGGAGGCCCGAGAGAAATAGTCAGGGTCGGAGCAACACTGTGCGCGTTGTAACGCCAGTGACAGCGCCGTTCGAACGCGCTAGATGAGAGGGTGGGATACGCAGGGGCTAAGGAGATACACGGGTGTGGCGGCTCTCGAGGATACGGTGCGTTGCTGGTGATTTTCAAATCATATACCTGACTCTCTCCATTAGTTACGATGCCGAAATGAACGCCTGAGGGCGTACGTCAAGTCTCCTTGAGCAGGGTCAGAGCGGCTGCGCCGCCTACCCCTCAGGAGCCGGCACCTCTCCTTAATCCCGAGGCAGATCGGACCTTGAGAGCATGCAACGCCTTGCGTTGCTCGTCACAGTCATTTTATTGTCCAGAAGCTGTTAAAAGTACGTCCCATTCAAGATGATCGTGATTAGACTGCTCACAACTTGAAGTCAGCTTCAATCTCCAAAGGTCAGAAATACAATGTTCACCTTCTGCTCTACGCCGTCGACGCTAACGTCTACTTCCAGGGACGTGCGAACGGCAGCAGAGCTGCCTGCCCTGCCCATCGCCTACTTCGAATCCGGGTCCGAGAGCCTCGTGCTCACAGACAGAGTCGACGAACTCCTCCCCTCTTTCCCCCCATCAGAATATCTGATGAGGAGCTAGTGGAGAGATAGTCACTCTCAGTTTTGGCAACAATGCATTGACAAAGGTACGGGCATTACCTCTTCTGTTAATCCGTGCCCGGAAACCGTCCTGACCTCGGCTCCTAGACCTTGAATTCGGCGATTCCAGGGGTGCGAATGTGTATATCAGATGCTGGAATGCACGTAGTCCGCTGGCCGACCGCGCAGAATCGCACCGAGTCAGTACCGAGTCCCAGGCGGCTCCGCCGCCACATTGCCGCGAACTTAACCGCCAGACGTTTGACGGTCGGGATGACCGCACTCTGTGATGCCCGGAGGATACCTGAAGCCATATGCGAGTCTCGACTGTATCAGCGAAACGTCGGTATTGGGTGATTCCGATATTGAAAGTACGTTACCTGTTGCACCCTGCTACCCAGATTGATGTTCTCTTCAGGGTCCGGAATCGCATCCGTCGTGCTTGTAAAGCTATTCCCCGCGTCTACGAGCCTCTACGGCCACTCCCCAGCCCGCTTTCGACGACTCGTGTCGCAGACCACTCGCCGGCCCGACCCTCGCGAACTCCCAATCCCCACCTCATAGTAGGCCGTACTACCACCCTGAAAGGGAATGAAGGCAATTTTACGCCGTTTCCGATCCAGATCTGGTGAAATTTGGTCAATTTTGAACTTGGGGACGATTTGAAAGGTACGTTACCTTGAACTCCCTGAAATGCCGTCTTCACATGCCCGCTGCAGCCGCATGTCAATCTCTCTGAGCGAGTGAGTCCTGTCTACGTCTTGAAGAATGGCGATGCCCACGACAGGACGATTGACGACGAAGTTGAGCTGTGTGGCGCACCTGGCGCCACCTTCGCGATCTTTGCCGGCAGCGAGACGGGAGTCTGGCAGAGTCCATCGCAGGACGGCGAGCACCCGGAGCAATGTTAGGTAGGTCTTGCTATGCTCTGGACACCGGCGACCTTCGCGATCTTTGCCGGCAGTGAGACGGGAGTCTGGCGGAGTCCATCGCAGGACGGCGAGCACCCGGAGCAATGTTAGGTAGGTCTTGCTATGCTCTGGACACCGGCGTTAGATGGCGCAATGCGAAGGTCGCGAAAGGTATGTACTTCTAATTTACTCGTTTGTCAACGGCATGAATGAGCGATGTAGGGCCAGCATGGGGCCACGCCGCATGCCCAGAACTGTTGGGATGGCGATCTACGAGACCGAGAACTTGGCAAAGTACCCGTTTGGGGGCGAGGAGAATTTGCATAGCATGGTGTTCTCAGGGAGGCCGCGGAGGAAAAGGCGCCACGAGCGCGCGTTTGCAATTGTAGTAGCGTACATGTCAACCCTGTACTTCGATAGAACTTTCAATAAACGGATTTTTATTCAATTCACAACGCCACAAATCGGAAGTCAACGAATTACTTACCTGCCTTCAACCAATGCTTACTTGGCCCTAGCAGACACCTCTCAGGCGATACCCGTCCGTACGTCGTCCATAACGCCCTAAAAAGGCGATCCATATCACAGTAGTATACCCTAGTAAGAGTTGAGAGACAATACAACACGGAGAAATTCGCCGACTTACCAATGTAGCGCAAACTGGTGTTACGGATGAACTGAAATCTCCGTAACACCAATCCGAAATAATGTTCCATCAGCACGGTCGTTCGGCCCAATTCTTCTGGCGATCGAAAGTTGAAGCCCTGGAGATGAGGTTCCCGAGTGATTCAGGGCGCGCCGTTGACTTCCAAGTGAGTAATTTGTTCCGTTTGTGAAACAGGCCAGTCGAGTTGGGGTGAGGTTCCAGACGTGCGATGGGCTCGGAATTTGCGTCAGAACATCGTGGTATGTGAGTAACATCTATTCTGGGCACGCCAAGTGATCGCGATCAGCTTGGACCATGCTATGACCTCCGCTCGCTCGCTCACCTCTCGGAAACTCTTTGGCGTGTTTTGGGGCCGCAGCGCACTCTGGGAAGCTCGAGTTTGCATTGATTTTGGAGCATGGCTTACGTAAAACAGATTCCGACAAGATTTGACGCGGAAAAGACGCTGTGGACGCGTTTTTTGAAGTGAGTACTGCCTGTTCGCGTCTCTGGACCCTGAATTATCGATGGCTCGACTATGCGTCATGATTTTCCCCGCATATGACGCGCGGCAATATCTTATCTGGCTCAGGGATGCGGGGTACAGCTGCAGACCGACGTTCTCCTCCATCCCCTCCCCGTCAACTGGGCTACCTTGCTTCGTCTTCACCTGGCATTTAGTCTTACACACCTCAAGTGTCTCAATCTAGATTGGATTCTTTGTTGAGGTGCTCTGTGAGCGTTGGACTTACTACACGGACGGAACCGTACTGCAGTGATTGAGTCTACAGTTTTACAGTACGTACTTCTCCAGGTGTCGCGCCCCCTATACAACGGGCAACTTTCTCCCAGTGACTAATGCTCGTAATTTTGGATGTGTTCTGGGCCGAGAAATGCTCAGATACGCGACGCGGAGGTAGGGTCATATTCACTCATTAGCGAAAAACTTCATGTTCAATGTTCTTCCTTTGCCCAGACGACCCCAATTAGGCGTGCAGGGATGCATCTAACATGCGATTACGTTCTCAAAACAAAACGGTTTGAGTGTTGGAAGATGCAGAAGTGGGGGAGGAGCATGAACCAATGCACGGAGAACGACGCGGTAAGTTTGCCTGTCTTCACAAAATTCCGCGCTAAATTCTTACTCAAGTCATGTATCGTATCTATTCTTCAAAGGATTCGCTGCCATCTAAGCGCGTAGCGCTCAGGTGTGTTACGCGAATACCAATTCACGCAATATGCTGAAATGCGGAATTAGGACATGCTCAAACTTCTGAATGTTCCTGGCGCGGGGACCTTCTGAAACTTTTCGGTTGCTCTGATGGAATGTTTCGTTGCGTGATGGAGGATCCAGATGGGCCGAATCGTCTCGATAAAAGGAAGGGGAGGATGGGGAGAAGGTTCAGTATCCGCCTTCCTTCCTTTCCCTCCCCTCGACTTCTCTTGCCTCTCGATCTCCAGCCAGCACGACACACTGCCCATACTGCACGCTCTACACGACTCATTGATGCTTTCAAAGCTGTGGGCGGCAGCGCCGCCCTGCTAGACGCGACGCGCCCGCGACATATGATGTGACGGTATGTCATGTTGGTGTCACATACTCTTACCCTCTTACCACGACACCTCCGCAGTGCCCTTACCTCTGGCGCGTGGCTTTCTCATTCATTCAAGCGCTCGCTCGTCTCAACGTTATTTGGTAATTGTTTTCATTCGCTTGATCACGAGTGCCTCATTGACATTTTTCGTCGCCGCCAGCCTTGTCAAGAGTCCTAGCCAAGACCGACCGCGACCGACCGACACCTGCATCGAAGCCAGCCTGACCATGGCTGGTATACGCGGACCGTACGCTCGCTCGTTCTTTTGCTCGCAATACCGCCGTAGTAAGTGGACTGTCTCTTTTCCTACTGTCTATGTTACTTACCTGTGCCTTCGCAGATACCAACAACGCGAGCCGGCGACCTTTGCAGGACCAGAGATGCCCCCGCAAGAGCTTGACGACTCGTGAACGCTTTTAAGGTGCGTGTGTACCTCCCTCCGCCGCTACTTTGACTCACACTCATTTGCTAGCGGATTTCATGCCGGCTCCAACACCCTCTGCCGACGCCAGCGGCTCGTAAACGATCTCTGGCGTCTCTCTGATCTCTACGCCCCGCTCTGCCGACTGCCGTATTCGCCCATCGTCTCCCGGACTCGTCACTCCGGTCCCGCCCACTCGACACTATCCGTCTCGTTGCCGACGGTGGAATCAATATCTCCGCGAGCCGAGCTGCACCGAACGGGAGGGGAACATACTCGACACGGTGGTATGGGTGCAATACCACCAACTGTCGGCGTTCGGGTACGTTCGAGTTTTCTTTTGTAGACATAACTATTGACGGAATCGGCGTTTACAGCGTTGTTCACGGCAACGGCGCGAGACTTCAACGTCGTCTGGAATGTACGTCCTCCCATTTGCACCGTCACCCACGCCCAGCGCTGACAGGTATCCAGATATACGACCCGGACCCAACTCTGACCTGCCCCTTGTCGTCGTCGGAAGCGGCGAGTCTCGCACGACTACGAGCATTGGCGCGCCCAGGATCTGACGATTCGTCAGTCCTGCAAGTCTGACGATCGTCAGCTTGCCGCGTTAGTAACCGTAGACGGTACCAGGCGCACAACGAGACTCAACGCTGGACTACGGGAGGCATATCATTACAGTAGTAAGTTTGCCAGCTTTTCGTCTGCTACTTGACTGACCCCCATCAAGCTCACTTGCCTTACACAGTGTGCACTTAGTACAAAGGTCAGTGCTCTTGCTCTTCTTTTGTTGTTTTGTTCACTTACATTCCATGTTACAGATAAAGTAATACTATCAAAATTATCGTGTAACCACTGAGTGAAACCCGGGGAAGACGTTGTCACCCCCACAAGACCTCAACCCCGCCACCGTAACATCGGGGAAGCGGGTGCTCAAACGCGCACGACCCCACCATCTCTTCACGACAACCCCTCCACATTCGTCCCTCCTCTCCCCTTCAATCACGCGCCCCCGCTTGAGTCCCCCAGTAAGCATCCCACCCACTGAACCCCCTCCCCCCTCCTACATCCTCACCGCGTTCGCCCAACTCTCCGCCACCGTGCACCTCACCTCCGTGTCCCTCCTCATCGGGACCTACCCCACCTCCCTTACCTCCTACACCCAGCCCGGCGTGCCCATCAAGACCGACGCGTCGCTCGGCTACCTCCTCCCCGTCCTCGCGCGGCCCGTGGTGCAGCAGGTCATGGACCAGGCCGTGCTGAGCCTGGAGAGCGTGCTGATCAGCGAGGTGGAGGAGGGGGGGTTCACGACGCGGTTGAGGGGGGCGATTCGGGATGCGGGGCCGTTTGATGCGCGGATTGGGTTCCCGGAGGGGTTGGGGGTGGGGTGGGGTGGGAGGGTACTGGGGAGTATCAGCATGGATGAGGGGGTGAGTGTTGTGGGTGATGTGGGGGGCGTACTGGATTTTGAGGCGAGGTTTAGTGTGGGGGATGAAGAGGCTGTGGGGTTGTTTGCGAAGGTACGCGCATTCATTTATCTGGAGGTCGGTGCTGACTCCCTTTTTGAAGACCCTCCTCACTGAGGAAGAATTTACGTGGAGCATATCCGCCTCGAACGTCCAGGTCTCCGCCTTGGGCATTGTCGTGCAGAACGTGACGCTCCCGCCCAAGAATGTCACCCTCAAGGGGTTCAACGGGCTCAAGGGGGGTGTCCTCATCAAGTCATTCGACCTACCCAGGGATGCACCGGCCGGAGAGGGGATCGAGCTGGAGCTGGGGACGAGTGTGACGAGCCCGGCACAGGTCGGCATCTCCCTCGATGCGCTGCAATTTGATGCGTACTATGGGGAAGTGAGGATAGCGGAAGTGAGCAGCACGGGCACGGGTGTGACGTTGAGCCCCGGGGCGGAGACGGGGATGGGGTTGAGCGGGGTGTTGATCCCGCAGGGCTCGCAGGCGGGGCTGGACGCGGTGAGCGGGGTGTTTGATAACTTTGTGCATGGGAAGGATTCTGCGCTTACTGTCAAGGGCGCTGGGGCGCTCCCCGCGGTGTCGTGGCTGAATGCGGGGATTCAAGCTCTGGAGGTGCAGACGACCTTACCAAACACGGGGGTGTTGGATGTGATTAGGGAGGTGGATTTGAAGGAGTTGAGTATTATGTTTAGTGAGGATGCAGCGGAGACGAGCTCGAGCGACACCACAGCAAAGTTCGCGCTGCCGTTCGGGTTCAGTGTGGATATCGTGCGGTTGGCGCAGACTATTCACCTTTCTTACCTCAATTCCTCGCCGTTCGGGGTCCTGGACATCCCGGAGGGGTCTGCCAGCACAGACGTCTCCACGCGCGTCATCTCCCTCGCATTCGGCCCCGTCCCCCTCACCATCACACCCGGACAAGAACAATCCATGGCCGACTTTGTCAAAGCCACCACCCTGCAGTCGAGTGTGACGCTCGAGCTTTCCGGGGTCGCGCAAGCCTTCGCGCAAACAGCCGTAGGCCTCATCGCACTATCGGATATTGCCTTCACCGGGATCCACAGCGTGATCGGCGGGCTGGAGGGACTCGACGCGCGCCCGGTGGGGGTGCGCGACTTGGATGTAGCGAGGGGGTACCCGGGGTACCTCCTCATCGACGTCAAGGGGACTCTATTCGATCCGAGTAACCTCACAGTCGGGGTGGGGGACGTGTCCTTTGCGTTGGTCTTTGAGGGGGAGCAGATTGGGGTGGCGGAGCTAAGGGGGTTGGTGGTCACCCCCGGGGAGGGGACCTATGGGATTGGGGTGCGGTATACGAGCCAGACGCCCACTGGGAGACTGCTTCTGGAGAACTATATTGGGGGGAAGGAGAGCAGCACGAGCATTAGGGGGTATGCGGGGAGTACGGATGTGGGGGTGTTGAAGGAGGCGATGGAGAGTATTGATTTGAGCCCTGTGGTGATCCCGGGGATGAATACTACGCTGGTGACGGGGACGAGAATCGTCTTCCCCGTGGATGTTACGAGCAATGGGGGGGAGGCGGAGGCGTGGTTTACGCTAGCGAACCCGTTCAGTGCGGGGATTGGGGTGCGGAGTTTGAGTGCCGTTGCGACGTACAAGGGGATAGCGTTGGGTGTTGTTAGGGGGAGTGGGGATGGTAAGTCCTCACCCAACTCATACATTTGATTACTTAATCTTGCAGTGCTGGACGTACCGGGGCACGCGGAGGGGACGAGCGGGGAGGTGGGGATGCAGTTCAACATGGACCCCCTGGCGATCATTGGGTTGATCAGCGCGGCGGCGCAGGAGGGGGGCGTGGAGTTAGGTCCGCTGACAGAGCTGTTTGAGGTGATTGTGCAGAATCCGGGGTGGAAGCCGAATGTTAGTCTCTTTTTGTTTTTGAGTCACTCTTTTGGGCACTGACTTTTTCGCGGGGTGCAGGTAACAACAACGGTGTCACCAGACGCGCCGACGTGCGTGAGCGGGAACCAGTTCGACGTGGACGGTGCGATCCTCGCGGCGCTCAAGGGGTTGGAGGTGGATCTGGCAATTGATAGTGATTTGATGTTGGATGAATGTGCGTTCTTCTTTCTCTTCCTCTCCCTTCCCTTACTCACCCCCTCCCCCTAGTCCCCACCTCTCTCTCATTCAATCAAACCTCCGTCCCCGCACACACCGACGCAACCGCGCTCTATCTCATTGGCGCCGTCGCTGCGCCCATTGCGCAGGCCCTCGTCGACCAGGCGCAGCTCTCCTTCTCCCATGCTGCGATAAGCAATGTACAAGAAGACGGGTTTGATCTGGCATTGAAGGGGAGCTTGACGGGCACAGGGCCGTTGGATGCGCAGATCGAGTTTGTCGGGGGTGTTGTGTGAGTGAGCAAAAAACAAGGTTGGTATTCATTGACATCCGTGGTGTATAGGGTAACGTGGAACGGCGCAGACATTGCGACGATCGCGCTCCCGCCGGTGTGTGCGGCTGCGAACGCGGGTGTGCCGGATTATGAGACGACGGGGAGGTTGATTATCACGGACAAGGAACAGTGTGTCTTCCCCCTCCCTCCCTCCTCTTCCCCTCCCTCACAGCCCCCCCCCTAGGTTCACAGCATTCACCACATCCCTCCTCCACGCGCCCTCCTTCACATGGACCATCTCCACCCCCACCCTCCGCCTCACCGCGCTCAACACCGTCTTCGACGGCGTGTCCCTCAGTAAGGACGTCACGCTCAAAGCGTTCGACGGGCTCCCGGGGGTGAACATCACGGCGTTCGACCTCCCCCGGGATGCACAGGGAGGGGGAGGGGGGATCGAGATGGACGTGGAGGTGGCGATCCCGAACCCGGCGCAGATTAGCTTGGATCTGGGCGGGCGGGATATCGGGTTCGTGGTGGCGTATGAGGGGGTGGAGTTGGGGCCGTTGGAGACGCAGGGGGGGTTGGTGTTGACGGCGGGGGAGACGAGTGCTGTGCGCCTCGTGGGGGTCCTCACGCCAAAGACATCCGCATCGGATTTGGAGACGGTGGGGAAGCTGTTCAGCGCGTACCTCGCCGGGGAGACGTCCAGTCTTGTCACGACGGGAGCGAGTGCGCCGGTGTCGTGGCTGGACGCGGCGTTCAAGACGCTGCAGTTGGGTGTGGTGTTGGAGGGGAAGAAGGAGGACGTGATCAAGAGTCTGGCGGTGGGGGACCTGGAGGTGGAGATGACGCGACCGAGCGAGGAGTGGGCGCCGTTGACGTCGAGCAAGGGGACGCGTGCGACGTACGCGAACCCCTTTGGGTTTGCGCTCAGCGTGTTTGAGGCGAGTGAGGATATCACGCTCTCGTCGGGGGGTGTGGACCTCGCGAGGCTGACGCTGCCGAGCCATGCAGCGCAGGGGGGCGTGAGCACGGGCCAGGCTGTCCCGTTGGACATCTCCTGGGAGAACCAGCCCCTCCTCCCCGTGGACCCCACCACCTTCCCGCTGCTATTCGCGGGTGTGACGCTCACGCCGTCGGTCGACCTCGTGCTGAGCGGGACGGCGGACGTCCGCGCGCACACGTCCATCGGGGACGTGCCCATTACCGGAATCCCGTTCTCCCTCCCGTCGACCCTCGCGGGGATTGTGTCCTTCGGGGGGACGGCGCAGCTGAGCAACGTGTCCGTCGCCGGGGGGACGCCCGAGTACATCTCCGCGCCCCTCACCACGACGCTGCAGAACCCCAGCAACGTCAGTCTCCTCACCAACGACGTCAGTCTGACCGTCACCTACCAGGACGTCGTCCTCGGCCGTGCGCTCGTCGACCCCTTCGCCCTCGTCCCCGGCCCCAACACCATCCCCACAGTATTCCACTACGCACCGTCGGATGCCAACTCCACCTCCGCCCAAGCCTTCCTCACCACCTTCCTCACCGCCCCCTCCACCTCCGGGATCCTGCTCAGCATCGGCGGGGACGGCGGGAGCACGCCATACGCCCCCCTCGCCCCCGCGCTCTCCAACCTCCACCTCTCCGCCTCGCTCCCCCCGCTGGGCTCCGCGTCCAGCATCATCGCCGCCATCCACGTGACCCTCACGCTCTCCACGCTCCTCACCAACCGCGTCGCCGTCGCCATCACGCTGCACAACCCGCTCCCCGCCCCGCTGCGGATCACGTACATCCAGAGCGACGCGAGCGTGCAGGGAACGGTGTATGCGCAGTTTTCCACGGCTGTACCAGGGGGTGTGGATGTCGGGCCCGGGGAGACGGTGGTGAGCCCGGAGATTGAGGGGGTGGTGTTGACGCAGGGGGTGCTGAAGAGTTTGGGGATTGTAGGGTTGGGGTATTTGGATGTCAGGTCGGCGAATACGGTTGTGGTTGGGGAGGGAGAGGGGTATGTGGTGCCGTGGTTGAAGCTGGACCAGGATGTGAGTGCAACATTAGATTGGTTAGTGATTGACTGACTGTGCTTGCAGCACGTCCCGACGACGTATGATCTGCAGCTTGGGGGGTTGAGCTTGGATGAGGCGTTGAAGATGGCTGCTGAGGGGTCGGCGTCTGCTTCTGCGTCCGCGTCAGCGTCGGAGAGTGCATCCGTGTCGGCATCTGCATCCGCGTTGCCTTCTGGAAGCAAATCTGCAATAGCTCCGGAGTCTGCCAGCGCAAGTTGGTCTGCATCTACCAGTGCAACGAAGAGTGAGGAGACGACGACGAGTGCAGAGACAACCTCGGCGGCGGCTACTTCTAGCTCCGGGGCAACAGCGGACTTACCGACGTCGAGCACTTCCATTGCTCAAGAAACAACGACCAAGGCCCAAGCGACTCCAAAAGCTCAGGACACGACTTCAGCGGCGGCAGAATCACCCATCTCCGAGCCATTCTCATCGGCGTAGAAGGGACCGAAAGTGTGACAATGGAAAATACCCCAGGAAAACCCAAGTCTCATGTATACCACGACGAAAAGAATGTTACTTATACCTCTACTTATGTTGCTGTACCTCGCTATGACTCTTACATACCTCAATGTTTTGTCTGTTTTGATGATCATTTCCTGCATGCGAGCACAGTGTAAGTTACAATCGAAGTTTGTGCTTGTCGTACTAGCTCCAGACAATCCATTCACCATGCAGTCGGCATCCATCCCCTTCGAATTCCCCCATCATCGCAGTCATCGCACTCATCTTCGTCGCATGCATGAAGGGCTCTGAATTTTGGGTGCGCCTGCGATTCGCAATCATCCCTTGGAGGATACTCGCCGTAGAATGTGCAGTGACGACCGAGTCGTGATTTTCCGAATATTACAGTATTCGTTGGACAGGAGCGAGAATGTACATAGAGTCTGAGATGATGGTGTAGAGCGGAGTCGATATGCATACCAGGAATGACCTACAACCGAACGATACCGTCATCATCATGATGTCGTGTCTCCGACCTTCAACTTGAGCTCAAACTCTCGATCTTGTACAATTTCTCGAGTGGGTCAGGTTACCCTGCCAAAGTGTGATACCACAGCGGAACTCGCCTCTCACCCGCTGAAGTACATCACTGAGATTACAGAGCCTTCGTCACCCGAAATTGACTTCCCAGACGACCAGACTGCCAGACCTCCCGCTCATTCCACACGACCCACCATCTGTAACCAGTCCACACAAACCATACTCATAAATATCCTAAACTGACTAATGGCAAAGCAAACAACGAAAGCTATGTAATGATCTAAACATACTCATACTCAAATCTCAATGTCATAGTACCCCTTGCCCCCCCCCCCCCTGCTCCACATCTCAAAGCAACGAGATATCCACATTCTCTCCTCCCACTCCATTCCCATTCTGACCCGCAACAACCCCCTGCGTCCCAAACATGAACATCTCCTTCCCACCCCCTTCCCTTTCGCGATCCCGATTGAAGTTCAACGGATAGAGCGTGTCCCTCTCCGCCTCCATCCGCACATACCCCAGGGGCGGCGAAAGCGGCGACGCGGGCGTGAACAGGAACCCCTGCTCGATCGAGGAGAGAAGAGACGAGATGGGCGTCTTCTCGAGCTGCTTGGTCTCCCAGAGGATGCGCTCGTTCAGCGCGGGCGGTGGCGTCGACGTGGGCGGTTGGGGCGCAACGTGTACCTCCAAGGGTGCGGATATCGTGTGGTCGTCGTCGTCCTCATTGTCGGAGGACACGGGCTGCTCAAAGTCGACCAGGTCCGTTTCGACTTCAACTTCAGCTTCGACTTCGACTTCGACCTCCTCAGCTTTCTCCTCCTCTTGAACCACTTGCTTTTCCGCTTCTGTCTCCGACTCCTGCTCCGACTCCTGCTCGCTCTCATCACGTTCCTCTACAACAACGGGTTCCTCCTCCAGCGGTATCACATTCTCACCTGGAGACGGTGGAAGCGGTACGGCCTGCGCAACCTCAATGGCAACAGCAACAGGCGTCGCAATCCTACTCGCAGGTCGACTTCCTCCAACGCGACTACCAGGTCTGCTCGCGCCAACCTGGCTCACAGGCCGACTTCCTGCAGCCTTACTGCTGACCTGGCTCACAGGGCGGGGCTTTGCCCCAGGCTTGGTTGGCGGCAGTGGAGCAGGCCGCCCACCCCAAGCCGGCCTCGCAGAAGCAGCAGCAGCGGGCTTCTTCACCAAAGGTGCCTTGGGGGCAGCCACGTCCGGTTTCCGTACAGTCGTCTGTAGCTTCCCGGTCTTCTCGTCCGCCTTCTTCGACGTCGTGGACGCTCCAATCTGCGTCTTCTTCGGTACGAAACTTTTGGACGGCGGCACTATCGCCTTCGACGCCGGTACAACAGGCGCCTTCGCTTTCTGCGGACCCACAGCGACTGCAGCCTTGGCCTTCGCCACAACAGGCGCCGGCTGTTTAGTCGGCTTAAACCCGCCTACAACCGGCTTCGGCTCAGGCTTCTTCTGTAGCTGGGGCAGCTCCTGCTTTTTGGCCCCAAACAGACTGCGAGTCCTCGTATGTCCCACAGGCGGACGAATCGGCGCCGCGGGCGTCGACTTCGGCACACCACCGTCTTCGTCCTCACCCTCGCGGTCCGATTGGGAGGAGGGAAACGCCATGTTCATCGGTAACGGTACACGCTGGGCCTGTGTTCCCTCACTTCGCACAGGTTTGTTGATAGGTGGCGCGCGCGGCGGCGGTCCACGATGTGGCATGGACGTAGCACCGGTGGCTGAAGATGCGGACGTCGACAGCACGGGCCGTACTGGTGGCTTCGCTTCGGCATGTGCTCGAAGACTCGAGGACGAGGCGGCAGTGCGCAGGTTGGCAGTAGATTTGGATGTGGTGAGGCTCGAAGAAGACGCCTTGGATGGAGGAGGCCGTACTGGGATAATTGCGGGCGGAGGCATCGCTTTCGAGGATTGTGTGACTGGATCCCGCCTCGAGGACGAGGATGTCAAAGGCTTCGCCGAATGTGATGTTGTGAGGGGATCCTTTCCCCTCGACTGGGATGAAGAGGATTGTGCGAGTGTGTCCTTTGCGCGAGAAGCAGTCGAGTTATGTAAAGAGGATGAAGTTGATTTCGCAAGGTTGTTCCCCTTGATGGTGGTGATATTCAGAGTCTTCTTTATTGTTGGTGTCAGCGGTGCTGCAAAGCTGGAAGACGTTGAGCTAATGGAATGCAAGAGCAGAGACTGTGACAGACCCGTCAACCCTGGCCGGTAAGACCTCCTTGTAAGCCTCCCAAACTGCCTTCGTCACCTTTCTCACTTCCGCATTGGCGTCCCGTCCTGCAATCCTAATAACGCTCTCCACGTCTCGAGCCCGTCCCTCCTTTTCCAAATCTGGTGGATTGTAGCAATTGAGGGCGGTCAGCATCCCCTCTGCAGCGCAAAGACGCAGGGAGACACTCTTGTCTTTGATCGCAGACGAAAGGTAGGGGAGGATTGAGGGAGACTGCGTCCCAGAGATGATGGCAAGCAGTGCGCTGCGTGCGCGACTCGATGTCACTTTGCTCGTGCGCGCACAAAGCAGAAGTATCGTTGGTAGGAACGAAGGTAATAGAGGCTCCATGGACCGTCCGAGACCGTTGGTTATGGCGATGAGAAAATCGAGCGCGACACCAGACAGGCGGGACCGCTCGGACTTCATCCCGTTGTTTATCGCTTCGACGAGTGGTCTGAGCGCGGGTACGAGGGCGTCGGGGAAGTCGCATGCGTCGCCAGCCGAACAGAGCGCGGTGAGCGTGGTTAGGGCGGAAGCAATCTTGTCCCAGTTGTCTTCCGTCTCGACCAAGAGGAGCGGGGGCGTTATGTTCTTGACGTATGTCGACACGTCGGAGGAGGTGGCGCACTGTGATTCAAAATACTGTGAGCTATGACCGGCAAGACAGAGGAAGAGTAAAAGAGGAAAGGTAGTCATGTAGCAGGATTGGGGTCGAGCATTGAGAGTATTGCGCTCTATACAGTCGGAAGCAAGCGAATGAGAGAGCGCACCTTCATACCCTTCGGGGCCATGAGCCAGACTAAGTATCGGATGAGTGCAGCAAGCAAAGGCTCTCAATTTGGAATTTCATTTTTCTCACCTTCAACAATAGGTCACATGCTCGCGATATGCCGCTCAGATGCTCGGCAGGTGCCGCCGTCACCACTGACACCAGTCACCAGTATTGCTGGCGGCTCACCCTCATCCGAGGAATCGTCTGCAAGGGGAACGATATCGTATAAGGTATGAATTGACTCACAGGATATGTTTCTTGCGTAGGTCTCCGGATCATCGTGCGTTACTGTGCAAAGTGACGGCCGCGCTGTCGAGTACTCAGTCTGTACACTTCATCGGTCATCGAGCGGGACAAGGGCGGCACCATTGGGCAGACAATTGGCAGCCGCAAAGCGCAGTGTTGTTTCTGCAGTGGCCGCGTGATAAGTTGGGCGAACATAGGTCATTGTTTCTCTTACTACGCTCGTTGTGCTTGCTGTCGTTCTTCTCGGGTCATTTGGAGCAACTTCAAGTAAAAATGGCTTGGATTAAAGTATAGCACAGTTCAGGATGAATGCAGTGGTCATGTAGCGAAAATGTGATAGGCACTCATACCCAATCAAGCAAGGCGATAGCACTTACCGTCTCAGATCCTAGTAATAATCAACGAAAAAGAGTCTCTGACGCCGCACATCTCTTCTGCAACAATAGCAAAGGTAGCAATTATATACCAACAACAGCTTGTCTAGGACTATGCGAAGGACTAGGTACTTCGGAATTTATCAGTTGTACAGCTCCAGAGCATGAGGGTGCCCATTCACCCGGGCACCTTCAGATCTGACTACGATCACAGACTGAACCACAAGTTAGTACATCGTTCTTCAGGGCATAGTACAAAGAAAGGACAGACCTCGTCAACGTTACCATCCTAAACTCGTGGCCTCCTCCAGGATCCGCAGTGTCCTCAAGCAACTCGCACGTAACATCATGCGGTCCAGCCGTAACTCCCGTGGCAATAGTCTCGTCTCTTTGCAGATTTAACCCCTCTGTCTCCCAATAACCGTCCGCTCGGGTTGTGTGGTCCTCGTCCTCATCGAGCCAACATTTCACGCTCCCCAACCCAAAAGTCTTACTCTTTAGGAACGATATTCTGACGATTCCCAGAGGACCGACCATGATGGAGAACGAGATGCGCGCGCCGGGCTCTCGTGCCACCAAGTAGCTCTTATCTCCCCACGCCCATTCATACCATCTGTCTGAGCGCCCAGGCAGGGGAATGAGTGGATGCTTTTTGCTCCGTGTCGAGAGGCATGTCGTGTGGATGGTCGCTTCACGCTGGTCGCGAATGTACTTTTGGAACATGCGAAGCTACGATCTGACGTTCAACGACGAAGAACCACGGCTAACATATTACTCACCCTAGGAACTGCTCCGAGTTCCTCGGGAGGCGGCACTATATTTCCTCGTGGTTGATACCGGTATAGCGACGGATTCTGTCGAATCTTTGCCTGTGCACATATCTGTCGCTGCATATATGCAATCAACAAATCCGCCAGAATTCTATGTCCGACTTTGTTCATCTGCGGGAATGTGAGAAGAGGTACTATGAACGACTCGTCGTCCGGCCTACATGTCTCAAATCCTCCTCACTGTCTTCTTGGTACGGGGGAAGACGATGGAACATATCCCTATCCAATTGCGGGTTCTCCAATACATGGTGCAACGCAACATTCCGTAAGCTGATCGTCGGGAGGTCATAGTATTCTGCGATACCAGTGTGAAGATCTCCGCCCATGGTAATAGTCTCAAAGCTCAGCGCCATGACGTGGGCGTTGATAACGGCAGGTTGGCTTGGGAGCTCCAAAAGCATTCGCACCAAGTATTCATATGTATGTGCGAGGTATTCTAGTCTGCAAGTATAGTTGAGAAAATGAGAAATCCAACTTCGAGACTTACCTTTGATCGTTGATAGCCAGTTCTATGATGATAAGATCCGAGTCGGCGTCTGCGAGACAGATCACCGATGTACCTCGTACTAGGGGCGGGACACTCACCAATATGCTCCAAAGCACATGCAGAATAGTATTCTGTGGTCGTTGCCGGAACTGCACCGTTTACGAATACGTTGTGCGCATGCCTAAAACCCGTGAATCATGAAATTTGCACAACGAGATGGACTTACGGAAAATGTGTATTCCACCAGTCGAAGAATATATCCGTCCAATAGTCGGGGTGAACCACACCGTGCCCCGCCGTCACTGTGCTCGTATCAGGAAACAGTGATGCTTACATTCGAGATCAGTTTGACGCACCAGATCCTCCCAATACACCAATCTTGATGGGATGTCCATCAGCCGCCTTCTGTAGAACGCGTCGTAAGCGGGTATTGGGTCCCTCATACGCACGAGATCGCTCGAGATTGTGCAGTCTATGTGATCGAGTACGGTATCAGTGATAGGCGGACACGCCAGGGCGGGTCGAATGCAACGTAGGATTGAGTGACAGGACGCACCCATAGATATCACACAGCGCATCTTCGGGCCCACACTCGTTACAATAGCCTGGGAGTCCCTCGTACTTGTCCTTGATGACAGTGTGGGTCTCGACGCTGATAGCAGTCGAGGTGACTGTCGCTGTCGTCGTTTCGGTCGCTGTCTCCGTAACTGTCACCATATATGTTTGTGTGCGAGTCTGGATGTCATGGAGAACCTTGGTGCGCGTGGTGAACTCATACTGTTGCGGGGCCTGGGACTTGCTTGAACCATAGTTCGAGTCGGACCACTTGGCGATGAGAATGTCCCGCGACTCGGCAATGGCTTCGCTCAACGTGTTGTATCCAATGACAACAAAAAAGAGCACTACAAGGACCGGGAAGAAGATGGCGCTCCGGCGGATGGACGTGATGCCACTCATAACGAGTGAGAGGTGGCACTGATCAACGAAGGAAAGGGAGAGTAAGGGACAACAGTATAGAGAAGAGAAAAAGGCAAGACCTTAGACCGCCGCAGGTTACCAAAAACTGATGATGTTTAGGAGACCTCCTAGACGCGATCCTGACGCGATCATACAGTCGATCAAGGTGCCGAGCCTGATGATTGACCATCACCAAGTCTTCGCATAGGACCTTGGACTTCAGCTTCAGCCAAGACGTATAAACCATCGACCACGGTACGCAAGACAACCAGACGGAACAGACAGACTTCACTCAAACAAGGCACAACCACGTCCTTTCCCATGGATCTCAAAAAAAAATTGGCACACCCGCCTGGACGTTACAACCACCCTACCCGGCCCTCTCACTAGCTTCCACAGCACAGCACATCGCAGCCTCTTACACGCGGTGTCTGCCGTATCCAGCTTTGCGTTGCCGCCCAGTACTCGCCGTGGCCTCAAGAAACAGCGATTCGTACGTGCCATCATCAATAGTAGTGTTGGAAACTGTGTGAGATCCTCTATCCGAAAGCGAGGCTACGTAGCGAGTCCGCATTATTCTACACATTATACAATACATTTCCAAGGTCCATAAGATGCTTCTCACAAATAGCCGACAGATAGAACTCGTGTTCTGAATTATGCGGCTTCACTAAATTGTGCGCAATCTCATGCGCCAATGTGAAGTACCACGACACGAGCGCAGAGCTCATGCTACCCCTGCTCACCTCCTCGTCATCTACAGATGTTCTCCATGAGCAACCATGGCAAGTTAGAAGAGAACAAGAGGACATACGCCACAAGAGATAATATCGCAAGTTCAGGAAGATACTCCCGTTCCGGTTGAAGGCGATTGTCGGGCCCTCGTCCTCATTGAAGATGTGCATATTCTCCATCGGCAGGCTGTAGATTTTCGAGAGTGTGCCCATGATATGGACAAAACGCGCGATGGAGTCCCTCCTCGAGGCTAGAAACTCGTCGATCTCCAATGTTTGGGTGGCTATATTGTTCGTGTTAGCTTGCGATCTGTACATATGTAAGAAAACTGACTCTGGGGAAGGTAAATATCAACGCTATGCATGGTCGCTACAGTGCTAGCATCAGTTCGCAGCTAATGGGCGCTAAACTGTAGCTACTCACCGACTTTCTTTACCGACCCCACATGACCAGACAAGTCACAATATCCCTCGTTGAGAGACTCCTTGATCACTCGCATCTCCTGCCGATTATGCAAGAGATGATTCTTTTCCGGCCGACACGCGTTGATGGCCATGTCGATGTTAGAAGCTACAGAGCGTCAGTCACGTCATGCCGGAGAAGTTGAGGACCTACATATATCCCGCTTGGATGCTCCCCCCAGATTGGTCCCTGCAGGCGTCGGGGTTGGTCGCGTCTGATTGGGAACCGGAGGAGGTAAAGGAGGTTGAGAGTCGCTTCCCGACCCGCCTTCACCGAACTGAGATTGAGGTCTGCCAAATTTCTGCTTGATATTCTGGTACGTGTTCTTCACCATATCGGCAGACGGTCGGAAAATATCGCCCGGCATCGAAGGAGGGTCTGCTGCGGCCGATACCTTCTCCGGTACCTTTGGCGCTTGCTGCTCCAGTGCTTTCATTCTGAGTAACTCCCTTGCCGCCTCTGCCTCTTGTCGCTCAGCCTGCTGCTGCTTAAGGATCCGCTCCACTGCTCATATCAGCACGAGACGAAGGGATGAAGCAGTCAGACACACCATTATAGCCTCTACGTTTGAGAGCCCGCAAATCGGTGGATAATATGGTCATGAAGAGCAGCGCATCATTAGCTTTCGGCGAGTCAAATAGCTGTCGGACGAGTGACATGGCGATCCTATTGAGAGTTCACACCGTCTCCGATCTTGGAAAAGCCAGCACTCACTCGTACATATCCAGCTGAGCATTACCCGCCAAGTACAGCTTGACACTCTGTCCGTCGAATGGAGGTGCGAACGCTGAGGCGTCAAGCGCCTGTTCCAGATGCGATTGCCCGACGGTCAGCGACTTGGTCACTGTCAGCTTCCCAAAGGTCTTGACGACGAAGTGGTCCTTGCTGCTCAGCCAATTGTACGAGATCTTGGTCTTAGCATGCGTGTGCTCGTGCAAGAAGAGCGGCAATCTCTCCAAAACCAGGTGCCTCGTCTCAGCCGCAGACTTGCTGTTCGGGATCTCTGTGGTCATCTTACAGCGTTCCATAACCATGAGACTGAGCCTTCGGCAACCCAGCATGATATAGAAGGCTACATGCACGATGATCAGAACGAAAGCACGAAGTTGACCTCGTATCCGGACGAACCTTCAAGGATGTCTTCCTGAGGGGCGACATACAATTTCTCCCCAAACAGTTGATGGGCATTGAGATCGTCGGCAATAACCACCTCCGTAGCAGTCTTGAGCGCATACTCTGTATCCCATTCATCGTCCTCAAGATTGTCGCTCTTGTCTTTCTCGGACTTCTTTCTAGGTGTCCGCCGCGAAGCAAGCAAAAACTTCGCCGCCTTCATGCGCTGCCGCGTCTCGTGTGTAAGCTGTTGCTGCCCAACAGCAATTCGTTGCAGCTCCGACAAGTAGCTCGGTGTGGGCTAAGCGGAGTGGACGAGCTATAGGAAAAGAAAAGCTTACTTGGTAGCACCATTGACAGTATCATAGAACAACTGAGGATCTTGAAGGAGTCTACGAGCGACTTCGTCTGGACTTGGCTCCTGCCTTGTACCAGATGCCGCAAGGAAAGAGTTGGCGCCGGGGCCGAAGTCCACAAAGACAAATAGCTTTGAGTACGAACTAGAGGTGGATGTGCGTCGGAAATAGCATTGACCGGGGGTCAACCATTGCAAAGTCTTGGCACCTTCTGTCGGGGAAGGTACGATTGGTGCTTTGGAGAGTGCCGTGAAATGGTTGGACGAATATTCTATACTGGGATTAACCATCCGAACTCTGTGAGTGCACGAGGACGGACCTCTCATATGACTAGACATTATCTCGAACCAGACCCTCGCTTGTGCCTCATCTTGCGGTTGTCGGTTGAGAAGGAATGATATCATCTTGTCTGGCGAGGGATTGACGTTGATGTGCAGTTTGGTACAGCTGTCTTTCGTGATACTTGGATGAGTAACCAGGAATCCAAACGCCGACCACTCTTGATTGGAGAAAACCTACGCGTCAAGTCAATCGAAATCGAGAAAATCTTGGGGAGTTTCTTCTTACATCCGGGGGAGCACCTAGGCATCTTGTACCGTCGCGAATAGAGGGAATGAAGGCAACATTCCGGAACCTCATGGGATCAAATCCTGAGTATTTCAATGCCACGTTATCGACCAGATATTGCCATGCTGCTTGCTGAATCTGATCAGGAGCAACATCATTAGTTCCAACGAAGGACAATTGCGATCGGGGTATACCCACAGCTAGATCCTGACTAGAGCAAAGATTTACAAGGATCTCGATAGGCGGCTGCCTCTGGAGCCCTAGCGTGAATACCAGCTTTGCTATGTGCCAGCTCGTTTAGAGTCACCTTCACCAGAAATGGAGGACATACCTTCCGCGGACGAAGACCTCCATCTCGCTTTGGTACCCCAATCCAGGACTGGCAACCCCAACTGACGAAAGACGTCCAGCGGCTCGTAAAGATCCTTCGCCATGCAACGCTGAGCTTTTCCGCTTGTATTCGAGCGATCTTCTCGAGGGAATGCTGGGGTAAGCTGAAGTCGCGTTACTTCTTCGGGCTGCAGGTTGCGCGTAACGAGATGCTTGATGAGATCGCTGATTGTCCATTCGTTCGTTTTAATCATCCTAAGAAGATCGTCAGTCTCGTCAAGGTGTGGCACTGTCTGCTCACT
Organism: Strobilurus stephanocystis; assembly: GCA_019915075.1. Taxonomy (NCBI): domain Eukaryota; kingdom Fungi; phylum Basidiomycota; class Agaricomycetes; order Agaricales; family Physalacriaceae; genus Strobilurus; species Strobilurus stephanocystis. Next base: position 869,736 of record JAHLMI010000004.1, read on the forward strand.
TGTTGAAGAGCGTTTGCAACTCCACATCCCTACGAACCCCCAGTCCCTCCAAAGCACGCTCCAGTGGACCTTTGAGAGCGGCACCAGAGGGCAATACGACGACGGGAAGATCGGGGAATATGTTGGCACCAGGAAAATAGACTTCTCCTGGTATTCGTAACCCGCTCGACGTCGGAATACAGCGCAGCCCGCGCATCAATACGACGATCTTTCCCTTAGTCTCCGCTGAAACCGTACCCCAATTTCGCGCCAGAGTGACCAGCACCTGCTCGGCCCACACAGCAGAGATCTCGACATCGAAGTCCGCTGTGGTACGCACAGTGGGATCCACGATGTGCTCCACCCATTGTAAGAGTGTGAGCTCGGACCAACGGAAGGAGCCCAATAAAACCGAAGTAGCGAAGTTCCTGCTGACAGCATATGGAAGAACGTGTTCAGGCAGTGGACCATCCAGTGGTAGATGCTTCGGATCGACGAAGGTCTTGATGACAGACAAGGAAACGACTCGCTCAATGTTTGTGCCCTTGGTCGGCGGCAGAACTATGATGGCAGCATCCATGAGCTGCTTTTGGCCAGCGTTCCTCTCGTTGTCGTTGAGCTTAGTGATGGACGTGTTCCACCACTTGAGACAGGCCGTCATCTCGTCCACGTTAAGAGGACGAGAGCGCAACTCCTTCAAGACATCCTCATACGTGATCGCCAATAAACCAGCCTGGCTTAGGTTGTCGTTCAAGAGGGTTGTGACCATACGATCTGCTTTAGACATAATCTCCGCCGGTACAACGGGCAGATCCGTCAAGAATGTGGCCAACGCGGGATCGGGGAGTCGGGCCTCGGTGATGCTTCGCACCCCTTTCGTGGTGATAATGGGGAATGGGATCTTCAATCCGCACGCAAAGAAGGCGAGTTTCATGTAGGTGCCAACTTTATCGAGGGGAGTCGATTGGTGGAAGGTGAAGAACTGCATTACGTGCAGAGCACGTTCAATTAGCTGTTCTTCCGATGGGGCGTCCTTCTTGTCTGCCGCCTTGTTTGTCCAGAGGTTCTTGATTGTGGCCAGCTCCAGCTCGTACGCCAACCTAGATAGAAGACCGCCGACATACAGCAGCTCCTGGTTCCATACTAGAAGGAAATGGCCATGATTAAGACATCAGGTGCGGGTCAAAACACTTACCAGCAACTGATTTGTCGCTGCCAAAAACTCGTCAGACATTGAGAGACGAGAGAGAGAGAGAGAGGTGACTCACACTAAGTCAATTGATTCTCTTTCGACGGTAGGAATGAAGCGTGCAGCCATGTGTCCGCCTAAGAATCAAAGGTGTCGGCAAATCGACCGAAATGCGAGAAGCAGTGGGGACGAACCGATGCCAGTTGTTTGCCCGGTTGCATGACCCTAAGAAGATCAGAATGCGGAAATTGATCTAGTGGAAATCATCCTTACAATGAAGATTCGAGCAGAGCCTGATCTACAGGGCAGCGTGTAAGGATTCCCGTCAGACACGCATCGACCCAACAATCCTTACCCAACTAAATTCGCCCTAAGCCCTTCGAACACGCTGCGTTCGGCATCCTCCGACGATTTGCTAGCGTCATATTCGCTCTTGCCAGTCTGCACAACCTGTTTACACCTGAAGATGCATGTCACAAGAACGCACTTACATACACCAGTTCGTACTTCAGACGGTTTGGTGGGTTCTTCTTGGTCGAGCGTTGGAGATCTGAGGTAAGTTTTTTATCAAGTCGAACGGTAACCTCAGCAGAGAATATGGTCAGATCCACGCTACTCTCTTTCACAGCGAGTAGATCCTCTAATCTGATTGTCTCCCTAATCACCGGAGGGGGTGGTGCTGGGGCACTGAAGGTCGATACTAACTTTCCAAAGAAGGCGCTGACCGCCGCCTGAGGTGCGACGACGACAGGTTTGGAAGGCGCGGGTTTCGGAGACGGCGATGAATGCACCCATTTCATGATCTCTGCACTGATGTGTAGGGCTGGAAAGCTGTGGATCAAGATCTGATGACAGACGCAAGGAAACAAAGACATACGCGTACGCTGCACTCCTTTGACCGTCATAATGCCAGATATACTGGCAGTCTTCATTCCCCGAGGTATACTTTCAGCGATGGGACCGCCCGAAGCAACCTTAGTCAGCCGTATCAGACGCTTGTCATCAAGGTATAGAGAGACCTCTGCGAGAGATGTCATGAAAGTGATCGAAGAGGCGAGGAATTTGGCAAGGTCATGAATGGGTGGGATAGTGCCCTCTTCGCGCAAGTTCATCTCAAAGGAGGTCCATTCATCTCCAGGGGTTGGAAGTTTTCCTCGTCGCGCGAATAACTGGAAAACTTGAGCTGTAGATGAGGTCGAAGTCATGTGAGCCCACCTGATCCTTATTATCCTTCCAATAAAACCCCATCCATTCGCCTGTGGACAGTGAGCGGAGCGCCGTATTGAGGAGTATGGAGACCACTCACCCCCGGATTGTACAAAAGGTTCCTCTGTGATTGAAAACAGACTGTAGAAACCTGTGGATATTATGATACACCAGTGCCGAATGAGCAGACAAGTAAGCGTACCGACCCCAAAAGCACCAATCTTTTCCTCGTCCGGATTACCCTCCGCTATACGGGATGCGTTCAATCATTCGTTCACGCAAACGCGCAAGAGACTCGGTACCAATTTTCTTGAGTCGATGCCAGTCCTCCTCCCTGAATACCATGCCATTGTTCTTGAACATCCACTGGTCAACCTATGGATGCATTGTTTTAAATTGCTATCCTCAGGATACGTGATTAGACGAACATTGATGCTATTGAGGTCTGGAAGTAGACCAGTCGCAATCGAAGGAGTGGATTTGGATCTGAAATGAATCTCGACTTTCGTCGCCCGGGCATCGTCTGAATTCTGGAGGAGTTCTCGAAAAACGGTGAATTCGCCTGAGTAACGAGCAAGGATCTTGTCAATTAGGGCGCGTTGATTGACCGTGACTGATTCATCTTCGCCAGTTGCCCACTAAACATCCGAGTGTGAGTATCGCAAAGGCTTGAGGTACACTCATAGTTTCAGGCTTACCAGAGCATCGCGATTCACCGGCATTGGCTATTCAGAGCAACGTGGTGTCCACAGAGAGAACCTCCCAATTGAACGAATGGAAGTGACGTGCGACAGGATACACGTGGTAATACCGGCCCCGGCATCATTGTACTGTGTACAGCATGACCACCTCGAAACGAAAGAATTTCGTTACTCGTATGACGGGCAGTGCTACGTGAAAGCCCAGAGAGCAGAGCCAGAGCAAGAACAGTACAGTGAATTGCTCAGTTTTGCTCAAGATGACTGTGTGTCTGAAAGTGCCAGGCATTTTGTGATTTAAATAAATGAATGCAAATGTGATAAGCCGGCCGTGTGGAAATTTCTGAGCGTGACCGTCAGTGCCTTTTGAGTTGCAAGTCGCCATTCCATCCGGCCCAATCGTTCGTCCTTCCTATCGAATCGGTTGAGTTGAAGCTGCTTGTGCTTGGTCGTTGACGAGTTTCTGTCTTCCTTCGACTGCTGTCGGTGCGTCGTGGCAACGTTTCAATTTCGCACGTCTTAAAACTATGCAGTTGCTCCAGTCGACAGTCGCTCTTCCCTGTTCCCGCTACCCAGGTTGCGCGTTCAGGAGTCGTCGCCAGCAGAAATCACCGCGCAGTCCTCGCTCACGATGTACCACCGCCCACAACCCTCCGTGAGGGCGTCGTCGTCGTTCTCGTACAATCAACCTATCTCGTCACGACAGTCCAGCCCACGCCTAACGCCCCTGTTACCCTCCGTAGCCATGTCGTATCCGGAGAACGACCAGGCCAAATTCTCTGCCAGTGCCTCGTCCATGCCTACTGGTCTTGCCGTCGATGTTCCAACTTCGCCCACAATCTTCGGTATGCCTTTGAAATACGTTTCGTGAGTCTCTAGTATCCTACTTCTGGCATCTTCGTTGAACCTGCCCTTCCTCAAAGCTTGGTCACACTGGCAGTTCAAAATGCGGCATTGTCCATCGTAATGCACTATTCGCGTGTATCCACACCACCAGCTCTGGCCTACTCCCCGGCTTCGGCTGTCCTTCTCAACGAATTACTCAAAGGATCTATATCGTTCATCGTTGCGCTTGCACGGGTTCGCGAGGTTTCAGAAATTCATTGGCGTCGCAAGTCGTGGTGGGGCATCATTTGCTCACTTCCTTACCCATGGACTTCTCCATTCTGGTATTTGTGTGGGGAAATCTTCAGTCCGGACTGTTGGAAACTGTCTATTCCCGCCATCCTCTACGTTGTCCAGAATTCCCTCCAATATGTCGCCATCAGCAATCTCCCCGTCGCTTCATTCCAGGTCACGTACCAGATGAAAATCCTCACAACTGCCGCCTTTTCGGTCGCCTTGCTGAGGAGGAGGCTTACTTCCACCAAATGGCTCTCCCTTTTCTTCCTGGCCATCGGTGTGGGCATAGTTCAGATCCAGACTGCGACTGTGGACCGTGTCCCGAAGGATACGCCTGTTGGCAGTGCTCACGACTCTGCTCCTCTCCACATCCATGTTATGAGTCCCTTGAAAGGCTTTGGAGCTGTCACCGCTGCCTGTTTCACTTCTGGTCTCGCCGGCGTCTATTTTGAGATGGTGCTGAAAAACTCCAAGGCCGATCTGTGGGTCAGGAATGTCCAGCTATCCCTGTTTTCCTTGATACCGGCATTGCTCCCCATTCTCTACCATTCACCTCCCAGTCGCTCTCACGGACTTATACCAGACCTTCTGCGCAATTTTGGGGGTTGGGCGTGGGCGACAGTGCTCGTTCAAGTCTTTGGAGGACTTGTGACCGCCATCGTCATCAAGTATTCAGACAACATCTTGAAGGGCTTTGCGACGAGTCTTTCCATCGTCATATCGTTCTTGGCGTCGGTCGCGCTGTTTGACTTCCACATAACTCCCTCGTTCGTGATTGGTGCATCAACGGTCCTTTGCGCCACCTGGATGTATAACCAACCTCCCTCGAATGGATCACCATCCATCGTGGTGACGTCGCATTCCGAGAAGAGTTTGCCATTTCCCGGGACGCCGATTCATAGCGCTGAGCCCATACTCGGTCAATTTCCACACAAAAAGACTTCTCCGTTCAGCAGTCCCCGTCTAATAGCCAGCGCGCTGGGCTTGACGAGCGGTGCTGATGGCATCAATGTCCCGCAAGACAAATTTCCCGACACGCTTGACACGATCAGATACAGCCAGTCGCCGTACGGGTCCCCTTTCCCTTCGCGTACGCCTTCGCGAGCGTCAACGCCGAACCCGAGAACGCACTCATCCAACTCTCTGGCGCCGGACGCACAGTCATGACATTAGATATCGGGCTGGAAGGCGACGATGGCCTTTCCTTTGGAATAGTGACAAGTTACAGAGTGTGTTTTTGTCGTGGAAATATGCGCTCGCGATGCTCCAACCATTGTTATCTATTACTATCGACTTTTTCCGCTTTCCTATACCCGCAGCTTATCACTTTAGACCTTCACGCAACGTACCATCGCACGAAACTTAGCACCATCCTATTCAGTCCAGTATTGGACAAGTACATAATGTCTTCTAGAGCCCAGTGGAATAGTCCTTCTTTAACATCTAAGACGATGTTACGCTCTAACTGTATGAGACGTTCCTTCTTCGCGGCTCAACGCGTACTTCGTTGATCAGTGACTCTGAGTGAGTGAGCGATGTTCAGGCGCTGTTATTAGCAAATTGCCATCAGACGTCCCCAGGACGTCCCAATAATAGCATATCAATCTGTCACACTCACAGTGTCAGAAAAAAGGAATGATTGCCCACACGTGGGATCACCACTTACAGCCGAAACGGCAGTGGCGACCATCATCACCGTCCTTCCCAACACATTCCCCCGCCGTGCGCCTCACTGTCGTTGCCTGTACCAACGTCCAGCAGGCCTGAGCGCATTTAGAACGAGGCTGCTGTTGCACGCCGACCACCATCTTTTCCTCCTACCATGGCCCTTCGTTTCCAGAACAACTACGATTTCACTGATGTCCCAATTCCCACTGCAAAGCAGCCGCCTATGCAGGGGGCCACCATTCGTCGCGCAAAGACTCTCACTCGCCCGGAGCGTGGCGTGGCGCCTGTACCTCTTATTCATCCACAAACCTCCCCATCCATTTCCCACATAGCCGCTCCTAACGACTCTCATGGTTCAGACGCATGGCGGATATTCTCCCGCATCATCACCTTTTGGGCGCCCGGGTTCGTGCTGAGCTGCACTTTTAAGGACAAAGCTACGCAGCAGGCCTGGAGGGAGAAGATCGCGCTTTGTTTCATCATATCGTTGATGTGCTGTGCAATTGGATTCATCACCGTCGGATTCCAGAAGGTGTTATGCCCAACGACAGGCAGCAGCAACACCGCATACATGCGAGTCGGCACGGACGCAAACACACTTGGAGTACAGGGGATCCTCTATAACGTCACGTCGGCCAAGGACCAGACCGACGTCTCCTTCTCTGCTCTCGCAGCAGCGAAGTCAGGACAGGATATCACACAGTTCTTCACCCGCAGTGCGTCACAATTCACCAAGTGCGCCTCTCTGAGTTTCCGCGTGGCACTGGACGAGCCATGCAGCACTACCAATCCCTGCTCTCTCGGAGCCTTGAACTCCACCAGTACATTCAGCACGCTCGGTCTCACGGAGGCGGGCTTTACTGTTGGATATTCTTGGGAGCAGGTCGCCGCTCTTGACAACTATTTCGTCCTCGATGGCGCAGTCCTCAACATGACGGGTTACATCAATCTTCACCCTAACGCCATACCGTCCGATGCAGTTGACGCAGCCCTTCGTACCCTACTTTTCAACCAGGATACTTCTTACGGCAAAGACGGTACACGCCTTTTTGCCAGTCGCACCGACCTCCAATCAGCAATGTCTTGTTTAAAGCAGCGATATTACGCTGGCAACATCGACAAGATCACTCCAGGCTGTTTCATCTCCTCCATCTTCCTTTATGCCGGCCTCATCGTCGTCCTCGGACTCGTCATGGTCCGCTTCGTCATGGCTTGTATCTTCAACTGGTTCTTATCCGAACGATTAGCCGGACCACCCAGTAGCAGAGATTTGGACAGATCTGCCATCAGTCCAGCAGTCATGCCCGAAGGCGCCAATCTTTCTGTCGACAATAGAAATGGGACCGCCCCTTGGGCTGCCCCTGGTGGCGCATCGCGGAAGTTGACCAAGAACGGCGCAAACAAGTCTGCCCACTCCCTCATTTCGTCCTCATCTACCACCCTCACGAACTCCTCCTCGGACGGGTCCGTCGCTCCTGTTATGAGTTTGGCGCAAATTGGTCGCGAACTTTTCGCTGTGTGTTTAGTGACTTGCTATTCGGAAGGAGAGGAGTCGCTGCGGACGACTTGCGATTCTATATCTTCAACCACTTACAGCGATCAACGGAAACTTCTCTTCATTGTCGCCGACGGCATGATTACTGGAGCCGGAGAGAAAATGAGTACACCAGATATTTGCGTCGGTTTGCTCGATGCCGACCCAAGGTTTGGGAATCCCATGCCCATGTTGTACTCGGCTGTGGGATCAGGTGCGAAATCGCAGAACAGGGCGATGGTATATGCAGGACATTACAGTACGTCACCATCGGGCATCCATCCATCCATGTTCTCACTGTATCTCAAGCGGCTGCTGGCCGCCGGACACCGACAGTCATTATCGTCAAATGTGGCACGGAACAAGAGGCTGCCAAAGACAAGAAACCGGGAAACAGAGGAAAACGCGACAGTCAGCTCATCCTCATGAACTTCTTCTCAAGAGTGACCTATAATGACCGAATGTCCCCTCTTGACTTCGATCTATTCCGAAAGATCCATATCCTTATGGGAGTCACTCCGGACTATTTTGAAGTCTGTCTAATGGTAGGCAATCACAGTCGCCATATTTGCATGCTTGCTAATGTAACATCAGGTTGATGCCGATACGAAAGTCTACCCGTCATCCTTAGGCCATCTTGTCAACTGCATGCACCACGACCAGATGATCATGGGCGTCTGTGGCGAAACACGAATAGCCAACAAACGACAATCCTGGGTCACCGCTATCCAGGTCTTCGAATACTTCATTTCGCACCATCTGGCGAAGGCGTTCGAATCCGTCTTTGGCGGTGTCTCCTGCTTACCAGGTTGCTTCTCCATGTTCCGACTCAAGGCGCGTCGCTCGACGGGGGATGATTGGGTGCCTTTGATCATAAAGCCCGAAATCGTCAAGGAGTACAGTCAAAGCGAAGTCACCACTCTACACGAGAAAAACCTGCTCCTTCTGGGAGAGGATCGCTTCCTCACCACCATCCTTCTGCGGACGTTCCCCAACCGTAAAATGATGTTCCTTCCTCAAGCACGGTGTAGAACCATCGTCCCCGAAACCTTTTCCATTCTTCTTTCCCAGCGTCGTCGCTGGATCAACTCCACCATCCACAATCTCATGGAGCTTGTCCTTGTTCGCAATCTATGTGGCACATTCTGCTTCAGTATGCAGTTCGTTGTGTTCATGGATTTGGTTGGAACGGTCGTTCTCCCCATCGCCATCTCCTTGACTTTCATGCTGATTGTGAGCATGGCTCTTGACCCTCCGAGAACATTCGAAGAGGCGATTCCGCTGATGCTCTTGATTGCTGTGTTGGGTTTACCTGCCATCCTGATTTTGATCACGACACGCAAGGTCGTTTATGTGTTATGGATGCTGGTATATCTCTTCGCCCTCCCGATTTGGAATTTCGTTCTTCCGGTATATGCTTTCTGGCATTTCGATGATTTTTCATGGGGTGAGACTCGGTATGTGACGCTGCTCCCCCCCTCGCCACACACTGATCAATCCGCAGAAAAGTCGAAGGTGAAGCCAAAGATACAGGTCATGGCGACTCGAAAGGGAAATTCAACGGCGAGGCTATTCCATTACGGCGATGGGAAGACTGGGAGCGCTCTCGGCTCCGAAAAATCCGCAGAGAGGAGCGCCGTCGTCGCGACTTTGAACGAGCGCATCCATCCGGATACATTGCTGGCGATGGAGATCTTCTTACGGCGCGCTCAGACACCAGAAGCCAGTATGATGGATCTGACACCATGTCTATTACTTCCTCTGAGGATGATCAGTGGGGAGCTCAAATCGGTGGATACAACGAGCACAACGCACAATATCCACCTCCACCTGTCGGTCTTCTTCTTCCCGAAGATGGCAAACTACAGACGGCGAAGACGCTCGATGGCGCTGAGCTGGAAGCAATGCTAGAAATGGGCTTCGATGATCGGCCACGACAACAGGCGGACACGCCACGATATCAACTATCAGACGGCAGCGCTCAACTGATCAATTTCGGTGGCGATGGATACTCTTCACTGTCGAGATCGGGATCGCCTGGCTCGAATGGGCCAGTGAATATGCTGTCACCGACCTCGCCCACCAGCGGAAACGCAGCCTGGACACAACAGCAAAGCAGGACTGAACCAGGTCGATACGGGCCCCTTGGCCCTCTAGATCCCGCCACGAGATTTTGAATGAACGGACGTCTTCAGTCTTTTGCATCGCCCATACACATTTCGCTTTGTCTGCTATTCCATGACCTTCATCGCATCCCATTCTTCGCTCATGCCATACAGCCACGCGCCTTACTACACTCGGAGCATCACATTATAGACCAGTCTAATTACCACAGCACGATTTTTGCTCTGCTTCTTGTCCTATATGCCACTTTACAAGATGGGACTTTTGTTACGGAGGATTTTGGGTGAAATATCATGATATATTCAAGTTGACAGCTCAGAAATTGGTGACCTCATCGTGCTTCGCTCTCTCGCTTGCGTCCAAAGCGGACCAGACTGCTTTCCTCCGACGATATATGAGCCCACCTTGGTCTTTGGACTCCAGCCAACATGCATGGGAGCGCACAGCTGGTCAATCTCGACGTTTTACCTGATCATCTTCTGGAACGTAAGCTTCCTTAGTCTCTGAACCTTAGTCTCTGAACCTGACAGTCGGGGACTAGGGCTCGCAGATTAACGTGCTCGTCGGGACTGGTGTCTACCGTTGTTCAAATCGTTGATCTGCAAGAGCATTCATTCTGTCGTTACTAGGGAAGCGCTTACATGCCTTGACTGTCGCATATCGCTTGACACGCTCGTCCTCAGGCTCGAAGACGATGACCGCCTTTTCTCGCTGGATTTATCTCAGACCTTTAAGTGTTCGAGAACAGGCGCTCATGTTTCCATCGACTACACACCTCCAACCTTAGCGAACGATATCTGGACCGCACTTCAGTCCATGGAATCAAGGGATAACGCTATATCATGGGAAGAGGTTGAGCGACCTGGGTACGCATGGATAAGAAAGACTGCTGAGACTTTGGGCGCGTTATATAGCTTGCAAGTCGCCAAAAAGGCAACCCGCAAGAATCACAAACAGACTGGCAGCAGGCACTCGAAACCACAACTGGCGGCTTATACGCAGATCCTTGACTCGCCGGCGCAAACTTACGGTCTGACTTCGCTTCACCGTCTTTGCCTCTTCGCCCACTCACTCCACCTCGTTCAGATGTATCGCCCGAACGAAATATGGTTCCATGTCAGCTTGCTCCCTCCGTATCGACAAGCTTTTCTAGTCCTTGCTCTCGTAGAGCACAGGGCCGGACGCGGAGTGATGCAACGGTCCGAACACTCGATGCAGAAAAAGCGACTGCTAGGAGCAGGACATGCCAGGCGAAACGAGGACGAAGAACAAATAGTATGTCTGTGAGCAAGCCCCACCTCGATGGCAGGCTTGAGAGGGAGCGGAAATAAGGGCACCACACGCGAAGTCTCAAGGCAATGGAAGTAGATTGGAAAGACAATTGATAAATAATATTGTAATGTAAAAGTACTGCGTGCGCTGGGATGACTATGCGTACACTATGCGTACGAAACTCGATCATCTGGGAGTGTCCTCAGCACAATGAAGTCAGCTGGCACAGTTACCCCGGAGTCACCGAGTGTAAATCCTACACAGCCAGACGTTCATTCGTCCGTCGTTTGCAAAATGCCCAGACGCCCGGAGTTCAAATCTGATAGAGACCGTCGGACGGCTTTTTGATGTCCACCGTACAAATCACCTTTGCCGACCGGAGGATGGACCTCAAGCTGACCGACGTTCAATCTCAATTGATGTATTCCGCTAAGAACTTCGACAGAGTCGTTCAGCCCCTCAATTTGAGACACATCCGCATGGTTTGCAGTATGTACATGTTGATTTGGCAAGCCACTGAGTTGGACTCAAAAGGCCGCTGACGGCATTTTCGAGACGGACTTGTCTTTCGCATTTTTTCATCGACTGAGTCTCAGACTTGACTGGCTGGCTGGCAACGCGTTCTCTGTGCGTCTTCTCTGCGTGTGCAAGGCCAACTGGTGGACTCCGACCGACCACATCAGGACGAGGAACGAGGACACAACGTCAACGGTCTGATGATACGCTCTGCTATGTCGACGACGAACCCCGCACTCAGCGACTCCCTTGAGGATACGAACCTTCCTATTGCACACAACCCGAGTGAGAACTGTGCATGCCTGGCGGCCTCGAACAGTCACTGCCCCGTATATACAGTATCAGTAGTTTCTGCAATGTAGACAGGCAATATACATTTGATCTCATTTTCATTGTGTGTGCTACCAAATACGCGTGGAGGGGAAGAATGGGGAGCAAAATTCTCCTAGCACCTGGCTGCACTGGCCTGGCAGTGGTGTCCGAGCTGTCGTCGGACCCTTATTCCAGGTCGCACTGTGGACATCCTCAGGCCGTCCGCCGTACAAACCGATCACTTTCGATCACCTTTTGTCCAGCGTCTATCCACTGAAAATCGCCCACCGGCTGGTTTAATTTGAACCCCGGACTAACTCACTCATTTCGTCCGCCGACAGCTTAAGTGGGCTACCTGTGTAGCCAGGTTACCTGGCTATGTAAATCCATACCGATATCACATGTGTCGACTGCCCCGCGTGGACAACATCACCAGTGCCATGAACCCTTCTTCGTGTCATGAGCCAATTTCTGCCTCTTTCCACCTGGAGATTGTACCACACACAGTGGGATGGCGATATTCTCTAAGCCGACTAAATGGCCATCTCAGCGTGTCTCAGTGCTCATGTTGGCCGCGGTTCTAGTGCTGAGGTCGCGCGCCATCGACATACCAAAGAACACGCTTGCAACACTCCTTACGCCCAACACCAAGAAGACTCTATCGGCAGAGGACCTTCTCCGAACGCTCCAAGAGGTTTATAGGAAAGAACCAGATGGAAGCAAGACGCTCCTAGTACCATACGACTCGCAAGTTGCCCAGGTACGATGTTTCGGACACCGGGCACCTAGTTGTCAATGTCTATAACCATTTACAGGTCAACATTGTGCCCACTACTCCAACCAAGTTTGCTTCAGACGCACCATATTTTCCGCCCCTCCCTTCCACCGTCAAACCAAATATCGACGCAACTTTCTTCCGCCAGCTACGCGCCATCTTGTTCAGAGTAGCTATTCCCAGTATCGGATCTAAGGAAGCCTTTATTGTTGCCTTACACTCCATATTTCTCATCTTGAGAACGGTGCTCAGTATCGCTGTTGCGAGACTAGATGGAATGATCGTTCGAGACTTGGTACGTATCTTCGCAATTGAACTCTTTGCTCGAAAGTCGATGTTGCCACAGGTCAAAGCGGATCTGCGTGGATTCTTAAGAGGGTTGGGCATGTGGTTCCTTCTCGCTATTCCCAGTACGTACACCAATTCCATGGTAAGATATCCTCGACATCACCCCTCATGGACCGTCGTTCTCATCAACTTAGATCCGGCATCTTCAATCCAAGCTGTCCCTCAAGCTCAGGACGCGTCTCACTAGATATACGCATGACCTCTACCTCTCCTCGAACCCGGACCTTCGCTACTATCGCTCCGGCCTGGACGGCGTTGATCAATACATCACAGCAGATGTTGAAGCCTGGGCCGAGTCTTTGTCTCTTTTATAGTGAGTTCATCCAGTCAAAACAAGTCCAGAACCTCATATACGCATCCCTTATAGTGGGAATGTACTGAAACCATCTCTGGATCTCATTCTGTTCACTAGCCAACTTTCTCGGTCGTTGGGTTTCCGCGGGACACTCTTGCTGTTCGGAAACTATTATGCCACAGCCACGATCTTACGTGCTGTAACCCCTGCATTTGGCAAGTTGGCCGCTGTGGAAGCCAGGTTAGAGGGAGAATACCGTGCCGGTATGGGCAGAGTCGGGCGTGAAGGAGAAGAAGTCGCGTATGATTTACAGCTAGTGCTCAAATGTCGTCTCTCACTGACTCGCTCTGATAGCTTCTATGACGGTGGAGGCCGAGAAAAGAGCATTCTTACGGGCGCCTATATGCGATTGATCAAGCACGTCAACTCGATATACAAGGTGAGTTTGTCCATATTCTTCCCCGCGGCCCAATCTCTGAATCGTGGTACACAGATCCGCATCATGTATGAGTGGACCGAAGACTTCGTCATCAAATATCTGTGGTCGGCTGCGGGTTATGTCCTTATAGCTGTTCCTCTTCTATTCACCAGGCGAAATCGTCGAGTGTATGCTGAATCTGACAAAAGACGCTCGGATGAAGCCATTGCCGGAAGAACGGAAAGTGCGTTATCTATAGTTAAACTCTTACTTGTACTCTAACAGTCGGTGAACAGACTACATCTCTAACCGCAGGCTACTCATCTCGCTCGCGGATGCCGGTGGTCGATTGATGTATGCGTATAAGGACCTACTCGAGTTGGCGGGTCTTACCACGCGCTTATACACCCTTCTGTCTACCCTTCACAACCTCCCGCCGTTCCCGTCTTCGACTGGAACCGAAATTGGAACCATCGAAATGTCTCGTGTTGACATTGTAGTACCTTCGGTACAGCTCCTAGATGACGGCAGTAACTCTGCCAAAGAAGAGACAGCCCTGATCAAGGATTTATCTTTCATTCTTCGTGAAGGGGAGCACCTTATGATTACAGGAAGCAACGGGGTCGGCAAGACTGCTGTAGCCCGTGTCCTGGCTGGCCTTTGGGCCCCTCAAGGTGGCGAGGACTCGTATTTGAAGCTTCCGCCACCGACTGCAGATCGTCCCAATGTGCTCGTCGTGCCACAACGCGCCTATATGGTCACGGGCAGCTTACTTGACCAAATGATCTACCCGCATTCGTACGCGGAGTTTCTGGAGTCTGGAAAGACTGAAAAGGATCTTCGCGATATATTGGAAATGGTCTATCTGTCGTATCTTCCGGAAAGGGAGGGCGGCTGGGCAACGCGCAAGGAGTGGCGAGACGTCTTGAGTGGCGGCGAGAAACAAAGGGTACGTCCCACTTACTTCCGCTGTCGCTGCTCTTCTTCACGTTCAAGCAGATGAGTCTGGCTCGAGTGTTTTACCATCATCCTCGGTTTGCCGTTCTAGATGGTACGTTCTCGACTTGCAAACGTAGACCCTTGGGCAGCTCACAAAGTGACCTTTCAGAATGCACAAGTGCTGTGTCCAGCGACGTTGAGGGTCGTATGTACGAACACCTCAAGTCCAAAGGTATCACCTTGATCACAATTTCGTTACGGTAAGATATCCATGTTCCGGTGAGCTTTAGGCTCATCAAAAATTTCTAGGCCGTCTCTTGCCAAATATCACACCCAGCTCTTGACAATCAGAGGTGACGGTTTCGCGGGCTGGACTCTTACCAAGGTTGGGACGGCTGAAGAACGTTTGGGCATCGACAGGGAGATAGCCAGTCTCGAAACTAAGCTGAAAGAGGTCGACGAATGGCAGTCACGACTGCAGGAGTTGGATGCATTATTGTCTGTACAAGATATATCCGATGAATGAGCGTTTTCAATGAAACTCTTTCGAGTCTAGATCTCAGTCGGGATAGTGTCATACGTATATTATGTAAGCAAATAAAGCACTCAGGCAAAACTCCGCCTTCCAAAAGGTCACTCTACTTCTACTCTCATGTCGGCAGTGTTATTGGCCGATAACGCTTCTGTACCTCCGCATAAATTAGCGGAGCGCAATCTGGAGCGCATGGGAGCCGCCAACAGCGCTGGCGTTGCTGGTCCGCAGGCCATGAATTTCCATTCTCCAGATTCGCAGTGGCAAATGGTGATTAGCGCTCTCCATGAACGACTCAAGGACATTCTCATATTAGACAGCTAGCACATATGGCATCACAACACCACACCAGTGAATATAGTCGCCTGAAGTTTGGAACACGCGGGGCATCTACGCGATACGTGCCATTATGTATCCACACTCCGGACGTCTACAACAAGCTTCAGCTTCGACAAATGTCCTACAACGACAGCCAGGTCTGGTGGCTCAGCCATAGGCCCCGCGATCACGACTCGACTCCTCAGACTATGCATTCGGCGTCGACATTAGTGTATGAGCTATCCAGCGCCATGGAGGAACATTTGCCTCTTGTTGCGTCCTGTTCTTCAACGCAGCCTGTCCAAAATCACGTATTGAAGACATCTGCCACACATCCCATCAAGTATGTGCCATTCCATCCTTCGCGAATCAACACTGACCTTGTATCAGTGTTTCCTCAATCATTCCACCTGATGCTCTCGACCTCATGTCCTCTCATGTCCTACTCGCGTCGTGTCGCCCTGGGTGCTCTTGTAACAATGATTTGGCTGTCTCTCGATGCAGCTCCAATTCTACTGTATGCGAGATATCTCCGTCGTTCACTCTCGATCGCTTAATTTGCGCGGACAACGGCATTTCGACTTCTTGGAGTCGACCAGACATCTCACCCCCTCCTCCACCTCTTCGTCCGAGGAGTCCGGGCTCTGGTACAGCGGCTCACCTCCGGACTCGATCTCATGTCTCTCAGGCGTTGCAAGCTGCTATAAACTCTGGCTTCCCCGCCTCGCCCTCTGTGCCAAGTTTGGGCTCCCTGTCCCTGAACGTAACCGATTCAGACGCATATGACAAGGACAACATGACATCCACAACGATACATGCCAATCATTCTTCGGTGTCTTTGTCTCTGTCGGTGACGCTCTCCACGCCGAAGCCGGGGTTCGTACAAAAGCCGCTACACTGTGCTGAGACACCTTTTGCCACACTTTCCCACCCGGACTTTGGCTTCCAGGACTCGCTACCAATGGGAGGCCCTGCGCCAAACGTGTGCTTGCCTTCCAATTCATCACCCACTTTCTCTTCTAGTTTCACTCTCGGAAATCTATTCCTGTCATCGTGTCCCGGCAAGAAAGGTTTGACCCGCATCTTGGCCATGATTCATACTCATAGTCATTTGCTTGCCAGTTCGTTTACAAGGCCCGATCAAAGGTCGTTCAGGTGTATGCCGTGATCTAGAGACGGACTTACGGAGAATGAGAGACATGGGAGTTGGATGTATAGTTTGGTAAGTCCAATATGTGTCCCATGCTCATTCTCGCTGAGTACCCCTGGCCTTAGTTGCCTAGATGATGCTGAGTTGGAATTCTTGGGCTCTCCTTGGCCGGATTATCACCGCCTAGCGCAAGAAATGGGCATAGATGTCATGAGGTATTCTCAACCTTTCTCTCAAGATGCCTTTTTGACGTGTCGAAGACTTCCTACTCCAGAAGGCTTGGCACCATCGCAAGATCCGGCAGTGCTGAACCGGCATCTCACGACTCTTATACATCGTTACACCCTTTGCGGTATTCCCGTGCTAGTGCATTGCCGTGGAGGTGTTGGAAGGGCAGGCGTCGTCGCCTGCTGTTGGATGATTCGTCTTGGGCTTTTCGGTCCCCTTAACGACCGAACAGTCAATTCTGCCTGGGCGTCTACTCTTTCAAACGACTTTAGAACGCTGGATGTCGTTGGAAAAGCCATCGAGGCTGTCCGGAGGCGGCGTAGTTCAAAGGCAATAGAAACATACGAGCAGGTAAAATTCCTGGTTGACTTTGTAGAATACCTCATGGCATCTCCAGCTCTTTCCCTGTGACTATGAATGAATATAGTTACACAGAAAAATTCTGAAGCGCGAAAGGGTGGTCCGCAATTACGGTTCATTGACTAATGCCGTCTTGGGACATGATCGCGACCACAGTGTGAAGTGTTCGGCGAACCATAATGATACAGAAGGCTATGAGGCCAGTTCGCTTGCAACCAAATTTCACACTTCGTCATCTCCTAAGCAGTCCTCCAACCAAGCATGCTGAAGTAACTCGATTGGTATCAGCCTTTGAGACGCATCCACAACAAGCATTTTCAGGAGAAAATCAATGGCTACATCTGAAGGTCTCAGATGTTCTGGAAGCTCTTTGAACGCCCTTTCAGGATCAGCGCGATCAGCACCGTTCTCGCGCTTGAACTTCTCAAGGGCCTCTGGCACAGGGGTACCTATGAGTGAAGACGATGAGTAGGTGGGAGGCAAAAAGCAAGATAACAAACCTTGTGAATCGAAGAAAATGTGGGATGTTCTACCCTGCTTCAGCAGCCACTCTGGAAACGGACCAAAGAATCTCCATATGAGAATAGGGAGTAATACCTCGGGTATTTCGAGCGGAAAGTAGGTTCCTGTAGTCAAAAGGTGTTTAATCTGAAGCAAGGAGGAATTATGCGGAATGAGCAAAGAAGGAGGTCGTTACGAACAAGAATGCCAAGACTCCAAATGTCGGTCGGCGCATTCCATGGGCCGTATACTGAGGCTTCAGGAGATCGTGCATATGGCGAGGTTATGAGTGAGTCCATGAAGGTCTCATAGGGTGAGGAGGGAAATGCCCTAGCTATGATGGTCGGTCAATATGGGAATTTGGATTCATGGGAACACGACGGACCGACTCCGAAATCTGCAAGGACGTAGCGAACGTCCTTCCACGCCACCAGGTCATCGGCCGCAGGAGTACAGGAAAGAGTGATAGGCCGTGTGATGGTAATCAAGGTTCCATCCGGTGCCTTCTCTTCGAGAGTTTCATTCGGAAAAGTTGACAAGAGACTCGAAGCGTCCACGTCAAACCCAGAGTTGAGAGTGGTCATGATGTTCGCCACTTTAACATCTAGGCGATGATATTGTCAAAGGTTGAATCAGAGTACGAACATCTGACAGGACCCACCAGTATGAACGATATTATTTCCATAATTGTTAGCGAAATCCAATGCGAACAGGACGTCCCGGGCAACACGTTTCGTGATGAAGTCTGGTACGGCATCGTCGGAGAATGTGGAAGCTTGTATTTCGGCGAGGCTGTTTCCCAGGAGCTTGGTCACAATACAGGTGTGGGATCCGTATTGACTTGTAACCCTGAAGTGGTCGAGAAGAGTGGGTACAGTCGCACGGCCAGGGTGGTCGGGAAACTCTTCGCACTGGTGCATACGTTCCAGAGCCTCAAGCTCGTGCTGTACTCCCAGTGACGTGAATTCATCTGCAAAGATTCGCAATGGTCCTCAGAGGCGAAGGAGAAAGTACCTGTCATGATTTTGAGAGTGACACATTTCTGAGGTCTGAAGATATGGGTTGCTATCAACAAGCATAAAAGCGAAAAGACCTACGAGGAAAGAAGATCTTTCGCCACCCAGACTGTCGCCTGTGTACCGTGGCCTAACTTGCGCAAAATCTCGTACCGTCCATTGAAGTGCTCCCCAGCTATAGTCGGCCGGTATCCTCCTGGAGCGTAGCGCTCAGCTTTCTCTTGCGAACCGCGCCAACTACATATAGCTCTATACAGTGGGGGCTGGAGACGAGTCACTGGGCTAGAGAGGCGAAAGAAAAATGGTAGCAATGGGGAGCAGGAAACAAGCAACATGTCAGACTCGGAGGTGACTTATTTTTCTCTCAGTCCAAGAAGACACGAAAAAGCATTGAAGTAGAGCGGGACCAAGTCTGGAATAGGCAATCACGTACAGCGTCGCCGACCTTCGCCGACGCGGTTGTTACCCTTCACTGTTTACAGTGCGATCGACTGTCATCACTCATGAATGCATAGAGCCCTACTCCAGCCCTACTCTGAGTCTTAGGCAACCAATTACTGTACCTCGACCTGTCCTGCATTGCGGACGCGTCGATAGTTGCTGAATTTTCACATCTTGGTGCGGTGGCCATGGAGGCTTCCCCAGCTACAAAAGTCGGCCCACGTGCCCACAGGACTTACCGAAATGATAAAGGTTGAGCAGACCCAAGCTGATACCCGACAATGCTCAAGCGGTGTAAGTAAAGCAGCAATCACATCGAAGCCCCCGTTACTTCTGAAGATTGAGGCCTGCGGGAAACACATATTGGCCGAGAGCCAAATTGACTTGGAACGAGCCTTGTAACATTCCTCCGAAACTGTTATGTGCGCTAATAGAATGAGTACTTCATCTTCTGCATGGCAGAGGCCGATTACAATTGCTCGTTTCCACCGTGTTTGACGATGTCGACGATACGTTGAGTTTCTGCATAATCAGTCATTTTCGACGGTTATTGCAGGCAATGATCACTCACCGAGACAAGCTCCCTTGACTTTCCCGATGGCCTTGATGTGCGCGGCTTCACAGGACTGACCAGATGCCTCATTGGTCTTGCTTCGTTTTTCCGCGAGCATCTGTTCCTTCGATGTCAATTAATGGAAATTTTGGGCAGGAAATGGTCATGACCGCCAAATTGGTGTACTCCGACTGAATGGCCACCAGAATACCGCGGACCTAAAGGGATGTGAAGGGTGAGGAAGGTGTTGTAGATGCGGTTATAGAAGGAGATGGTCACCTCGTCATCAATACTGGCGTACGCTAGGATGAACCTCTGATATTCGTCGTTCCTGCTGGCAATGAGTACACGCCATGTCGGTGAATGTGCCTTATACGCAGTCTGATAGATAGCCTCCAATTGTTCGGAAGCCTCGTCAGTCTTGTGTAATCACTGAATGAGCGACGCGACACGTCTTAGCAGGGAAATTACGCGTACGTCTTTCGCGAGATGTTTAGTGGCGGCAGCCAGAAATTTCTTCTCAGTCTCCTTCTTTTTCTTGTCCTTTGCCGCTAGAGCTTCGTCAGAAGAGCTACAGGCGTGAGAAATGTGGCGTACCTAGGACGCGTTCTGCGAATGCTTGTTTCAATCTAAGCAAGACGCGATGAGCACGACAAAATCCTCCAGGCTCCAGCAAATGTCCCGCACATGAGATCATCACTGCCTTGTGAAGAGAAGTGGAACTCGTCGTCTTGCTTGGCTTGAGGTTTGACTGCACATTTGCGGACCATGACGGGCAGAGGCGAGAGTGCTTGCTAGGAAAGAAGCACGTACAGATCGCCCCAACTCGATTCGGAGTGACAGACGTCAAGGCTTCGCGTGGCGTGGATGTGGCAAAAGTACACCGTCCATTTGAGCATACATATATAGTAAGAAAACGATGAACAAGGAAGTACAGTACAGTACACCTAAGAGGCCTGCATCTGGTTCCCGAGTCCCTGCGCGAATCGTCCTCCGCGGCCACGCATAGCTCCTGCAAGAGAAGCCCGTCAGACGGACCCGATACGAAAAGAGGAAAAAAGTCTTCTTACCACGAGCACCTCCGCCTCTTCGCTCACCGCGTCCACGACGTTCCTGCGTCTGCTCGCCTCTCTTCTCGCCCTTGTTGCCATCGGCACGATCACCCCAGCCTCCAGTGCCACCCATTTTGATGTCCAGAGTCTTCTCGCTTTGTTCGACCATAGCATTGACTTTGTCGGCGATGACCTGGGCCAATTGCTGGGCCCGGGAGACTTCGACACGGTGGAAGACGACCACGCCGCCCGACTGATCCAGAGAGGCAGACAGCTCCTCGGTCCATATCATCTTCGATACTATGGAGGTCACCGTGCGAAGGGGGAGGGAGAAGGTTCGGGCCAGTAGGGACAGCGAAAGAGTCGCGTAATGGGTCGAATAGGTAAACAGGAAGGTCCGCAAACCCTGCTCCTGAATGCGTCTACGTGAAAAGAAGGTCAAATGGGGCTTCAGCGCAGGAAGGGATTGCCTACTTGGCCAGCATTTCCTTCACGGATGCCACTTCTGGCATCAAGCTCCAAATCTTGATGCTTTGGATGAGGTCGCGACATTTCTCCCATTCACCGTCCTGTAAAGCCTTGCTGGCCTGCATGATGTGATCCCTAGTGCTTTCGGGCGGTCCAGTGAAGATCTGGCGATCGGCAAAGTCGAGAAGTCGGCGGAACGGCTTGGAGATGGCCTTCCTTTTCAGCTCCTCCGAGTCAATACTGGCGAGTAACGGGATCTCGACGAGCATGCTAGAAACCAAGAAGGCCGCCTCCAAAAGCTCTGTGTTGATGTGCATGTGGAATGGGAGTTGACGTTGCTTCTCAGCCTTCTCCTGCTCCGGAGTAATGACCTGGAAACGTTGCTGATGGACTCCCTGTGCTAATAGTTCCTTCACCCGCTGCGTCGTGAAGATGTCCTGGAGTGTCGTCTGCGCTTCTTTGATGAGGCCACAGCGGAACGCGCAAAGACCAAGTTGTACGACAGTACGATTGTAAAGTATCTGTGTGGCAACGTCGGCAGAATGGATAGCCTCCTGGAGATGCGACATGAGGAGCATGTCGCGAGCCGTGTAGAAGTCGTTGTGCAAAGCATGATGGTAGATGTGACTGAGCATGGCACGCGTACGAAGTAAGGAGTTGCCAGCACCGTACAGGTAGACACACAAATTGTGTATTAAGAGGGAGGTGGAACCTTGGCTGGACAGACTCAAGGTGGGCTTCGCGTCAGAAGACTCGACAGCAGCTTCAAGGGCTTGTACGACGGGATCAGGCTGTCAAGAATGAGCAACAGAAACGCACATTGCGATAAAACTTACCTTGGAGTATATGTGCTCGAGGCGTCTCATGATTACCCGCGCGAGTGGCTCCTCCTGCTTCGTAGTCTCGTAGAAGGCCTGTGCACGACATATAGTGCAGTAGAGCACTTTTTCGTCTTTGAGACGATCAACGTATTCGGGACCGTGTGGATCAATGTTTTGAAGACTCTTCGTGAACTCGTCATCCAGGCGATCCACAAAACTGATGATGCTACCGCGTATCCGGACAACGCCATCCTTTTCAGTAGCAGGACTCCGCTCGATCATCTCGTCGTAGTCCTCGGTCGTTTCTTGGATGGAGTATGCCGAATCGGCAGCGACAATGGAGACCAGCTGATCCACCTCACGTTGGGCACTGAGCCACAGTTCCAAAGGCATGTGTGTAGCGACCGACGAGTTGTAGTCGAAGCGGGAGGAGATGAGGGCGAGAAGGACACGGATACGTTGATACGAAGTGACGGCGACGGCCAATGTCTGCTCGAGTGTTCGTATCTGTTCCACTCGGTCGGTGTTCTGCGGAAGATGTAAACTGAACAGATCATGGTCACTGAGAGACTGACTACTGACCTTCTTTCCACGCGCCTCGTTCACAGCTTGCAGATTCTTGTAGATGCTCTCGGAGGTGAACAGGACAGTCTTGCCGCCCTTCCCAACTGGAGTGAAATCCTCTGCTGTTTCGGCGTCGGCGTCCGCGTCAAGGTTAGCCGCAGCGCTGGACCTAGACGCCACCGGTGCTGGAGCCTCTCGAGTTGTCAGTGCGCTGTATTCACGCTCGAACGCCTCGGGATCCTATGAACGTGTTGGAATGTACGCATGGCGTGATCGATGCATACACATACTTTCTGATACCGCTGGACATCTACCTCATATTCCTTGGTGGCCTTCTTCACTTTTTGCTTCATCGCCGTCAGCGCCTTGGCATTCGTGGCATTCATTTTCTTCTTCGCCTCCTTCTCCTTTGCAAGGGCAGTCTTGAGTGAAGCCTCCATCCCGACGAGAGTACGAAGGTAGAAGGGGGGTATGGGTTCGGACACATTGTGTTGGCGTTGAATCATGCGAGCTAATTTGTCGAACTCTGAATGAAGATTAGAGGAGGTAACAGATTCGAGTTTACTGTGGACTCGCCATTAGATATAGCTACCCAGTCGTTGATTCTGAGTGCGTTGTCCATAGCTTTCCCTGTAGCTTCCATTTCGGCCAAACGACGTTCCTGTGCGCTCATGATGCGCGCCCCGGCCTTGGTGTCCTCTTCAGAGTCATCATCCTCTGAATCGCTGTGCAAGAATTTGCTTTTCCGAGGCTTCTCGTCGCTGTCATCGCTGTCGCTGTCTGAGTCGCTGGAGTCGCTGGAGCTATCGGAATCAGAGTTGCCAGTGCGTAGGAAGCGGGACATGGCGGGTTTGGCTGCTGAGGGTGCCGCCTTGGGCGCGTCGTCGCCGCTCGACATGAGCTCATCATCGGACTCCTCAGAGTCGGAGTCGGAGTCGCCTGCTTGTCTGAAGAATCGAGACATCTTTTCTGTGAGATGGAGGAGATTGCTGTCGCAAAAGAAAAAGTGGGACACAAACAGGCGCAAACTATGGGCCGGCAGACGCCGGCACGGCGCATTGATGAGTGCCTAGTTTTGTATCGTCGCTTTGGTCTCGCGCTCAACAGGTTGGACATTGGCTAGCAATGCCCCAGCTCACCGACCCAGGAGTTACTTACAACGTTCTTCTCACGGGCCTCGGTGTATGTGTTTCTGAGCCCCCTTGTTCTCGGAGCTCATTGTCAGCCCATTCCGCGATAACCAGCCGTCCCCTCAATACAAGGAGAATCCATCCTGGCTCGCTGTCCAGCCCCTACATAATACCTTCATTCCGCTAGATCCTCCTGCCAATGCGATTGCCTCAGATCCATCATCCAGTCTTCCTGACGTCCAGGAAAGCCAGCCCATCCTCAACGAGGAACCTCGACGCCCTCCGCCACGCGAACTGCGGATCTCAGCACTCCAGATTCCCATTCAATACGAGGCAGTCTCGTCAATTATTCCGGGCTTGCGTTAGTCTCCTGTGTCCCGCTTATTTATGTGCCTAATGCTAGCGGACAGATGCACGGCCGCCCGTCCTACCAGACAGCGCCAAAAATGACATTACATTCCCGTCCCCTCCTGCACGAGGATACGACTTCATCTTTCACATCGGAACCGCTGGACGCGGCCCTCTACGTATGGAGAAGCTTGCCCACAAGTCGGGGTACCACATGAAGGACGCCAACGGGAAATATGCTCCGCAGTGCACGTCCGGGAAGAAGACCGACGAGTCCAACGGAAACATGGTCGTCCCAGGTCCGGGACAGCCCGACTTCCAGCCAGCAAATTCTCAGCTGGCCATCAGCAACCTCCCGGAAACCCCTGTGGACAACTTTCTTGCCCGCACGAACAGAGGCTTTGGGACAGGTTATGAACGGTTCGAGGAAGGTACGCATGTCGTACTGTTCGCGAGAGCCTTTCTCAATCGCTTACCAAACGTAGAGCTCACATCGGATATCGATGTTGTTCGCCTGGTACAGGACATGAAGCTGGCTGGTATCGAGGTGCGTTGTCGACCGAGGACACCAGCCATTGCGTCTGACACTCCTTCGATCAGGGTGTCTATTCCTCCATGGATGCAGGACATTACCTGTGTGACTATATCTACTACTGCTCGTTAGCAGAGGCGAGGCGGAACGGGAAGCCCTACGACAAGGACACTCGTAGAGTGCTGCTGCTTCATTGCCCTCCAGCGGGTCAGCCGGTGACCACGGAGGCGGTCACGGAGGCGATAAAGCAGGTAATTATGTGGGTATGTGAAGATAGCACGAACGCGCCATGACCCTGGATTGGAATGAAGAATTAGTCTATACGTCCTTGTATTGCCCTGTAAGTCCTGTGATTATGTGTATATTGTTTAGCGCCAAACCCATACTTGCAATGATCGCACACCACTTCTGATTTTCGAGTCCTTTCGCGGATCACTGGGCGTCGTCGTCATTGGTGTCGTGTATGACGTTGTGGGCGATGACGACGCAGTTCAAACCCAACATAAAGGCGTCTACGCCCTCATTTGGTAACTCGAACCTCTCACTCGCACCGCCAGCATATCTCCGCAGCCCATGTCTTCCTACGCTTCCGTCGCGGCTCGTGCGTAATCATTGGCTTCCTCCTCGACGCGTTGCTCATTGATTGTAGACGCCCCACACACAACCGACCCCCTGCCCAATCCCAGCTTACTGAACACTGAACCGCAAACAGCCTCCGGCGTTGCCGACGATACTTCCAAAATGAACGTCGTATCATCGGACTTCAAGAGTCATCCCGCCACTATCACCTCTGAAAACGCTCCACCGCCAGACGCCCCAGCCGGCTTCCCGCCAACTCCCTACAAGAGAAAGAAGAACCGCAATGTGGAGGAGATTCGCGCGGAAGGACTGTATCTGTGGGAGGTCACCAAGCACTATCTTTTCCGTCCCGGTGTCGTAGGCGGACTTGTCGGAATCATCAACATCGGACTCATCGCTGGCACCGCCCGCGCGTTCTATACCCAGCCCCACCTCCGCCGCGACACGAAAGTGCTCTCCGCGACTGCAGCGGCGACACTCGCACTGCTATCTGTCGAAGGATACGGGGCAGAGAAATACTCTCAAACTGCGCGCGGGCAGGCAGAGGCGCGTCGTGCCAAGGAGGAGGGTTCCTTGATTTACCGCCACCTGCAAGAAGCCATCTTGCGCCCAGGCGTGTTAGGCGGATTGGTCGGATTATGTGAGTTGTCTATTGGACTTTTTTTGCTTGTTTAATTGACCCAATCTCAGTGAATGCGGGCATTCTTGGCACAGTCGGCTACTTCTCTTACATCAACTGGGACAAGCCCACTTGGGATCGACGACTGGTGTCGGCAGTCTCTGTTGGACTGCTTACCCTTTGGGGTGGAGAAGGGTTAGTAGTCCCAATGCAGTTCTCCGAAACATGCTTATCATCGCCCATTTCGCAGAGCTTTGGCAGAGCGTTATCGCGTCTCAAGGAAATAATTTATACAAAGCAATCGGACTCTTCATAGTACTCAAACTTCATGCAAAGAGCTTTATTCTGCACGCGTAATCAATGTAATTGTGTAGTTAAGATTTCCCCGTACAGGAGTCTGCGAGCCGCCCAACCCATTCCCCACCGTTGTTTTCTTTGACTTCCCACTGCTTGAGAGCTTCTTCGTCCCAGATTTTGCCAGACTTGTCGCCTGCTCGACGTAGGAAGACTGCGTTCTCAAGTTTGGGCGGCAAATACGTGTTTGTAACCGGATGACTATCATCAACATCAGCTCGTTGGCCAGATCTCGACGAATGACTGACGCATAATCCGGGTTATAATGGTAGTCTGCTCCGCATCCGAGCTCGCTGAGGAGTTTCGTCGGTGCATTTCTAACCGCAAGTGGAACTGGAAGAGTGAGGTCTGCTTTCGCTGCCTCTTCGGCTCGTTTATAAGCTTCGTACGCCCGGGTACATTTCGGTGCCTCGCTGAGGTAGGCTACAATGTGCGCCAAGTTTATGCGACACTCAGGCATGCCGATGGTCTGACAAGCTTGTAGGGCAGCCATTGCCTCGAGAACGTCGAGTTAGCGATGTAGAAAGCAAGAGTAAGATTGTGAAAGAGCTTACCAACGGCAGGGCTTGAGGATCTGCCATTCCAATGTCTTCACTGGCACATACTACCATACGTCGGGCGATGAAGAGAGGGTCTTCACCACCGGTCAGCATTCTCGCCAGCCAATACATCGCAGCAGACCCTTGGCTTCCTCGCACACTCTTATGAAGTGCGGAGATCAAATCATAATGTGAGTCTCCAGTACGGTCGTAAGACGTTGAAACAGAGCGCCTTAAGTCGACGATCAGAGTCTCCTCCGGTAGATTTGACTTGGACACCAATTCCACCATTGACAGTGCTGTCCGAGCATCGCCGGATGCCAGCGAAACGATAGAAGCAAGTACTTTGTCCGTGAATTGCGGAAAGCTTGCAAGACTAGCAGAGGTAGATGAGGATCCCTGACTTGAGGATTCGCTCTGTGAGGATGAAACGTCGATGACGTCTAGTGCTCTCGTATCAGAGCTTCGTGAGAGTTTCGAGAGTGCGTTCTTCACGATCGTTTGAATGTCGCCATCTGTGAGACGCTCCAGGACAAACACGCTTTGCAGACAGGCCGTCAATGCTTACGCGCGTTATAGCAAGCGATTGCACTCACCGACAGCGACTCAACAGAGCACCCGTCAACTTGAACGAAGGGTTCTCCGTTGTTGCTCCCAACAACTGGTTGGTGTAGTAAGCGTAGTCAATGATCGCAGATATCAGAAACTCGCACTTGGATATGCCCTTGCTCTACGAAAGGTAAGAATATGTCCTAGAGATATAAGGGTTATGTGAGCGGCAACGAGGAATCAGTGTACTGGGCACCTGTTGTGATCTATTGAATCGGTGAATCTCGTCCAAGAACAAGATAGTGCGCCTGTACATCATGCGGACAGTCAATTTACGACATCATAACACTGGCTGAAGCAACCAACCTCCGCGTCAATAAGAAGGTGTTCTTCGCTTCCTCGAACACGGCCCGTATATCATTGATACCGACCACGGTCGCACTGAGTTCCTTGAAGACGGAGTCCGTTTGCTTAGCATAGAGTCTAGCTAGCGTCGTTTTCCCGCATCTGCGTAGCTTTTAGGATCGAGAAGCAACGTGTGAGCGACCGCCACGCACCCAGGTGGACCCCAGAAGATCATGCTCCCGAGTGACCTATTGGCAACTCCGTTCATGAACATCGAATTAGGATCGGTCAAGTGGGCATGTCCTATAAACTCTTCCAGGCGCTCTGGGCGCATCCTCTCCGCCAAAGGAGCGATTGACTGAAGCTGTGTCGTTATCTTCGTGCGTTTGGTTTGAATAGAGCCTGCGGAGACTGTATCGTTCGAAGCCCTCTTCTTCCCTTTTGGCAACGACGGCGACGGCGATGGAAGGGTTTGGTGGTCAGTGGCTGCATGGCCACTGGGTTTGGGTCTGAATATGGATGCAAGGTTGGAAGCGGACTTCTTGGCAGTCAACTTCGATTGTGTAGAGGGAGGTTCCGCGTCTTGGCACCCATTGTCGATATGTGCATTTATGTCCGATGCGCGTACAGAACGGGAACATATAGGACTGTACGACGCGTCAAATCGAGAGATGTTGAAAGAACTCAAAGTAATGGCGTACCACGGTACCAGGTCGGGGCCACCTAAGAAGTGAGATGCTGAATTGCGGCCTTTAGCTAGGACATACTCACTCACTCAAGTCGTGGAATTCTTTCGACGCCATGGAATCACTTTGAGCTGACTTCGGTCCACGGACACTGGTGAATGCCAAACGATTTGGGTTGTGGGATTATTCGAAAGAATCGGGAGAATATGCAGGTAAGTGTACAATGATATGATATGTAAAGACTAATTCCGGTCACGTCTAGGCTCTACAGCAACTTGAAGCCGCTACATTTTCCCACGCACGTGAGCCTACTAGGCCCTCAAGATCTCGAGCCTCAAGGCCTCAAGGGCCCGCCACCACGTTTCTAAGCACCAGTAGTGCGCCGCTCTGACACAAGCGTCGTTCAGAATCTTTTAGTATACGCCAGGGATCAGTTTGTATGGCACTTCTTCAGCCCACTCTGCCCATGCCTCGTCGAATTCCTTTCGCAAGGCATCATCCTCCTTCGTCATTCGTCTCAGTAGGCCCACTATGATGATAGTGACAAGAACCACAAAGATCATTGCGAGCAACTGGAAGAGCTTCGAGTCGAAAGCTCCGCATGTTCTAGCCCATGAACCCTATGAAAAGAGCGTGTTGAGATGCAGCGGCTAGAGCGTAAATCAGTAACTTACCGATGACCCATGCCAGCATACAATGCCCAATACAGCGCAGATTACCCCGAGATAACCGGGATGTCTGACGACAGAGTAGGGCCCACTCGTTATCAACCGGTGGTCTGCACGGATGCTCATCTCAAAGGTGAACAGACTGCCCAGCTCTCGGTAGCATCTGTAGCGGATGTACCCCCCAGTCACAGTCAGCGCAGTGCCGAACAGGAAGAGTGGGGTTATGTGGATGTGTTCTGCGCTCCCTGACTTGGCAAGAGAGGAAAGCACGACCCGAGAGAATGAAGTGGCGGGCAAGGCATGCGCTACCAAGACCAAGCTTTCTGCAAGCGCTGCGAGCCAACAGATAGTCTGCTCGAAGATTCAGATACTTCTCGTTCCAGGAGAAGAATACACTCTGACCTTGACGAAACTTGGTCCCATTCTTTGCTTCACGATTACCTCGAAGCTCGTCGATGGCGCCTCTTCGTCGTGACTGGGAGGCGGATGGGGAGGCGTAACCGTAACCTGTAGACCAGCCATAGCGAGGAGAATGAAGGGAATCTTGCACCAGGATAGAATCATTGTCATCGTAAGTTAGGAGGACTGCGATATAGCGGGGCTCGTTCTTATATTCTTCGTGCGCCTATTTCGGGCAGTCCTTTTCTCGCGGATCTTGATTATCGTTGTGGCGGTTCGTGCTGCAATTCATGGCACTCTCAAGCGCCGCGAATCCGCGTGCGAATGCCGGTACGTAGTGTTCTTCCTTCCTGTGACTGCAAGAGTGAGACTCAATCAGGAACACGGTATCACAGTGGAGGAAGGGTGGTAGTACCTGCACCATCATTAGGAGTTACCCTATGCCCAAGTTCATCCCAAGTTGTAGACCGTATTGTCGGTTGGAGCTTGATAGAACACTCCTCTTCCGCACCCAGGAAAGCCTGCGAGGTGATTAACGCGTAGCAGTAAGAAAGAAAGATTCCGATGACCGGAGATCTTTACGCCCCGGGCACCTACTTACGAGCATAGAAAGCGGAAGAACCAGTCACGAAGGTCAAGGGAAGGTTAATGCGCGATCAAGTATATCAACGCAAAGGCCTAATTTACAGGACTCACAGCGGCAGGCCTCGTTTTGCTGAGATGAAGCGCCAACTAGTAATATAGGGCCACCATCACGCATAGAACACTGACGCCGCACACATGGCAGCGGTGGCAACCCAAGTCGATCGGACGCAAATTAAGAGGCTCGATATGCTCCCAAGCAGGCCCAGTCGACAAAGAAGCTGCGGGGTTCCCAGTTGTAGGAATGTATAAGTCGTTCTTGCTTTTGGTACCTGTTCTTGACCAGATTATGGAGCACAAAACGAATGTTTTCTCTCAGTATCGATACCATATTTGCGTGTCTACCAATAATGCGGCGGTCTATACAGACTCTATAATCACCGTCAGTACGTATCGAAGAAGACTAGGATAATCTTACGTTGCAGGACGGCGTTGAGTTTAGTGACCCGGGACGAAACACTGAGGTCGATAGTCTTGTCGCCGAAGTCCACGACAAATCCGCCCATAACAGATGGGTTGACCTACGGAGATGTGAATCAATGCATTGCATCGGAGAAGGGCGTGTCCTACCTTGTTGATGATCTTGACAGACTTTGACTTCTGGGCAGTCTGTGATTGCTTCAAGGCCGCCTCGAGCCGCGTCTGGATATCCTTGGGTAGAGGGGCAGCGGATGTGACTGTAACCGTGAGTTCTCCCTGGTACTGGGCAACTAGCTCGTTGAAGCCCTCGATGACACCCTCCGTCTCGCCGAGTCTGCCATTTTCGGAGAGAACGGCGAGAAGGTTCTTTGAGAGTGCGGACAAGGGCGTCTTCTTGGCTTCAAGCGAAGAGTAGAGGGCAGCGAGGCCAGCCGCGCGGTCGTTGGCGGAAAGGGTGGGGTTGCCAATGAAGGACTTGATGGTGGGGTCTGATTTTATGGTGGACGACACGCTGGCAAGTTCAGACTGCACTTTGGTCAGCGTCGCCGGGGACTTTGCGAGCGCGGCGCCATAGATGGCGTTGGAGTATTTGAGCGCGATGGCGTGCGCAGCGCGTCTGCCAAAGGCGGGGGTGGTCCTGACGGCGCGGGCGGCGAACATGGTAGGCTGGTCGTGGGTTGAACCGGGACTGCTGAGTCACGCAGAGGTCACATCTCGGCAACGTCCGATCTGTTTTTCGGGCGATCGTCATGAAGCTGACACACACCTGAGTCTCGTCTGCGCGTAAACCTGGAGCCCGAGTGTCTATCTGGTGGAGAGCTACGTCTAGCCCCTCTCTGGCTGTCGTTCACCACCACCTCCACGACTCCTCCAGCTCAACGTTTCACACACCGCTGCCGCACCTCATCCGACTGGAACAACATACACCACGCAGCCGAGAGAACAGAACAATAGACTTTCCGTAAGTGGTAACAATGGCGCCTTTGCCACGACTCACCCCTTCTTTTATACTCCAGTGTCGCTGTCCTTACTTGATCCTCGCCAATCTCATCTCCTCCAAATCTCGTCTCTCTCTCCTTTTTAACGTTTACGACCAAGCATGCTCGCCCGGTTGCGAGCCGCATTTTTCACGACCCTGCTGATAGTGGCACCAGTTTGGGCTGAACGGCAAATTCTGTGTGAGTGCGCCATATCATCGCCAGACTCTTCCTCAACCCTCTCTCATCTTTAGACACGTCCTCCGTCACCTACTGCGAACCACCTGAAACACTGCTTGTTCAGCAATTCGATATAACTTATTACAACAACAATCAGTCCATCTTCTTCAATGTGTCCGCCTCGAGTGTCGTAAGTAAACACTGCCTCACCGATGGTATTACCCAGCTCACTTGCTCACAGGAGGAAAACGTCAATGTCTCTGCCAGCTTGCTGGTCAACGTGTACGGCATCAAACCCGTGAATATCACCATTGACCTATGCGATATTCTCAACGGGGTCCTCTGTCCACTCCCGATGTACAATTTTGTCGGCTCTGACACAATCACCCTTCCTTCCTCCGTCGACGTCGCATCACACATTCCCGGCATCGCGTTCGTCATCCCAGATCTCGAAGGTTATGCCCAGCTTGCCCTGACCGAAGTTGGCACGGGTAAACTCAAAGCGTGCATCCAAGCCACACTGTCCAACGGGTGGTCAGCGCAGCAAACCGCCGTGTCGTGGTCTACAGCTGGCGTTGCACTCGGTGGCCTCGCCGTGGCGGCCTGGCAGTCCCTGTCCCCATCCGCATTGCTTCCTTATCGCCTGGTCGACTTGCTTTATCTATATCAAACCATCGCGTCGTCCGCTTTCCTTAACCTCAATTACCCCGTGGTATACCGAGCCTATGCCCTCAACTTCGCCTGGGCAATGGGGCTTGTACACTCCACCCCGATGCAGTCGTCTATTGATGTCATGCGGCATCGTACAGGGGGGAACATGGCCAATTCCACATCGAGCTCTGCCATCGAGTTTGTGAACCGGAAACTGAGCCCATACAACGCCTTGGCTTCACGCGATCTCAGTCAAGTGCATACGCTTTCCTCTGTCGCCGTTGTCACTGGAACGTCAACCAACATTCTTGACGCGGGTATTCCGACATACGTCAATTCCATGAATATCTCCTCGGCGGATACATTCATGACGGCCTTCTTTTGTCTCTTAATTTTCTATGCCGTTGCCATCGGTATCTTCGGCTTGATCTTCGCCATCCTGTACACATTGCAGCGATGGCATCCCGCTCAAGCTGATCGATATCTGGAGTTGAGAGTTAGATATCCGGCATTTGTTCGTGCTTGGGCCCTACGACTGGTATGTCGCACCTTGGGAACTCTTGGCCAGAAACTAATCATTTCCTAGGCGATCATCACTTTCTTCCCAGTCGTTGTCTTTGCGTTCTTCCAATGGACCCTCGACGATTCCTGGGCGACAGTTCTTTTATCTGTGGTGTCATTCCTTTCGATCACCGCTGGCATCGGCTACGCGGTTTGGGTGACCATGCGTGAGGCGCGAAGTTCGACCCCATACGCATTGTTCAGCCGCCCAGGCCTACTCTCGACCTTCGGACCTCTGTTCGCTCAATATCTTACCCCTCGTTACTTCTATTTCCTGATCCCACTTGGCGCCATCCTCATGCGATCTGTGTTCATATCATTTGGACACGCGAATGGCCTCCCACAAGTCATCTTGCTCCTCATCTTGGAAGTCAGCGTGCTCGTCAGTCTCGTTGTTCTTCGACCTCACAAGACACGAGGCGCCGATGTTTTCTCCACGTTCCTGGCTATCATTCGGCTCGTCTGCACCGGGTTACTCATCGCCTTCCTGGAGCAGCTCGGCGTATCGCCCATTCCTCGCGTCGCCATCGGCATTGTGATGATGGTGATCTTCAGCGTTACTGTGCTTGTCGTCATGCTCAACATGCTGCTCCATTCCGGGATCGCTCGGCTGTGGACACGTCGCAAATCGTCCGCCTCGGCGACGTCTTCTATGGAAGACAACGGGATCCTTGAGAAAGGCGAGAAGGGGCCGGGCTCGGGCTCTTCTGTGAGTTCGTATACTCGACCAGGCAACCCCACACCCGAACGCAGCGTGCCATTGGATCCGGAAATCAATGAGCCATATCCTCCCATCACTCCGACAACCGGTGAAACTGGGGGATTCCCTCGAGACTCTGCTTCTACAAATCTAGGACACATGCTTCCTCGACGGTGGTCAATAACCCCACCAAGCTCTCCGGCAGACTCACCGAGCACGAGTCACCGAATAAGTACCATCGACCACTCATAGATAGCCCTCATGACAACGGACATGGACAGCACCTATTCCTTTAGAATCTACCTGCGCATGTAGAGTATCGCACCGGCTTCGGCCACCTATCACTCATTAATAACGGCATTATTCAATAGCATGACTATGTATAGATTCTCCACTGTATTCTTATTGTAAAGTAATGGGTTCGGCGAAATATAGAGCCATTTTGTGAATACTGGAGAGAGAGTGGCAAGGTCTGAGCCAACAATTTTACCGCGGGTCGATCTAGACCGGATCGATGGCTCCGAGAACATTTTGGCTTGAACCCAACCCAGCATGAATGCCTTCGTTTCGGAATTCAAGTCCCTTCCTCGATGCCGCTGCTCACTTGGCCCGACGTCATCTAGGAGAAGATGGATTTCAAAGTCTTCGAATCCTTATCCATACCCTCACCACCCTAATCCAACGCCATACCAAATATTCCACTTGACCGGAAGCGCGTCGCCGGAGCAGGTCAAAGCGCGATGTAGGTCTCCATTCCTTGAGCCTTCGACAAAGAACAACCGTCATGAATAGATTACGAGCTGGTCCGCCTATATCATCCCGACAAGGCCGATGCCACCACCTCTTCAGAAGAGGCACACAGTCGATTCCAGTCAATAGGCCAAGCGTACGATATCTTACAAGGAAAGAAATCCCCCACCTTAGCGCCGGTAGAGAAGGCCGCACAGGCGACAACGGCCTCAAGAAGAGCTATGCACGTACGCAGACACCGAGCCTTGTACGAAGGCGGCGCCGTCGATGACCGGTGGAAAGACCGCTTCATCATTGCCGGTATGGTTGTGGTGAGTATCGGACATGCATTCTCCGTTGCCAAATCGCTTCTAACAGCTCAGACCGTCGCTCTTGTTGGTGTACAGACCTTCTTTACGAGACGAGCCGCATTTCAAGAGGCCGTCGAAAGGCACGACTCCAATCTCTACTCACGTCGACGAGAACGTGTAGCGGAAGACTCACGCTTAGCATCACCTCCTCCCGAGTCATCTTCATGACCCTACTTGAAGACGCACTGCGAAGTCCTATCGTTGTATTACTATATTACTACTATCGGGAAACCTAATCACAAAGGAACGAAACAACAATTAGAAGTAAAGTCCAGTCCAACCCCTCGACTTCACAGATATCGTATCCTCTCCCTCCTTGTCTCCAACCCAATGCGTCCATTGTGCGTCAACGTCATCTTCTGCAGAGTCAAAAGCGGTTAGGCCGGTTGCGGAGAACGAGCGGGAGTTCAGGGCAATCTGTCCCGAGAAGTCTGAGTGCTCGTAAGTCAGATAGACATTTGCATTCATGGACGAGACATGTTGGTTGCGAATGGGCCGATGCGGTGCAGAGTGGTCGCTGACGTAGAAAACATCTGTTCGACCAGCACCAGTAGTGGTTTGAAAGTGTGCGGGACCTGCCAGGTTGGGGATGGGGTGTACGCGAACGTTTGCGACGCCGTCTCCTCTCTGCGTCAGAATGCTGGTGCTATTGACTATAGCGACGTCCCCGACAATCCAGCCTCGGTAGACCTCAAGGCTGAGGTGACCAGCATGAACATTCTCATGTGGGAGGATCATGTTATTCCTGATGGAATATAGAGTGACGAAGAGGTTATCGAAAGACAAGCGGGAGTTGGGATCGAATTGAACATGGGCAGCAGTATGCTGCACACGAGTCAGTCGGCCGCTTCAAGTTCATTTATCAGAAATGTTGCTTACCGAAGCTACATGGAGTTTCTTCAATGATGGTGGGACGCGCATAACGATATCATAACGCAAACAAGATTCTTCGGATGAGAGTGGCGTCGATAAGAGGAGTTGACTATTGGCTTTCTCTGTGTCTGTAGGGTAGAAAAGACCGACTTGGCTGAGAAGTTCCTCGTTGTTTGACTTGATGAGAACGTCATACTGAATATCCGTAGAATCTGCGGGACCTTCGGTCACAAAGATAGTCCCAGGCGAGCCACCGTGAACGTCGATAGCATGGTCGTGGCGGTTTCCGCTTGGAACAGAGACTGTGACTTTTCCTCCCTGATACACATGAGATGCTGATAAGCATCCCAAGGATGTGCTGTAGACTGGCATATGTTCAAGCCCAGTCGGAGCGGGCTGGAGTCACTGTCGGTCATCACGAGAGTGAAGCATACAAGGCAAACGTACATTCACCGCCCAGAGTAGAAGCTTGACAGCATACCATCCTCCGGTTACCAACAGAACGAGACCAAAGGCCTTCCAGAAAAGCGAGCAACTGGGGAAGATGAGCGAAGAGCAACGGGATTATACAACAAGCACACTTGATCCCGCAGCATACACAGCAGCCAGAACGTTTCACTCGTTTCGGACGTGAGCGATCAGAAACTGTCTCCGGATTGAGAAGACCGATGTCTTCTTCGTCCATATATAACCTGGACTCCCCGACGAGGTGTTCGTCGTCCGCGTCTACGTGGCTATCTGCAGAGGCGGCATTTCAGTGGCAGATCGTAATCCGAGCGAGATACACGTACACTGATGAGATTCTTTTATCTTCAGCGCCGTAGATACTAAGCCGACCCATCCCAGGAATGAAGTTAGACGAGGGCCGGTGGATTCGGCCATGTTCAAAGAGCGTGAAAGAGGCTTAAGAAACGAGAGGGTAGAAACTGACAGTAGGAATCTTCGACGCTATTTAAGCCAATCAAGCAATACATACAGTCCTGAATGATGTTGATGGCTCAGGCACAGGATTAGAACCGCGTCTCGTAATCTCACTCGGAGTCACGCAGTACTCAACACCTGCGAACATCGCATGATACGCAGTTAACCGGTGTAGCAGTGTAAATGAAGCACAATACATGTTCCGCGGGCATACAAACACAAATGGGTAGGAAGGTGCATATCAAGCTAGAGTGCCCTGTTTGAGATGTACAATGAGTTATCGCTCGTAAGGGAAAGTCATATTCTTACCATAGGATCCCAGGGAGGGAATACGTGGGGGTCGCCACCATCATAGACTTGGACAAGCTCCTTAGGAGCAAGAGCGCGGGGTACGACGACCTGGTATACGAATCTAAAAGCGCGGTAAGATGGATAGCCCTCCAATAGCTGGGACAATGACTTACTCTTCGAACCAAGCGTCAGTCATCAGATAATAACCTTTGTTGCCGACCGCATCTCCCCAAGAGTTCTCGACTTTGTACCTCACGGGCTTGCCATCTTGGTCTAAGTGTACACCAGAGATAACCATGGCATGGGTCATTGCCGACTCGCCGACTTGCAGACGCTGAGCCTTGGTAAGTCCGAGCTTGATGTCGAACGCCGTCTTTCGGGAGCACGTCAATACGAGGCGGTAATAGTGGTTATCTTGCTCACCTCGTATTTGAAGAGAGCAGGGTCCATGGCGCCGGCGACTCTATCCGAGAACTGGCCAACATCACATCCGAAGAACACCGGGACGCCAGCCTTAATCATCTGCACCGCAGACATGTAAGATCCGTGTATTGAGTGCATACTAGCACCTACTTTCACGACGGCAGCCTTCATATTCTCGATTTCAGTGTTGACATCTGCCAAAGAACTTCAACGGAGGATAAAAGGTAACCATCGGCTGAACTTACACATGACGGGTCTGCCGCCCCAGATGTTTCCAAGCTTGTCCACCGTGTACAGTTTGGAGTACTCATTACGGGGATCATTGATGAGAGAGAAAGAATCCTTGGGCTAAGGCGATGCAGGTATCAATATGCAGCAAATTCTGTCATGGAGAGTTACGCTTACACTGTAAGGCTTGGAGGCATATTGCCTGAAGAAGTCGGTAGCGGTGCCATTGAATTGTCCAACCTTGCCGTCAACGTCGTAATATTCCCAAACAAACTTACTGCCAGGCATAGGTGGAACGCCAAGAGTAGCAGTCATGATGGTATAGATCTCCTTCATGAGGCGTTCCTTCTCAGAGCGCAAGATAGAGGTCATCGCGCCGGGCGCAAGTCCTTTCGCTTTGAGCGATTCCGAAAGGTCGCGCAAAATCAAAGCATCCTCGCGAAGCTTGGTCTTCAAGAGGGTGTTAAGAGGGCCGGACAAGGAAGAGTGGGTCGATTCGGGATAAACGTCCTGGGGGACGACACCATAAGTCTCGACAAGATTCACGGCCATGTCCCATTGTCCACCATCGCTAATGAGATCCCCGGCCAAGTGAGAGACCAAACGATCATCAAGAGGGCGGTCGGCAAGTTGAAGGGACAGCTCGAGGTAGTAGTTGGATTTGTTCAACTTGTCCCAGAAGAAAAGGTATGACTACGCAACGAGTTCATTGGATGAGCATGATTCAGCGTCGCACAAAGAAATTCATACTCACTTGTGACAATTGGAATTTCTCAAGCTTGAGTTTCTTCATGATTTCATAGCGCAAGACGTTGGTAGTGGCAAAAAGCCAGCAGCGGCCACTGGACGCCTGGTTGGTGATAGGAGCGGTCTTGAAGTCGATTTCATGGTTGAAGATATGGGTATCAGCGATGACTGACTGACGGGAAATGAGGGCAGAGCGGATGTCGGAATGACTCAGAATTGTGCGAGCTAGTTGTGTCCTAGGGTCTTCCGCCACATCCGCTTCCCAGTCGCGGACGTTAGATAGCGACAAAGAGCCATCAGCAGATACAGCATCGCGGATCGCGACTGACTGGAAGGATGCGGCAAGACTGTCGACTGAGCGCTTCTCGTTGGTCTCCTCGAGATTGAGGACGCTGGATGCTGGACGAGACGACGCTGAACCCATGGCTGTACTGAAGTAAGGATACTAATCCAGGGATTCCTCAGGATAGCGCGATAAGCAGCTGTGTCACGCGCTGTGTCATATCACAGCACATGGCGTGTCCCTTTCTTGGCCACTTCCTCCCATTATGTCGTGCTTACTTACAGTGTAGCCTCTCAGGCTGTCTCAGCCTTCTTTGCCCTCCTGAGCCCACTGTGTTGCCTTGCTTGAACGACGAATCGAGAGTTGATCTGACTCTGGGCCGGTGATCTCTAACGTGGGCCTCGCTCGACTGCGCGTATCTCCTGTCAATCAATCCCGACTCCGCATCCCGAGAGTGCATCCTCAGACTGCTCACTGTTTTCTTGTCTCTCACAGCACGGCTCTCGCAGGCCACACTGTCGATTCCATAATCCCCACCAGGATATATCTGTCTTGTCCTTGGGCCAGCCTTGGGCCATGTTGTTCTTCAACCTACTCAAGTGAACACTAAAAATATCGCGATCGATAGTGCGGATCGACGGCCTGCTGCTGCGTGGAATAGACACGAGTTCCACAGCATAGCGCAGTCCTATAAAGTCTTTTCGTCTCTTTGGGCTCTTGCCTTACTCTGCTTCCTCTACTCGCCTCTACAACTGACGCTCTTTACAACTCCTCCCTTGCAATTTCTATCTCACCGTAATCCGACATGCTCTTTATCGCCTCTAGTGGGCTGATGCTCGCCGCTGCGCTGAGCTCTGTTTCTGCGCAGTCCTCGAGCGCCAGCGCCTCCGCCACGACCACCTTCTCCGAGGGCGTCATTGCTACTGGGACCATGGGTACTACAAACCCCGCTGAGGCCACTCTTGGCACGACTGTGAATCAAACGTCGTACTCACGGCTGATCTCCATCAACGCCATCGACGTTCGTTCTGTTCTCCAATTTGTGTAGCGTTTCTGACAAGCCATACAGGATTGGTGTGTCTTCGCTCCTCCCACAGCCGGCGACACTATCGGTGATACTGAGGTAGGGTTCACCTGCTACAACGAATGAAGTCTCAACCATTCCTCCATAGGCAATCGAAGTTGCCTGGTGCACGAAGGCGCGCAACAATGCCCGTGTCATCCCTGACGGAACCATCACTGGCGCTTCATTCATCAAAACTGGTATGTGGCGCATCCACACGGGGTAGCAATGAATAAAATTCTCCTCCTAGATTTTTATGTTCAACTCGTGGCCTATGGTGATTTCACGAAGATCAACCTCCAGTCTGGCGATTATGGAGGTGAACTTGACCCGCACGGCGCGTCCGGTGACGGTAACCCTGTCGGTGGCAATGTCACGACCAACGTAGTGACTGGAGAAGACTTGCACTTCACCGAGTGGATGGTATGTGGCTTGAAACCTGATCTTGAACTCACCTGCTCATGACACCGCTTCTTTAGTCTTTCATTTCGTACTCCATGGTCTGCTTCCGTATTTGCACGAACGCCAATGACACTTGGGATGCTGCAACCATGTGCTGGCACGAGCTTGACGAGATGGGCTGCGAGTTTGTGATGCCCGGAAACTACGACTTCAACAACACCTTGTGCGTCTCTCCTTTCTTTTCTTTTCTCTAGGCTTGTCTAACTTTACGACCCTTCTCCAGTGAGAGTTGTGAAGCTGAGGTCGCCTACCCTCCTGGAGTCTACATCACTGCCATTGACGGTACCTCCACTGGCTACTCGACTTTCGCCCAGTACTACACTGGTGTCTACACCGACGACGGTACCGCTGTTTCTTACACCGTCGGAACCACTGTCACTCCTTCCACCGCTCAAATGACCCCCACCTCGAGCAATTGTGCGACCACCGCCACGATCAGTAACGGTGTTGCTGTTGCTACGGGCACAGATGGCTCTGTCAGCGTTGTCGGCTCTACCACCGGCTCTGGCAGCAATTCTGGTACGCTCCTCATCCAAGATCGATGCCTGCTGATTGACTGATACGCTTTCCAGCATCTGCGTCATCGGCTACCAGCTCTTCCTCCTCCTCATCTACCTCAGACTCTGGTGCCGTTTCTATTACTTATACCGAGACTCTCACTCTTGTAGGTCTTATATCATCTATTGCCGCTATTGCGATGTTCCATTAGTATAAGCATGCAGCAGCATTCAAGGACAGGACTTTTTCACTGTATCTACATTATAGTCGGATGTAGTTGAAACATGTAGTTGCCAAAATATCGCATCTTAATCAGCTTCCTGATTTGTTCGCTGCAATGTGGTGGCAGCAGACTTCGGTCTTGTTAGTCAAATTCACACAACACCTGCACGGACGGTGCCCGAGAGTGATTTGGCGGCATGAGTTGCAGCCGGGTTCAAACAGAAGCATACTACTCCATTGAGGAACTGACGAAAAAGACTGCTATCCGTGAAGCACAGTCGAAGCACGCCCCCCTTCTACATCACAACATAAGCAGCATCATTTTCGTATAGCCCAATGGCCTGGACATGGTACATTCACTGACATGAGACGTCTCGACCAGCTATCGACCATACTTGCCACATGCGGCTGGCGACAGGTGCATCTACTGGGCTGTCATCTGTCCTTCTGGCTCAATCTCGTTGACGTCGATGTGAATGATATGATGGACCTTCTTGATGGACGTTCTAAGTATTTGCGTCGAGCTTCGCCGCAAAGGAAACTAAGTTACAAAGGGAGCCTGCCCCAGAGTGACACCGGCACAAGGAGAACATACAACAGGTCGTCGAGGATTGATATTAAGAGAACTGTCCAAGGCAAGTGTCCCAAGTTATACACTGACGGCTAGGGTACAAGTGAGTACGATGGTTCTAAAAGGCATGAGGGTAATAATGTAACAGAAGACTGAGGCAGTCAAGAGAGCGTGAGTCACGTCGTAAAATCATTCAAATGGATTGGTGTTCCCAGCCTATATACAGAGAACATGTCAGACGCGCCTCAGTAGGACCTGAATGAACCGTTACGAACCTGGTTGTGTCCTCCGCGATCAGATCCCTCTCCGCACCCACACAACCATTCGTGCCACCAGCGTACTTGAGGAGGCTCCTCTTCGACTTTGAGAGGAACGCCTGAAGCTGCATCCGGTGGGTTCCTTGCTCTCGGCGGAACATCAATGGGTGGCGGTGTCCGTGGAGGAGGAAGTCCCAAGGGCTTTGGCGGTCCGCGGGGCATCGGATGTGTTGAGAGTTGCGATATATCTGAGGAGGGATTCATGACAGCAGTTTCCTGATGGCTGTCCGTAAAGGGTGACAATGCTTCTTCACTGTCAAATGGATTTTGATTGTAGGGAGAAGGAATCAGAGTGTGCGGAGTGCTGGGAGAGGTGGGTGTCGGTGACACAGCTTCGAGGGGAACATCGAGGGATTCTTCGGACTGCAATTTGGTGTGATGATGCGGAACGTATCTGGAATTGCGACTAGATGTCTTTGTTGTCAACCAGAAGGAACTTGCGCGACGACCAACGTCAGAGACCAGCGAAGTATTCGGAGAGTGGGAGAGTGTTTCGCGCGTAGTGGACTCTCGCGCAGCTTTCCGACGTTGCCGCTCTGCAATTTCCCATCGTCTCAGAGTCTGCAAGGCTTA
Source organism: Strobilurus stephanocystis (assembly GCA_019915075.1). Taxonomy (NCBI): domain Eukaryota; kingdom Fungi; phylum Basidiomycota; class Agaricomycetes; order Agaricales; family Physalacriaceae; genus Strobilurus; species Strobilurus stephanocystis. The sequence continues at coordinate 911,586 of JAHLMI010000004.1, forward strand.
TGTGTAAGGGTGATACACAAGCCGAATATCGAGAACGGACCTCTTCCACTCGTCGTGTCTCGGCTTCTTGCTCAGTAGTAGGGGGATACGCCCCAGAGTCCATGTTCTGTTCACTGTCCGAGTCGTCATGGTCGTCCATAGACGTCGTCCTCTGCTTCACGGCCCGCGGAGTAGAGTCCAGGTCCTAACATACCCTGTTTGAAAATATTCAAGGAATGTGCCTGTGTAGACATACCTGAGCCTCATGAGATCGCTCTATGTCTATCCCCTGTTCAATCGATGATGGTGTGCGGTCAAGTTCCAATGGCGATTCGTATTCCTCGTCCTCGGTTGCTGCCCTGGCCTTCCCTTTCCCGGTGCGTGTAGGAGACTCGGTGTGGTCGTCGTCGAGCCGGGGATGAGAGCGAGAAAGGTCGCCCTCTGCCGCAGACAATGGCGACGACGGACCATGCGGCATCACCGTCTCCATAGATGAAACTGACGCCATGGAGAGAGCGCAACCCTGTCAACCTGGCGCAACAGGCAATGTGCGGATTCAGGCACGTGGTGGCTTGCCTAAAATGGCTTCTTGAGGGCCGAGGCTGAAGCGGGCGGGGCGGACCTGGGCGCTAGTTCGCACATAGAATTTCGCAACGAGCTACCATGTGCATGTACATGTACTGAGAAAACAGAAGAAGCCATGTTGAATTACATTGCCGCATAAGACGGCGCCTGCATGTGCTGTACGTGTGTGTAATGATAGTCCAAGCTGATGGTGAGTACAACAGCGTTCATGCTCAAAACCGTCCTTCATCGGGTCTACTGAACGAGCCCGAATCTTCCTGCCCCATACTTTCATCAAGATACCGCAATCCAGATGCATTGGGAGCAACCTGATGAGTTGGTTGTTGCGGTTCATCCAAGTTATCTGCATAACTTGCGCTATTCCCGTTACCCAAAGACATGATAGAATGACGAGCAGTCTGCCGCATTTGGGCAAGGCTTTGATGAAATGCGTTCTAGTGGAAGTTAGTAGAGAATAGGAGAGAGCATGTTACGTCGAACTGACCTGTTCGCGCCAGTACTGCATTCGTTTCTCTCGCTCCCGATCTCGCTGAGAGCGGTGAAAGTAGAAAAGTGCGAACAGCGTCCCAAACATCCCTTGATTGTGCGTTATGACTTCCATGGCTCATTATAGAGAGGCAATGCTCACCACCAATTATGCCAATGCACACCACAGCATAGATCCCCACACCAACATGCCGCGGCGTCTTCGGACCAAGACCGCAGACTCCTGAACTGAGACAGTTGTACGTAGTACACCTGGAGAGGGTGCCGTGAGAATGGTGGGAGAGCCGGAGAGGTGTGAGCGTACTCCTTGTCTGCGTCGCATGATACACCGATTGCCTTCATTTGTATACACTGCAATTGCTGAGAATCACAGTACAAACCCGTACGACAATTTCCACTGCGCGACCATGAGACTTGTAGCGTATAGCGAGTTAATTTCCAGCCACTCACCGTGAAACGATGTCGATAAACTCCTCATTGGTCCCATAAGCTATGTACGCCGTATTTTCGACGACGCATGTTTCACCTTGAGTCACGTTGGCCCACCTTTGCGAAAGACGCGCTTTTAGAGAGGCGGATTGCGAAACGACTGCGAGACTGACATGCAAATGTTGTTGAGACAGACAGAGCCGTTCACGTTGAGCCCGAACCCTGTATGATCGACCAACTCTTTGAAGTTCGGAGGTCCTTCACATTGGTCTAGGCGATCTGTTATGAGAGAGACCAATGAGTCGAAAATGCGATGAACACACCATCTCGATTGAGCTGACACGGACTCCCTACAGGTAGCAAAGAGAGACAGGCGTCCTGTTCGTCGGGACAAAAAGTGCCGCGAGAGCATTTCGGAGGGATGTCCTTCGCGCCAGTCACATATCCGAAGGGAAATTCGTCTTTTCTGCAACGCTTATGGGCACAGGTGGAGTTGTCCGCGCAGTATGTCTTGGAATTGCAGTCGCCCCAGAATTGATAGGTTCCGGCCTGCAAACGATTATCTCCTTGCGAACAAGAGTCGCCAAAGTTGTTGCTGCCGGCGTCGACGATGGAGAAGAAGGAGAATAAAACGAGCGACGCTGGTACAACGCCGAACATTGTTCAGTTGGAAGAGAGAAGGCTCATGGAGGTAAGACGCAAAGGTTCCGACGCCCGATTATCAAGAATTAATTAGAAACGTCTTAGCTCGACGTCACTTCCTTGTGGTCCGAAGTCTTCACCGTTCTATTGCCATTGGCCCAATAAAAGGTGTCACAGCAGTCATTGCTATAGAGGGCAGCAAGTACATCGAGGAAGCCACGGTTCCAACTCTGGCTGCAGACAAGCACTAGGACGGTTACCTTTACATGACAACACATCCATCCTCGCCGCCGCCACCTCGCTCGAGCCTGCGCGTGATATCGTCTGGTCGGAACCCTCTATCACTGCGGCCGTTGATCTCAACAACAAGGACACCGGCGTTGTGGGGATCCAAATTCGCCACAAGGGAATGCCTTCGTCGATTAGCCAAACTCAGAGCTAGCCTCAAGGCATACACATACTTTTCCATTAATTCTTCGATTGCAGGCTTGATCTTGGCAGCCCCACCACTGGAATGGAGGCCCTTGCCTGTGTGGGCATGAGTTTATCCGCGCGGTGTTGTCGCGTCCTTTGGAAGCACTGACCCACAATCAGCCGTACTTCAGAGTCTCCTCTTCGCTTGGCCTCCACGATGGCGGCGTCTGTCTGGGCGATAGCCTCTTTGACGTAAAGTCCGTGCAAATCAATTTCTCCAGGTTGACTATCCTGTGGCGAGTGTTCAGAGTCACTACAAGGACTACAGAACGCATCACATACCCGGTTGTTCTCTGAGATGATTCCAGTTGAAGATCATGCAGAAAGAGAGAAGGAACGAACCAACGTAGATCCAATCACTGGCCTGTTTGTTGAATGCCTCCATTTTGCGTTGGTGTGCCTTGCCTTCGTTAGATAGTTCCTTTGCCCTAGCACCATTGCCGCTAGAGTATGCCTCGCGACTTTCTTGGAAACAGCGAGCCATAGAGTCACCCTCTTCGTTAGCCTTAGCGCGCAAGCCTTTGTAATGTTCATTTTGTTGGTTCCTTTGATTATCATCCTGAGAGTTACATAGTAAAAGTTGGCCGATGTATTTGGAGAGTGATGACGCACCTCATATTTATGAGGAACATGATGTTCAGGCGGAGAACTGTATGGCTGGGGAGAGGTTGCATGCCCCTGAGTTGGAGGATAATAAGAATGCTGTTCTTGGGAAGGTTGATGAGGAGCATGTTGTTGATGAGACGGTTTATGGGAAGTTTGTTGCTGATGGGGAGGCGCCTGCTGTTGCTGAGATGGTCTATAGGGAGGTTGCTGTTGCTGAGACTGCGACGACTTCGAAGAGCCGCAAAGCAAGTCAAACAGGCCCTTGAGAGTCTTCAAAAGAAACGACATGGCGGTGTAGAGTTAGTTGATCTTTGGGTATGCCTGATCGATCATTGTTTATATCTGTGTACGTGAAACTCAGCTCTCTGAGCCTCTCTCTCGTCACTATATCCGATAGTATATCGTCCGTCTCCGTTCCTTACAGACGAATACCATACTAACATACTAACATACCGCGGCACAGCGCCGTGATTGGGTTTCTCCACAGCTACACGAACAGATCTCGGTCAAGGCACGGACATCAGGAAAACGCTCCCGTGGTAATTTGTTGACAATACTGTCGAAATGTCGCATTTCATGCTAATTTGTCGACTTACCACCTTTTGTGAAAATACTTCAGTTATCCTGGACCATCGACAGTCCTTTTGAATTACTCACAAATTACGACAACATTTCCTACATTTTGCATTCATCTGGCACCCAATACTCTCGGGACAACCGTGGTTTCAGACCGCAACGACCACTAGCACAGAATAGGTGTTCAATTGCAAGACACTATGTAGCGACAGGACACAACTGTATGGTATGATTCAGATAAAATCGTATATAGCATAGCTAAGAGACATGATGTAAGCAAGAACGGACCGGCAACCAGTAAGGTGCGTATCGAGTTCAAGAGCAGGGATACTGTAGTAGAATGCGTCTCAAGAGTGGCTTGCAGTGGCAGTTGACGAAGATATCGTGTCGGAGCGTTTCAACCGTCTCGGAACATCGCAGCATCAAGACCCGTCTGTTGATCTGGACAACGGTAAGATCCGCGATGGATTCTGGGTCGCATCCAGGTTGCTGTCGGGGCTCCAGTCTAGGCGGGTATCCAGACTCGCGGAGAAATGGCTGTCAGAAGTCCTCGTCCCTGGCTCCAGATCCGTGGCGGATGACATAGCAGGTAGAGCGTCGAAGGCATGGGCATAGTCGCAAGCATGGTTCCCTACAATCGGAGGGCACATTGCCAGTGGCCCAGTCGAGTCGAGTATACACATTGAGGCTAGGGGGGTGGTGCGGTTGTGGTCGTGTTCATCGTCGGTATGGACCAGTTCAAAGTTGGGCGAGATCACAGCGCGAGTAGGGCAGTCATCGTGCTGGTGGTAATTGTGGCGTGGCAGGGCGTGAGCCAGTATCTGAGAGTGGAAGTTCTTGATGGATGTACATTGTACGGTGATGGCGAGGTGCTGTGCAGTCGAGGGGGTCGCTGTGGTGGTGGAACGAGGGAGACATGTTTTGTGTTGATCCGTGTTGACGGGCGACTGAGTAGGTGAACATGCACGTGACGGTGACGCTGCCGACGGCAGAGCGAGCTTGGCGTTTCCGGAATCAGAATCCCACTTACCGTCACCGGCGAGCGCCGACAGAGCCAGGACGCGGATGATAATACGCATTGCTCCAGACCTGAGCTCTCTCATGCGTTCATTTGACTCCATGAGACCGCAATCAATATTGGAATCCATAAGTACTTGCTGTGAGGATGTTAACTTAGCGTGCGGCGTAGCAATTCCCTCTACCACCGTGCCACACACGTCCTCTTCTAAAGCAGTCTGTACCAGGCAAGCTAAATCATATGGCAAGTCACTAAACTTGCTGCATATTGGTGAGCAATCAATTGATCCAACTCAGACAAAGGTCTATCGGACCTCTCCGCCGGATACAGTCATCGAGGTTGTAGCCGAGGGCCTCCCCTCGACCGCGCCCGTATTTCAATAGCAATGTGCACCCGAACACATTGTCATTTTTAATGGATCGAAGCCCAACCGAGTTGAAGCTCACGGGTTGGTGGACAGCGAGTCAGAACAAGTATGAAGCAGCTGATGCTGCGTGCGTTGCTGTTAAGTTAGCTGCTTTTGTCTCAAATATTCCTAGGTATTATTCAAACAGCCAGTGGGGCTCCGTGAATGTCTGAACATTCTGACATAATCCTACCAATTAAGCCTGTTATCGCGAGTAGTACATTTTACAACGAATGTCTGTATAATTTCCTTCAAATTAGCACGGGAGGGTTTTCCTGATGGAACTACCTATTGAGGAGCTTGACAACGTCTTTGAATTTGTTACTACTGCTGCATGTGAACTGTACAAAGACGTTAGGCCCTCCTAGAAGGAATCAGCATCTCTTCATCCGAAATTCTTAGCCTACGTCTCCTACTCATAGCTTCCGGTATTCTCACTCCACATCATCTCGTCAAGCAGACGCTTCTTCCTCGAATACCTCCACCGGGTGGGCAACATCGAGAGATTCAGGAGAAGGCTCAGGGCTCCAATTCGGACGATGACAGACTGGCGAACGCATCGCACAATTGCTCTGCCAGAATTCGATGAACCGCTGGCGTTAAGTGTAACTCGTCTGCCCATATTGCACCGCCAGCCTTCTCAACGTCTTCCTCCTGGAAGTCGTATTCCGAGGGATCATCAAGAATGCGCGACAAGACATCATGGACTGAAAACAGCAGGACATTTGCGCGATCATTTTCTCCTGCCCATTCCTTACATCGGCGTCTTAGGGAAGAGTTCCAGAGTGCACAGGCTTCTGAGAAGTTTGTACTTGTTTCGGATGCTATTGATAGAGGCGTGACTTAAAGTTAGAGGAAATGTGAGTGGATCTTTACTTGCCTCCTGGTGTCCGCTCGAGAGGCGGAACGTCGAGCAGAAGAAAGTTAGTACGCGCTTTTGCCACGTACAACGTGTCGAGCGCCTCCATGATACGTTCTATGAGTTCCTCGAGATCATCGGTGTCGCTTTGGCTTCGAAAAGATGAGCGACACTTGTGGATTATCGTGTCATTATACTGGCTACGTACCAGCAATCGTTGATACCGAACCAAAGGACTGTAAACGCCACGTTGATATGAATGAAATTACATTGCTTACGCATAACCAAGAGACACGCACCATGAATTGCATCATATGTCGGCACTGTTGTTGCACCTGTCTGGGTGGACGAGAAGGCAGTCAACTGGCCCTCCAAATCATCTTCAACCGTGTCGCCTGCATTGGCATGGTTGTGCACTGTGGTGTGTTGGCTGAAAACAGGATCCTTGAGCAAATACCCAACCTGTAACTTGAATGAGCTCTTCAAGGAATCTGCGATAGAGAAGCCGAACCCATTTTCACGATGAGGCGCTGCACTATAAGAATCACCGCTATCAAGGCATGTCATGTCACGGAGTTGGAAAATGGCTGGTGCAATGCTTACAACACGACAATGGTCGATACATTGGCCAAACCAGGCCAGCGTGACGACGCGCAGACGGCAAACAACTCTACAGAGATTGGTCGATATAATGGTGGCGAACACAGAAAGCGGTGACTTGGACAAGTACTTTGTGGGTTGTGTGATGTTCTAGAGCTCCCAAGAATTTTCTGAGTAGCAGTCGGAGACAGCTTGGCCACTTTGACGCAAGGAAGGGATTCGTCATTGTCAGACGTGGCGGACAGCTCCCTCGCTCGTTTAGTGCGTTGCATACTTCAAGCAAAAAATGAGACTCCTGGAGGGGCGGAGACAGTAATCTGAACAATTACACGATATGAGGTACTTGAATGGAAGTTCGGAGCAAGTGATACTGTCCAGTGTCAGTGACTGTCAGTCGGTGTCCATCACAGTTTCGAGTGATCGGACGAAGCCCCGCTCTCTGCCTGAAAGTGCTGCTCCGTTGAGCGAGAAGGTCTCATAGAGGAGGCATGATTGTTGCCGTGTATACTGATTCAAAGTTCATTGTGTATTGAAGAATATGTTATGAGTATGTTGAACACTGTTGAACAACTAATTGAACAAGAAATATGAGACATATTAAATTTCCAGCCCAACGAGAACAAAAGCCGGGTTGACCGCGAAGGGAGGTTTGGTGACAACACTCCCTCCAACGTACATGAAGGCATGGAGCAATTCCCCGAGGCTGGGAGAGGAACGTTCGAGAACAATGACTAGGGCGGAACAGTCCAAACGTTCGTCGGCCAAATCAAGAAGAGCCACAATACTATGGGAAGGTCTCAGTCGCAAGCAAGTATGGAAGATTAGAGAATTCCAGCGCACCTCTCTCTCAGGCTGACGGACTGGGCACTCTTTCCGTCCACGTAAAGTGTTTTCGGCTTTCCAGGAAGCTCCAAGACCATTCCGTTGAAGTCGGCTCCCAGAGTTGGAGCGGAGATATTAACACGTTTGGCGAAGGACAATGCGCTTAGGCCTTGTTTGGGAAAGACGGTCATCAAGAAGTCCAGAGCGTCCTTCTCGTCGCCGTCATAGTCTGAGCCGGTCATGCTGCAGTCACTGCCGTCATCCGGAGTGAGAGGAGGAGTGTCGAGGCCAGAGGCCGATCTGATTGGAATAGCACGGGGTACGGTGGGGCTGCGAGTCTGCTGGTCTCCGGACGACTGGGGTCCCTTGGTGTCGATGTGATAATCAGAGTCGTTGAAGTAGCTACATTCTGGGGAAGAAGAGAAGGAAAAGGGGGAAGGGTGGAAAATGCGCGCCGCACTGCCTGTCACACAGTCCGACGACCCTCGGTCGGGAGGGCATTTTGACTTGGGGGTGTCAAAAACGCCACTGCGGAGAGAATGAGAGCAGCGCCAGAAATAAGAATGGAGCAACGCACCCCGGGTCCGCCAGAGAACGTAGTGGAGTAGTAGTACATGTCGTCGTTGCCTTGCATTTGGCAGACCGCAAGTACGCTAGGATCGGTGTCGAGAGAGAAAGAAGCCCCATCTCCAACGGCTTGACGGCCGTTGCTAGTAAATGTGAGTGGGCGGGCCATGGGTGGGCAGCTTGGACATACGTGGGGCAGAGACTAGATTTCGGTTTGGTGAAATTGGACATGGGATTCAGCGACATGAGGTGCCAACTTGATACAGTTTCGGGGTAAGGTCTGCGAAGGTGCAAGTGAGTGCGCAGAGCAGGAAACAGGCGGGACGACACAGACTTGAGTAAGTTTTGGATAGTGCTGCCGCGAGTCGAGGCAAACTCGAGCCATCAACTCGGGTGACTCGACTCGATGCCCAAATCAGGCAGTCGAGTTGATGAGTCTCTGATGGCTCTCTGCCTCGACTTTACCTCACCGCCTGTCGGCACCCAGACGGCTGATGGGGCGGAGTTATTACCTATCTTGTCTTCTTACTTCGACGATGTACAACGCCGACGAACAATACAACTTTTTCATTGCTGCTACAACTCCGGGGGACAGTGTGCGCAAGTCGGCCGATGGTCAGTCTCTTTATAAGGAGGTCCCTGGTGGCGGTGCCCCGAAACCTTTGTTGAAAGCGACTGGTCGGACGATAAACGATCGAGCGACGCGACGCGACTCGCGTCTGGCAATATAAAGAGGCGGAGTCTTGATGCCGCCCTCTCATCTCTCCCTCTAGCCGTATTATGTCGACTCCGGCGTCCTGCCCAGCGTGTGGGAACAATCCCTGTACCTGCATCCACCAGCCTCCTCACCAGCCTCCTCACGATACTCGACCGCCTCCTCCCGGATACCCATCTTGGGATGCTTATTACCAGCACTGCCGGGAGTGGCAACAGCATCAGCAGTACCAACAGCACCAACAGCACCAACAGTACCAGTACCAGTATCAGTACCAGCAGCATCCATCGTCGATCCCCTTCCCATCTCAGTCATCTGCTGCAAATCCACTTCGAGACTCGACAAACTCTGGAAACAAGCGTTCTCGGGCTCGGAACGCGTCTACTGCTACCACCGGCCCTCCGCGCCAGCGCCGACGCGTGAACGCGACCGCGTCCCAGTCAGGACCGCTCCCGGATTCCCAAACAGCAACTCCGGCCTCTGCAGCTCCCACTGTCCCGGTATATGGTGTCGGGCCTATTTCTGAGAGTGTCTCCTCAGTTCCGCGTGCCTTTTCCACAGGGACTCGCTTCGCATCTGCAGTTCGGCCCAAGAGCAAGGACCCGCGTACCGCTGGAGCTAGCGACGTCTGGTACTTTGTTCGCGGGCTTCACTCGGCTTCACCGCCGTCTTCGCTGCCAGAAACTGAAGCTACGTCCCTGGAGCGACCGTCAATGAAGACGTTCAGCCATCTAGGTTGTCGTCTCTGCAAGTAAGTGAATTTGTACTCGGAATTTCTTGCACATTGACTGACACGATTATTCTTTAGGGACGATGTCTCGACATGGAAAAACACTCAAGGACAAACGAAGGCGATCCGGAAGCATCTGGAGAAGGATCACGGCGCTCTATGGCGAACTATCGTCAAGAGCATGCAACTCAAGGGGCACCAGACCGTGCTTCGTGGCGATGAAGTACCGGAGCTCTGCGATGACGAAGAAGTGCCCATGCCAGAGTTCACCATTCTGGGTTTCTATGAGCGGCTTGTGAAATGGATAGCGGCTGATGACCAGGTAATCATTCGAGTTCTCTATTCGCTACAATCACACTTACACGGTACTTTTAGTCCATTCATGTCGTTGACACACCCGAGCTTCGCGACCTTCTCCTCTACCTTGGCCAGAAGGTCATTTCGAACGATGATTTACCTCACCGAACGAAACTTACAGACCTTATTTTCGAGACGTTCCATAGAGAGTACACGGCTCTGCTCGAACGGGTCAACAATGCCATCGGGCGCATTTCTTTTACCTCTGACATCTGGTCCGCTATCAACCTCCAGTCGTACATGGCTATCACAGCACATTACATTATGCGACTGCCATCTGGTCGCCTTGTGCTGCGCTCGGACTTGGTGGCCTTTCGAGGCCTAGACGCTAGCCATACCGGTGAGAATATTGCCACCGTCTTCTTAGATGTTCTACGAGATATCGGTTGCATTGGAAAGGTAAGAGTCTTGGTTATCACTTGGAAGCACTCGCTAATCGTGTTGCATTGAGATCGGTATGATCACACTGGACAACGCTAGCAACAACAACACGCTCATGGAGGCTATGGCTCGTGAGCTCGGAAAACTTGATATACCCTTCAATGTCCAGGGTAACCGAATCCGGTCTGTTCTTTGACTGGATACTCAGGATCCCAGTGCTGACTGAGCTATAGCTGCTTTCCACACGTCGTCAATATTGCGGTCAAACATGGTCTCCAACATCTGACAGAGCTGCCCACCGATCCCGATCTCCAGCAATCGGCTTTTGAGCTGCCGCTTGACGAGTCTGCCGAGCTTCGCGATGATCCTGACTATGCCCGAGCGCTTTCAGATGATGTTGTTAGTGCCGCGCGAAAGCTTGTACAGGTTTGCAGGGCATCTGATCAACGGCGGAAGGAGATACGCGAGATCATCATTGCTGGGAACGCATCGGGCGGCTGGGGCGAGCCTGGCGACGAGGAGCCGCTTGCACTGCTCCAGCTTCTGAAAGATGTCGATACGCGCTGGTCCTCGACGTTCTTGATGATTGACCGTGTACTGGTTCTGTACATGGTACGCTAATGATTTTCTGATACTTGCTGTGCTCTGACCTCTTCATATAGCCTGTGGCTCGCTTTCTCTCTCGCCACGACGACCTGGCTGAGCATGCCTTGACGGAAGTTCAGATCAACGTCCTCAGTGACATACGAAGCTTCTTAGCCTATGCTCATGCCGTGCAGGAGCTTGTTTCCGCAGAACAGACGCCCACACTCTCGATCGTGATTCCTCTTTATGAAAAGCTCATTGAGAAGCTCCGAGACGCGAAGGCAGAGCTGCCTAAGATTCAGCATGCTATTGATGCGTCGATCAACAAGCTAGAAGAGTATCTTGCTTACTCACGAACTGCTAAGATCTACAACCTTGCTATCGGTATGTCCTTGACTGTACACTGTTAGCGTCCGTTCTAGAACCCGGGGTTCGTTCGCTAGTTGGCGACTTGGGAGAGATAGCCCGCTGGCAGGAGTCCACGTTCGAGGATGATGATCCTTATTCACGAGATCACCGACGCCTTGACCGCGTCGAGGCTCAGAGCTCTGAGGGGTTGAGGAGAAAGGGGGCGTGAAGGGGAGAACGGGATAATTAAACGTGAAGTCCACTCTAAGGTTTTACAAGTAAGATACTGCTGTATTTATACGTCGGGGCGGCGGGACCGCGCCGTCCCGCCGCTCTATCGGGATAGTTCCTTCTATCAGGTTCTACGAGCGTCGAGAGCCTTCGTCGGGGCGTCGGTCGAGTTCGATGACTCAATGCGGTTCATCCGCAGGCGTCGGGACGTCATCCGACGCGGCGGGTAGAGATGCCGAACGGCGGCGGGGCGCGCCCGCATGGTCGCGCGGCGGAATCGATGGTGATGGGTGCGATAAGGTCTAGGAGGTTCTAGGAGCGCATGGCGCCTGTCGGGAGACGCAGGAAAGCTCGACTAGAGGGGAGGGTCCGCCAGTTCGGAGATGCGGGCGACGGGCGACGGGGATGAGAATCCGCCTAGTCGTGAACCGGAGAGCGCGTGCCTCGGGCAGAGGGAGTTCTCGACTCCCGATGATAACTGTCACGGGAAGTCCGCGCGTTCAGTGTGGCGGACATGTTGTTCGAGGATTTTGCCAGAGTCGGGCCGGGTGATCCGGATGTAGGCGCGTATGATACCTAGTTCGCCAGGGTTCTCCAAGTACACGGGAACGGGGGAGAGCTCGCAGGCTCTGCACCAGAAGTCCTCGGTGCGTACGCATCCGATTGGTGCGTCGGGGGAGACGAGGGGAAATGCCCCCGCGGATAATCATCCACGGATGAGGGCTAAGGCGGAACCAGATGTAAATCCGATAGTCATGTTTGGGGAGACCTGTTAAGTCGCCTAGTGATGTATTTCAATCGTTTGGAGTGCGTGGTGGAGGCCTTGAGGCGTTGGCAGGAGGGGCCTTAAGCCTAGATCATAACAATATCCCCTTCTCAAGCTTCTTGTCCCCAAGAAGCGTAGAGGACAAATGCGAGTTCCTGGACACTCGTCGGCGCAGGCGCCGGTCGCCGTCGGACCGCCCTCTGCATAGGGGTCGGAGTCCAATAGCCCCGAGTCGGCGGGAGTGTGGCGCAGACCGTGGCGCAGATATATTTTCTACGGTGGTGAACCGTGTTAGGCGCTTCGTAGTTCGGGTCGGCGAGCTCTTCTCTTTGCAGAATATCGTGCTGCGCGGATCGATTTCCCGGATAGGGAGTGGCGGAAGTATATGGCGATCGCTTGGGACATGGTTATTGCATCGATCCGTCCTAAAGTGGATGTCCCAGTTCTGGGGGAAGGCTACAAGCGATACTCCTATTTGTTTTTTCGCCGTGGGTTCGGGGTCCTTGTGGTTATCCCTTGGTTTCAGAGCCTCGCTCTCTCCCGAGGAGCGGTCAATCCCGCCTCGCGGTCGACCGTCCTGTCGTTGTTGACACGCCGTGTCATGTACGCCTCCCTGAGGTGTACTCTTTTCTGGAAACCTGCTCGAATCCTCGCGAGCCAGGCTCGATTAGTTTATAGGCGAGGGCGGGTGCGGTGGATTTCCTCCTGCCCTCCCTTGTCCGCTTGCTCATACTGCTCGTCGCCATGTCCGTTGCTCCTAGTCCCTCCGAGTCAGTCGTCGCCGACCCCTCGCTGTCTCATTTTTGGTTGCACTCGGAGCTTCTGGACGTGGCCGTTCCTCAGCAGTTGTCGTTCCTTTCGGAGGCGGCGAGGGAAGAGATTCATGATGCGTTGGCGGGGCCTTCGCTCATGCTCTCTCTGGAGGTGCAGTCGGGGATTTTGACGGAGATCATCACGAACGACTCCGACGTCCGAGCTATAGAGAGATGGAAGGAAGTTCGAGGCTATCTGGTGCGTGTCCTCTCCCAGAAGGCGGTGGTCGAGCTGATCGTCTCCCTCTTCTTGCGCAGGATTCGTTGTGCCGTATGACCTCGGAGATGAGGGCGTGGGGTTGTATCGTATGGGTATCCCAGGACCTTAAGGACCTCGTCACCTGTCTGCAATGTGTCTCGAAGTTGGACGTAGGTCCCGACGTGGGACCCGTTGAGAGCGTCCTTTCCGAGGCTTTCAAGTGGATAGACCCCGACGTATGTCCTCTGGACCTGGCCTGTCTGCAGGTCACTGCCTGGTGGGGAGGGGACTCTCCCTCGTCTGCGTCCTTGGTATACGAACCATCGGAGGGGGATGATACCATCGAAGGGAGGTGGGACCCTCCTCGTCCGTCTTCGCGGCCGACTAAGGTCTACGTAGCTCCTTCGTTGAGCGTTCCGAGTCCGCCTATGGAGCCCCAGCACTTGGACTGGTTCGAGGCCTCGTACGAGGACGATGATGCGGTCTCGTGGGGCGTGGATTCGGTTCCTTCGCTAGAGATGGGGTCGCCTTCCCCGGCTCCGTCCCCCGACCTCCCCGAGTCGGAAGAGATGGCGAGTTTCTCGTGTCGTCCGTTTCTCATGTTTTTCTAATTTTCCTTTTCTTCGATAGATCTCCGAGATCGCAGATTTCGTGGCGGCGGCTGATCCAGTTCCCTTCGAGATTCGTCTGTTCCCCGAACAGGACTGTCGGTCTTGTTCGCAGTTCGGTCAACCCGGGAGTCATCCGTGCTTCTTCCGTTTGGACCAATGGGTCTGGAAGGCGGGGAGCTTCGCCTGTGTTTGTTGCCGTACCCGTAGCGTCTCTTGTTCGCTGGCGTTGGTTTTGCGATCTTCTCGCGAAGCTCGCGACGCTCTCCGCGCCTGCGTCGCCGTAACGGATGGACGGGGTGGTTTCGAGTGGCACCTGCGCACGCAGCGTTTCCTTCGTGATGCGAGTTACGAGTTCCCGGAGGCGTATTACACCGGTCATTACTTCCAGACCGGGAAACCCATGGAGGGGAAGAGGTTGTCCTGGGTGATCCCCGTTCATGGAACCGGGGAGGGGGATGAGGCGTACATGGAACTCCCTGAGTACCATTCTCGTTCCGAATTTCGTCCTCCGCGAGGTCCTAGGAAGGCGCCACGCCCTTCCCAGAGCTTTCCCTTTTCCTAATCGTTCGTGTGTCCTTTGCGAGTGTCCGTAGTAGATATGTTTGTCGACCGAGTGGGGAATGATAATCCCTTCTTTATTGTTTACCTTGTCGAGCAATCCCGTGCGTAGTGCCCGACGCGCCGACAGCTGTAACATTCGGCCGTTATGACCCGTGGGGGTGGCGGATCGGTAGCAATCGACCGCAAGACGTTGTCTACAAGGAGATTGATGTCTTCTTGTAACTGAGCCAACGTCCTATCGTGAGGAGAGCGCTGGGGGGTCGTGGGAGCTACGGGGGCGACGGGGGTGGCTCGAGGTTGCGGGCGAGCGGGGGGAGGAGTTGGTCGCGAGGTGGCTTTGGCCGGGATCCTGGGGACTTCGGGCGCGCGGAGTGAGGGGGATCCGCGATCCTTCACTTCCGTCTTCGTCTCCAGTAACCAGAGACACCTTCCTATCATGGCGATGGAGATCACCATGCTGGCTAATGCTAACGGCTCTGAGCTGATCATCGTGGTGGGGTAGTCCTGGGAGCGGTAAAGGAGAGTGGACTTATTGTTAGCGTCCGTTCTAGAACCCGGGGTTCGTTCGCTAGTTGGCGACTTGGGAGAGATAGCCCGCTGGCAGGAGTCCACGTTCGAGGATGATGATCCTTATTCACGAGATCACCGACGCCTTGACCGCGTCGAGGCTCAGAGCTCTGAGGGGTTGAGGAGAAAGGGGGCGTGAAGGGGAGAACGGGATAATTAAACGTGAAGTCCACTCTAAGGTTTTACAAGTAAGATACTGCTGTATTTATACGTCGGGGCGGCGGGACCGCGCCGTCCCGCCGCTCTATCGGGATAGTTCCTTCTATCAGGTTCTACGAGCGTCGAGAGCCTTCGTCGGGGCGTCGGTCGAGTTCGATGACTCAATGCGGTTCATCCGCAGGCGTCGGGACGTCATCCGACGCGGCGGGTAGAGATGCCGAACGGCGGCGGGGCGCGCCCGCATGGTCGCGCGGCGGAATCGATGGTGATGGGTGCGATAAGGTCTAGGAGGTTCTAGGAGCGCATGGCGCCTGTCGGGAGACGCAGGAAAGCTCGACTAGAGGGGAGGGTCCGCCAGTTCGGAGATGCGGGCGACGGGCGACGGGGATGAGAATCCGCCTAGTCGTGAACCGGAGAGCGCGTGCCTCGGGCAGAGGGAGTTCTCGACTCCCGATGATAACTGTCACGGGAAGTCCGCGCGTTCAGTGTGGCGGACATGTTGTTCGAGGATTTTGCCAGAGTCGGGCCGGGTGATCCGGATGTAGGCGCGTATGATACCTAGTTCGCCAGGGTTCTCCAAGTACACGGGAACGGGGGAGAGCTCGCAGGCTCTGCACCAGAAGTCCTCGGTGCGTACGCATCCGATTGGTGCGTCGGGGGAGACGAGGGGAAATGCCCCCGCGGATAATCATCCACGGATGAGGGCTAAGGCGGAACCAGATGTAAATCCGATAGTCATGTTTGGGGAGACCTGTTAAGTCGCCTAGTGATGTATTTCAATCGTTTGGAGTGCGTGGTGGAGGCCTTGAGGCGTTGGCAGGAGGGGCCTTAAGCCTAGATCATAACATACACGTGTCTCAATTGTTGACAAATATTCCAGTCCTGAACCCTACTATGAAACTGTGGTGGATCAAGCAGAACTGGTCCAGTGACGACTATACATCGGCAAAAGGTTTTGTGTATGATTCGGTACGTACAGCAGTAACAGAAGCACGAAGGCGCTGTCACTAACTGCTTTCCCAGCTTCTAACATTCCGTCGCGCGTCTCGAGCCCGTCCATCGACTACCGTGACTCCAGCGCCATCGAGACCTTCTACTCCCGCACGTACTGCTACCGCGCCATCACTATCTGCTCCTCCATCGAGTGCAGCGCGAGCCCAGCGGTCAGGCCTTGCTGGTTTCTATCAGATGGGTCCCAGGAAGAGCGCATCTTTTCCCACACTTCCAAACGCCTCCGCGAGCCTTACTTCTGAAGAGCGCGAGCAGGCCGCAGCCCTTGAAGACCGACGCATTGTGGAAGATGAGATGAAGCGCTATGAGGAGGAGGGTCTTGTTGGCGGTGCTGATCTCGATCCCGAGACAACGGCGTTGGAAACCTTGGAGCGGAAAATGGCTGAGCTGGAGTCCTTTGATCTTCTCCGGTACTGGGAGGTACAAGCCGTCTACATTTCAGTGATTCACAACTCAACATGATTTCAGGAACGTCAAGCATCATTCCCGCTGCTTTTCCGGCTCGCAATGGATGTTCTACCTGCTCAAGCATCTGCAGTTCCTTGTGAACGCGTCTTCTCATCCAGCAAAGAGACTGACACGCTGAGACGAACATCCATGAAGCCATTACTCATGGAAATTTTGCAGATACTCAAGTACATCTACCGTCATGAGCGCCTTTCCTTCTTCGGGGACCTTGTAAGTACCGAGGAGGATCTTTTACGTGCCGAGGTAGCTCCGGAGACGATAGAGCATTTGATGGCTCACGGTCAGATTGACGAGCTCTTGAACATTGTTAATACCATGCAGAGTAAATCTTCATAATACGAGTAGAGTACACATTCTCTTCAATCAAGTTATAGCTTCGATCCGATAGGCGTTCAATTTCCGACAAATGCTGTGACTACTTGAATGAAGTTTGTACTACTGGTGTCGCACTACATAGTGCGATAACTACCGCAACTTGGCAGGTGTGCGAGGGGCGTGGTGCCGCCGTGCCGACTGTCAGGTAGTGATGGAGCTCGAGGTGACCTCGATGTTGGCTCGAGGTGAACTCGGACTGACCGAGTCGAGCTAACCCCGGTCCCTTGACTCGAGGCAAACTCCACCTCGACTCGCGGCAGCACTAGTTTTGGAGTGAGATGGTGATGGTGCAATGCTGAGCCAAGCTTGGCGCTAGAGTGGCGCAGCCGCCGCCGCATACCCGATTGAGTTTGAACTTCGGCCCGCTCACATCATTAGTCCGTCAGACTCCGTCTTGCATGAGTATTCATTCCACTAGTACTTACAACTACGTCTACAGACGTTTGAGTAGCTTATGGAACGCGTGCTTGAATCAGGCTGAAATAGTATATGAAATCGAAGTGCGGCTTTCCCCTCATCTGGTTGTCCTGAGCCCCAGGCTGCCCGGCCTTGAATCTTGATCAAGGATTTGGCAAACAGGCCCAAAGTGGCAATTCTGCGAGTTCGCCTGCACTTGGCAGATTTTGGCATCGACACCCGTATTCTCTCTTTCCGCCTCCCCCATCGTGAGTCACGCCCGCCCATCCATCCAGCAGCCAGCTCAGCCCGTTGCCGTTGCGGTTCACCGAATTTTGTTGGCGGGATTGCGCTGGATGCACGCTGGAAGCACGGATAACGCTTACTGACTTGTCCACCCAGAAATCAAACATGGCTGACGCACCCAGAGGACGAGGTGGATTCGGACGCGGACGCGGCGACAGGGGACGTGGACGCAGGGGCGCCCGCCGTGGACCTCGCAAGGACGAGGAGAAGGAATGGTGCGTTGCGGACATCTGGCGAGATCAGTCTGGCATTCAACTCGTGCTCCAGGGTTCCCGTCACCAAGCTCGGCCGTCTCGTGCGGGATGGAAAGATCAAGTCTATGGAGGAGATCTACCTCTTCTCGCTCCCCGTCAAGGAGTTCCAGGTCATCGACTACTTCCTCCCCAAACTCAAGGATGAAGTCATGAAAATCATGCCCGTCCAGAAGCAGACCCGTGCCGGCCAGCGTACTCGCTTCAAGGCTTTCGTTGCCATCGGTGACTTTGACGGACACGTCGGTCTCGGTGTCAAGTGCGCGAAGGAAGTCGCCACCGCTATCCGTGGTGCCATCATCCTCGCCAAGCTCTCTGTCATCCCTGTCCGTCGTGGTTACTGGGGTGCTGCTCTCGGTGAGCCCCACACTGTGCCCTCAAAGGTCAGCGGAAAGGTCGGATCCGTCATGTGTCGTCTTATCCCTGCGCCACGGGGTACTGGTATCGTCGCCGCCCCCGCCTCCAAGCGTCTGCTCCAGCTTGCCGGTGTCCAGGATGTATACACACAAGCAAAAGGCTCAACGGCCACGATGGGTAACTTCTTGAAAGCTACCTTTGCTGCCGTGAGTCTATCCCTTCTGTACCTTTTGCCTCACGCCAATCTTCGATTTCCAGATTACCAAAACCTACTCTTTCCTGACACCCGATCTGTGGAGGGAGATCCCTGTTTCCAAGCTTCCTTACGACGAGTACAGTGCTCACCTCCAGCTAACAGCGAAGAAGGCATAGGTGTACTTCTATCTTAGTTGTTGTATATACTCGCGACAAGCCTCTTCGCACACTCCACAGAGCCTGCGTGAACCAGGCTACGCAAAAGCTAAGAATGCGCGGTCAAGATATTCGTAAGTCTATACAGATCTATGTACATCGGGAAAGTATAGATCTAGGATGATGTGTTCATTGCACCGGCTTCCTGGACAACCCTTTCCCCCACTCGACGATACTCGAACTGGCCTTCAACCAGAGGCGGCGTACGCGGTCTTTGCTGGGCTGCCCTTGCTTCGAAGAAGTTTTGTGTTCTGGTGTAATGTCCATGAATGACATTAGACCACCCTTCTCATGTTCAAAATGCGCCCTGGGCTTATCTGGTTGAAAGGAAGTCCGCCGCTTGTGCTTGCCATCGCCGCCATTGGAGACGAAAGACGTGGGATTTGGGCGCGGTTTTTGCCTCGCCGCTAGGAAAGACAGCCCTGATGTGGATGGCAAGGTAGATCCTCCTCCTCTTACAAACTCCATAGAAACTGAGCGGCCTCTCAGCAGAGAACGAGCTGGCTTGTCCTTGTTTTCGAGACGCGGAGGGACATCAGTCGAACGGAACTTGAGCGAACGCATTTTGTGGATTGTACGCGACGCTGCAGAGGGCACTACAGTGCTGGAACGTCGACGATTGGCTTTGGGAGTTGCAGCGATATCCTCAGGACACAAAACGGTGAGGTTATTGTCTTGAGGCGGAGCGATTGACTGAATGGACTGACAGCGCAGCCGAGGTGATAGGTTCGGTTCTGTCCTCGACAACCGATGCGTCTTCTCCCGACCGGCTACAGAGTTTCGACGTGTCCAACTGGATTGCGGAGAGTCCTCCACATTTTCAAGGGCCTTCGAGAGCCCATTTGTTCTCCCACCGAAATTTAGATGCGTCGGCGAGGGCGAGCTCAATTCTGACATGTGCTTGGAGAAGGAGTTGGGAGGGCCGACAGCATTTGGCTGTGGAGGCACATGTCGGAATAGATGAGCTGCTTCAGCGAAGGACGGGGAGCTTCTCATTCTTCTGAGCATAGGACTGATAGAGGGGGGCTGGGGAAACTCCATCTCTATGTCTTGCAAAGAGGCAAAGTCGGACTCTGACCCAATATCGCTGTAAGTTCCGATTGGCGAGGGTAGTGAGCTGCTGATGTTGTCGTCGGAGTTGACTTGAGAAAGATTCGTGGAGTCATGGGCAAGGATCGTCGGCGGACTATCCTCATCATCTTCTCTGGCGAATCCAAAGTTCAGGCAATGGCGCCTTCCCTTCCGGGGATCGATGCGGGGCTGTCTGAGCTCGACGTCCAGCAAATAGTCGTTCAGTAACATCTCTTGCGTGGACATCCTGTAATTCACGGTCAGAAGATGTCAATCGCGAAACATGCGACTTGCCTTGCATATTTGGACTCGCCAAGGAGGGCGTCTGGGGAAACGATGTCGACCGTGTTACTCTGGGACAGTCGACGAGGAAGACGTGTGGTAGAATGAGGAGGAGGAGTAACACGCCAGGACACAGAGTGACGCCTAGGAGAGGCATACTGCGCCGCCATGGATTCAGGATGAGGTGAAGGAACGAATGTCATCGGAATTAATGGAACGTAGATGGAACGAGAAGAACAATCGTCGTGAATGGAAAAGGTGTACGCCTTGTGCGCTCTAGATCTGTAAAGGCGTGAGCAATGAATGGGTTACGGCGGGCTAAGTGTACAAGACGTGCCTCGACAGGTTTCACTGAGTGGTAAATGCGATACTGGACGAAATCGCCCTACGCGAATCAAAGCAGAGAGAAGGTAGCCGTAGGAGGAGGAGGAGAAAGCAACGAAGAAAGAGAAAGATTCAAAGGCGAGGAGAAGAGGCAAGCAAGCGAATTCGGCAAAGTAGTCGATGACGGAACCAATACACGAGAGACGCGGCATTCCTATTTTGGAAAGTGACAGAGAAAGTGTGGCGCATAGCCAGACCTGCGTCCGAGTCAATCCCGCCAGTCCTAGCCCTAACGTGCCTCAAGCACCATCGATTATCAAAACGTGGCTTGATCTACGCGTAAGTAGTGCTATTAGACGCAATCATCGTACGACGGCAGACTATTCGCAAGCTCGGCAATGACAGCTGTGAGCGCTATATGGAAGATCGCTGGACGGCCGTGATTCATATCCGCAAGTCGTTGCTATTGATAGAAGGCTCGATGACTAGGATCGTTCGAGCATCGTGTGCGATGCTCTAGTAGATGAATAAGATGGAGTGAAGCTGGTTAGTATACGAGGCGACCATCGGCGACCCCACTTCTAAGGCACGTGTAATCGGTGGCGCACAATATCCTTTATTCTGCTACTAGTACTACCATGCCTCAAGGTTTGTTGCGCACTGTTCTCGCCGTCTAAAGCTAACCTGCAAACCATAGAAAACACTAGCCCCGCCCATTATGTATCAACACGAACAGCGATCTTCATCACACTTACAGCTCTACTCAGCCTCGCCGTCATCTTCGCCGTCGCATTTGCCATCTTTCGGTTCAGATCCAAGAAACCATCGCTGAAAAGCGTCATGCTCGATAGGCGTGCAAGCCAAACATCAAACATATCGCTTGGCTCCGATTGCGAAAAGGCGATGGAGAAGTCAGACTACCCAACTGCCGATGTGCACGCTTCCCTTGCATACCAATCCAACGCCATCCAGGAGCAGGATAGCGCCCTCACGCATTCACGAACTACGTCATCAATGTTCAGACCTTCCTCGCGCAGAAACAGCGCAGACATGTCCAGCACTCTCTCTATCCAGGCAGGCATGCATTGTGTGTCTCGCAGATTGCGTCAGGATTCCAACGACATGGCAGAATCCACGGCTTCAGCTCCGTCTTCCAGTACTCTCGCTTCAGACTTTACCGACGATCTAGCTTTCCAGAGCGGACCAGGATCTTCTAAGACCAGCATCGTGACGATCTTGGCAGATTCGGTGTACGGGATGGAGGACAATGAAGAGGAGGAGGAGTCCGAGGTTTACGAGCTTCAGCGCGTCCAAACGACACAAAGTATGGGGATTCAGAGAGGCGTGCTGGTGGCTTGTCGGGCATCGAACCTACCATATACTCTTCCTCCAATCTTCGAGAGCTCCGAGTCTATCTCGCGTATCAGTCGGATTTCCCTTCTCGGAGATCAACAGCGCATTGCAAGGCCCTCTAACAAATACCTCGATTCAACACCCAGCGCCGCCAGCCTCGCTAGCAGTGTTTCTGTCGATCTCGCCGACTTTCCTTCACCGCCAGTCAGCGCTCGCTAGAGAAGGGAGGAAGAGGATTTCTTTGACGCTGAAGAATGATGGCGAACTCTGGCATTTACCATTAGTCACGACAAATGCTTTGTAGATCGGTTTGAAACCACCTTGGGAATGTGCACCGCATATCGTTCGAACGCGAGTACTCACAATGATCAATTGCTGCATGTACGATAAGGTTATGCAGTGAAGGATTCGAAGAGGATTGTACTACGGAAAAGGCTCGTGTGGGGTCGTCAAATGGGCATATCTCCAGGCGAATACAGTACAACGAGAGGCGATGCGATGCAGAGCAAATGAATGCGCGGGTATGACAGCAGCAACCAAAATTGAAAGATCAGAAACTCGATAAATTCCCTGTCAGATATAACTTAGATCGTGAGTGTAAAGAAAGGTGTTGTGCGAGGATGCGGGTATAAGCGAGAGTGGTATGCGCATGTTAGAGAAGGCATGGTCATTGGTCATCATCGGAGAGGGTTGAGGACACCTCTGACGTCTGGCACGGACGTCAAGTCGACCAGGAATGGTACGAGGTCAAGGAGTTCGGCATCATGTGGATCGTTGAACCACGAGGAGACTGGGACGGCGTTGTTGGGATGGAATATGTATGAGGCGGGAGAGTTGTCCAATATTATGGTATCCGCTATGGGCCGTCCAAGCTGTGACAAGTCCTAGAAATAAGTGAGTGTTGTGACAAAACAAGACAACGTATGGGTATTTTACCTTGACATAGTTGCCCTTATGGCTGAAGCAACTCTCTCGGAACAGACGATGATTTACGACCCGATGTATGTCAAGCTTGTCTAGCACCGGGTCCGCGTACTGGAGACAAAGTAAGCATGATACAAGGGCAACACAAAGGTCCAACAATTCTTACCTTGCTGAGACTAGCAGTGTAAACGACAATCTCGTAGTGTTCGCCCATTGCCTTCAAGAAGTTGTCCACGCCAGGACGTTTCAATATGTGGAACTGATGCCAGGTATATTCGATTTCGACCGGGACGATGAAATCGGCGTTAAGAACAGGCTGGCAGGCAATTGTCAGTACAATTGGGCCATCAAATCGATGCCCTGAAACGCACTCTGAAGCTACTATGCACAAGTGTTTCGTCAAGGTCCAAAACCAGGCATTTACGGCCGACATGTTGAGGCGCTAAAGGTGGTAGTAAAGGCCTCGCAATACCGTCCTGTGGGAGAGTTAGAAGGGACGTGTTATGGCGAATGTGAGAACTGACAGGTCCGATGGGGATTCCTGCGCCACCATTTCGAATGAGCCGTTCTTCTTCGGCTTGTTCGTCGAAGACATGCATGTCTTCGCCGTCGTCATCCATGTAACTCGTAGCATCCGAGTCATCCGAGTCCCTCGTTGGTATACGAGCTATGGGCTCTCCAGTAGAACCCGGTGGTTGAACGGCACCCGACGTGACACCGTCAGTTTCTTCCTCAGGTAAAAGGTGAGTGGCGGGCGGAGGAGGTACGATGACGTCTAGACCTGCAGCAGTAGCTGGAGTCGGATGATCTTGCGGGGGAGGAAGAATGAGAACGATAGGCACTGTGGGCTGCTGTGGACCATCTGATGTCTCGTTCGCTTGATCGGAGGCAGGACCTTCGGCGTCCGTCTGCGGTGCAGATGCATCGGGCACGCATGGGACGACTCTTTGTACTACACGTGAAAGGAACGATTGTTTCGCGCGCCGGCGGCGAGGGGGAGGAGACTTGTCGATGGACGAGGGCAGCGCAGCGTTTGGCTTATGGGTGGCCGCTCGACGACGATAAAATGGTACGCGATGATTGTTTGTGAGAGTCGTGTTGAGCGACGAGTCATTCTCTCTCTCGCCGTCAGAAGGAGCGGGCGACAGTCGAGAGGGAGGGTCATGCCCGGTGTCGGGCGTCGTCAATGTTGCTGTCCAGGCGTGAGATGCGATCGAATCACGGGAGAAACACGTACTGCGTGTACTGGCCGACAGCTCTGCGGTATGGGCTGGCAATACCGGCGGCGAATCCCTGCTCTTGGAGAATAACCGCTGGCGCAGAGACGGCGACATGGAATCGACGCTAACCCGGCCCTGTGAGGGCACGCCGCTACCAGGTACAAGATGGCTCTGGACAACAAGGACAAGCACGCTCCCTTCAGGCGACTTGCCATCTTCTGGCAGACGCGTCTTGAACGCGTTGGCTTCATGGATTCTGTAAAATGTAGGACCTAGGAATAGCTATATCCGACAGTTGCTGGCTTATGCTCAGAGTTCGACCATATGTACAAGATTTGTGTGCAATTTATGCATGAACACCTTTGTTCTTCAAAGTTCAATTGACACGGTCGGCTTTCTTGTAACGTAAAGCTCTAGCACACTTTCAGCACGCGTCTACAAGTCCTCGGAGCTTGCGAGCAAGTTGTGAGGATCAAGAGATTCAGACGCTTAGACTGTTTGCACAGGTGCGGGGTACGATGGTCTCTCATGTACAGATGTAGCTATAGTGATTGCTCGATAATCAGTGAGCAGTACTGATGCATGATGCCTGGAAAGCAGAGTCTGTTGAGGGCAACGAAAGGATGATGAATCTGACTGGGGGGCAGCCGCCCAGGGGAACACGAGGGAACGCCATCGGACAACAAAAGCAAATATCGCCGTGCACGTGCATTCACTGTCTTACTCATCACCCAACTTGACCGAATTCGCAACTCGGAGACCATGCTCAATTTCCAGCACCAGAATCTCAATATACAACAACAACCGCAGGCGCAGACGGCCTCGCCACAGGCCCTCCGTGATCCTGCAACACCGATAAACCAGGCGGTCCGCAATCCTCGGAAGCGAAAGACCCCACCCGCAGATCCAGCACCTCCTCCACCTCCTCCCCAGACACAGCAACATCAGCAGCAACAGCAACAACTACAGCAACCGCAGCAGCAGCAGCCACAGCAGCTACAGCACGTCCTCCCGCCTCCCCACTCCATGATGCATCCATTGGCCGCACCAGGCGCCATGCCCGCCTATCAATACGATTACTCACCGGGTGGCATGCAGCCTCAACCAAATGCGCCGCAGGATCCGAATATGTCTGCCGGTTCGCCAGCGTCAGCGCGCCCTCTCAGTAACAGCAAGCGTGCGGAACAGAACCGTAAGGCTCAGCGGGCATTCCGAGAGCGACGTGACCAGTGCGTCCCAGTCTCCAGTCCGATAGCCAAGCACTAACGCCCTTGTAGACATGTGAAAGCGCTCGAGTCTCGTTCCCAGTTGTTGGATGCCGCACTTGCTTCTGCCGATGAGGCGAATCGTCGATGGGAGGAATGTCGAGCATTGGTGGACCAGCTGAGAGTAGAGAATACTGCATTGAGGGCAGCACTGGCACAGGCGCAAATGGCACAGGCGCAAGGCCAGCAGGGCCAGGTCATGGTAGCACAGAATGAGGACCGCCATGAGGATTCTGAGAACACAGAGGAGCAGCAGAAAGAGAGCCGCAACGAGGGCGGCATGTAACATACGAGTTTCGATTCCTTGCCTTCATGTATAGTCTTCCGTCCCGCCGTAGAGTCAACCGCTTCTCTTGTCATCGTGCCGCCGTGTCTTGTTGAGCTGGGTGTCGTCGTGGTGGGTCAGGATAAAACCAAAATGATCTCCTAAGCAGTTATGTAACCCGATGTCTTCACAGTCGGATGACAAAGGTTGAGAGTCCCATGGGGGTGGAGGTCTGTGCGTCGCTGAGCACCATGAGCTTGTCTGGCTTCGCAGGTGCCGCTCAAGCCATAGTCGCATGGCTCCCGAGCAAACTGGAGGCCTCCGGATGGACTGCTCTTCAGAGCGAGACAAGCTGTGTAAAGGCGCAGAGATTGTGCTGCTCTAAGAATTTTCTGCTTTCTCATTTCGAAACTACGAAGAACACGCCCGCCCCATGCGCCGCCGCAGTCAAGAATTCTCCGGCGATTCACGGTGTCGTAGACCGAGCCAGCAACTTCGTGCTGAGAACCATTGACAAATTATGGATGCTGACGCTATCTCGGTGACTGTACACATTTGCCTCTAACTCTGACCATCGCTACCAGCACTGTGCGCCATGGCGCCACCCATTCAACCATGGATCAAGGACTACCTGCATAATGTGTCCCAAAAGCATGGCTCCAATTATTCCAAGGCAAAAGCTATCCAGAATTGCAAAGTCCAACTCGTCAACGTACGTCGCGTCTTCGCCTGAACATCACATGTTCTCTCAACAAACGCGTCCTCACTGCAGTTCCTCAACCTCAAATCGCGGAAGGAAGCAGACTCCATTCTATGGGCGACAGTCTCTGACACCAAGTTCTCGATGCCAGTATTGTTCACCAAAGAGGCTCTCGTGTCGTTCCGAAAGAAGTACATATATCGACGCGTCCATCTTTCCTGCATCTCATATCGTCGACAGAAACAACACGGGCAAAGACATTACAGACCTCTCTACGGCTACTGTGACGCTACAGGAAGCGCGTCTCACTTTCACTCGCATTCCCAAAGGCAAGGTGCTTGGGGTGACAGACGAATCCTACCTTGTCATCCAGTGCACCCAATTCGTTACATCCAAAGGGCAAACTACAACCGAAGTCATTGGAAATCCCACCGATATTCTCAAGGACCATCACATCAGGAGGTATGTCGAAGGTCTTCGCCGCGATGGCGGTGGCGGGTACGTGGATCACTCTTGCAACTTGAGTATCGCTCATTGACATGGTCATAGAAATGTTCATCTTGACAAGGCCCCTCGACCTGAACTTCAGGTTATGAGGAAACGCTTCGAGGAACTACCATCTCCAAGATATTCTCCAAGTATGGACAGACATCTCGCTCCTGCAAACGATCCTTTTTGGAAGGTTTGACCTTTGTTTTTGCTTGTATCCGGTTACTAATATGCTCACAGACGGTGCGGAGAACTGACTGGCTGAGAGCGCAAGCGACGCCCAGCCTCTGTAAGCAACCGACATCCAATCTTCATTCGGCTACTAATGTTTCGCAGCGGATGATGAAACCCCACATCAGAGCCCCAAAATCTCTCAAGCGGCAAGTGAATCTGCTGCCAGTCCCAAAGCTTCTTTCAATGAAGCTGTTGAGGATTCTGAACCAGATGTAGTCCGCACTGACGATGGCGGTTCCTCTATGTACAACAACGAACTTTGGTCACCGAAAGCGGAGGACGACGATTCAGACTCTCCAGAGTCCTCTTCGGCGACGTCCGAGCCCGAACCTTCTCCAGTAAAGTCTCAGCCACTCACGGAATGGTCGCCTAGTCCTCGCAGTCCAAGGAGTTTCCGGAGGGCAGTGGCAGGCCGCAGGTCGGCATCAGCTTCCTCGAGCTCGAGCTCGACCTCAGGTGACGCAAAGAACTCGCAAGACTCGAGAGACACACCCGTCGGTCACGAAGAGAGCCAAGCGCCTCCAGATCCAGAGGATATGTCTGATAATCACGAAGAGTCCGAGGCCGAAGTAGTGCACTCTTTGAGTTCGCCCGCTCGTTCTGCAGCCTCGGACGATACGCCAGAACGTCTCTCACCACGAGACCCGCCAACACAGAGCGTTCGCTTTGCGAGCCCTGCTCTACATACGCTTGAAGCAGTTTCTTCGCCGAGTCCAGTCTCACAGAAGCGGGCCTCGTCTCTCTCGGCTCATCACTCTCCTGTTGATAGCAGCCCATCTTTGGCGCATTCACCCGGTCCACGGCGGAAACTCGCGAGGAAGGTGCCAGCACCCAGAGTGGCCAAGCTTCTTTCCTCGAGCCAACTGGATTGTACGCCACAGATTCTGGTGCCTAACTCTGATACGTCCGGTATCGCCTCACAGTCACAGCAGCCGGTCTCTCAACTGTCTGCATTTCCGTCTCAGCCCCCTCGGTTTTCGCAACTTCCCCAGTCCACGCAGTACGGAGGCGTAAATCACAGTCCTCCAGTCGCTGGAGCGTCAGGCCTTCGCGGGTCTCCGCGTCCTGGACCTTCCTCTCAATCGAAGAATGCATCAACATCTTCGCCTCAGAAGAGTCCGAATGCACGATACAAATCACAATCCCCTTCCAAACATGATTCACTGTTCTCTCAGCTCTCCGTAGACCAATCCCAAACCTCGCGGCCTGCAAAGTCTCCCTCCAAACATGATTCACTGTTCTCTCAATCGTCCACAAACCAATCCCAAACTTCACAGCCTGCGTCTCGGTCCCAGATCGCAACACGCTATGCTGTCAAAACGGCATCACAGCGTCAGGAAACAGCGACAGATGTTGACGAAGACGATGATGATGATGAGGATGAGGAAGAGGACGATGATGCTGAAGAGGACGGTGACGATGGCCAGGAGAGCGAGGAGAACGCAGACGACCATCATTCGCTATTTTCCGAGGACGGTGACAGTGATCCATCGCTATCAGAGTCTGACGACACGAGTTCAGACGTGGCGGCAGCAGAGGGGGACTCAATGACGGCCAATCCTCCCAACACACAGCGAGATGGGGTCGAGAACGAATACGAGCGGTCCGCTGGTGAACCATCTGACATCGAAATGGAAGAGGGAGCCATCGAGATGGAGAAAGAACCTGATAGCGATATTGAGATGGACGATACGACAGATGACGCTCACGCGGCTGGAGATGGGAAGAAGGCTTCGCAACCCAAACCACTGGCAGAGGACGATCGACAGATTGAAGATGATCTTTTCGGCAGCTCTCCTTCCCAGAGGCAGGTCGACAAGACCAAGTCTACATACGTTCTACCTCCGCCGCGTCCTCGCGATGCCAATCATGTCGTCGATCAAGGAGAAGCTGGGGACCACAATCACGCGGCATGGGAAAAACCTAGTTTCATGCGCGTTTCGGCTCCTACCATCGATGAAACCTCGGGTTCACGACGCGAGAATCCATCCGGACAGCCTCTGCCGGTCTGGAAGGAGACTACAATGTGCAGTCAAGGTTCATCTGTACCACTGGCAGATAATCAGATGGATGGCGCAAAGGCGAAACGTCTATCAGAAGGAGACCGGCTGAAGGCGATCGAACGTCCGCCTGGTAAGACGGAGGCGTCTCAGGTCGAGTCCTCCAAGTTGAATATTAGAGACGCTGTCGAGTCAGCACCCAGTCTGGAGCTATACCGGATAGTTGATTGGAAGACGCTGCACGCCGGGCTTATGACATTTGGCAGGGCGCGGGCGAAGGAGTTACGGCAAAGCAGGGAGGAGTAGCAGTGTGCTTTTCATTTGTCTCTCAAGAGAGGAAACACGATTTGTGAAGGCGTGGCGTGGATCATGGCAGACGTACAAAAGGAGCCACGCACCAGCCGAGACGGGTGATAGAAGACTCGGATGTCAAATTCCGGTGTGGCCACATCTGACTCGAAAGTCTGCGATGGAGGCTGGGTTGTGTTCTGCTGGACTGTAGACAGTGCAAATGATGTGCTATACATACTTCTGTACTCTGTACTTGGACGGGCAACCTGTGGCCTTACATCGCTTGCGGACGTCTTACCTGTATCATTTATTTCCCCGGGTGGAAACCATCAAATTAAGAAGCCCGGGTTAGTCAGCCGGACTCACGTGGAGCGTTCTGCCTCTTCTTGTGCTCTTTTCTTTTTGGCGACCGTCGGCTCTTGGCTTTCTTGTCAAGATCGGATTCTGCGCCTCCCCGTCGCCTGCCTTGAACGCTGTCGTCGTCGTTGCGGACGCCGACGCCGCCATTCGCGTCGCCACAACTACCTGCGCTCACCGGGTCGCTCGTCTGCGACCCATCCACAACCCTGTCCGCACAACCTCACTCTGTGAGCCCACTTGCCACCACTGGCCCAGTCGATCTCCTTCCAAAGTCCCTCCGCCGGGATTCTCTGTTTCTGCTCATGAGCATCTCATTCGGCGGCTTGGGACTCATGTCCCTTCGCAATCCTTTTGCGAATGTGGTCGGCACCCTCTGGGGCAAGGGCGACATCAGGTCGATGTTCTGGCTGATCGTCTTTTGCATCGTTTTCCTTGTTCTGGGTCAGTTCCTCTCATCATCTTCGTTTCTACCATGGATTCTCCGATATTAACTCGTCCGTCTCTTTGCAGCCTACCTTACCAACCCGTCAGAGAATTCCTTTCGGACGTTCTTGACGGAGCAATCCTTTCGCCAGCATC
Organism: Strobilurus stephanocystis; assembly: GCA_019915075.1. Lineage (NCBI taxonomy): Eukaryota > Fungi > Basidiomycota > Agaricomycetes > Agaricales > Physalacriaceae > Strobilurus > Strobilurus stephanocystis. Next base: position 941,589 of record JAHLMI010000004.1, read on the forward strand.
TTAGTCGCCTCGATGACAACATCGACGACCACGAACACGAAACGAACAACACTCAACGGCCCTTCGTCCGCCGCAATGTCACAAGCAATGCGCACACACTCCCTTTCGATAATCGGTCCCCTTTCCATTTCGCCAACCGCGCCTCGGTCTCTCTTCGCACTCCCAAACATGTCTTCCACAGCTTTGGTATCGTGACCATCGCTGCGATAATTCCGGTTACGAAGTCGGAACGTGGCGCAGTCAAATCTATTGAAAACGCCTCCGTCATCTGTGATTCATGGTACATCGGGGTGTTTGGGCGCTGGTGGCGGGGTGGCGTACTTGAGTCTTGGTATCAGGATGTCTTCTCTCGTGCAAACGACGAAGAGAGCTGGAGTTCGGGAATACTTGGCATGAAGACAACGGAGAGACATAATGAGTATTCCGGTATGTTTTGTGGCGTCGCAAATCAACTACATCTCATAGTAGCAGTTCTTCCAGGTCTTCCCTTCTCCACTAAGAATCTACCACCTCATCTTCTTTCCCGCGGATCTCCCCCGAAACTCAGGAATCGCGACAAATCGACTCAGCGCCCCGGATCGACCTCTACTCGAAGCTCGTCTCCCCCGCCACTGCCTAAATCAGTCTCCCTCCCTTTGCATACTCCTCGGGATCATGCCATGGTCGCACCGCCGATGATGCAACCTCAATCTAAGGGTGGATATCCTGAGTCACTGAGCCCAGGGCCGCAAGGAATTTCTCTCGCAACGTTTGACCAATCGCCGCTCGTCGCCGACTTACTCCGGCAGGTTTCCTCGTCCAAGGCATCCATTGTGGAACTACACACCCAGCTCAACGATTGTCGCCTTGGTGCATCTCAGTCGCACGCCGTCTTACAACAAGAGTTGGAGGCCTGTAGGGAACGCAAACGGCAGGAGGACGGCGTGCGGAACGACCTCAAAACTCGGACCAAAACCCTCGATGACGCGAAGCGCCAGTCGGAGAGTTCTAAGCGCGATTCTGAAAAGAGACTCAAGGTTGCCATTTCTACTCGTCAGGACACTCAGCATCGAATCGACCGAACGGTATCAGAAATTGCGCGTCTGCACAAACGTGTCCATGACGACGGAGTCTCCATCTCACAGATATCTGCTGTCGAATCTCAGGCGGAGCAGGACGTACGGGTCGCTTTGGAGCAGAGGCGTTGTGAGATCAATACCGCCGAGGACGCTGTAACTGCGATGAACCTTCGGACTCGTGATTTGGAGGAGAAGTTGAATGCGCAGAAGGAAAGGCTGAACGTCATTCGGGAGCGCATGCAGACCCTCGACCAGGCTCCTCTATCCTTTGCCTCAGTTGACACCACGACACCATGGACCGCTTCTTCTGGCACATCCTACGATTCGTTGCATTCCCCGTCGGAGTCCAACCTCGATCCTGCAGACATGTTCCCATCATCTGCAGGGGAAAGAGCACCATCATCAGACACACCCTCGCCACTTCTGTCAGAACAGGTCACCCGTCATTCGGATGGCACTTCTGTGCCAGTGACAGGTCAAGGTTACACCCGAGAGAACGGTTTGCAGCTCAGTCAGTCCGTGTCCTCCAATTTCGCGCCCTTTGCGGACTTGGATCAACCTTCGTCGACCGCTCTCTCACCAACATCTTCTTCGTTGATTCCCTCTGGTCTCATGTCATCTCTGGCCCTCGACAATGACGGATTATCGCGCTCCTTCCAGTCTGACAGCGACGCGTTTCTTGATCGCCATTGGCGGAAGGAAGCGGTGCACGGCCCTCCACACCGCCAGCACGCTTCCGAAGAACAGATGTTCCGTTATGATGCCATGCAGTCGTCCCCGACATCGCTCCATGGACCCGGCAGCGACACCGAGTATGATCCTTTTGAGGTCCGCATGTTGCCCCTTGAACGTGAACGGTATCTTCATCGCTCTGAGACGGCCATGGACATGCAGCGGGCGTCCTTGTTTTCCCGGAACACCGTCCCCGCCCCGTCTATCGTCTACCCATCGGATGATGTCCCTGACCATGACGAAGACAAGGTAGCCGCTCCCCGGCGTTGGTTTACTCACAGGGACAAGAGTAACAAGAAGGGTCTCAATCCAGACGCCAAGATCTTCAGTGTTCCACGCAAGTCGCGGTCGTCGCATGCTTCGCAGATGTCCTTCGACGCGCTCAATCCCCACGGCATCGGTCACAACCTCTCGGCCCACACTTCGGACAGTAACACGCTTCTCCGCGCCTTTGCGCCCTCGCCTGCAGAGCGAGAAGTTCTCCAGCGCGCTCTCGGAGGTTCCACCAACACCAGTCTGGAAAGGCTGCCGAGCCTCAGCGATGTCGGAAGCATCCCTCCGTCGCCCAACCACGTACATGCGCAGTCTCTGTCCGGCTCAACGATGGATAAGATCCCCGCATGGCTGCAGTCTCTACCTCGGATTCGCAAGCCCACGTTCAGTCCATGGGAAGACGAGGAAGTGTCCAGCAGCAGGAGTCGTTGAAGTCGTGGACGATTTTTGAGTGATACTTAATTATTAGTAGACCGTAGGGAAGTGGCCTGCCTGTGTGTACAAATTCCTCGCCACGAGAAGAAGGGTATCTGGTCCTTGATGTTTACATAGCAAAAACAAATCGTACTTATATATTGTGCCCACACACCTCCAGCGTGCGTGAAACCGTGTACCAATTATTATTCTCGTCGTAAATGTAGCGTCGTACGAATCGTGATAGAAAGCAAGAATGAAGAAATCTGTGCGATAGCAAGGTAAAGTAGCTGGTGAAGAGTATGGTCCAAGTACCGATACACCATGAAATAAACGGAACACAGAGCGGTCATGTTTTGAACGGGATTACGTCCACGCCACGAGATGAAAGAAAAATAAGATAAAAGCCAAGGAACGTGTTTGTGGTGGGAGTCGAGAATCGAGGCACATACACCCAGACGTGAGACGCAGTAAATGTCCTGTGCGATGCGAGAAGAAGGTGAATATAATTGCTTGCGGGGGTATAAATCAACAATATGAGTGAAACGACCGACGCGACCGTGAAAAACCAGCAGAATGAACGGGAACGGAAACTAAGGAGGGCTACCGAGCGCCGTCCAGAACGCCTCTAACATCCGGTACATCGGCCAAATCAGCCAGGAAGGGGACGAGGTCAGTGAGCTCGGTGTCGTGCGGGTCGTTGAACCAAGACGAGACTGGCACAGCGTTGTTGGGGTGGAAGATGTACGACGCAGGAGAATTGTCGAGGATGATGGTATCTGCAATGGGGCGGCCGAGCTGTGACAGGTCCTGCAGTTTTGCGTTCATAATGTGAGGCATATCGGCAGATCATCAACATACCTTGACGTAGTTCCCTCTATGGTTATAGCAACTTTCCCGGAACAATCTGTGTTTCACGACTTGATGAATATCGAGTTTGTCCAACACGGGATCAGCGTACTAAAGGCACAGTTCATGAGAAAAAGTCAAATGACTATAGAGAAAACCTCACTTTGCTGAGACTGGCAGTGAAGACCACGACTTCGTACAGCTCTCCCATCTTCTTGAGGAAGTTGTCGACACCTGGTCGTTTGACCACGTACACGTTGTGCCAGTGATACTCGATCTCCACGGGAACTACATAATCCGCTTGAGGTATCGACTGTCGAGATTGATGAATGTTAACGAGATTCTCAGGGTGAGCAAGAGACATACTTTGAAACTGGAGTGCACCAGAGTCTCGTCAAGGTCCAACACCAAGCATTTCCTACCAACATGTTGCGGGGACAAGGGAGGTAATAATGGTTTGGGATTCCCGTCCTGAAAGATTGAGTAAGTGTCGTTGACGAACGCGCGGCCAGGTACTTACGGGGCCAATAGGTATCCCGGCACCACCATTCATTATCAATCTATCCTCTTCGTCCTCGAGGTCGTCAACATTGTTGATGTCCTCGCCGTCCTCTTCTTCCGTAAAACTCGTGCCTTCTGATTCGTCTCCGTCGCCGTTGGTGGAAGGAACATGGGAGTGCCTCTTGCTGATGGTACCTGTTGCACCTGGAGGTACGACGGCGCCAGAGGTCATTCCTTCCGTCTCTGCTTGAGGGAGGAGATGGGTGGTGGGTGTTGGGGGAAGGATGATTTCGCTGTCTGCAACGCGTGGTGGCGGCGTCATGTCGAGGGGAGGCAAGCTGCCAGCGGGATCTTCCTTGTTGCCATTGGCGTCAGAGGGTGTATCAATGGGACCCGGGCCCGCGCTAGAAGAAGGCTCTTTGACCACTGGCGGGCTGGGTTTCTCTTTTGAAGGGGGAGAGGGAGCCGGCAAGTCTTTCTTGGCTTGATCGGAAGGCCCAGTCGGTGACGTCGGTGCGGACGGAATACAGGGAACAATTTTGCGAAAGAACCTGGAAAGTAAGGACGGTTTGGCGCCGCGCTTGGTAGCGGGTTGTTGGTTGTCCTTTGTTGTGTGCGATGTCGACGAGGGCTGCTCTTCAGAAGCGGAAGAAAGCTGCGCCTTGCGCGGCGACGGTGCGCTAGCAGGGTTCGTGCCCGTCAGCGTGGTCGACAGTGAGCCGTTCTCGTGTTTTTCCGTCGCCTTGTCATCGTTCGCCGCACGTTCGGCATCGCTCGAGGAAGTACCGGGATCACCAGAGTCCAGCGCCGCCGGCGAGGGAGCCTGCCCCTGGTCCAATGGCGATTTTTCAGAAGGGGGAATGGCTGAGCCGTTCAACTCTGTCGCTCCGTTGGTATCGCGGTTGGCGGTGGCCTGCAACAGTGTAACATTAAGATGGGGTATGCAACGTCGGGGACAATGCGCAGACCTCTGCGACAACTGCCGGGGACGGCGACGACACCTGGGCGGGCGGTGCGTCGGGCGACGGGGACGAGGATTCGGCCATGGAGAAAAGTAAAGACAAGGGCACTAAATCGGCCCTCTCGAGGTCGCATCCGAAGGCTGTTGCCAAACAGACCCCAGGGCAAACAGCAAGCCTTGTTGTCCTCACTCAAACACTTGCTCTTCCAGGCTCACATTTGTCCCCACCGCGGCTCACCCGCTCCCCAGTCGTTCTTTACATTCCGCACTCTACTTGACATACACAATGGGCGCCAACCTTTCAAAGGCCTTGGGTACGCTCTCCTCGCTGCTTGCGCCGTCGCACCAAAGTCACACCTTTTCCAGGGAAGATATTCGGCAACAAGGAGATGAGATTACTTATGCTCGGGCTTGACGCTGCTGGAAAGACTAGTGCGCGCTTTCCTCCTCTCTCTGACCGTCGTTTATCTCGCGCACAGCCATCCTCTACAAACTCAAATTGAACCAATCCGTGACAACCATTCCCACCGGTACGTCTGTCTGCGCTGCCGGTCGTCTCGCTCTCAACGTTCCATACAGTCGGTTTCAACGTGGAAACCGTCACCTACAAGAACGTCAAATTCAATGTATGGGACGTCGGAGGACAGGACAAGATTCGGCCGTTGTGGAGGCACTACTACACGGGCACACAAGGTCTTGTCTTCGTCGTAGACAGCCAGGACCGAGAACGTATCGACGAGGCCAAGCAGGAGCTGCATCGGATACTAAGCGACAGAGAAATGAAGGAGTGTCTTCTGCTGGTCTTTGCCAACAAGCAGGATCTTCCGGGCGGTACGTATCACTCCCTCCCACGCGTTCCTCTTTCCTAATCTTTTTCTTAGCAATGTCGCCAGCAGAAGTCACAGAGAAGTTGGGTCTGCACAGAATGCGCGACAGATCGTGGTATGTGCATCCCAGGTACGTTGATCACTCTTAGGCACAGACACACGGCGTTGACCTCTCTCGCTTTCCAGTTGTGCCACCACTGGGGAGGGTCTTTTCGAGGGCCTACAGTGGCTCTCGCAAAATGTCAAGAAACGACAGCAGTAAACGACGCTGTCCTAGACCGCTCTCTGGATACCCACTGCTCTCGATCATTACTATTCCTGTCATGGCCTTGCACGAACTGCCGCTACGACCTCTCAAAGTCTATCGTACATAGCTTCATGCCTTTTCCTCGTCTCAGTTTCCTCTTTCCTCCCTCACGTTCGAAGGGTTTTAGTACACACATTTTAATGCATTCAAACGTCGCCACCATCATCTTTTTCCCCACATGTTTGTATGTAGATCTTGGAATATTGCACTCTTTCGTTGCTCCTTCGTCAGATACTGGTCTCGCCAGCACACTAATGCTGGACCTACAAGCGTCTCCAAGAGGATTACATAAGAATGTCGTGCTTAGTGCAAATGTTAGCCTGACATATCCTCTTGGGCAACATGCTTGAAGCTCTGCATTCTTCTCCCCATCACCCTCGCCTCTACATCCGCAAATGTTCGCGTCTGCAGGAGCCGCCCTTTTTCGTCGCTCATACGCAACGGCCAGAGTCGATGGCTTCCTTGGTGCCATCGGAAACACGCCTCTGGTACTGTCCCTCGAACCCTACTCGTGAGGTCTAGCCCTGTCTGACAAGAGTGCCAGATATATCTCAAAACATTATCTGAGAAAACTGGAAGCACTATCCTCGGCAAGGCCGAATTCCAGAATCCAGGAGGAAGCGTCAAGGATCGCGCTGCTCTGGGTGTCGTACGGGACGCGGAAGAACGCGGCCTGTGAGTGTTAGGACCCAACTCAATAACTGGCTCTCATTGTGTATCAGCCTGAAGTCTGGAGGAACAGTCGTAGAAGGCACAGCCGGAAACACTGGTATCGGACTTGCTCATGTCTGTCGAGCCAAAGGCTACCGCTGTGTGATCTTCATGCCGGACACCCAGGTTTGTCTATCATTCACTTCCATCCCACCTCCTTCCCAGCCACTCATACGTCTTCCAGAGTCAAGAAAAGATCGACCTCCTCCGTATGCTTGGCGCCGAAGTATACCCTGTCGCCGCCGTCGCGTACGACAATCCCAAGAACTACAACCACCTCGCACGCGACTTTGCCAAAGATATCCCAAACGCCATCTGGACGGACCAGTTCGACAACACCGCCAACGCGAAGGCGCACTATCTATCTACTGGACCCGAAATATGGGAGCAGACGGGCGGCAAGTTGGATGGGTTCATCTGCGCTACTGGTACCGGAGGAACGTTAGCCGGGGTTGGAAAGTACCTGCAGGAGAAGAGCAAGGGGAAGACGCAGATATGGCTGGCGGATCCCCCGGGCAGTGTCCTGGCGAGCTATGTTTCCAGCGGTGGCAAACTTGTCGAGCGTACAGGAAGCTCCATGACCGAGGGTATGCATGCCAGTACACAAACATGCTTCCCTCCAGCTCACTCACATGGCACAGGAATTGGACAGGGCCGAATAACGAACAACCTTGGCACCTTCGTGAACGAGCTGTCCGGCGCGTTCACGGTACCCGATGAGAAGTCCATCGAGATGATCTATTCTTTGCTCGACACCGAAGGTCTTTACCTCGGAGCAAGCTCCGCCCTCAATGTCGTCGCCGCGGTCGAACTAGCGCAGAAGCTCGGCAAAGGTATGCTACACCGTTACGCGCTAGCCCACACACTTACTGTTTTCCTTCCTAGGCTCGACAGTTGTCACTATATTGTGTGATGGCGCTTACAGATACCAAAGTCGCTTATTCTCGAAGGCTTGGCTGGAATCGAAGGGGCTTTCTTCCTCAATACCAGAGCACCTCAAGAAATATGCTGTTCTAGATTAGATACATCATCGCAAGTGGGATAGCAGTTTTGTAATTCGCGACATGGAGAGCTGTACGCAGCTCCTTGAGTAGGATCAACTTGAAGTAAAAGGCATGATATTCAATGAGTTGTGAATCCAAGAGATTAGCCTGCTCGTATAGCGATGCGACATGATGAGGAATGAACGGTATGGTAGAGAGAACAGCGTACAGATACAAAAAGAATCTACATATCAAAAAGAAATAAGATTAGTACTACATGCGTTGTCGTGAATCTAGAAGGAACGTCAAAGTCCAAGTTTTGTATCAATTCAAGAATGCGAGCTCCGTCATGCGCCTGCTCTCTTCATCCTCGATCCCGCTGGTTTCAAAAAGTATGCTTCCTCGGGAGTGTATCGTCGGAGATACAGCAAACCGTGGATTAGTCGGTGGAGTCCTAGGAAGCCTCTGTTCTCTGGGCTCTCTCCTCGTCAGCGTCCCCACGACAGACCTGCGCAAGTTCGTCATGGACGACGAGACTGGCATTTTTCGGGACGGACTCGGCGAGCCAGTCTTGAACAAGTTCAACGACATCCTTCTTTCCTGCTTCTCAGCGGAATCAAGCTGCGGCTGGCGTTGCCTCGGCAGTGGGGCTACGCTTTCCTCCTTCTCGTCGCCAAGTTGGCGAAGACTCTCCTCGCGAGGACTTTCCGCAATGACATGGATGTCATGCGAATTTTCGGCGGTAGCCCAGGCTTTCACCGCGACCGCTTTGGGCTTCGCAAGGCTCGTTGCTGAGTCGGTCGTATGCACCGTCAAAGTTTGGGACGAAGCGTACGTCGAGGATTCATCAGAAGATGATTGTGACACAGAGACCAGCGTGTGCGACCGATTACGTGACGGGGCATTCTGTATGCCCTCGTCCGTCGCATGTGATGAGGTGGTGGGGGATGCGGGGAAAGTATTGCAATCCGGGGAAGATGGCAACGGTTGATTGCACGCGACCTCAAGGGTGATGGAAAGTTGGGCACTGCTTGCTGCGGGCGACGGAGGCGACGGGACAAGCGTGGGCGAAGCAGATTGCACAGATTGCAAAGTCAAAGGAGGGGCAGATGCAAGTGGCATAAACGCCGGATCCGAGGAGAGAGGACCCGAATACGATATAGAGCCCAGTGGTGTAGCATGATGAAGTTTGAGTGGCGGCGGACGAATCGGAGCCCCAGCTGAGTGCACATCTGATGGCATTGAGCTCCCCTCCTCGAGGAGAGCTTCCGAGGACCCCTCCCTTAGATTCGGTCGGCTGGTCGACTCAAAGCCACCAAAGTGGAAATCGTCAAGCTTCGGACGCTGTACTAGTCCGGTTGACCGATTTTTAGATTCCCATTCCTCCTTGATCTTATTAGCCTCTGAGAGGTCGCCATTGGAATCGGATTGGAACCCAACACGCGGTGAGCATCGCGCATCCTGCTCGACTTCCTGTTGGCTAAGATCCTTGATGGGACCCAGAGGTGGGAGAAGACCGCGGGCGCGAAGAGCAGCTTCACGCCTCTGTTGTACGGTTGGAGATGGCGCAACTAGTTTCTCGCTCGGCGAGGATTTGTGAAACACCGTAGACATTCGGCGGAGGAGATTCGTCGATGTGGTCGGCCGCAGTTGTGGGAGACTTGATTCGGACCTACCACGAATCAAAACCGCATACGCGCCAAAAAAGAAAAAAGCTTACATGACCCCTCGCAAACCAAATTCGTTCGTCTGTAGAATGGGCTCCTTGGGCTTGTCAGTCGGAGATTCACTGGCATCGGCGTCAGCGATGGCGCACACACAATGCTGAAGAGTTCCGAACCTGACGGCCGCCTCTAGACCAGGTCCCGCCCACGCTGAAGGCGGGGTGCCAGACTTCGCCTTCAACGTACTGGACTTGTCCTTTTTGGAAGGAAGAATAGCGGTCATGGGGTGCAGAAGCGCCTTGCGCCCCCGCTTCACCAAATCATTCAGCGACGAGGAACGCGACTTGGTAGAAGAGCGGTCATGTAGGAAAGCTGGCCTTGGTGGCGTCAATGCGGTGGCCATCGTCGTCCAAGATCACCGAGTGAGAGCAAGGTTGGAACAAGGTTTGGGTCAGGATGGGTGGTACGTCGGAAAATTAGTGGGAAGCCTGCTATTTGTTTCGTTCCCCTGGAGAGTGGTCACCTGCAGATGTTGCCAAGTACCAATAAAGCAGGATCAGTTGCAGGTGCCGTCGGCAAGGAGGGGTAGTCTGGGTAGAAGTGCGGAGGTAGGGCGCTGGTGGGGAGGAAAAGAGGGCAAGGAGTTGGGTCTCACGCATATTTATATGTTTAAGATACCAGCGCAGTGGCAGATCTGAAGAAGCTTGTCAATGTCTCAATCGGGGCTCATAGTAATGCAGGGCCCCTCAGAGTCATGATCACTTGGATCGGCTCACGTGGAGATGAGGCCATGTGGGTCCTTCTCAGAGTTAGAGTTCTCTGGCCCGACGCCCAATAGCGCCCAATCCACATTGCCACCTCATGGAACATACCCGGAAGTCATGCGAGACTGCTGCGAGGTCTCGCCAAAATTCACACCAGAGAGATCATCGGCCCTCGGGCACTTCGTGTAAAGCGGAGACATCAACATCAAAGAATGCAACGGATGTCATTGACACACCTCACGCACGAAGATCCTCAACTGGAATGCCGGAATCCGCATACATGGCAAGCGAATCCGCAGCCTCAGAGGTTACACCGTTCTTCAAGGGGACAGAAGTCAAGCAAGTTTGCTGGAATGATGCCCTCCGTCCAGATTACTATATCCCGTCGGTATCCGTGCTCTTCGTGTTCGCTGCGGCGTGCGCGTCGAGATACCTTCGACACCGCTAATGTTTGCAACCAAGGTCCCGGCGAATTCAACAGAGTGACCTTTTTTTGGCTACATCGCTACGACCCAATCCCGGCTCACCTGTCATTCATTGCAGATTCAATTCCGCGCCTTCCCTTTCCCACTCCCTCGAGCCTTCCCATGATGGATGACTCGTGCAATCTTCTTCCTGTTCATTGAGTATGTAAACACGAAAGTTCCAGCTGTTGTCGACGGCCAATGAGCGTCAACCCGGGGCTATGGAGCACATCGCTCTCTATCAACCCGTAGGTACCAAGAGTCCGGAAGAAGCAAAAGGCAGGGGACAAGCAAGAGGTCAGGAACTGTCACAGGACGCAGACGCTTCCACAGGCCCGTCTTGACTCTATAGTCGGAGCCCGACAGCGCTAGAAGTGAACAGCTGAACAGCCAAGCTAAGCACTTGCTTTACCACGAGATGAATGAGAATCATACTGGCACGAGAGCTAATGGCTGTCCTTGGGAGTTACAACGCCACAGTCGATGTAGTCAGCGGTCAGAAGCCATCTCAGCGGACACCGTATCCCCAGCTGATGAGCCCGAGTCGCCACTGGCATGAAAGCATGAGCAGACTTTAGAGGGAGTAGAACCTTGAGGATCCTCAGGCGGAATCCCGTCGTTCTTCCTCCTGCTTTACGAGATAATAACGGGTCACCAGGCGGACATCCAAGACGCAGGTTACGACAATGAAGAAGGATCCAGCTGCGCAAAAGAGAGCTCTTTGATGGCAGCGAATCTTAATCAATCGCTATAGCAATTGACGAGGAACGATTGCGGTTGGAAGCGTATATCCTCGTATATGACTAGATGACGGCGGTGGAGTGAACGTTGTGATGCGCTGCGTGGTGACACTACAGTGACAGGTTAGAGTGAATCGGTCCCGGGTGGCTACCATCCCCGATGACAAGCCTCTATCAATAAAACCCGTTCTTACGGCGCTATGTGTATAACTTGGCCAATTGAATGAAGCGCAGTGAGAGCATCTTGCCTGTCAAGTCGTGTGTGAAGTACATGGCCGACCTGGTGCCTTGCATAATTATTAGGGCACGATGTAGTAGAGATCATAGTATGTATAACTGGTATGTGAGTAACGTAGATCATATCATCTCGGACTAGGCGTCAATTGCGTCTGACTAAAGACCTTAAGCCAGCCATCCCCCATGTCCTTCTTCAACGCCTCGACCTTTCTCCGGTAAGCCTCCGCGTTGTCCTTGATCTCATCGCCATTGGTCTCGTTATCAGGAACATTATTAGGAGGTTCATAGACAGATGCTGTGACGCGGGCGCGACGAGCGTCGGATCGGGAGGCCATGGTGTGAGACCCCCGCGGCCGCCGGACGGACTGAGACCCAGAAAGCGTGGTAGAGAAAGGGGGTATCTCGAAACTGGACGTTCCAGCTTGTGAGAACTCTGTCCGATGTCGGGAATGGCGAGAAGCCTTGAGCTTGGGCGAGCTGAGTAATGCTGGCGGGGAAGGGGACGTTGTAGATGTATCATTGCTAGTGGCCGGTGGGTCCTTCTTCTCCTGCTCCAAGAGGTGCTCAAAGCGCCCCCATTCCTTCTGGCCACCAGCAAGCGGACTGGCATCGCGAGGCTTCTTCGGCTTGACTCTCTCCTTCGCTTTGCCAGACGCGCCAGAGCGTGTTCGTCTGTGATGCGAGCTACTTTCGATGCTCCCGTCGCTGTGGTCACCGTCGAGCTCTACAATTCGCTTCACTTTCTTGCGCCGCGCTTTACCCGCCACGCCAACAGCGCCAACGGGGCCAAGGCTGGGGGATGCATTGGAGGAAGTGGAAGGTGAGGGCTGTGAGGGAGTTGCGGGTTTCGAGGATGCATGATCATGGGCATGACCGACTGCGACCGTCGGAGGAGAGTAGGCAACAGAGATTGGTCGCGAAGACGACATCTGCTCGGGAGGCGCCACAGTCAAGCCACGCTTCTCGTAGTACCCTGGTAGCGACCCATCCAATGCGACGGTTCTGCCCTCCTTCCAAAAGGCATCGAAACAGGGAATTCTATAACCCTCGTCCTCTGTGAAGGGATTTCCCTCGACCCACACCTCCGCAATATTGGGAAGCGTCGCTAACCGGCCTATTTCGGCAACGTCGTCAACTAAGTTGTTGCGAAGGTCTACGCGTTCGAGAGCACGGAGACGCTCGAGACCGCATATCGACTCCAGACGATTGTGAGCCAGGTTGAGGTGCAGGACCTGGCCCAGGTTGAGGTATATACCGAGAACGGAGTCTATCATATTGTCGGAAAGGTTCAGGGAGACTAGGTTATAGAGAGCACCAAGTCCTGAGGGCACAGAGACGAGGAGATTAGAAGATAGATCCAGATGAGTGAGTGATGTGAAGTAGGGGATGAGTTCCGAAGGGAAGAAAGTCAATGCATTGTCGGCGAGAGATAGGTACTTGAGGAAGGCCCAACTAAGGGACGACAGTCGGGAGGGGGGAGGAGGGCTTTCGCCGCCGCGTTCTGTGGAAGAGTCTGGTGGATTGGTCTCCCCGTCGGCATCCTCGGGGACAGACTCCGGTAGTTGGGTGGCATAGAAAGAAACCTGTCTCTCAGGACCGGCGGGAATCCTTCTGCTCCGCTTCCTACTGGTGCTTCCTTCTCTCCTTGCCTGGTCATCGATGACCGCCCCGATGAAGATATCCGATATATCCTCCAAGCCGCTCTTTCTGACCTTCAAACTGTACAAGCTTTCCGCCAGCTTGTCCCACCCCAGAAGTGTGCGGGGATCAATATCGGTGCACTCCAGACTCTTCAAGTTCTTGAATGAATCGAGGGGAATCGCGTTCTCGTTAGGCGGCTGGTTCGCAAGTTCCGCAATCATCTTCCGACCTGGCGCCGAGATTGAGAGCGCGGGTAGTTTAGTGAAGCTGCTGTACAGATACTTGAGTTCCATGTCGAGGGACGGAGGCTCGGGTTTACCCCACCAGCCGCCTCCTAACGAGAACTTGGAAACGGCGGACAATGATGATCGAAATGACGCCAGCGACAATGTTTCCGACTTGTCGGCGTCGGGAAAGAGGTTGATGTAGCTCATAGGGCGTGAAGGGGCGTCCACTCTGACATCGAGAGTACCGATGGGCATGCCAATGGCCTCGAGGCGCATAAGGATGTAGAACAGGTGGTGCGTGTCGATGGAAAGCACGATGGCCTTGGCAGGAGGCGGCTGGTTTGATGACGACGGTCCAAACCAACCGAGTGGGTTGAGATACGAGGAGCTCTCTGGTGCAGACCGTGAGCGCGGTGGTCGTCGTCGAGGCCAGCCAGCCTCAGCTAGGCTCCGTTCGTTGGAACGAATGAATGTTGCAATGCGTCGCAGGTACTCGTCGCCCTGTTCATGGTGGTCCATGGCTGCCTGAGCTGAGTTTCGCCGCGTTGAGCGCTGGCAAGGGAATCATAGCAGCACTCACTAGCTGGTAGCTGGGCAACGTTAAGACAACGACTTCGGAGACTGCGACGAAATAGGACGAATGCTTAAAGCTATGACGTGACTGCCTACATGAGAACATGTGTCACATCATGCAAGAGAGGCTGGAGAGAGTCGTCAGCATATCATGTAGTGTCGCGTTCTCTACTACGCTGTGTGCATATCACTCTCGAGGAAAAGGGATAAGCTAAGCAGATTTTGCTCCCTGACGCGCCCAATGTTGACCTAAACTCTGAAGTCGCCAGCCTCGAATTGCCTTTTTCCCTTTTGAGACGGAGCGTGGGAAGATATTGAGACGCGTAATCGACTGTGTCCTTCAGCTCCTTCGTCATCACCATCAGCTACACTTTGGCCGACCACAATGAAGGTCACAGTAAAGACCACGCAGCAGAAGGTCTTCCAGGCAAGTCTGGCTTGCTGATTGCGTGCGCCACTGCTCATGTAGCGCACAGATCGACGTTGAAGAAGAGGAGACCATCGGTGGCCTCAAAAACAAGATCCAGGAATCGCAGGGACATCCTGTCGCGAGCCAGAAGGTCATCTACTCAGGTCAACATCTGCTTCAAGATCCGCTGCATATCCTGACTTTCAGCAGGCAAAATCTTGGCCGATGATAAGACCGTGGGCTCATGTGGAATAAAGGAAAAGGACTTCTTGGTGCTCATGGTGTCGAAGGTGCGCGCCTAATTCATGTCTCTTGGGTCCATGCTCACTGCAAGTCTGCTGCTATTACTCAGCCTAAACCTACTCCTACACCCATGCCTTCGACTTCAACAGCACCTGTTGCTGCACCAGCACCTGCTCCCGCTGCGCCTCAAGTCCCCACCCCTACACCAGCCCCGGCTGCCGCCGCACCAGCCCCAGCAACCGCTCCTGCCGCTGCGCCCGTTGCATCAACGCCTGCCGCCTTCGGCGACTCAAGCTCTTTCCTCACTGGTGACGCCCTCCAATCCACCATCAGCAACATGATGGAAATGGGTTTCGAGCGGGAACAAGTTCTGCGCGCTCTCCGTGCCAGCTACAACAACCCCGATCGCGCTGTCGAATATCTCATGACCGTCAGTCGAGCCACTTGTCTTGCGCCGTCCTGTGATTTCATCGTTCTCTAGGGTATTCCTGCACATCTGGAGGCTGAAGCTGCAGGCAATGCTCCAGCGGCACCTGCCTCCCAAGCAGCGCAGAATCCCGCTGCCGCTCCTGCTGCTGCCCCGACTCCTGCTGCTGCCCCCGCCACTGCTGCTCCAGCTGGGCCACAAAACCTTTTCGCGGTACGTATCGCCAAATTCCCAACACGGCTCAACTAAGCCGCGTCACCAGCTCGCACAGCAGCAACAGCAACAAGCCACTACTGGCGGTGCAGGTGGTATGGGCGGGGCAGTGCCCCAGTTGGACATCGCTGCTCTACAGGCTAATCCTCAAATACAACAACTGCGCGAGCTGTTACAGAGCAATCCGGCGCTCATCCAGCCGATGATTCAACAGATTGTTGCGAGTAACCCGCAGCTCGGTGCCCTTATCCAGTCAAACCCCGAGGCCTTGATACAGCTTCTTGGTGGTGCTGAAGGCGACGAGGAGGGTGCTCCCCCTGGTAGCCATGTCGTACACGTTACAGAGGAAGAACGGGCGGCGATCGAGCGCGTAAGTTTGATTTCTTCGTGCACAGTTTCACTGCAGACTCATTTGTTTGCACAGTTGGAGGCACTTGGTTTCCCGCGTCAGGCCGTTCTGGAGGCGTACTTCGCGTGCGATAAGAATGAGGAGCTCGCCGCGAATTACCTGTTCGAAGGTGGATTCGAAGATTGAACGATAATTAGTCTCAGTGTGTCTATGTATGATAAGTACCGACCTGCGAACGTTGATTTTTGGAACATGAAGTCGCTGAACGCGAAAGCGTCAGGGGCCAGGGCGTCAAGATATTGTGTGACCCTGAACATTGTTGCGATCGAGCTGTTTGTGTTGCTTTGCAACGCGTCCTTTGTTCTCTCCCGTCATCAGCCACCTCTACCATGACCACTAACCCGTCTCATATACTAATCGCCCGCAACTCACGCGGCCCAAACAACCCTTCGGCGATGCTCAGCTCACCAACCGAGACTCACGCTGCTGCTGCAGGCATATTCCGTTCCTCCGGATCACCGCCATGGCTCTTTGAAGAATGCGAGACAGACGAGGTCATCTCGGAGCTCGAAGTCGACAGCGACGACGAAGCCATCGAGATCGACAGTACTTTCACGAAGAACCACCCGTTCCCTGGCACCGTGAAGATAGTAGTGGAAAGTACAACGTTTTGGTATGTTGTAGGCTTCTCATCGCTATCACTAACTACAATGAGCGTAGGGCGCACAAGGAAGTCTTATACTTTGCTTCCCCCTTCTTTGAAGCAGCTCTGAGTGGCAACTGGGCCGAAACTGGTCGTCCACCTTCGATGTCCTCTGTCATCACCATATCTCAGCCGCCCTCGATACCTGGAGAGAAGCGCAGGAAGGACGTCCCCACCGATGTCGTTTTCTCTCCCATGGAAGCCGACGAAGATATCGAGGTAATTGGCGATACAGATGTGTCCAAATCTGCCAGCGACAGCAGCGGGCCTGTCAGCGACAGTGACAGCGATACCGAAAGCGCCCGAGTAAAGGCCAAGGCCCGCGCGAGGGACGACAGCCTTGCTAAACTGCAGAGTAAAGCCAGCGGCTCGTCGTCCACCCCCGAAACCAAATCTGTAAGGAAGGTTGCCATGGTTAAACGCCGTCCCAAGAACGGACCAGACGCTGTGATTGTATTGAAAGAAGAGCGCGTACGTATCTATCACCAAATCCTCCGCTGTACCCAGGCATCCAACCTCATGCAGGCTTCCTCCTTTCATGACTTTCTTAAATTCGTTTATCCGCAGTATGTACTTGTACCCTCTCAGTCACCTTCGCCCAACCCTCATTACCTTTATTCTAGTTTGGAATGCACTATCACATGGAACAACGCTGAGAGTCTTATGAACATTGCGCACAAGCTCAGCGTGCCAGGCTTACAGCGAGAGTGCTTGACGTTCTTGCTCACGCACGCTGCAGGGAAGCCAATAAAGGCAATGCGAATAGCGGAGCTGTTCGAGGAAGAGGAGCTGTACCGCGAATCCAGTCGTTTCGTTCTTGACAATCCTGGCGGATGGTCTGAGCATGAGCTGAACACACTCAGTCAAGAGACCTTACTCAAATTGGAGAAACGGTACCCGACTTTCTCGACCCATTCGAGTCTACCTATTTACGAGACATCGTTATCAGGCGAAATTGGTTCCTCGAACGAGTACTCAAGATAGGGCTTACAGCAGTGGGTAAAGAATATCAATGTGTAGGACCTCATTCTCTTGTTGAAATTCTTTCACCGACGGCTACGTTCACAGTCTACTACATGTCCCGATCCGGGCAATTGCGCTCGCATCTTGGACGAGAAATTTCGACAAGCGTACACGGCCATCTTCCGTTTCGGTATGTCTTCGAGTGTCGGTCAAGAACCAAGTTGATCTGAATCCCTGTTAGGACCTCCGCAACCGTCAATGGTGTACCGGTATTTGCGAATGCTGGAGGGCGTGAGCCCGCCACTGTCGCTATCTCACCTAGCTTGTCAGACAACTGCAAAGGCTTTCATTGCGACACGTAAGTCCGACAGTGATTGCCTCCAACTGGGCGCCACATTGACGGAGCGTAAGTCTTTGACAGGATGTTCTCGTTAGGTGTTCGCGGCAGTGGGACTGACACGGTACCATTGGGAACTCGAGTTGCTGCAGCGGCTGCAGCTGCCGTCAATGCAGGTCCACGCCGACACTTCTTGTTCTGTACATTGAAGCCTGAAAATCCTACTCGCACGAGGCGATCTAGAGAGGCTCTGTAATGGATAGTCATGAAGAAGAAAGTGTGTTCCGGTATATGAGTACATCCCGCGGTACGATGAGGGTATTGAAGGAGGGTGATGAGGTAGGAAATATGTAAAATAAATACGAAGAGCATGCGCAGGTAGAAGGAATAGATAACTACTAACAGCCCGAGACCATAACAATGCGAAAAGGGGGAATGTGGCATAGATAGCTGGGTAACAAATAAGAATAGTAAGAGGTAAACTTTTCAGTTTTAGGCGGCGAACACTTGAGGCGCGTTTTCTACCATCCATTCTATGGACAAAGCTTTACCTGCCATGTCGCTAAATTCAGCACCAGGGTTCCTGGACCGCATCAAAGTGGCTAGAGAGAGGATGAGTGTGCATTCAAGAGATGTGATGATCCATGAACGCACGTCCAAAAACAACTCCCAGATTGCGAGCGTTCATAAGGTTACGCTCACTTCGTTGACACACGCTGTGAAATATAGGTCAATGTGAGAAGACGACCACTACTACACAAGACACGAACTGGCTCAAGTGGAGCATCAACTCCCGCACTGTATGATAGTGTTCCCGAGGTAGTTTGTTGACGAGTTCTGTTAGTGTCTTGTTTTTGAGAGGCAGATCCCGAATTTCCACAGCAGCCATAAATTGATCATGGAGGTCGTACGTGAATAGAGGCACGGGAAGAGAGCGGAAGTAAGTTTTGAGAACAGAGGTTACACTGCAGATGTCGTTGAACCGATCTGAGTCGCGGAGATCGAAGGAATCATAATCGCCCCGTTCGAACAGTTGCGTGATAGTCTTGCTTTGGCTTGAGCCACCTGTTTTCCGATATATACCTTCGTAATCCAGAGCTGAAGAGTAGCGTGAGTCTCGCGAGAAGGAAATGAAGTGCTGGTGGACGCACCAATTGCCTCAACTGCATCGATACACTTTTCAACAATGACAGGGACAGAACGAGAGTCTCCACGGGCGTCGGACTGCACTTGCTCAACGAGATCACGACCGAACATCGATGGCGCTTAACGAGTTTGTTAGCAGTACAGTAGATGTGACGTTTAGTTGACGAACGTATAGGTTGGCTCTCGTCACGAGTTGAAGTTTGATGTGAGCACGAAACTTGTACGTGGTTGATACAGCGAACGTGAACAGAGATATTGCAGCCTAAGCTATATATGGATCACTGAATGCGCCACAAAGCTGCTAGACTCACCAGTGCAACGGAGCTGGGAGCCCCACATCTTATCCCCGCAGTTATCGCAACGAGTGAAACGCAGGACACTGAGCTGTTGGAAGTTGTGCTCGAGATGTCCCTTGCTTGTTGGAGCGGGACTGTTTGTTTCCTTGGTTCGCGAGCCCGGCCATTTGATGAACTTGCCTTTGGATGGAGTCGGCAGCTCGACGTCAGACTTCGAGGATTTCGGATTTTGCTTTGACTCGTGGATGTCATCTGACAATGAGGAAGTGGACGCATGGAGTATGGGTGGCGCATGCTGTAAGGCGTGTCGAAGACGATCCTCAGATGGGCGGCCATTGAGCTCGAGCTTTCTCGCGGGTGCGTCAGGCATGCTATCCATGCGCCGAGCGTATTGAGTGCTCAATTGAGCCAACTCTTCGTTTCGGGCATTCAGAACAGTTGTTTCCTCCAGGAAGACATCTCGGACGGCCTTGAGCTCGGAGATCTCCCGAGTGATAGTCTCGCGTTCTCGCGTAAGGGGAACCAAATCCTGTTGATATCGTGACTTGAGTGTATCAAGTCGCATCGTCAACGAACGACTGATAGCAGCAGGTCTCTCGCCGTTGGCACTGGAGCTTCTGTCCGAGATGAGTGAAAAGTCAATACGATCCGGGTGAAGCCTGCTTACCCTTTTGTGGCGGATATTTCCTCCAACTCTGCTAACGCCATGTCCCGATCGACAACCAATTTCGAGATCTCCTTCTCAAGTCCTGATAGTTTATCGTGCAGTTCTTTGGTTATCTGCTGACGTAGCTCCTGCTTGCGGGAGTCGCCAGACAAGGCAGTTAGTCGAGCCGCCTGGCCAGAAAGTAATACGCGGAGCCTAGTGACCTCGGCTTCTGCGTCTCGGCGAGCCTTCAATTCCTTATCGTATTCGACCTGCGCAACGGTGAGACCCTCAATGTACTGCTTGCTGGCTCGCTGTAGAGATAGACCGGTCAGTAGGAATCGTCTAGGTGCATCACATACTCGCCTTAGCACCATCGAACTTCCCCTTCAGCTCCAGCAAATCCCCTTTCCGTGTGTGCATTGATTCCACGATTGCCTCAACGAACGCCCGGTCCAGTTTGAGCTGTTGCGCGCCGCGATCTCGTGCATCCGTCAGTGCCTCTGCTAATCGTAGTAGAACGAAATCCGGATGATCAGGTCGAACGGAACTGGGGATTGTCGTGTCGGGAGCAGTGAGAGTGAAACGATGGTTGGAATCCGATTCGGGCAGGGTTGTGTGCGATGAATCGGTCCTGTTATCCATAGACGTCCGAGAATCCGTGAAGGATGGATCGACAAAGCTGTTTTGATAGTCAGTTATACAGTAAATAAGCTCACATGCTTACACACCTAGTCATCTCGCTGCCGTCAGAGTTTCTGCTAGGGTCATGAGCTGCAGACAGAGAGGAGGGGAATACAGTGACATCGCTCGCCGGCGTGGTCACACTGCTGTTCTGAAGGGTAGTAGCGGACGGTGGTGGGGTCGGAGGGACTTCGTTGTCATCCTCCTTTTCCTTTTCCAGTTGCGCAAAGTGATCAAGCGACTTCAATGCGTTACCGTTGACTGAACTGAGTAAATCAGAAAAGTCAGCGGCGTTCATTGAGAATCGTATTGGAGGAAGAGCGGGAGCTATGAAAGTGGAATGCGACATCTGCTCAACAGGCGACGACTCGTCGTTTTCTTCCGATCCGCTGTCCAATTGCGAGGACGTATGGAACGATTCTACATCTTGTTCGCTGGCTGGAGATAACAGGCTCGTCGGAAGAGAGAGGACATCCGTTGGTGAGTGTACAGCTGAGGGAGTCTGCCATTCTGACTTTGGAGGCAATGCCGGTGGTAATGAAGAGTTGGATTCCGAACGTCTGTGCGACGACTCGTCAGGTTCCGCCTCCGTATCTGTACTGCTTTCCACACTATGAGGCACATCAGCGCGGGAGGGAGCTCGGGATGTGCTGCCAGATCTTGTACGGTCGTATGTGGCGCTCGCCGTGGATGAGACTCGCATCCGCGGTCTCTCATCGAATGATCGGCGTGGACGTATGGCATCTGCGCCACCAGCATGTGCATCAGGAAATGTCACATTAATGGAGGGAGAGCTCAATTTCCTTGGACGTGTGGGTGCGGAGCCGCTCGTAGTCGCTGGACGAGGCAAAGCAAATTGCTCATCTTGTTGGCTGACGTTGGAGGTCGTTCGGTGACTTGATGGTAGAGTTTCGGTAACACCGTTGCTACCGGCGCTGTGAGAGGACAACGGGCGAGTGCTTGTCTCGACGAAAGTATCCCTCAGCGGAGATGACATCCGAGGGGAGTCTCTGCCATTGTGAGTAGGCGGAGTGGGCGATCGGTCCTGACGAAGGAATGTCGCGGATAGGGGGGATAATGTAGGGGACCCTGTGGGAGGACTGCCCGACGAGCGTAGACTGTTGTCAGTCAACATTAGTCCAGGGTTGATAGAACGACGTTTGTCGCGCCGTGTGGTGGTAGTGGCGGATAGCGTGTCAGCAGAGAGTTGCACTCGGTCATCTTGCAGACGATTGTCAGATGAGGAGGAGGACTGATGCACAAAGGCAGGCCGCTTAGGGGAATCAAAGTCAGGAGGCGGCGCAACATTGACCGACAGTGACTGTTGTGACTGAGGAGGAAAGGTGGGAGTGAGATAGGAGGGAGAATTCTTCGCGGATCTGGGTTTTGTACCACTTGGCGGTGAGAAGGCGTCGTCCACATACGGCTGGGACCGGCGGCGATTGTAGGAGGGAGGTTCTTTGGGACGAGGAGTAGATTGCGTGTGATACGATTTGAATGACCCTGGCGCATCTTGTCCATGAGAGGTAGAAGAGGGAAGCTGCAGAAGGTCAGGCCGCGTCGTTACTACGTGTGGTGATGGACCTACTCCATTATCGCGCCGGCGTCCATCACGGGATGAGCTTGACGCACTCCCACCAGCCGCAGCGGCCTTTTCTCGCTCGGCTTTTTTCTGCGCATGTCTCCTAATCTTGATCATACGTTCGTTGTGACAATCCATGCAATATATGCCTTGGCTCGTTTTGGCGAACACTAGTTCGTCGATGCGATTCCGGCATACTTTGCATTTGAAGCAGTGGGCGTGGTAGGAGTCGTCTCCGGTCATGATGGCCTCGTCAAGAATTGGCAGCTTGCAGACGTTGCAATTGTAGGAGCAATTAGCACAGACTGGGGAGCCGTCGGACAGAAGGAGGAGATTGGTGTCTGCGGTAACCTTGTTGCCGCACTTGGCACATTTGAAGCAATCAACGTGGAAGAAGGATTGTCTAAGGAATGATTAGCGGCTAATTAGCAGATGGCAGATGAAACATATGAGCGGGAGTAGAGCGCGCATGGGCGAGTTCGTATCTGCAAGGACACAGCGAGCAATATAAAGCACAGCAACGCACCCAAATGCTACGACCAAACCACCGTCGTCCGTCACGGCGGTGAGCTTGCATCCCGGGCAGACCTTGTCTATATCTACGTGTTCTCCACCCCCAAGTTGAAAATCAAGGTGGTCGTTTTGGTGCAGAGAAGCAGCCGACTGGGTTATGTTCATCGTTGCCAACATTGCTGAAGCTGCCTCGACCGAAGGGGATGGCGACGACGCCAATAAATAGGGACCACCGGGGCACTATGTGAGAAGGAAGGAGAGAGAGACGAGGGTGGGCACTGGAACGAAAGAGGGGCGGAGACAGAAGCCCAAGCGGCGATAGCCAGTGATGGCGGGCTGAGCAACTTCTGAAGCTTCAGAATCGCGTCCAGGGAACCGATCAACATGTACAAGCAGTGGCGGTGTTGCCATGTCTGTTGTCGACCCTGGATTTTCTGCGTTCGAGAGCAGTCCGCGGAAGCTCTTTGATTGCTGCTCTTAATAATCATTACAGTACGTATGCACTGTTACCATACGGGATAAATTGAATATAGATGAGTTACAACACAACCAGAATACAACACATCACAATGGTCCAAGGAATTTTCGTTCTTTAGTAATATTGAGACAACTCTTCTCCTCCGTCTCAGTTGCGCCTCGCTTTCCAGAAGGACGCATACCTATGTGAAGTGTCAATACATCTTTCAACTGCGAAAGAGTGCCGTGCGTACATGTTCACTCTGTCTATTGGGAATTCGGCGTCGCGCTGTCTGATGGACACTGGGGATACAAGGAACCCATATCGCTTAAAGCTGCGCGTTCCTCTTGTCAGGAGATGGAACACCAGTGTCTGGGACCACTCACACTTCGTTATACCACGGGGCTCTGGACGCAGATCTCCAAAACACCAGCCCGCCAGGCGCAATGACCCTGTAAAGTTCTGCAATCTCTTCATCTGTACCTTCGGCGCCGGGCGAGAACCAATCGAGGTGGTCCATGACGAGTGCGCGAGTCACGGAATTTGTTGCGAGACCGCGTAAAGTGCTGTTTGAGCTCAATATTCCTGTGTCGACCAGATAAATGCTGACCCACTTTACGATAGAGTCTGTATGTAGGCGGAATGCGCCCATAGCTTCGCCATTGTTGCGTTTCAAGGCTTCGAAACCAGAACGAGAGAGATAAGCTGGGCATGATTCTGGAGTGTAGTGGCCCAATAACGTCTGAGTTTGTGAGACGGCGGTCGAGAGGAAGATCACTGAACCCTCACCAAAAGAAAGAAATAATTATCGTTTTTCAAGAGGTAACGAGAGACAACAGGGTCGAGGGTATCCTTCACATATTGATACATCCCACCTGACAGAGCATGAGTGGGACACTCAAAGCAGGCACTCGCGAAAGCTGACCTTCGTCCATCAACATTTGTCTCTGGTTCATGGGAACACCCAGGGCATTCCAGCAGAACACAGGACTTTTCAGTAGTTCGACGACGACAGTGTTCAAGAGCACAGGTCGCAACTGTTCCTTCCAGATGCGGCTTTGTTCTTGGATGGTATTGGCCTGGCACATCTCCAGCACATATTTATCTACCCTCGCCAGGCGAAAGATGAATCGTGCCAGCCGCAACGCCCATCCGCTGTATCCGCTGAGATAGAACGACGAGGCAAACGCGTCGGCGTTCAAGTGCCAGAACTGATACGCAGCAGAAGACATGTGTGGCGAGATCTTAGAATCGAGAAGTTGGCGGAAGTTGGGATGGCACCCCTGGCCAAAAAGAGAAAAGAAGTCTTCGTATTCCAGAGCTTGTATGGCCGCCAGTTTCAGCTCTAGTAGATGCCCTTGACTAGGTTGCACACGGTAAGCGTTATTGAACACGATCCTAGACGAGATTCGTCTCACCAGGGATTCATGTCGACACAGTGTATCTATGCCAACAATGAGCGCCATGTTTTCTTATGTTTCGCGGTACTTACTCTCTTGGGTTCAGCTGAAATGGCGTAGTGCAGTGCATTGTCGCCTGCTGAGGTGATAACAAACATAGAATCTTCGGTGGTCAGTCGGAGGTGCTTCATGTCCTCATAGGGATCTTCCTAGTATACCGTATCAACGTCAATCATCATCATCATTCTGAGACAAGGAGGAAGACACACCCAGGTGAACGAGTAGATGAAGGTCCTGAACTCCTTGTGGACCGGGCTGTCATAATATGGCAAACGCCATGGCTATAGGAGAAGTCAGGATGTAAGAAGCATCTCCACGGAGGCGGAAAACAAACATTCTTGATCTGATAGTGGAACGAACTCAACGGCGGGGTCACGTCAATGACCATTTGACCAGCAGCTTGCTTATTCAAAGGAACAGCAGGCTCGCCAATCTCCAGGGGAGGGACCAGGGCATCCGCATCGGCAATTTTGACGAACGGTTGAGGCGAGCAGTTCCCAATCATGTTACCCCCTTCTACCTCGAAGGCATGGCAAAACCTTGATACGTCACACGAACGTGGACGTCCAAGCCAGACATAGTAAGGACTGCACTCGAGATGAGCACAATACGCCGCTAGAACAGCAGACGTACATTCTGACTATGAAGGGAACTATGAATCGATTCCGGCCATTGTAGCTTTTGATCTGTAGCGTGTGTCAGAGGAGTAGATGGAAGCAGAGAGAATGCTGTACAGTTCCGAATCGATATTCGAGGTATGCACGACGAGATGGGCTTAACGATACCTGCAAACACTCTGTCAATTCACATTGAAAGCTAAACAGAGATGCAACCTGCGTGATCAAAGTCAAACCATATCTGCCAGAACCAACGAGAAAGCCAGCCGCATTCCTTGCTCACGCCACCTATCGCCTTTTCGTGCAAGGATGGCTGCTTTCCAGCGGTATAGAAATCGACCACGCCTACGAGCCCGTAGTCAGGAGACAATACGCGGTCGACGCGATCCAAAAGGGTATAGAAGTTGGGTATCTTTGTATGGCGGTCAGCAGTTCGCACTCGCACGTAGCTAAGAGACCGACCATAGACAACGAGTAGCTGAGGGTCACAAATCCGACACTTCCCTCGGGGCTAATTCCCCTCTGGGCCCATTCTGGAAGGTAAAAATCGCAGGCGTCTTGACACAAAACTGTCACGTTCGTCCATCCTCTCTTTGCAAACCGAGTGCGCGCCACTTGAAGAAGGGGTTCGCAGAGATCGATGAGGTAAATAGCGTCAAAATTGGATACGGGAAAATGCTTGTCCATGAGCTCAATGTTGTAGCCTGGAGAAGTATTATTGAAAGGCGCGCGACGATTCATGCCTGGCTGACCTGTACCACCTCCGATGTCTATCCAAACAAGGCGTTCATCGGGGCACTTCCGTCGAAGTTCCCGCAGATGAGCAGCGGAAAGGTTCAACATAGTGTTGCGCCCACGGAGTAGACCGTTACGGGTAGCATCGTACACATCAGCTTGGCCTTGGTAGAACTGGCGCGTAATTAGCTCGATACCGACAACAGCAAGCTCGATGATGTACCTTGTCCAACCGAGTTTTTTGATCATTTGCGCCTAGTGGCGCCAGGAAGCAGTGCCATACGAAGCGTAATTGAGGAGTGAACTGTCCAAGGCAGACAAGAAGGAGAATTGCACCGACCACGAGCAGCAGCGGCATGGTCAGCGTTCTGCCCTCCACCGGGAGGAGTGAATGTAGAGTGGTATGAACCATTTCCTGCCCTCGGAAGAGAAGAGCACCCAACTTTAAGGGAGCAATGGGGGCAACCCTAAGTCCATGGTAGCCAATCGCAGCGATGAATTAGTCAAAGCTGCGCATGCGCTAGGGAGAGAAAGTGTGAACGACGAACGTGCAGAAGGCAGGCTTGTTTCGGGAGACAGCTGTAAGTCATGCATCGGGAGCGGAGATTTTGCTGAAGATACAGCCGCTATCTAGCAGTCATCCGAAGTCGAAGCATGCATTGTACTAGCATTGGCTCTTGAGATTGAGACTGATCAGATTCATAATGACGACGCGACAGTGTTTTTGAAGACCACGTGCGCGCATTGACATACCTAACTGGAGCGAGAAAGTGAATGTTCGCGTCTGAAAGTACAAGGAAATCAGATCAGAGATGTCGATAAGAAAGTGCTGGAAGCAATGAGCGATGTGATGAGTTATGTGTTAACTGGTTGATGTCTCCTAGACTCAACACTGGTTCGCAGACAGAGGTCCGAAAGGTTTTCGCCAGATAATGATATATTAAGTGAAGGGGGAGAGAATAATATAGTGCACGCGGATATGGCCTGTAGGTTATGACGAGTCGCCTCCTTTGGGTGCCTCGGGAGGCGGTGGTGCTTTGGGTTGATTAGGTGTGGATGTAGGTGGTTCTGGTCCCTTGAGTTCTGCCTCTATTCGTTCACGAGCACAGACGACTTTAGATTGAATATAGTGTGAGTGTGCCTTGGGCGGTGGCGGTTTTCCAGCGGCTTTGGGTGGCGGTGTGGATGGTGTATTAGCTTTAAAGAGGTGCTCGTATTGCTTGATGACGAAGTCAGCCGGCGTGGCCATGGCTAGGACTAGGGCGGCAGCACTGACCTGTAGCACTTTCTCCAAGCTGGCTTCCTTTTTCGTGTTCAATATGAGATGGGCCTCGTCCAAAGTCATTCGATGCTGTCTTGTGAGCTGATCCGTTGTTGAGCCAGAGTTTGCGTTGCCAACACCCGCGACGTCCGAGCTCACTCCACCCTGCGGTGAGGTCTTCGCATCTGTTTCAAAGCATCAGAGAAGTTTGGGGATGCGTCGAATTACCACGAACTTTTCACCGCCTGCCGACCAGCCTCCAGGAACGCTTTACCAACGATACGCGTCGAGGTCAACAAAATTTGAATCAGAACTCTTGGGGAGGCCTACGAGATACGGCATCAGCGAGAGTAGCGAAATGAAGGCCTGTTGTACCATTTGTCGAGCAGGGCAAGCGGTTCAGCGGGTTGCGCGATTCCGTAGACGGAGGTTGGGTGCAAAATGCGTTCACGTGTTCCGATCAAAAACTTCCAGTTTTCCTGGACCGCCATCATGTCTGTTCACACCTCTTCCAAAAAGCGCAAAGTCTCATCGCCCGCCGTCGACAAAACAGCGTCGAAGAAGGCGAAACATGCTGTTTCCGAAGCCAACAGGGAATCCACGAAGAAGGGCAAAAACCGTGAAACAGAGTTCCAAGTAATCCAGGCTACGCTGCTACTTTCAATATCACCTGTGTTCACCAGCAATCCTCGCGCTGGAGTGGATGAGATGCTTGATTCAATGATCATGAGGTACGTGCGTCTCATAGTTTTTATCCTACCCGACCTCACGCTTCGTTCTTCGTAGATATATCCCAGCCCTACAAGGAGTGGTACTCTCTCATTCCAACCTAACTTTTCTGGACGACAAAGCGGCCCTCAAGGCCGACTGTCCCTTTCTAGTCTGTCGCGTCTCATTCGACGCGACAGTGTGGAGTCCCCGCATCGGCATGAAACTTGGTACGATCTCGATACAATACGCGCACGGGAAATAGACTTACAAGTATATGCGACAGAGGGACGACTCAGTGTCTGCTCTCCGGACCACATATCGATTCTCATACACCGTACCTTCAACGTCTCGATACCAAGACATCATATACCCGACGACTGGGAATTCGAGTATGGTCCCGCAGACAACGACCCAGAGTTTGCCGCCGATGCGCAAGCGGAGGAGGAAGGATCGGATGGCGGACGATGGGTGAACAAAACCACAGGCGAACCCATGGGCTCGCACCCAAGTTTCACTGTCATAGGGTCAGTAGCGAGTCTACTTTTGCGTCCAGGCACCTAGTAACACCCATCATAGGTTGACCGTAGCAAACGAAATGTTGTCTGTTGTGGGCTCTCTACAGCAGGATCCCTTCGCGGAATCACATACCATGTGGCAGAAAGCACAGAAGGAGGTCGAGGATGAAGATGATGTTGACGTCGATTTGGAGGTTGCTGTCCCATCTGAGGGGGACGGACTGGAAGAAAGCGATGAAGACGCGGATCCTTTCGATGCTCTCGGTAAACATGCAGATGTTGAGCTGGTCAAAGAGTCAAAGAAGAAGAGGAAGGCGGAGCCGGCAGAGGCACAGACGAAGAAGAAGAAGTCGAAACGGAAACATCAATCATGATGCATCGTCTGTTTCTTGCATCTGGATGGGTCCAATATATGTTCATTGCCCTGCTTTGCTCTAAAATGTCTTTTTGTATGTCTTCCGAAGGCGTCAAGCCAAGTAAGTCTTGTCCTCGTTAGCAAAATGATGTCTCACACATTGAGAGATGCATGTAAGTCAAGACAACATACAGTGCCATACATAGCGTGTACATACATCATAGAATAGGACAAAGCCAAGAAATTGGCAATCAAATGGGCGCCATAGACTGAGATACTAAGAGATGACGCTGGGGCGATTCGTTCCCTGTGGCCGATACTTGACAATCCAAGGGTGCTGCAAAACGTCGGAGAAAGGCAGCCGCTTCTTCGGATCGTGTTGAAGTAGCTGTGAATCATAAGCTTCAGAACAGCAGGCAACAACATCACAAGGCTTACTCTAGCGACCAGATCCTTCGCCTCGGTCGACATGCCTGCTGGGAACCTAAGATCCACACTGGATATACGACGGTACGTCCCTACCATGGGCATCAGCAACAAGACCTTTCGGAAGAGCCCAGACATACCGTGCACACTTCCTTGAACCTCGAATGGTGGACTGCCGTTCAAGAACTCGTAAGTCAAGACGCCAAGGGCCCAGTGATCAACACGCTCGGTGTGATCTCGGCCCTCAACCATCTCCGGGGGAAGATAGTCGAGTGTCCCGCACATGGTCTTTCTCCGGTTTCCTGGAGCGTGCACACTCCATCCGAAGTCTGCGATCTTCAGCTCCCCATTCAGCCCGAGCAGGATGTTCTCCGGCTTGATATCACGATGGATGACATGCTTCGAGTGCAAGTACATCAACGCGTCCGCCATCTGATCGATGTAACGGGAGCTTCTCTTCTCGCCAAAGCGTCCGTGTTTGCTGAGCTGTCGGTACAACTCGCCCTTGGCCGCGAACTCCAGCATGAGGAATATGCGCTTCTCGTCATGGAAGTACCCATACAGGCGAAGAACGTTGGGATGTCTGAGGTTCTGCTGGATCTCGATTTCACGTCGAGTCTGTTTTTCGACCTTGTTCTGAACGATCTCGGATTTGTAAAGGGTTTTCAAGCCGAGGATGTAGTGTGGTTCAGTCTTTGTGCGGACCATGTAGACGCGGCCGAATTTGCCTTTGCCGAGTGGTCGGCCCATGTCGAAGCAGCCAAGGGTCCATTCCCGCGTAGGATACGTCCTGTGAGGGAGATTGGTCATGACAATCGTCGCGGTCAAAGAAAGACGTACGGTGCGACACTCGAGTCGAGTGCCAGCTCTTTGGCAGCATCTCCTGAGACAATCTCTCCCCTCTTCTCGTTGTCTATCTCTAGACCTCCATCGTATTTTCCAATATCTATCTGCTGCGAATGAGTTGTTGTGGAGGGTTTCTCATTGAGGGTGGCGGCGCTGGGTTGGATTCGCAGGGAGGAGGATGACGCATTTGCTTTCGACTTGGAGGGTACAGTAGTGGTATTGGGAGCAGCGAATTTGGTGAGCAGCTTCGCGACGTTTGTCTGGCTGGGCTGTTTGGAATGCAGGGGGGGTCTCGCTGTAGTGGATGCTGGTTTCTTGTTGTTGGAGATCTCGAGGGCGGCAATCTGACGAGTAACAGAGGCAACTGATGCCATCCTGGCACTGCAAGGGTGGAACGAGGAAGAGAACGGACGTGGTGTGGAAGCAAATGCCGCAACGTTTGGTCGGGACCGGGGTAGAGCAATAAGTCAACTCATCACGTGGACGTGATGCAATGCGAGATTCCGGGCCGAGGACGTTGCCGAGTCTTTCCAGGTCTTTCCTCGTCCCTCGACAAGTAAGTCACTGAATTACTTTGAATTACTTGGATGATAGTTCCTATTAAGCAGGTATACATTAAGAGCAGACAGAGATACCCTTCCTCCCCGAACGTCAGATCATCATCCTCTTCCACCGTGCCCGCCTCATTCTTATAATCCCCGTGCTCCCTTATATCTCTTCACGTTGTGACCTCGTCTTCTAGCCCAGCCGGCCCACCGGTCAATCATCTCTTCACCATCTCTCAAATCTTGCTTCATATCTTCGACCTCTGCTTCCCGCTCCTCTACTTCTCGCTCCCTCTCATGCGCCTTCTGGGCTAGACAGGCTTCTCTTCTCGCGAAAGCTGCTTTTCGTGCGGAGAATTTGACCTCCAAGGCTTCTCGCTCGTGGATGTGCGTCATGAGAATACCTTTCTGCTGCCTGCAGTCCGCGCGGGGATTCGACGTGGGATGTGGAGGTATAGGATGGCAATGAGCAGCCATGCGTTTACGAAGCGCCAAAAGAGATGTGACTTGTTGACACAGTGGATGATTATTGAGAGTGTGTATCTCTGGCTCGACCGCAGTGTTTGACGCCAGGCTCAGTCCAAGATCCCTTCTCCACTTCTCGTGCTCAAGGATTGCTTCGACCAAGACGGCCTTGGTTTCGTGCATAGCACCATCGTAGAGGCGGCGGTGACGCGTTCTGACGTTAGCGCTTGTCAACAAACTGGTCATCTATGTTGTGGAACGCTGCCCACCTTTGCCGCTTAGCGCTAGATGAGCTTTGTGTCATAGTGTTCGTTTGCTGTGGATATAGCAGACATGGATGCAGAGGCCCTCCCAGTTATACCCTCACTTCCTTGTTCTTATTATGTGGTTCACTGTTGTTCACTGCGTTGTCCTGGCGAGCGCGCATCGTTGCCAACAATGAAGAAGAACAAGGACAAGACGATCATATATACACAACAATAGATGTACAGATAGATAATAATAAGATGAATGAAGCGTTCAAGACGTGAGCTCGTCAAGAGTCATATCATCTCGTGTAACATCTGGTATCATATCCAATATGCAGGTAGGCTTCTCGGGTATCTTGGCGGCGGCAGACGAGTGCAACGAATGGTTTAGGCTCGCCAAGGGTATCCGGTTTACCCTTGTTATCATACTCCGTGGCTTGCCATCCAATGCGACAGACTTATACATGTCAACTTCGCTAACAAGCTCTTTGCGCTCATCGAGCAGTGTATCTCGTTCTCGAGTTACGACGGCGAGTTTCTGATAAAGTCAGAGACGAACCTCAAGTAGTAGACAGCCACAGATACTCACCTGTCTCGACTCAGCCAGCTCATTTCGAATTCGCTCCAGATACAAGATTCGCTGTGCGGGATTTCGGTGGCCAACTATCTCCGCGTTAAACTTACTGAGCTGGTTGGCAACATCCTGCGCCAACGCATTCTTCGCTAGGAGGTTTCCGACCTCATCCGAAAGCTGTTGATACGATTCCTGGAGCTGTTCCGCATCAGCCAGCTCGCTGGTAAGCCTGGGTAGTAATTTCAGATCAGCAGGTCAGCGCAAGAAATGGAAGGCGGCGTACGAGTCTATTTGTGAGCGCAAGCCCTCTTCGGCCATCGCTTGTCTCTGCATCGTCGCCCTTGATTGTTGTGTGGCCATTCTTTCCTTCTCCAAGTCGGCCTTGAATTTCCGTTCCTCCTCCTTCACCCGTACGAGCAAGTCGGAGGCATCTTTCTGATGCTTCTCGGACAGCGCCCGAAGCTCGTCCACCGCGGCCGTCGTCGCTTCCAAGGAGCGCTGCCTGTCATCCCGTTCGGCTTTTGCTGCTAAAATTTCATTTGAGAGTTGCTGCTGTTGAGTACGAAGCTCGTCCTCCATCGAGGCATTGGTCGAGTGAAGAGCCACAAGTTCTTTCTCGGCAGCAGTACACCATGAGAGGATATCGACGGAAAGAAGTGCAGACAATTGAAAGAAAGCGCGGTCGACAGTCGAGTTTATGCGCTCCACGTCCAAAGAGGATTGGAGGAAGTGCCGTTCCATTTCGACCATCGCAAGTCCGGAATCATCGCTTTCACTGGTAGCTGTCGGCGCAGAAAGAATAGGTAGCCAGAAGAAGCGGATCTCGGCGTGGGCGTCGCGAAGTTGGCTTTCCACCAACATACCATTCTCCTTCATCTGTCTGAGAAGATGCGCCAACTCAACCACTTGCCCTTCAACGTTGGCGAGCTTGCGCTCCAGCCGTATCGCGTGCCATTGACTAGCCAGATGTGCGTATTGCAAGTTCGAATACGTCTCCATTGGGACCGTGGCACTGCAAAGCGCGCTATACGCCTCTGCCATGCGCGACGTCAAGTCACGTTGCTGCTCAACCTCGTCGCGTGAAGTGGCGCGATCGCGTAGAGATTCTTCGAGCAGGTCTCGGTTCTCCTCCAGCTGTTGTCGCAAGGATGCAAGTTCCGCGTCTTTGTCGTCCAGCTCGAGTTGAGCGGTATCGACCTCGGTCTTAGTCTGGGCGCGAAGGTCGATACAACAAGCTTCTGCCATCTCCCTTCGCTTCCTCTCCGTAACCAGTAGCTGCTCCAGCTCCTGCATCTTCTTGTCACGTTCCCTAACCTCCTCCTTGCGCTTCACCTCCGCTGACTGTAAGCCCTTCTTCAGATCGGCAGCATCACCCGCTTTCGAGGCCAGTTGAGCGCGTTCGTGATCAGAGGCCCTCAATTTCGTGCGCAGTTCCTTTATTTCGGATTTGTCGGCAGTGCTCGCTTTCACCAGTTCGGTTATGCGAGAGGATTGGGCATCGTCGTGTTTCTTCTGCTTGTCTATTCGATTAGACAGGTCGGCACTGGCCTTCTGAGCGTTCGCGAGTTCGAGTTTGAGACGGTCGAGTTCTGTTCGGTGCTAGACTGTTCCTCAAAATCAGGAGAAAGCTGACAGATGCTATGACCATACCATTCTCTTGTCCTCTTTGTGAACTCTCTCCAGATCATCGACCTTTTTCTGTAGAACGGAGTATCTATCTGCAAGGTTCGTTGGGGGACGTGGAGCGGGTGCTTTGGATGTAGATTTGGCCATAGTGGTTGTAGATGGGACTGAGGTTATGGTCAAGTTGTTGAACAAGTCGAATAACAAACAAGCACGAGTCGTACCCTCGCTGGCTGCATCGGGATTGAAACGGTTTGCCTTATCCAGGAAGGCACCGCGTTTCTGGGCATCTAGTTGTGAATCTAAGATACAAGCATGAGTCGTCTAGAAGTAAAGGATTCAGAATAAAATGCACCTATAGGAATGTTGTCAGATTTTGGTCCTGGTACGCCGGAAGCTGTGGTGGGTCAGCCAGATGCAAAGCACGGTCATGAACGCGAGACCTTTGGTTGGTTCAGACCTCGCTCCACGCGCAAACATTGCGGCAAGTCGTGAAAAAGACGTTAACGAAAGAAAGATCCTTTCTAGGTCTCAACGGTGACAGTCGCACTTCAACCAACGCGCTCGTCACGTGGCCCCAGTTCACCGCGGTCCACTATGCATCGCCCAACGTCCGACTCCGAGCAACGACCGAGCTCAGTCCGGGCTCAGTCTCATGAGTAGATTTATCTACATAGTTGACTAGATCATGTCGAAGTTCAAATGTTCAAGTGAGGCGCTCAAGTCGGATGCGTGTCAGAGAAGACCAGGAGGAGACAGATATATTCATTCAATTGGATACGAGATTCGGTAACACATTTTGGGAACTACGTAGTGACCTTTCTTGGGATAGAGAGAAGAAGGAAAAGAAAGGAAATAATGAGATAAGGATATAGAAAAAAAAACTTTTGGGCATGCGACATTAAGGCGGCAACGAAAGACCATTTGCCCTGAGAGCATCTTCTGAGAGTTCGGCGCGGGCCTTCCAATGAGCAAGCTGCTCCTGCAGATCTTCTAGCCGGGATTCCAGTCCCTGTTGGTACTCCAGCTTACGCTTCCTGCTCTTCCTCGCGGCGAGCGTATTTTGCTTGCGTTTGAACTCTATCTGCTCAGCCTCGGTGGCATTGGGCGGCAGAATTTCCTCCAACTCATCCTCCTCGGCAAAAGCCTGGGAGCGCGAGCGTTTCTTCTTAATGAACGTCGCTGGGATCTCCTTGCGGGAAGTAGCAGAGGGTGTGATGTAACGACGTGATTGGATGGGGGCGTCGAGTGGCACCATGCTATCCGGCGTGATGTTCTTTCTAGTTCCTGTGGCAGCCGAGGCCTTTCGCGGCTTAGCTGTCGCACGAACGGACGCTGCCTTGAGCGGCGGCGGAGCGAACGTGGGTTCGTCTCGCACAGCCACTGAAAGAGCGGGAGAAGCGACGAGAGAAGAGGGATTGATTGAGAGGGGAGCATCGGGCTGGGGAAACTTCAATGGTGGCTCGACAGAGAGCATGTCTTGGCCACCAAAAAGATCCATCCGGGAGAACTCTTCCCCACCAGCGATCAAAGGCTCGCCAATGTCGTGGAACAATGGCGTAGTGAGAAAGCTGTCGAGCGGAGTATCCATCGGGGAAGAGTCGGAGAAGTCGCCCCCGTAGCTGTCGAACATCGGGGACGTCAGGAAGTCGTCGTGGGGAGATGTGAGGAATTCGTC
The DNA here is from genome assembly GCA_019915075.1 of Strobilurus stephanocystis. Lineage (NCBI taxonomy): Eukaryota > Fungi > Basidiomycota > Agaricomycetes > Agaricales > Physalacriaceae > Strobilurus > Strobilurus stephanocystis. Next base: position 976,542 of record JAHLMI010000004.1, read on the forward strand.
CCCGAAGTCGCTGAACATCGGGGACGTTGAGTCCGGCGAAAAGATGGGCGAGGTCTCCATTGCGTTTTTGGTCCGCATGTCGTCAAGATTAGACGAAGGCTTTTGGGATAACATATTTAAATAGTTGGTCCGGATTAGGTCGAAGTCTGGGAAGGTAGATTTGGGATGTGAAGTCAAAGGTTTTCTTCGAGGAGTTGTACTTGGTGGTTTGGGCAGGATGGTGGGAATGCCATAGTGGGAGGCGAGGCCTTGCAACGGATGATTTAGGGAGACATGGTGAGAGGAGGAGCTTGAAAGAGGACTTTCAAGTGGTGGGTGGAAGACATGGTTGGCAGTCGGAGACGGACACGGATTTACAACTGGGCAGACATGTCGGCGCAAGTTGGATGGGTTGTTGTATATGTCTGGGTTCGAAGGCGGCTCGTACGGCGACCTGGGACTGTGCAACGTCATCAGCGGACTGTTCTGGCTGCCAGACGATGATATGGGCTGGGGCGGCGGACACGATGCTGTCTCTTGACTGAAGTAAGACATGAAAGTCATGTCTGCGCTTCTTGCGCCGATCGCAGAGATATGGTGCGATGGGAATGCTGGTAGCATTGATAGCGCGATAAAAATCGTATGAAATGCAGAAAAGTGACTATGAAGTCGTCCGCCACACAAAAGAGTCGAAAGCGACGATGGATCTGTCCGGAAATTGACTCACAAGAGGGCAAAGCGACTGTTGAAGGTGCAGTCGACGGTGTGTGGTGGCTGTAGGGAAGGAAGAATGGGAAGTTCGCACGCTTGAGCAGAAAAAACCTGTCAGCTTCTGTCAGCTGCCGCTGACGCAGCAATCAGCGTGCCGGCCTCTCGGAATTAGACCGGAATTGTTCCTTGGTCCCGGCTGTCACGGACACTTCACGACCCTGCCACGACCACACGTTCTCCTCGTCGCGAAATGGTTGGTCTCAGCCAATGTTCTGCTGTATTGACGGCTAACATGCTGCTGCACAGTCCGCGTTATTCAATTTCCAGTCCCTTCTTCTTGTTATCCTGCTCCTAATCTGCACCTGCACGTACGTCCGTGCACTCGCACCAAGGCTTGTCGATAGGAACAAGGAAGGGTGCGCATATGCTGCACAAGCCAATCAACACAATGCTGACGCAGACCCACAGCTTCCTCGGTATATTCTTCATGTCTGCACGCATTGGTACGAAGTTCAATGCGAGCCGCCTCGCTGCTTCCATCTCACATCATCCCTCCAGGCGAGCGCCTGTCACCATATGTTTCCTTGGCCTGTATAGCGATGGCAGTCACTCTACTTCTTCAATGAATTGCCTTTGCGCATGTCCTATTCAATATCTATGACGACGCGCACTGATGCACCCGCTTCCCAAACCTCGTCTACAATCTCGTCAAAGGCAGCGTTGACCTGACGTTGAATGCTCCTGTTTCTCTGCTCAACATCCTGTCGTCTTACACCACCCTGTGTCATATCCCCAAATCTTCAAACACGATGCTCCTCAATGGCTTTTTACTTTCGTAGACCTTCCCTTGTATCTTCATTCGTCTTCCATTACTTTCTTCATCACGAGCATCATGTCGCTCACCATGTGAGTCTAGCACGTCGATGCTAAATGCCTATTCATCGCTAAACTCGCGGGCGCATGCGCGGATCGCGTAGCTCGGTGTCTTATACCTCCTGATGATATCTCAAGATGCGTGGCGCAACACATATCAAATGAAAAAGGCTCCAAACAGAATGCACAAGGATGTCCTCTGAATGAATACATAGTGTGTTATATATATATACAATGTACGTGTCCAGACTAGTAAAACGACATACGATACAGTACACCAATCCAAAAAAAGACGTAGTCATCATATACTACCTCGATACTCTGGCAGCTCGTAAGACGACTCAGGTCGCACATACGAGCTGTACTTGCTCCGCGCCGACGCGCCATCAACGTCATCGTGCAGGTTGGTAACACGCTGATATTGAGCCTGCTGCTTCCTCTTCTTCCACCAGATCAAGCCCCCAATCAGACCCACTATGAGTGCCACCAACCCAATCACACCTCCCAAAATCTTGAACTTGTTCCGCGACAGGAATGAGAGAATTCCCTGCGGATCTGGGTCCACGAACACCAGCTTCCTGTTCGGTATCTCACTCCTGCTCGGAGGGTTACTTTCGTCGTAACAGTACTGCTTGAAACACGTTTGACAGAAATCAGAGCGGTCGATGACAGGCGACACTTTGAATCGTCCGCGGTCTAGCGCTGCGCATTGTAGACATAAGCCGAAATTGGGGTCTGCGTCGGTGGTGTTTGGAACGAAGCCGGAGATGGTGTTCGCGAAGACCTGATCGAAGTATACACTGGTGAACTTCTGGGTATAAGTGAGGCGGAATGTGTCGGTACTGAATAGCAACGTTGAGCGCTAATCACAAAAGTCGTGGGAGACAGCCTTACTTCATGACGGGGTTATCTCCATTGAATGGCGGTGCTTGAGGTATATAGATGACCAGCATGTATTCCGGAGGGTTCTGAGTGGGGTCACAGCCGAAAAATGTTGGTCGCGCGTTGACACCGGTGCTCACCCAGGCGTCAAACGACAGAGGGATAGGGGGGAATTGTTGATGTGAACTTAACAGCTGATTGGAAAGACGACGGGATGTAAAGGTCTCCGAGGTTCCACTGTGTAATTGTCAGTCCCTGAGCGAGGCATTGGAACACACAGTCGGAAGCTCACTTGGGCCAATTATTCTTATCATCTGCGCTGGATTGCAGCGCTACGACAACATCGACGCCACGAGCCTTCACAAAGTGAGGACCGTAGGGAGTATTCTCGAGGTTGGACGCCCCATCGATGAGCTCTATCCAGTCTGAGTCACTATCGACGAAAGTATCATTCTTCAAGCCGTTGAAAGGATTCGGCCAATTGGCAACATCGTCAGCGCGTGTTCGGACTTCTTGAAGTTGCCGCGACAGGACATATAACAGTCCTTTCCCGTCTTCGCCTGAGTATCCTTGGATCGTGTTCCGCGCAAAGTCAAGAATCTGATTGAACAGACTCGCACTGGTCCCCATCATGAAACCGGCCTGATCAAAACCATTGACGCAAGCTGAGCCATTGGCAGGCTGTCCATTTGTGAGATGCGTCCCGGCGAAAGTGAGGTTAACGCCAGCCGATAGGTTGGGATCGTACGATGCGAGTTCAAATGGTGTGATCTGCAAAAAGAATTAGAAATGCTGTGAAGAGCTGAGTGAAATATGACCTCGTAAACAACCGCGTCAAGATCAAGGACAGCCGTCGAGTTGGAACCGGCCGGCCGGGAATCAGTCACAAGCAACGGAAATGGGACGAGATGCTTTTGGAACGATGGAATGAGGGGTATATGAGACCAAAGTTGCCCAGCTCCGTGAGCCGAATCATTTGAAAAGAAGTTCTTTCGAGATGTCTGGTTGAGAAAGTGATAGGATATCATACGAGCCCAAGGATCAGTAATACTCGTGTCACTGTTGGCTTGTGAGTGCAATTGGCAAGGGTCTGGATGAGACAACATACATGCCCGCATCGGCCTTCGCCTTGACGCTCCAGAGGATGCTACCGAAGAAGTACTGGTTGTCATCGGAAAAGATGTCATCACCGTCCGGCGTTGCGAATGGTAGATCAAGCAGCCACCCGCTAAAGTTGTCGCCATTCCCAAAAACCAGGTCCAATATGTCGGGCCAGTCATTGAACAGCAATGACCCAGTCACCCATGAACCGCCTGCATAATAGATTGAACAATAAGAACAAGGCAGAGCGTGCGACATACCTGATAGACCAGAGAGGTAAGTTGCCACCTGTAGAAGGCCACCGGTGTGTGCATCACGGGCTGTGTCATTGCGACCATCCAGAGCATGAAGAGTAGCGGCGCCGTATTGTGCTGAGCGCAAGCCCCCGCCAGGTATAGCTATTCCAAGAGTAGGATACAGCCCATGGAACGTATCAAGGTCGTAGCCGAGTAGAGAGCCATTCCCAAGCCAGTCCAGCCACGCCTGCGAGAGAACAGTAGCGTTGCGTGTGGTGATGTACTCTTGTTCCAGGGGATGTATTGTCTGGTTGGTGGGAGAAAACACGCGGACGAACTCTGTGTTCGTTATGTCTGGACATTCAAGATTGGTGGATGGCGCATAGTCAGCGACTAAAGACTGGGCCAGCGCAGGCACGAGAAAGAGGAACAACGATAACATGGTGAGAAGCCAAGCATGGCCTCCACGACGCGGACCTGATGGCTGTATTTGAATGTGATGGCAGATCGGAGAACAATAGATGAAGTGACTGTTTGATCGCGTTTGGCCTTGACTCTTTACCTCCGCCCATCATGTTGCCGCCCGGAACGGTATGCTCGCTGAGCGGCATGCCGCCCAAAGATGCTGCCATGGCCATGACCCATCCTACCAACCGCCGGGCTATTCTCTTACGTCTGTCGCGGCAAGCTATGGAAGCTCTCGAGAAACAGTCACAGCCGAACGTTGAGGTCGACCTGGGTACTCAACCTGTGCGTATCCATACGCTGCTTTTCGACGCGGCTGAGTTATGCACAGGGCCTGTACATCAATCAAACCTTCTTTCCGCTCAGTGCGGTCGAAAGTACCACAAAGGGTGGAGATCACACTGACAGTCATGACCTCTACCTCCGCATCGGTTCCAATCCCACCGCTGCGCTCAAGCCCTTCGCCACAATCACCGGCAAGACCTCTGTCGAATCTACTCTCGACAAGGACCTCACAGACCGCCTTCAGCAAACAACGCAAGCCGCCCACAATCAGAAACACGAACGTGGCGTCAAATTACTAGACACCCCACCGACCATTGCCGCGCCCGGCCGACAAAAGAAAAAGAATGCTACTTCCATGTTCATGAAGACCACTGCGCCTCGCCCATCAGACCCTGTTCCTCGGCCACAGAGTCAGCCTTCCACATCGACTTCAGCGCCACCTTCATTGCCCTCCTTGGACGCCGACAAAGTAGAGGAACTCAAGTTTCGCTTCATTCGTGCCATTACGCGAAAGAGTTCAACAGTTCCGGAAGCTATAAAGCTGGTCGAACCCACTGCAGATGCCGCACTTACCAGAGAGCTGCGTCATATCCTAGATGAGGTTCGTGCATTCTCCTCCCCTCGACCGCAATACTCACATTGCCTAGATATGCGAGCCATCAGATCCGTCGATAAAGAATGCGAAACTGCAACTGAAGCCCCGTGTTTTGAAAGCACTTCGTCCATTCGAAATGCTTGATATTCCACATGCTGATCGGGTGGCTATAGCGCGCGCAGGGAGAATTGCCCTTCAGACTCTCGGCTACAAGGAATCGGATCCTGAGTGGACGCCTTTCGTGTATGTTGCCCCAGGCTCTGCTTCATCCACCGCCAGACCCACACCTGCGAGGGACACCAAAGATAAGAAGCCCAAAACGAAGGCAGCTGAGCCCAAAGTAGCATCGCAGTCCAAGGCCAAGGCCAAGGCCCCTGCAAAGAAGGACCCTCCCCCTCCAGCGCCCTCCCCGTCGAAGAACACAGCTAGCAGCTCCTCGACGGCGGCAAGACGACCCCCACCTGGTTCTGGCTTCCAGCGAGGCAAGGAGGAGGTCCATCACTCGACTAGTCGCGTGAAAAGCGAAAGAATCAGTCTTACTCCAGATCTATCCCGATCTCGTCCCCCAGAGCCGGACCCTGTCCAGCGAGTCAAGAAATTGCGCGGAGGAGATTCCGATGTCGAACGGGAGAGGTCAAGGAGGCTGTCGCCTGATGTTGACAGGGAGGGTTCGAAGCGGAAGAAGCCCGTGAAGGAGGAGGACGATGACGATTATGGGGAACCATTGTCGAAGCAGAAGCGACGGAAGCTTGCCGATGGGGCGTCCACGTCTACTGGTAGGAGGGAGGCGGCTCCGCGGCCCAAACCTGTCAAACAAGAGACGTCGCCTTCTCTTCCTCCTACCCCAATTCCGCTCCCTAAGAAGCCGACAAGACAGCCGTCTCCACCGCCACCACAACGGGCCTCGTCGTCCAAGTCCGCTGATAAAAACCGGGCACGACGACGTGACATGCCACATTACTCGTCCTCCTCCGAGGACGAGAAAGAGACTCCGCTTTTGAACAGGCCGCTACCTAAATCGCTCCCTGCCAAGCCCCCGCCACCAAAGCGCCCAGTTCCATCGCCTTCTACAACTACATCCTCAGCACTACTACCCAAACGCCCGTCTCATCTCTCCGAAGATCAAATGCGACGTAGGCAGTACAGGAAACTGTATTCCAAGTATATCAGTGCGCACAACCGCCTCTGCCACGAGCAGAATATACTGAAGGACATGTACGATGACCTGGGCGACCAAACCTCGGCGTCGTTCTCGGATGACGACGGAGATGCGACACCGATGGATTTTGACGATCTGTTAGAGTTGAAATCGGTTTACGCGGGTTACGAGAAGGAACTGGGTGCACTCAGGAAAATGCTCAAATTGCCTGCGTACTGAGCTCATGTGAATTTGTATGTCTACAGTATACCACGGATGGTACAGTACTGAGTACGGTCCTAATTATTCAAAGCCATTGATGATCGAACGACACGAGCCAATCCCCTAGCGCATCCGAAACAAACCCTCAAAGCGGACCTGTGTATGAAGCCCTGGTGAGTCTTGGCTCGAACAGTTCTCAGAAATCCTTGCCTGGACATGTTCCCAGGAACTCCTTCCCTCCCAACTCAACAATCACGTTGTTAAAAGCTGCCGCTCTGAACCTTCGCCACACATCCCAGGCATTGACCAAATCGTCCGCACAATGAACGTTCCAAGCATGTAGAAGAGTAGCCGTGCCGCCACAAATGCTCATGACTCTATGTTCCTCAGTGTATGTATGGAGGGAAGACACCTCGCCGCCGCTTGGGTTCGTAAAGAGGAAGGGTACAAGGGACTTCCAGGCCAGCATCCTCTCGGATGGAGTCTGATAAACCCGAATCAGACGCTCCTTGAATTGGACGCCATCAAGTTTGGCTGCACGTGTAGCCCCGAGAGTGTTATCTTCTCCAGTGTTGTTGGTAGTCCCCCCGGTCTACGTTGTGATTAGAGCTCGGACTTGGTATGCATTGAAACAATGAAAGCAATACTCACATACCACTCTGCATGCTGGAATGATCCAATCTTGGCGTACAAGGTATCAATGGGAATGTTGTACTGGGCATAGGTTACGGTAACGCCTGGATAGTAGCCTTGGGGGCACGACGGGTCGAGGTTTTCCGTGTGGTTGTGGTGCTCTTCAGCCGCCAGAACGGCCTTGCAAGAGACGAGAGCGATGACGAGCAGAGAAGAGGCAGTGCGCCACATGGTCATCGTGGACAGTGCTGGATGCCCGGAGGATGAGTCGTACAGACTATTGAGACACACTTTATAATGGCCAGCTTGAGCTTCTAGTGGCGGAGTATGCTGACTTCACCCTTTCTGATAGCCTTCCTTGGTACTCTTCTAGTGGGAGCTCGGTGCTCGCAAGCGCTCAGTCTGTCAAAGGCATGTCAGAGGTGGAACCTGTCAAATGAGCATTGTCAATGCAATACAAGCCATCTTCTGATGTCGCCCGCGGTGTTGGCTGCCTTCCAGCAACTACCATAGTCAGATCCTATTGTCACGGCACTTCAAATCGGCTGTCTGTTTACCAGCTAAATTCTCAAGATGTGTCTCACGCTACTTACTTCACCGTCAGAAACGAACATCGACTGGATACAACAGTTAGAGCTATATATTACACGAGATATAAAGTGAGCAGGTAATTAGACTTGAGCAGGTTGCGAATTGGACAACACATCTTTCGATTCTTTCAGCTTGATTTCGTCTATATCTTTCCTGACCTGTTTTCCCTTCAACAAGAAGACAGACGAGGATACTGCCATGATGACCGATCCATTGAATATCAAGGCCCGGTGCATATTGAGCGGCGGATTCGCCGCATTACCTGCACGAAGGGCACCTTCGACTGCGATGAAGGATTGGTACCGGTCGATTGACTTCTTCGAAAGAACGTACCGAGAATGAAGACTATTGCGAACAGGTTGCCCCCAAACCAGAGCAGAGAAGACGATCCGTCCGCATTGCGCGTCAAATCGCAAGCTAGTTCCAGAGCTACTGGCAACATGGTGATCGAGGTGACACCTAAAATCACCATGAGAGCATAAAGCCCTCCAAGGTCATGCGGTTTCACTGCGAGATTATGAGCGTGATTTTCGGACGTGTGTGAACACCACTCGAAAACTTACCTGCCCAGATCATTGCCAGCCAAGCGACGGCTATGATGGGAACGAACAGCTTAGTTGTAATTGCCAGATGACGGGTAAAAACGCGATCAAACAGTGGCGCCGTGACGATAGCTGCGACAATCCCGGTGAGCAGTAAACATGCCTATGGTTAGGTTCCACTCATGAGGGTGGGTTTCTTCGGAACGGAAATGGATGAACATACTCCCATGAACCCAGCGGTGTCGCTTGAGTATCCGTACGGTTCCTGAGAAGGATAAACAAGGGCAGCACTCAGCGAAGCTTTGACCTACGAATATTTGCGAGGTGAGGATTGAGAACGAATTGTTGCTAGCCAGTCGCTGAGTTATCTTCTCGAAGCTCCCTTTGTATGCACAACTTACGCGCCAACCAAAACGGAAAAGACGACAAATACAATGAAGAAGTCCAAGCGTTCGCGTGGGGTCATGAAGTGATCTCCACCCGACCTGTCTACGCCAATCATGCGTCGCCCGAGAGACAGCAGAGACGGTGAAGGTCGAGATGCAGAGTACGCTGGCGTTCCCAATGAGTTGAAACATGATCAAGTCGAATCATGGCTTACTGGGAGGCGTTGGCGGAGCGGCACCAATGAGGAGAACGGCAGGTGTAGCCGCAGTACAGATTATACCCAGGACGAGGATCTAGAGAGTTTACACTTGAGAAACGAGATTTGAATAGTTGAGTTAGTTCGTACCGAATGTCGCGTGTCGACGACGAGGGGACTCAACAGCTGCCCGATAGCCCCTCCTACAGGATTAGCTATGTAGTCAATAGTTACGATATATCAGAAACGCGTATCGGATGAGCGAGGATGGAAGTACCAATTGAGATGATCATGGTAGCTGTGGTGCGACCCTGTAGACTGAACCAAGTTTCTGAATACTTGGGACCCAGTACCTGAAAGATTGGCTGGGCGATGGAGGCAAAGAACTGAACGTATCTCGACAGAGTTAGACCCAAGCAAGAGTACGGATACTCTCCGCACCTGTCCAAACATCAAGAGAGCATAGGCACCGCGTGTCGGGAGCGATCTAGACGTGCCCGCATAGCGCACCCAGGCAGAGATGATGAGGCAAATCGCGCCGATGTCGCACTATCCGTAGTAAATGTGAGTTCAAGACCGCCACTGATCCACAAAGATAACGAGAAATACTGACACATCGGCGAATCCCATAGCGAGCAATGAAGGGAGGTATCAAGAGGGCGGTAGGTAGGTAAATACAGGCAACGAGATTTCCGAGCCAGTTGACCTCGTCAAGTGATATCTGAAACTCCGCAGAGACTAGGGACAGGGCTTCAGCTGTGTATGTGGCGTCATTTGGTGGATCAGCGCACCGTTATTAGATATAGGACCGAACCAAGGCCAGCTCATGGCGCCAACGAGATTGAGAATGATCTTGACGGTCGTTAGAACGCGTCAAACTGGAATTCGAATGGCTTCCCCACCATCCCGATAAGCCCAGCATAACGCCTCTTGTAAAGTCGATATTCCACGACCGAGACGTTTTCAGGGGACTCGCCCACGCTCGCTGTCAAAGCGGTCTCGTCCTTCGTATCGACGGCCCGTTGCGTCTCAGAGGAAACACTGGTCCGATCCATGGCAGGAGGAGATGGAGGGAGCGAGGGAAGAGATTTGACCACTCAGCACATGGCACTCTGAAGCGGAGCCTCTTATGTACTAGTAGTGTGGGACCCAGGGCAACCACTGCTGATCTGGGAACTATCTGGGCTGTCTAGGACAGTGGACGACACGCGACTCATGATCAAGGAATCACCCTGCATAGATACTGATGGCTACTATCAAACCCGAGTCCCTTATCTAATCGCACGTTGCCTCCACACAGTCATGAGCGAATTCTGGGTCTCCAAGAAAAAGTACTTCTGCAAGTACTGCGACATCTACATCGCTGACGATGCTCCTTCACGACAGCAACATGAGAATGGCCTCAGGCATCAGGGAAATAAGGACAGGTTCATTCGCAGTCTGTACAAAGAGGGTGAACGGAGAAAGAAGGATCAGGAGGAGGAGAAACGCGAAATGGCACGAGTAGAATTGGTGTGTACATTCACTGTTTCACTTCTCCTTCCATCCTGATGTCCTTTGAAGGCAGCTCAAGCGGCATTTGCACAAGATGTTGGCTCTGGACACGCACGGCCATCGGCCAGTAATGCTGCATCCTCCTCCTCCTCGACTGCGTCGCGTACACCGGCACCGAAACCCTCCAATCCCTACGCCAACTACTCCACCGCTGCCTCGCTGGGATACAGTGATCCCGACGCAGAAAAGATTGCTGCCCGCGAGTTACAGCGGCGCAGCGAAGGGGTCATATCCAGCACTTGGGAGGTCGTTCAACCGGCACCTCCGCCCCCTCCTCCTCCTGCTACGGAAGACTCTACAGAGACTTCCCTTGGAAAGCGCCCAGCTGAGGATCAGGATGATGCGACTCGGGAGTATAAGATTAAGAAGCGGACGCTGGCTACCGGCTTGGGAAAGATATACGATCCCGGCGTTCTGATCTTGAAGCCGAAGAAGAAGGAAGAGCCTGAGCCCACGAGCACCGTGACACCCCGTCCCTCTGATATCCCCGACATACCCAAGTGGAAGCCAGCGAAATGGAAGCGCCCGGGGGAGGACAACGGAGAGGATGCGGCAATTGACGAGAAACCATCAAAGTGGAAGCTTGCTGGGGAGGCCTCGGATGGGATTGACCGCCCGGCTGGTGAGGTCCCGCAGGGTGGCGTGAAACTCGAGGAAGGAGACGTGAAAGTCGAAGAAAGCGGCGTCAAAGCAGAGGTCGAACAGGAGCCTAGCGCAAAGGAAGGCGACGTGAAGGTCGAGCAGCCTTCCGAAACACTTCCTGCAGCTCCAATGTTCAGGAAGCGGAAGCCAGTGGCTGCTGGTACCCGAGGGAAGCGGTCCATCTAAACTGTACCCATCGCGACCAGAATACATGATCTTTTCCGAGGACGATGAGGACGATGTCGACGCAAATAATGCAGTCTGTCCAACGCCTGACGCGAGAGGGTTTTATCACAGATTAACCTGAAAGCTGCAAGGCGCGGCTTGCACTAGTTCAAGCATGTCTGAGGCCCATGATGGGCCGCTAGTATGAGAGACGTTCAACAACTCGATAGTATACATACCTGGATACACCGGACATATACATTGCAGAACAATGCTCGATGACTCAGTGCCGTTGCACGACCACGCCATAGACTCCCAATGAATGATCCTCGTCCACGCTAACGATCGGTGGCGCATACCAATTGTCATTGATGCTTCCATCCTTAGTTGTATCCTTGCACTCGGGTGAAACACCTTCCAAAACACTCGTCCAGATACTTTGACTCGATGAGATGATTGGGCGCTAGGTACGTTTTGTATGGGACCGCTCGAACAAAGTCCGCATTGATGGCTATTGAATCTATCTCATGCATACAGTACTGGAATGGAGTACCTACATAGCGGTAATCCCTTGAGGTGATATTTCGTACGGTATACAGTCAGAATCTCCTTCGAGGTTAGCATTAAGTCATGTGTAAGATAGGCGTGTATCTCTGGCTGTATACTCTAGAGTCTAATTGGTCTTTGACTTTGCGACTCTACCAGGACCCAGAACCTTCTTTCGCTGCACCATCATGTGGGTGAACAGGATATAGAGACCTGAAAGGAATGAATCAGAATTTGTGAGAGCGTATATATGAGACCCATACTTGGCCACCAGATCAGGAACAAAAAGCCACGGAAATAGTCTGTAGGCTTCCACATTCCTTTGGTCCAAGCCGACCAGCTGGGGACTGGTGATGAAGCAGGGAGGGTTGCGAAGTTGAAGAACGCTTCGGATGACGCTCCCAGAGGATACAGAACGTAGAATCCCGTGTATCGGAGCCAGAGAAGAGGATAAGGCTCATACCCCAAAAGATTGGCGGCGTAGAACGAGTATCGGATAACTTCTGTGACGGACCACGCGAAGACCATGGACGTGTAAAGTGGGTTGGAGCACACCTCCGGGAATTGTGCCGCAACGCCCCAAACAGCGTACAGCCGACTAGCGACTTGCATCGCGGTGGTGATCATAGGGCTTCGCACCCATCCGAGTAGCACGTGGACGACTTCCAGTGTCGCGCATGTCTGGACGAATGCGGTTACTGTTCCAATCCGCAAATAAGTGGTCGTGAACCGGCGGAAGATGGGTTGGAGGAAGCCAGGCAACTTGGACTCCAGATAACGGACGTTGGGACGCGAGGATTTGAGGAATGGTATAAACCGCGAAAAGGTCGAGGAAGCCGACGCCTGGGGGTCGCCCGCACGGCCGTCAATGTTGAAGATGTGGACGAGAAGCAGGCCAAGGATGTAGGCCCAGCCGAGGGCGGAGAGGATGTTGTACCCAATCAGGTAGTACGTGACAAAAGGTGACTTCGTCTTGACAGCTGCGAATATTCAGAAAGGGAGAAAAATGGTATCAAGGTGGCCTACTTTTCACGATGGGCTGGGAGGTAGATGTGGGAGACTTGGGTTTTGCCATGATGGTGGTCGTTCTCGTCGTCAACGTCGTGGTCGTAGTCAGAGAACAAAGGTACTCGAAATTTGAAATTCGGCCAAAATTTGCACGTGGCTCATCTCACCCGTACTTTAACTTAGCGCTCACTGCCTTTCCTAGACTGTAAGTATTTAGCTTCAGATTGTGCTACTCACAAATACAGCGATTACCAGGTCGAAGCCGCCAAGTGGCATAGTCGTATTGGTCGCGTCTTTGAGGACATCATGGCCAGCTAAAGCTTTCTAGACGTGTCCACTTGGGACCGCGAGCGCGCCTTTGACGCGACCAGCCGTTCTGCGCAACTTCAAGTATCATGCAAGGGGAACAGTCGCGATGGACAGCTCGACTGTGGGCGTAGGTTGCGAGAAATTACATCAGCGACGCGTTTCTGAATTTCCTTTTCCGTCAGGACGCCACATCGCAGAAGATGATCCTTGCAACTCCTGGCGCGTCTTTGCTTCGCTCTTCCATCCTATGTTCTACTTCTACTCTCTCGCCACTCTTCTACTTGTGCACACATCTCTGCCTATCGCACACGCTCATACATTCAACATCGCCAACTCTTGGAAAGGCACAGACTTTTGGCAGTGGAATTGGCAAACCTTTGACGACCCGACCCACGGACGCGTTAACTATGTGGACAGAGATACCGCCGCACGAAGCAATCTTTCGTCTGGTACGCTTTCCTGTTAGGCGAGTTGCTAGATTTAATCAGACATGCAGTCTCCGCCGATGGCCAGAAATTCTTCATGCGCGCCGACGCTTACCAGGTCGTTCCCAACGATCATCCTCGTGGTCGAGATAGTGTTCGTATAGGATCACCGCAGTCCTACGACGAAGCATTGCTCATTCTCGATCTCGCACACATGCCCGAAGGTTGCAGTACTTGGCCAGCATTCTGGACCCTCAGCCAAGCTGGACCTTGGCCAAACGGAGGAGAGATAGACATCATAGAAGGTATGAGCTCGCTCAATACGCGAGATATTTATTCACTTTTTCATAGGCGTCAATCTCAATACTCAGAACTTGGCCTCACTTCACAGCACTCCAGGTTGCAATATGTCTGATTCACGCCAACAGTCTGGGTGCGTTATCATGACCCGGGCGATTTATCATCCGTGGGCTGACTTGCTGACAGTCGATCGGTTTCGTCGGATTGCAACGCGGCTGTGAACAATAATCAAGGGTGTGGCGTTGCATTTCCCGAGTCCAACTCCTATGGCTCGGCATTCAACAATAACGGAGGAGGATACTACGTCATGGCCAGGACTCGGGCGTCTGGCGTGAGCATCTGGTTCTGGGCGCGCGACTGTCCAACTACTCCGGACGCGGTTCGCAACTATCAAGGCTACAACACGATCGACATTTCCACATGGTCTCAGCCAGACGCGTACTTTCCTTCTACGTCCTGTGATCACTCTACGCATTTTGACGCACATACGATGACTTTCGATTTGACTTTCTGCGTAAGTGTCCTGCTGCTTCTGGCAAAGACTACTCACAGACATGTGTATATAGGGTGATTGGGCAGGAAGTACTTTTGGTACTGCCGGATGTGGTACTTCGACATGCGAGAGTTGTACGCATTCTGTTCCGTCTATAAGCTCTTATTCAAAGCCCTTACAGATGTCAACAACAACCCGAGCGCATTTTCTGGGGCTTATTGGGAGATCAATGCTCTTCGCGCATACACCCTCGCTAACAGTAACCCTTCCCTGTTCGGCCCTTTGCTCGGCTGACGGCTCAGCTACGCACTCCTGCATACGTACTATCTTATCAACACTTCTAGGACTCTGGGTTCATGTGTTTACTGCTACGGAATTGTATTCTTCTTTGTAATCCGTGCCCTCGAGAGACCCTGGTGAATATCTTCGCAAAATCAGAAGCATGCCCAACAGATAGGCATTGTAGAGGTTGAGTTGGCTGTCGATGTTTGATGCTAGGCATCTTGAAGAGCAGCGACGATAGCGTGAAATTCCAGTGATATAGTAATACAAATACAGCATGATGTCCTCCAGAAGATAGCCAATGAGTCACGGAATACTCCAAGAAGTCGAAAGAATAAGAACGCCAGGGTTCTGCTTGTCCACGGCGCACGATATGCCATGCCTGACATGTCGAGATCAGCATCACTATAGCTGCAGTACAGCATGAAACCTACTTGAGCATTGCCTGTTCGATTGCTGGTTTGAGTTTGGCTTTCTTGTCCCGTGAATGCAGTCCCTTCCCCACAATGACACGGAGGGAGCTTCGTTTCTCAACGAGGACCTGCTTGAATGCCCTCTCGGTCTGTGTGACAGCTTCGGCGACCAATAAGCCATGGACGTCGATGGTCGTGACGCCGTTCAGATTCGCGGGCTCCGAATGGTTGCGAGCTGTTTGATGGTTCAGTCACGAACAACGAGTATGACAGACAGTCTAACCATGATAGTACCGACGCTCCGCACGTTCGTGTAGCCTCCTGATTCTTTCCGACGATTCTTGCATATCTAGCAGTAACAGAAAGGCGTTTGCCTGGTCGCCATTCTTCACTGCCACCACGTGGTCTTTTTGGAGCTTTTTGCGCCTGGCTTCTTCCTGCCAGGCATCTTTACGGAGTTGTTCAGCTCGCTGGTTAAGGCCGGGAGAGTTAGATATATCACTGACGACGGTTGAGGATGGGGAGGGCTCGCTGGCTTCGACTCTAGCAGCAGCCCGCGCTGGCAGTGGCATGGGCACAGGAATGGCGGGCGAGTCGCCTGCTGCTACTGGAGGGCGAGAGCCAGAAGCGATGGGCATGCCAGTGACAGTCCCGTCGTCAGAGTCTGACATCGCACCAGACAAATGAGGAGGCGTTATTAATGGGTCGTCTTCATAACGGCGTCGAAGAGATCTCTTCGAGCCAACGGGACCAGGGCTGTTCAGAGGTGTCTGCAAAGGGTCGGCATCATCTGCGACGAAAATGGGAGATTGGGGTGGGCTGAGATGGGATGGAGGCACGTCAGTGCGGTCTAGGACTTGAGCGATAGAAGGAGCAGGCCTGAAGAGCATAGGCGTTTGATGAAGTGGGATGATCTCAGCAGTATGCAACTCCATGCTCCGAGGTAGGCTGACAGGCATACTGTCAATAGGACTGAGAGGCCCAGGACTGCGAGTTGATTGGGGGAGTACCGGGAGAACAGACGCAGTGTACTCAGGTGCGGGAGTTCTGACATCTGGCAGAGAATATATGATTGAGACAGGAGAGAGCGGAGCAACGTCCACCGGTAGAGGCTGCTGAGGTGGAGGGGGAGGAGGAGTGGGAGTATGTGGTATTGTGCGTCTGGGCTTCGATAGGTCGTTCCCCAGAAGTGGACCTTTGACCGGGGTTCTGGGACCTACATTCTCAACAACGAATACTGTCCTTGGAGGGACGATAGGCTGATTCGTGAGTGGCGGTGTCGGGGCGGGAGCAGATGGCAGTGTCGATGTGGGCCGTATTTGCTCGGGCTCAAGGACGGGACTGGATGCCGTGGGAGCGGGAGTAGAAGCAGAAGCAGGGATGGGAGCGGAGGAAGGGATGGAAGCAGAAGAAGATATGGGGGCGGAAGCAAATATGGGAGTGGGAGCACTTGTGGGAGCAGGAGCAAATGTGGGAGCGGGAGTAGATATGGGAGCGGTAGTCAAAGTGGTGGGTGGCGGAAGCGGTGGTGACGGTGGGACAGTGGGATGACTGAATGAAATCCGCCGGGGCCTCTCTGTCTGGGATGGCACAACAACCCAAGACGCGCTCGCGGTATGACGCGCAGATCGTCGCCTTTGCGGGGGTTCTGGTAGTGCCTCGACTTGAGTATAGACAGTTCGTCTGCTCCCAGTCCGTTTCTTCTTTTCGTGGACGGTATCATACCCATGCCTTGGGCTGATAGCCTCAGACAGCAATGCTGCCAAAAAGGCCCACAGAACCATTAATGCGAAGTTGAGAAGATCGCTGGCGACATATAGATAGAAGATAAGTCGGAGCATGGCAGCCAAGTATAGGTCAGAGGCACTGGAGGATACATTGACGGTGTAGTGCCAACATGCGCCTTCCCAGACCCCGAGGAGAATGGGTCCGATGGCAGAGCGTTGAGGCTCATCGAGAAACTGCACAGCTAATCGGATAGCAAGCCCTGTGAAGGATTGAAGGACGCTGTCCATGGTGGTTGCGGATACGAGTGCATAGTACCGCCGCGCAACTTACAGGCTGCCTCGAGGCTTTTGGCTGGCCAATGCCATGACGGGATGAAGGCAACACGGCAAAACATTTTGATTCCGGCAAAGGGCCACGTGCCAGTCGCGTCTCTTCAACGCACGGCCTTGATCGTTGATTCCACCGGCGACGAGTTCCGCCTGCCGCCACTGCTCGTTGCTCGCCCTCCCGCCTATAACGTGCGCCATATCTGTCTCTCAATCTCTCTTCTCACACCCCAGAACGACAGATGAACCACTATCCCACCTATGGCGACCGCGTGGAATACGAGTACGAGTACGATGGCCAGAGCAGCGAAGAAGAGTCGGAAATAACGGATTACCTCTCCCAACCACGACCCGTCTCTCAACCTCCTCCGGAATCTTTCTATTCCTCCTACGCGCCCATGGAGAGTCACTCATCTACCCAATTCCAACGATACCAGCCTGGCCAAACCCTCGCCCCGATACACACCGGAGAGACGCTGGAAATCCCGCACGCCGACATCGGCTCCTATGACCCCCATTCGTCGTCGCGGCACATGTCGGACCCCTTCGAGGGCTCGAGCTCCCACCACGACCCGTACTACCAGGACCAAGACTACGTGCCGTCCGCCTATTCTCATACTGGCAGTCGCTCTCCCGATCGCGAATTCGATCATTTCGCCTACGATGCTGAAGCCGACCGCTCCTATGCGTCTGGTTACTCCCCGTCCTACTATCCAGCGCGCTCACGCTCTCCGACTCCCGCAGTAGACGACGAAGACTTCATCGTGGTGGGCGATGGAAGCAGTGTTCACTATACAAATGCTAGTGACATGGTGTCGGAGAAGGAGGCGTCAGACTACGCATTTTCAGGCTACGACCAACTCTCAGTCCTTCCTGCAGACATGGGTCGACATCCGTCCAACCGGTCAGAATCTGAACCGGAGACCCCAGCGGGGCGTCTCCATTTCGGCTCAGTACCTGTTGGGAGAACTGAGCGTCGGCATCTCAAGAAAATGGTCAAATTGACGAAGAAGGGAGAACTCAGTTTCGACATGCAAATTCCGCAGATGCTGGTTCTACCTAGACAGGCCACGCCCGAAACATGCGCGACACAGTACAGTTTGATAACCTGTGACCCGGATGAATTTCCGAAACTTCACTATCCCATACGACAGGTCAAGTATAGAAGGGTTACGGAAATATTCGTGGTCATCACAATGTACAACGTCAGTCACATTCTGACTATGCGCACTCACTTCACCGACACTCTTTCAGGAAGATGAAATTTTATTCTGCCGCACCCTCTATGGCGTGATGCGCAATATTTCCCAACTCTGTAATCGCAAGAACTCGAAGACATGGGGGAAAGATGGCTGGCAGAAGGTGAAGCTTCTATCATGTCTCGACTCTCCTCATGTGCCTAATGACGTATAGGTTGTCGTTTGCATAGTCGCAGACGGCAGAAAAAAGATACATCCTCGCGTGCTTGACGTCCTGACCTTGCTCGGTGTATATCAGGCCCCCGGAAAGTATTACGCCAAGAGAAATGGGTTCGAATTGACACGTGCCACTGCCCATCTCTGGGAGTACACGACTTCATTCGGCTTGGACGCCAACATGCACTTTAAGTATCCGGACAAAGGGATCGTCCCCACTCAGATCATGTTTCTGCTGAAGGAGAAGAACCAGAAGAAGATCAACAGTCACCGATGGTTCTTCAACGCTTTCGGTCCTATTCTTCAGGCAAGCTTTGCGTTCCATTTGATGGCCTTCCTGACGAGGCAATAGCCGAAAGTGTGTATATTGCTGGACGTAGGGACTTCTCCCGGGAATAACAGCTTTTACAAGCTATGGAAAACCTTTGACCTGAATTCGAACGTCGGTGGTGCCTGTGGAGAGATAGCCGCTTTCAAGGGACCACGGTGGTCATTGTTATTGAACCCTTTGGGTAGGTGACACTCTTCTGTTCCTCACTGCTGCTGAATGCATTGACAACAGTGGCGTCTCAGAACTTCGAGTACAAGATCAGCTGTATCCTCGACAAGCCAACTGAGTCTCTGTTCGGATACATCAGTGTTTTGGTGCGGACGAACTTCCTTCGACCGTTCACGCGCGCTAATAGATTACATAGCCTGGCGCATTCTCAGCATATCGGTGGGTCAAAGTAGTCGAGCCTGGTTATGAGTCGTCTGACGAGACCAACTCAGATACTTTGCCTTGCAAAATGACGAGAACGGTGTTGGTCCTCTGGCTTCTTATTTCAAAGGCGAAGTTCTCCATGGACGTGATACTGACATCTTCACGTCGAACATGTGTAAGTGAATCTGTTTGTCTTCCGACAAGTTAAGCTTACAAGCTCTCCAGATCTTGCCGAAGATGTAGGTCTGTTTTGTCTATATGAACCGTTGTCTGATAGGTACTCAGCGTATCCTCTGTTTCGAGCTAGTGGCCAAGGCCAACTCGAACTGGTCTGTACCTCCGTCCTCGTTTCCAAACTCGTCTGACACTGTCCTCAGGGTTTTGAGATACGTCCGAGGTGCCGTCGGCGAAACCGACGTTCCCGACGCACTGCCAGAATTCATCGGTCAGAGACGTCGCTGGCTGAATGGTTCCTTCTTTGCTGCGACGTACGCCATCGCACACACCCCTCAAATATGGCGCTCCGGCCACAGTGTCTGGCGGAAGACCAGTCTGACCATTGAAACATTGTACA
This sequence comes from Strobilurus stephanocystis, assembly GCA_019915075.1. NCBI lineage: Eukaryota > Fungi > Basidiomycota > Agaricomycetes > Agaricales > Physalacriaceae > Strobilurus > Strobilurus stephanocystis. The sequence continues at coordinate 996,261 of JAHLMI010000004.1, forward strand.
ACATCACAAATTTATGCTTCTCGTGGTTCAGTATCGTATGCGTTGCTCCGTCGTAGTCGAAGATTGCACTAATGAACCATCTCTTTAGGGCAACTTCTATATATTCTTTGTAGGAGAAATGCTATTTGTCTTGCCCTCTTTCTGACCTGATGATAGGTTGTCCTTACATCATCTCTCGAAGACCCAGGCTTCGGGGTCTGGGGTGGAATACGGTATTTCAACTGGGCGGTGCAAGTACGTCGAAAGATTGGTCGGTTTCCTTCGCTGACATCGGTGTGATTTAGTACATTCTGGCATCCATCATTATATCGCTCTTCTTCATCTCGATGAGCATCAAGCCCAAAACGTACGCGCTTTTTCTTTGACTTGACTCTTCACTCATCAATGTGCAGGGAGAGTCTGAAATATAAGCTACTTTCGATCGCACTGGCGATATGTATGGTGTACATGATGGCTGCCTCATTGTTTTGTGCCATCAAGGCAAGCTCGCAGGGAGGGACCGCACATAGCCTTATGGTTTTCAGTGTTATCATCACATATGGCGGTGAGTCATTGCGTGTGTCGGGGCAGCAATTACTGACTTTTGCTGCAGTCTATCTGATCGCGAGTCTCCTTGCGTTCGACCCGATGCATATGATCACCAGTTTTCTACCTTACCTCCTCCTGTCGCCCACGTACATCAACATTCTCAACATGTAAGTCACAAGTCTCTTGAGCCCTTACGGTGAATTGACTACCTCAGATACGCGTATTCCAACATCGACGACGTGAGTTCATCGAGCCTGACAAGGGAAAGAAACCAATTGAGCATTGAAATAGATATCTTGGGGAACCAAACAAGATGCTGACGAACCGGAACCGATTGACAAGGATGCGGCAGTCTTGCATCCCGGAGGTGACAAACAAGTCGAGGTTGAGGTCGCAACGGACATGGAGAAGAACACCACATACGAGGCAGCGATACAGCATCTCAAATACCGCATGCCTGTGTCGAAAGCGAAGCCGAAGGAGCCGTCCGACGCCGAGAAGGAACAGGCGGCCAAGGAATACTATTCCAGCATCCGTACAAATGTGAGCCTTCGATCTGCTCGTTCTCGACTTGGAGTGAGCGCTCAACGTCTGTCAGGTCCTTCTCGCCTGGGTGCTATCGAACGTCAGTCAATTACTCTGTCTTCTGGATAAAATTGACAGCCATGCAGGGAGTCTTGCTCGCACTGATCCTAGGAAGCGGGAGCAACACGACGGACACTTTCAGCAGGGAGACACGCGCGCAAACCTACCTGATTTTCATTTTGGTATTTACCGCCATTACCAATCTCATCGTGAGAAATCTCTTCGTCTATGAGTGCTGTGGTACTCATCAATTCCTGCAGCGCCTCCTCGCATCCACATTCTATCTCTTCATGACACTCATAACAGGATAATGGCACGCAACCTCAGGACTCTCAACAATGTATGATTCTATGATTTATGTATGTATTCAAGGACAGGGATGGCCCGTATGTATGTATACACCTACTTTACACCACAAGATAGACATACTGTACAGGCGTTACAAACTTGACTTTTGGCTCCCGAGTCAAGAAAATAAGTAGTTGTAGAAGGATGGCTTGGACACCGCAGCGACAGGACGCTGTCTTGGACTGAAGGACAGTCTCGCCGGTGAACGCGATGGGGATGAACTTGACCGCACAACACCACGATGTTGTGGGAACCGGGAACGGATTGCTGTGATCCTTCTCGGTGTCGTGTCGTCCGCAATCGACAGCGTCCTCATAGCTGGTAGGACTGACTCGCTACCTGATAAATCCGCCTCCCCGTCCGTTCCGCCGTGGACAGACCATGTCTCTGGATCGTGCGGTACATGGATCGTTCGAATATGGACCAAGGACTCCACTGATGAAGCAGCCAATGAAGCCACATCTTCGACTTCAGAGACCCACTCTCCGTCCGTGAAGTCGGACTCCGTATCGATTTGAGAGGAGCTATCAATGTCGGTGATCGGCGGTGTAGCAATACTTGTTGGAGCAAAGAAATCAGGTCGAGTTACGTTTGGGCGGAGAAGGTATGTGAGACGTTCTCCAGTCACCTCTTTGCCTGTGTCAAGTAGTTGGAAATCTGGACCCTACAGTGGTGTGCTTAAGGACTCACTATAGCTGACCACTTCGTGATACCGAGCGCAACAATGCACGACGTAACGCGCAAAGGCATCTTCGTTGACTTGCCATACAAGTTGTAACGGCGTCCGGGACACCTCGAAGATTGACTGGCTGTCCCCGACCATCTGACGGTCTGTGGTGATGTTATTGCTAGGGGCGTCTGGGTCAAGGAGAACGCCGGCAGTATTCAGCCAGTCGGTCATAGCCTGCTCGACGTCTCGAACGAGGAACTCGGCGCGCCGACCGGATCTCCGTAGCTCCCGCCTCATACCCTTCAGGCTCAACGAGAACCGCCCAGAGTTTGCTGAGCTTGGATCGAAAGTAGGGGGTTCGGAAGCAGGCAGCTTCGCCGCACGGGGCAGATAGGCTGGTAGAGGTTCGGGGAACGTGGATCTGACTTTGACAGGCTCAAGCATGTAGTCTTTGCGCGTGGCGGAGACTATGTGCGGATTTCCAACGAATCGGTCTGTGTGTTACTTGAGATATTGATTTGGAGACGCAAGACTTGTACAGACCGTTATCTTTCCTTCTGACCCAGCGTTTTCCGTCGTTCTCTCCTCTTCGTCGGGCTTTCTTGACAGTAACAGATGGCTGGGAAGTACGAGTGCCCGAAAGATGGGCAAATCGGTCATTGAGTCCTGGATTACGCAGAATAGCTGGGAAAGATAACGGGATTGGATCCTGCTGAGCAATAGCTAGTGGTTCGGATGCCTGAGCTACGACGTTTTCGGTGGCTTCCATGCTAATAGGGTCTCTGGTGCAAGTGTTGGGATGGGCTTTGACGAACGGCGAAGATAAGGTGTACGGTTCCTTCGGTCCGACGCACGATGACTGAGAATGACGTCGGACCCGCACGGCGCCCCTAGCAACTCAACGTTCAACACTGAATACCTTACCAAGTCTACATATCATACGAGTGGACTGCAAGTATATGCGTTGCATTAATATGTGAATATAGTAAGGACTATAGATTCTGCGCCAGGTCCATGGAGCGCTCAATCTCCAGAGTAAGAGTCTTCTTGACCGGATACCCAATCTCCTGCATCTCTTCCAACACCATTTGCCACCGCGTATCTCCATGCTTGGCACACTTGCGCGCAATAGCCGTGTAGATGCGAGCAGGGGGCACGAATGGAGCGGCCTTCATCTCCTCGAGGTAGGTAAAGGCATCCAGATAGTCGTCCTGCGTAAGGCAGAGGTTGATAATCTGCTCATACGTAGTTGCATCAGGAGAGATGCCCGCTTCCTTCATCTTCGAAACGATCACGTCTCCCAAGCTCCGATGGCGCGACTCTATAGCACCTTGCAGAAGGTATCGGAACGTATCGCGTGTCGGTACGACACCGTAGTCCGCGAAACTCTGGAACGCCCCCATAGCACGCGGGACATCCGAAAGAGCAAACGAGGCCTGGATGATGGCGTTCATAACGACCACCTCTATGGTCTCTTTGGCTTCGACCATTTCATCGAGATAAGTCCAGACACTGTCCAAAGTGTCGACATCCTTGCCGAGCATCTTGGTGATGGATTCCACTATGGCAGCAGAGGGTTCGATGCCATAGGGCCGCAGGTAGCCAAGGGCTTGAATGGCAGGTTTCAAACCATTGCCTTGGCAGAGAGCGGAGATGTAAGGAGTGAAATGGTACTCCTTCACTGGGACTTGGGCGCTGACTATCTGTGCAATTGCAAAGGACGCGAGTTGTGGCAGGGCGGCACGCGCAGCGGTGCGGAGGACAGCGAGACAAAGCCCTTCGGTGACTTGGACATTAAACTTGTCGACGACTCTGGTCCAGCATTCGGTTACACCATCGGCCTGAAACAGATCATGTCAGGTCAAGTAGAGCATGTAGAATGAAGCGCACCCATAGGGCGTCTGCCGCAGACTCCAAACAGGCGACCCACACGTCCGGGCTCAAGGTCCTGACAGAGTTAGCTTCGAACTCCTTAGCCAAGTCCAAGGCCAGCTGACTGTACCCAAGCTGAGCGGTCAGCTTGATAGTACTCTCCATTGTGACCAAAGTGGGCTCGATGCCTCGACTCTGCATGTCCCGGATGTACTGTATCGCCATCTCGACAGCGTTCTCTTCTAAGCAGTTCTCGACGAGAATCTCGAAGGTCTCGTTCGTCGGCTTTACTCGATGGGCCACCATCGCGTTTGACAGGAATGACTGCTGACGGATATCCTCGGCGGTCTGTCCGCAAGCCTTTAGCTGGACCAGAGCCAGACGAGAGTAATTCTCACCTTGAACATAGTGTTGAAGGTGGTAATATCTGGTTGGACACCAGCGGCAAGCATATCCTGATAGATGGCAAAACAATCTATACTCATTGCGCCGTGAGATGCAGCAGTCAGGAGGTAGTTGTATGTCTCTGTGTTCGGCTGCACGCCTTTCGACTTCATCTCGGCCGCGAGGTCGAAGCATTCCACGATTGCTCGTCGGCGGTAGGATGTGTAGATTTTTTGATTGTACTTGGAGACCGCGGTGCCATACTGCGTTTCCTGGAACGCGGTGTCGGGAGTGAATGTGTATGGGTTACTGCGCAGGTTTGTCAACGGCTCGGGTGCAAGTTCCTCCACCTGCTCGAGGACAGCAGTGTAATTTCGACGCGGGCATCCTAGAGGACGTGTCAGCGAAGACAAGAGAAAGGCATACAACACCCGCACTAGAGCTAAGGTTCACCAAGTTTGCACTCCCGGCCTTGGGAATTCGCGTCGAAACACGCTTCAGCGACGTCCGCGCCGTCGAAGAGAACATGGCTCACTTTTCCGAGGCTGTGGCGGTGCCGCTTCTTTTGGCCATGCGTATTTGCCATCAGTGAAATCGGGCCGAGCCGGCTGCTCATTCTTTGCTTGCTGTTGCGGTCTCCCAGGCGTCTCCTGCGCGTCCCTCTAACAATAGCAGCGCGACTTGATAGAGATGCTAGTAGCTCATTAACTTCAACCCTCTAGTTGCCTTCTTTCTTTGCCAGAGGAAGCGAAATATTCATAAATTTACCTCTATTTGGCACAAGCGTGACCCTTGTTGGTCCCGCGCGTGCCACATTACTTGCGCGAAACCCTCATCATCACTCTCGTGCCGCCCGTGTTTTCCGGTGTCTCTCCCGCTGAATCTGCTGTCATCTTGCATATATCTAGCTTGGATCATATCTCACAAGGATGGCATGTCATCTCTTGTCTGCGCCAGGTCCGCCGCTCATTTCAGCACACAGTTCTATTCAGAGGCTATCCTCTCGCGGCGTGGCCCGCTGGGCAAGGTGTGGCTTGCGGCGCACATGGAGCGCAAGCTATCCAAGACCCAAACCCTACAAACGGATATTGAAGAGTCGGTCGGTCAGTACTCTCCCCCTGGTGTAATCAATTCTTCAACGTCTGATGTCTGTTTAGGCGCCATCATGGGACAGGACATCGAAATAATGGCCCTCCGGCTGAGTGGACAGCTTCTCCTCGGCGTTGTCCGCATATATAGTCGTAAAGCGAAATACCTCCTCGAAGATTGTAATGAAGCATTGCTGAAGATCAAAATGGTGCGTTTCTATGAATTCATGTGGCCTCAATTCCAACAAAATCACAGGCCTTCCGTCCAGGAGCCGTCGACATGGACACAGACATCGTCGCGGCTAAGACTTCTATCACTCTTCAACAGGATGAATTTGACAATGTTGACCTGGAGCTTTCCGCGTTTGACTGGTGTGTTCCCTACACGTCTTGACGATCCAAAAAGTCTCAGATCTCTGCAGGGGCAACGCGGATTTTACACGCGCCATTCCAGAAGGCCGCCAACATCTTGCGCGCGCAGCAGACATCACACTACCACCTAGCGACAATTTTGGTATGGACTTTGACCTGTTCGACGACGGTGGCGGCATCGGCTCCCAAGACGTTGACCTTGGCATCGATTTTGGTCCTGGTGACATGGACGCAGATATGGACGCTCTGAGTGTCGCTGGCAGTGTCGGTGTAGGACGTGATGCGGCTGTTGGAAATGACTCTATTGCTTCTCACTTGATGGGTAATGGCGGGTTGGACTTCGATCTCTTGTCAAATCGTAGCAAGAGTAGGGGCGCATCCGAACACCCATTCGACAACGACATGAACGTGGACATGCCAAACTTCGATGATGTGAATCTGGGTGACTTTGGCATCAGTTTCGATCTACCAGATGTTCCCGCAGAGGGAGAGAAAACACCAGGCCAAGACAGGTCACTTTCGCGAGCATGTAAGCATTTCGCTTATCTCTATATAACAGTTGGATTGATTGTCCATAGCCTCGCCTCTAACGGACGTTCCCGTTACGCCTCCACCTGAAGTTGAAGTAAACGGCGACCTCCAACCATTCCCGAAGAAAGGCCCCAAGAAGTACAAAGAGAAGAAGCAGATTGTTGACGAGGAGACAGAACTGGCAGGCGGTCCTGGGCGGGGTGGTAGAAATGGCCTCGTCATGCCGAAGAAGGACCTCAGTCACATCCTCGTCGAGCCCCACTTCCTTCCCCGCTCTGCAGTCGTAATGCGCCTTCTCGAGATCCGAAACGACCCTATAGCTCATTTCTTGCCGACCAAAGTAACGCCTCAGGGAACTTTCCTGTGTACGGCTCCTGTAGGGTTGGCGCCTGAGCTTGCGGAGATGTTCCTCAAGCCCATCAATGGTAGGACCAAGAAACGAGGTTCTTCTCCGGAGAAGCCTCCTTCGTCCAAGCGTCGCAAACTTGACGACGAAGATGAGGTCGAGCAAGCTCGTAGGGCCGGTAGTTTGGCGCCGAGTATCGGGTTTGGAAGCGATATGGGGCGTGTCAGTATGGGTCCTGATGGAGGATTCGACTTCGGGGACCACTCCCTCCAGATCGATGATTTCCAGCTGGATGTCCCGCAGGCAGACGTAGACCTGGGTCCCGACATGAATGGTCGTGTTTCGATGGCTCCGTCTGAGAGAAGTCGCCTCTCCACTCCTGGCTTCGAAGGTGTCGACGATATCATGGAGTCGTATGCCGACGAGGCTTGCCCCATCGCCATGTTCGACATCAAACCGTCGACACAGTCACAGCTTGCCGATCGAGAGCTCGAGGTTGCCGATGTGGAGGGCAAAGGATATAGCAAGAACACTGTCAAGGCTGTGGGCATTGTTAGGCGAGAGCTCAAGCCTGTCGAAGGAGACGATGAAGAGAAGGTTCTCAGTTTTGAGAAGATGGCTGACAAGGTAACTTCCATTGCCGCTCGATGCTCGGGGTACAAACTTATATTTCCTAGGCATCACGACGAGCCGCCGCGTCGTTTTTCTTCGAGCTGCTGGTTCTCGGAACTCGCGATTGTGTCAAGCTCACGCAAGACGCGCCGTTCGAGAACATACAGATTCGAGCGAAGGACAAGTTATGGGAGCGCCAGCAACAGCACGCGCCTTCCGCTGCGCCGTCCAGACAATCCTCTGTCGCTCCGTCCAGACTTTCATCTGTCGCTCCGTCCAGACATGCCTCTGTTGCCCGATCTCTCGCGTCATCTATGGGACTATGATTTTTCCTTCCTTCCATTCACTGCGATACCCTCTTGATTCATGATTTTTGACGCCTCTTATCTTATTTCATCTAGCATCGCTATCGTTTTGTTGTCCCTCACCCAATGTATCCCGTGTAGTCTTGTCTATTTTATACAGTAGTGTTATAAATGACAGTCGAATAGTATCTGACAGTGCCACTGTCAATCCTTCATATTCCACCGTTCCCCCTCCCTCTAAAATGAACACTTGAGGTCAACTATCCCACAAGGTTGGCGCGTCTATGCGCGCTTCCCGGATACAGGTTTGTACATCAGTAACATATCCATTCCTGGGAAGTGCTTCGTAAGAGGCCGATTGGGATTGACCTCTGCACCTGACTTGAGCATTGACGCCAGGCGTGGCGGCATATAGTGTCATCTGTCGTCGTTGCGTGGCAGGCGTCTGCGAGGAGATGCGCTACGCCGTCGCTGTGGCTCATCTCTATCCCGTCGATGCTGCCGCGGCGCTGCACGACTAACCGTGTCTTGCAACGCAGAGCTCCCCAGTTCCTCCTCGTCCTCCTCGCGTTTGATCTCGACCTCGTCCGCTTCTGCACTCTCCTTCTCAGCCCGCTCCTTCCTACGCTTCCACATCAGCTTGTTCACGCACTTCGGACACAGCACTGTCTTCACCAGGGCCGACTTGAGTTCGCCATGTTCGCTGTAAGAGAACGGGAGTTCCAGTGTCGCCAACGACGACGTGCCAGCCTCGCGAGGGTCATGCCGTCGACATCGTGTGTTTCCACATGATGTTTCGCCCGCGCCCGAGAGGACCTCATTTTCAGTGCGCCATCGTAATGAGAACTGATAGGCTGAGTAAGTAATGCATTCGGAGTGGAATCCACTGTTGAATACACACATTCCCCGACTTGTAATGCTTCAAATCGCACACAGCAAACTCCCGGTAGAGACTCGAATAATATTTGGACGCTAGTTTCTCTTCCCAAGTCTGATTTGGTTCCGCGCCGTCTTCATCTTCGCGAAGAAATCTAAGGCATTCAGTTCGTGAGGACGAGAGAAGATGGGCATGTATTTACTTGTGGGACCCCTTGAGTAGTTCAAATTCACTTGGGCCGGTAACTGGAGGGGGAGGTGGCCGACTGCGATAGAGTGACATGATGGTCGAAGTTGAAGCGAGCTCTACCCTAGATTAGGGTCGAGACTAATGAACTACGGAATCGCAGATTTGATCAGTACGAGACGACGGTACAGGTCGTATTATTGTAGTGATACACGTAAAATATGCGTAGGTAAAGGGAATGAGATGACATTGATGAGACTCGGTCATATGCACGAATGCCAGAGTCGAATACGTGCGCAAGTCAATTAACAGGTCGACCCATACATGCTACGCTTTGATGATGCTTCCGCTGGATTGGGTGGGTAGGGAGCGATGTCGTATTATTCTAGTGATGTGTGTAGACCATTCTTACCCTAGTGATGTGTAGATTATGTGTAGTGTGTACAGTATGTGTAGTGTGTACAGTAGATTAATAGAAAATGACCCGGAGACAGGCAGCGAACGTCACATCACAGCTCAAACGATGAGGCAGTAGTACGTTCAGGGTGCCATGTTGTTGATGCTGGGTGCAAAGCCCACGCTTGCACCTGTGGGACCCTGGCCACTTGCGTAGTCGTAGGAAGTGTACCCTAAGAACAAGCGTCAAGAAGTTACACGGGAATCTAGAAGAGCATGCATACATGACTTCAACAGCAAGGCTCCTGGAAGGGAGTATGAGTCCCTTGGCATTCTGAAAGACTATAGAGGGCTTACCGATGATAGCGAGGTTCTTAGGGCCGGTGCTTCCCAAAGACATAATGCCTCCGACACAGACGCTAGAGAAATGACTCGGAGGTTAGCGGAGGTCTCAATTCGTACGTCGTAGAAAGTATCGTTACGTTGAATTGTCCGACGTCAGCCCTATGAAGCAATATTAGAGAGCAAGACTTGCAGACGAACGAACGCGAGGCTACACACCCAAATTGAAATCTCGCATATCAATCGAAAAGTCATGGCCGCCAAAGGACAAAGAAATTGCGGGCTGGGATGCACAAGGAAATGTGTAAGCGCCTGCAGCCATTGAAAGTCAGACTCTCTCGATGCGAGGTCAATCGGAAAGCGGACTTGCCTTGTGCATATTCTGAAGCGGATCGCGAGCCGGGGATCTATATATCAGAGGCAATTCATGCGTACAGTATCTGACAGCAACGATAGCGGCATACCAATGAGTAGAGTTTGTCCGCCAAGTTTTCAGGCAGGTAGAGCAAGGATGTACCCGTGTCGATTGCCTGCGAGTGAGCTAGTTCAGAAGCTTTGTGACGATCCTCGAAGCAAACACTAACCGCAAGGATGACATTAGTGGTAAAGGACGCCCGTTGATTGTTGACGAGGAATGAATCCATGCGCACTGTCCAGTAAGTCTGATGGTCGTTAGACCCATTCGAAGAATCAATGCAAACAACGAACCGCAGATACCACTGGGATCCATGTGGGTCCGCTCAACGCTTTGGACTGGTCGAAGCACCCCAAGCATAGCTGCGAGCAGTTGATGAGAAAGGATCGAATGTTGATATAATAAGCGTCATTACTTCGGAACCACTTTTCTGCTTCCGTGTCAGATGCACTGAAAACAGCCTGCGCTTGACCTGGCCTTGTAGAATCAGGTTTTCGAAAAAAGTCCTTGACCGGCTCTTCGCTATCGACCCGAAGGCCAATCCTATTAGACCGTCATTCGGAAAGTCGTTGAAATTGTCAGAGACGCGGTAAGCGCCGCCAAAAGTCTGCTCGTGGACCGTCAAGCCGCCCAGTGTGACTGTCTCGTTCGCCTTGATACATTGCACGAAACCTGAGCCCTGCAGATATGTAAGATGGCGCATATACGCAGCTTGAGAGGTGAACTTACGTATGTGATAGAGAATCTCTGGCCACTGCTCTGGTAACTCGAGCTGCGTTTAGCCTGGAACTGCGAGTCGACGCAGTTGCTGCATTGGCAGGGAAGCCAAAGATCAGCGGAACCAGTGTCTATATCGACTGTAAGCTGTTGCGGCGGAGTTCCAATCTCAATGCCGCTGTAGTAAAGCACGTCGAAACTGTCACTGAAGTAATCAGTGAGTCCTGCGACGGCATATGGCGGGGAACCGATGAGCTGTGACGCGTCGCGTTTGGACGGGTTTGACAAAGGGACTTCGACGCCAGAGGTAGCCCCCGCAGAGAACAGTGCCGTATCCAACGGCGTCAGATCAATGCCAGCCAGATTCTGCTCGGAGTCAGCGTACTTGTTCAGAACCGCTCTGAGCTCTAGTTCCTAGGGTGAGCAGGTCAAAAGCGTTCTTGGATGGACAACGAGAGCAGCGCACTACGAGGTCTTTGTCGAAGGTGCTCAACGTGGATTCTGGATCGGGCGTGTCCATTGGCGCACGGCGAGACGCGATCTGCAACTTGATGCCATTGCTACTTGTCACTGAGGGCGATGCTAAATATGCAGGTAGAAAAGCGGCGAAAGCAAGGTTCAGAACAGAGAGAGACATGTGAGATAGCGATGGTCGAGAACGAGCGACAGTAGTTTGAGGAGTAGTTTGAGGATGTAGTGAAAGCTCCGGGCAAGAAGTTAAAGAAGGCTTGAGTTGCAGCTACGCCTTTATACCCCGCCAGTCACGCAGCTTCGATCACGACCCCACTACCCAAGTATAGAGGCGCACAGGAAGCCTTCCATTCAAGACAGTATCTTGCCATGCCTTTCCGTGCCGTGCTGCTCGAAGTCCTTGGAACAAAATCAGACCAATTGTTCGGTTTGGCGATCGGCTCCGTTGGATGTTTGCAGCTCAAGCAGCAGCACTGGCAGCTGTTCTGTAATGTGCCCATGCCGGACATGTTCAGCGGTAGAAACAGCGACATCGAAGTTGATAGAAAGCAGTGATGAGGGAATGTACGAAGCTTCCGCCTGCCAGTTGCCGGTGCCGCGGATCTTAAACCCGATTGAGAGGTTCTGACCAAAACTGAGCCTTGAGGGCACTGGGGCAGACCACGACTCGTATGAACCATACACTATCTACACTGGACTACAGATACAATGACGGACAGAAAATGATAGTGTTCGGCCTCTCCAGCAGTTGTGAAGACTGGTCGAATTTCTCCTGTAGTTCGGTGTTCCCGATAACTTTTGCAGCCTTTGCCATTTGGCGCAGTAATTCGCTCAGCCGACGGAAAACGCGGATGATACTCCCCTCAAACACATCAGTGAGCTGACAAGAACGTCAGTTTCCTATCATGACAAGCCTGACTGGTATTGACGTACCGTGCAGATTTTATCGAAGGATGCGCCTTGGCACCATAGCATCACCGCTTCCATGAGTTCCACTTTGAACGATTTCACATAGGTGTCCTCGTCAATTGCTAGCTTCGATTCTTTAGAGACTTTGGCTATGTTTTGCGCCAGTTTCTGCAGAACGCGAAGTGGGGCCGCAAGCTCTTCCGTTAGCTTAGTTGGATGTTTGCTCTAGGACAGTGTGAGAAGGGCCACAAAAGGAAGCTTGGGCAGCCCTACTTTTTCGTCGAGAACGAAACAACTAAGGAAAGCCGCGCATTGCTCAGGAGTCAGGGTGTTGAAGACGCCGTCGAACAGAAGCTCAGTCAGAAGTAGTTCGTCTCCGGCACTGATTTCGCAAGCTACTCGGCCCTTGATGTCGACGACGTTTGTGGAAGTAGTGAAACCCAATCGCCGGAGCACACGTTTCCTGCATTTCAACTCCTCGGCCTGGAGCACGTCTTGCGTGGAATGAATGCGCTTTTGGAGGGCTCGCGAGCGCTCCTGAGATTCTCGCTTGCTTGAGTATGACGAGTAGAGTTCTGGGAGGCGGGGGTCCTTATGAAGGGGGCTTTGTAACAATTTGTCTTCCATGACTGCGATTTTCTAGATTCATACAGTGAGAAAACCTCAATCGAGAAGGGGAACGGGCTACGCATACCTCAACCAACACCTTGAATTTGTCGTCCTCGATGTGCATGTTTTGAATGGGATCCAAAAGAGGAACGCTGTCTGGAAAGCGTCGATGGACTTCAAGAACGCTCTTCCAGGCAGTCTGCCGAGCCTCGATTGGCCGTAGGTCCTTCGGAAGATAGATGACGAAGTGACTGAGCCCATGGAGGGTATTCAGCGAGACCGGTAGCACTAGAGGGACACCTTTCGTATTTGACGGGCAAGGTAAAGCACCGTTGGGAGTCGGCTTGCTACTCTTTTGAGCGTTGGAGGCGGCTTCGCCTGGTGCGCAGTTCAAGAGGACGTCGACGACATACTGTTCATGCGCTGGTATCTCGTCCGTGTTCGGTATAGGTCGATTCTAGATGGAAGATATATTGGACAGGCCATTTGAAGTGAAGAGCTTCGGCTTACCTTTGGCTGTTGCCGATGCATGAAGTTGATAACGACCCCCCAACCGAAGTCCAGGTCCTGATATTTGACTTTGACCAATCGCCCGGGCTTCAGGAAAGGAAGACAGTAGGTTGGATGTGTGATGACGCTCCGCATGTCCTCAGCCATCTGATCGAGCTGGTGGCGACAGTCGTAATATTGAGAGACAAGCTCTTCGTCCGGGATGATCATAGACTGCCGAGTTTCTTCTTCTTTCTTCAGCTCTGAGGGTGATATCAGGACTGAGACCAAGGAAAGAAGGAAGGATGACTACACACCAGCTTGCAACTGAGGGATAGCGGCTGTGCTCTGGAACTGGAAGAAAGACCTCTCCAACATGTACTCGGGACTTATCCCTTCGACCTTCATCAAGTTCATGACCATGTTATACCCGAGATGGAAGGCAGAGTCTAGTCGGTCAGCTTCTCCCTTGATCATCTCCTTTGCCACCTTGGGGTCCAGCTTTTCGTCGCACATCAGGATGACCAAACCTCGATCATCCAAGCCACGACGACCAGCACGACCCGACATCTGAACGTACTCTCCAGAAGACAAGTTTCTCTCCTCCCTTCCATCAAACTTCCGAGTGTTTGTGAAGACGACAGTCTTCGCAGGCATGTTCAAGCCGATCGAGAAAGTTTCGGTGGCGAAAAGGACCTTAATGAGGCCCTCCTGGAAAAGGATTTCGATGATTTCCTTCAGAATCGGTAGAAGGCCACTGTGATGAATGCCAATACCGCGTCGCAACAAAGGGACCATGTTCGAGATCCTGGGCAACTGCTTGTCCTCGTCGGACAGACAGTCAATCGCATTGCTGAATATGGCAGATACTTGATCCTGTTCGTCCTGATTGTTGAACTCGTATTTAGCCATGGAAAGAGCGTGTGCTTCGCAGTCACGTTTGGCGAACGAGAAGACGATGACGGGCTGGAAGTTGCTCTGCATAATCTTCTTGATGATTCGCGCGACATCTGAAGGACCCTTGGTCTCGCCACCCTTCTTCGTCTTCCATTTCTTGCCCTTTCCGCTGTTAGGATCTGCGGGGTCTTCAGAACGCGACTGAACCTGGCCCATGACCTTCGCGAAGTTATCCTCCCGAAATTCTCCTTTCTCATTCACGACCAGATAGATGCCTTCACCGCCACCAGGAAAGAGATAGTGCTGCAGCGGCGTGGGTCGGAAGTCTGTATAGACGACATGGCAAGGCTGATCGTGGGACTGGCATATCCATTGGGCGAATTGCATTGCGTTGGGGATTGTTGCAGAGAGGAAGACGTAGCGAATGGTATGGGGGAGTAGAATGATGGTTTCCTCCCAGACGACACCTCGTTCTTTGTCCCGCATGTAGTGGATTTCGTCGAAGATGACCCAAGCAACTTCGCGCACAATCTCAGAGCCGCGGTATAGCATTGACCGTAGAATCTGAACAAAATGGTCAACGGGAAGGTGACAACTGCAGGCGTGCACTCACTTCAGTTGTCATGACCAGGCAAGTAGCAGTCGGATTTATTGTAACATCGCCGGTCATGAGTCCTACATCGCCAAACTCAGCGAGCATGTCGCGGTACTTTTGATTGCTCAATGCCTACAATGCTTTATTGGCGGCTCAAGGGTGAATTTTTGAATGACGGACCTTGATGGGACTAGTGTAGATGACTCGCTGTTTCCGATTCAGACACTGAGCTATCGCGTACTCGGCAACGACTGTCTTTCCAGCACTCGTATGGGCAGAGACCAACACACTCTCATTCCGCTGAATTGCATAGACCGATACTTGCTGGAATGGATCGAGCTCGAAAGCGTACTCGCGATCAGGCTTTTGTGGTGGGACGTGTTGACCTATTGGTACATAGTCGTAGCCAGTCGGCACAGCCACTTGGTGGCGAACCTACATAACAGTTAGCGAAGTCGACGATAATGGATGGCAAATCACACTTTATGCCGTAGTTCTAGCCGCGCGCCAGCCTCTTCGCTGCCTTGTAGACCAGCGATCGACGCAACCTCTCTTGTAGCCTCTGTGGCAAAGTCGTCAAGTACCACAGTATTAGAGGCGGCTATTCGCGTTTTCTTCGTAGGATGTTCCTCGTCTACTGGCGAGAGGGGAGTGGAATCGACAGTCTGCTCGTCGGCTTTGCGCTTTTTGATTGTCGGCTCAGGAGCCTGGGCAGCCATCTCCACATCTTCGTCGGCCTGATCATTCGGTGTATCGTCCAGGAAGGAGAACAGGTCAGCCATGAAGACAGGGCAGTTAAAGAAATTGATGATTTGGAAGCTGTCAACCCTAATCGGGTTCCACCAAACAAGTGCAACCCGGCGGCATCTACTAGCGGGATTCACTTCTTCAACTTCTTCAAGTTCTTGGCAGCTCTCCCTCAAATCACGTCCGGGCGTGCTTAGAATTGAAGTATATGGACCTTCGAGGTTACCTGAGATCTCTCTCAAGTATTGCGACTTCGCGAGGCTTGACGAGATTGCCAGTTCGATGCCGGCGA
Source organism: Strobilurus stephanocystis (assembly GCA_019915075.1). Taxonomy (NCBI): domain Eukaryota; kingdom Fungi; phylum Basidiomycota; class Agaricomycetes; order Agaricales; family Physalacriaceae; genus Strobilurus; species Strobilurus stephanocystis. Next base: position 1,011,844 of record JAHLMI010000004.1, read on the forward strand.
CGATGATCGTCAGTGCCAAATTTCGTTTGCATTTTGAGGCCTGACCGTTGCTCCTACACCTCATCAAGAAAACTAATTGGTTGATACTCAATAAGCCGCTCCACTGAAGATGGCAATGACAGGTTACATTCTCGCCAGTCATCTCAATGAGAGCCAAGAACTCAGTTTATGTCCTTGATCGGCTAACTTGAAATCCTAGGTTCACGCAGGACGTTTGCATCTAGTCGCCATACCACTGCGCCACGCCCTCCCACGAGATATACGACGACCTCGCTCCAGGGCCATATCTCGCCAGTTTGATACAGAAAGCATGGTGATGATTCGGTCAACTTGGGCAGGCCAGTACAATAAACATAACAACAATTGTCCAACAACACGCAGGTCGTATAAACTCGAAAAACAACATGTCCATCTGCAGACTCTTTGAGCGTGACGCACACAAGGGAGGGAAGCTCTCACCATTTACAGTATACAAACGGTTCACTTCGAAGTGGCCTCCATCTCGAAGTACGTCGCAGTGCGTGGCGTCTGTGGAGCGCTGCTAGACGTACCAAATTGGGCCATGGCTGGGTCTTCGAATGGGTTGGACGACGTGCGCCTGTGCTTCTCGCGTACGAGCATTGGTGCAGCCGTAGTCGGTGATGGGACAGTCGCGATGATGGGGCTCAGTGGGGCTTTGACATCGAGACCTTGCGCAGGTTGGCCCACATAAACCGACCTCCCCGCGTCTTTGCCGTCCACATTCTGCCACCTACCAGCGCCGACACCGCGATTGCGCCAATGTTTGGGAGACCGCTTGTTACGGAAACGCAGGAAGAGGAGGATCAGCTAGACATCATGTCAGCCATTATCAGGATTGAAGCTGGAATGACCTTACAATCGCGGCGACGATCACTGCCCCGATGACACTGCCAGCGATAGCACCGTCTCGTTTACCCGACGATGCACTCTTGGCATCCGCCGCCGCCGCCGAGGGCGTGGTCCCCGTCGGATAGAGCGTGATGGTCTCCTCAAGAACCTCGGTAATGGAACCGGAGACGATGACGGTAACGGGAAATATAGACTCGTACGGTTCGGTATGAATGGTCGTCACCGTATACTCTGTGCTCGTGCTGGTGACGGTCGTGGTACTGGGAATGCGGGTGAACCCAATGATAGAGCCGCCGTTCAGTGTCACGTCAGGATTTGGGACTGAAGAGAAGCCATCGACAGAGACGCCATCGGACTCTTGCTGACGTTCCAGCAACATAGGACTGGCAGCAGCCGATGCAGCTAAGCAGAGAAGGGCGAACTGCATGTCGGTGAGAGGACTTCGTCAGGTCTCTGCGCTCGCACTTGGAGGGAGAGACAGAGAATGACAAACGGTCTACACCAGATAATGTGTTGGATAAGGTACCCATGGCGATTGTCACACCACTTGAGGAGGCCCAGGTGTAATCAATCAGGACTCAATGGCGCCGCCCTGGATGCGTGGTGGTGGTGAGGTTCAAAAGGAGGGAAAAGAGTCCAAATGACATTCGTGAGTCGGGAGCGTTGCCTGAGATAGCGACGAGTCTCGGAAGGAGTTAACATTCCCTCCCGTTTTGCAAGAGATGCATCGATGAAGAGCTATCCCACAACATCGCGTAACAAAACAAACACCGTGTTCGTGGGTAATTGAGGATGACGTCACTGCGTCATACTTGACATTTCTCGGCGTTTCTTCCTGTTTCTGCCTACTTCCGTTATTTTCTGTCCTCGGTTCATCGAGACTGTTCTAACCTCATACTTAAACTTGTCTTTTTGCTCAGTGGACGCTCACAGCTTGAACCTCTTACAATGTTTGGCGGAAATCCTTACTATCGCTCTGGGCCTTTCGCAGGGAGCTCGGGAGGTTACTACCCCCAGGGCCCGACACCTCCATACAATCCATTCTACGCTCCGCCAAACTACCAGCATGCTCGCAGGCGCAGCGAGATCGAACGGGAAATGGCGCGCCAGCGTCAACTCGAAAGAGCTCGGCAGTACTTGCCAGAGGAGTACGACGTCGACCCCGCTGCAGACTACGAGGCACCAGATTACGACTATTCGGGGTATACCAGTCCTTGGGAACGAGTGAGTCCTTTTATCTTGATGGCTGTTCACGTTGATCTGACATGGTACTCCTAGGCGAGGCCAAGGACGCGGACTGCCTCCCGAGAGCATTCCCTACGAAACCCTGTTCCCCCTCGTATGCCAGAGCCTGAGCTGGCCCAGCCTTCCTTCTACACTCAGCACTTACACCCCGAACATGCACCCATACCACAACAACGCGCACCTGCCCGCCCGTCCCCTTCTCCCTCACGTACCTCTCCCCAGCCACGCACGTCTCCCCAACCACGGACGTCTCCCCAACCGCACGCGTCGACCCAGTCGCGCACACCAGACGGACCGGCTAATTCCCCGTCTCCCCAGCCGCCCGTAGTAGACACCCATGAAGCACACGTGCAGAACTCTCTATCTGCAATCGCTGATATCGAAGCCAAGTTCATAGACCTGAAGAGCCAATTCTCATGGCCATCTCGCGTGGATTTCGTATGCGATGGCGAGACAGTCTCACTCCCTATTGACGGATCCGAGCAGAATGTGCGCGCTGCAACCACGCCACCAAAGCTCGCATTCACATCAACGAACAAACCCATTCACGCCTACAACGAGATGTTGAACAGATTCCTGGTGCAACTCGACGCGGTGGATAGTTGGGGAGAGCGGAGTGTCAGGGAGAGGCGCCGTGGAGTCGTTTCAAGCATTGAATTGGAGGCTGGTCGATTGGAGCGGGGTTGGAAGAAGGTCTGGGAAGGCAAGAGCATCGAAGATAAGGACGAGGAGGAGGTTGAGGCCATGATTCTCACACCTCCGGCAAACGAGGAGGTTGAAGCCATCGTCACACCTCAAACGATGGAGGACGTTGATGTCATCCCCGAACCTCCAGCAAACGAGGAGGTCGAGGCCATCGTCAAACCTCCAGCACACGAGGAGGCGCAGCTATGAACTTGGGGCACTGTAGGATTATTTTATTTATTCAATACGAAGATTTGCTATTTGGGTTACTTGTACGAAGTCTGTTCCCGCCACCGAGGCTAGTCACACCGTGAACTTGAGGGGGAAGTACCGATGCTGATTATACACTCTGTCATTGCAATCTCAAGATCAATTGACAGCAAGTTGACCATTCCGAGGAAATGTACCGTCTACTGACAGGACTACAGAGCGCGAGTGTTGACGCGATCGTATTCTTCATTTATTTGGCGGACAAAGTCGTCAGCATTATGGCCTCCCTATGTAGCTCGTGGTTAGAAGAGTAGGCTGCCTGTTCGAAATGAAACCTGCCTCGCAATCTCGCCAAGTTGTGTCCCGTACACAAACGGGCTTCTTGTTGATCAAGACCGTGCAGCTATTACTTTCGAACAAGCCTGGTCAATTAGTGGTGTGGCTTGATGGTATTGAGGACATACACTATCCCCAATTCTGTTGACTGGCGCGCACTGGCCTGCAGAAGGTTGATCCCCTCTTCGGTCTTGCCAAACGCGTCGGAGCCAGCACACTCGGCCAAAGGCCCATCCCACTCGATCCCAGCCGTGTCAGCGCAGCTGAACGCCACCTCCGGCGTTCCAATCCGTGCCGTACCATACGACTTTGAACACTGAACGAACTCCCAGAATTGTTCGAAGGGAGAATGCGCCGCGACACAAAGTTGCTGAATATTGCCAGCGCACTCTTGAGGACCGTGCTTGCATGTCACACCGAAGTCAGTGTCAGAAGCGTTTGATCTTTGAGAGTCAATGGATGTCTATAAATGACATTAGCCAGGTGGCTTACTTGGCTATGAAGAGCAAAGACAAATCGACTTTGTCTGCCACCCGAGGCAAGACAGAGTCGAACACAGTTTCGCAGACCATAGCATCTGGGCAGCGCGACATTACTCCAAGGTGTACGGGCACTTTCTCGATGTGTATCATCTCGCTGTCGATGTCATGATTCGCGAGGAAGGGGATCTGCATGTCGGCCATCATAGCGGATATCATTGAGAAGACGGAGAGATGTGGCAACCACATTGTTAAAGATGGACCTCGGGGACGTGAAAGCAAAAGGAGAAGGTGCGTTTTCGAGGACTCGCCTTACTAATTGGTGTCCCAGGTGCGTGCTCTAGTCCAGAGATTGCGACACCGGCAGGCGCAGGGCAGGCGGCAGGAGGACTCGGAGGGCCGACTAACTGTGCCCGCATTGCGTCATCTCTTTTATCTCTCCTTTTGGCCAAGTTCTGCCACGAAGCGCGCTGTCAGACGAAATGGACGACGCGCCCTCCCATGACTGGCGTATGTATCTTGGATCCCCTGTGTGAGCTCCGAGTGTAGTGCTCGCTCTACGCGTCGATTTACCATGTCAATCATCGCTCGCTGCAACTTCGGATGCTCTGGGCGCTGAGTTCGTCTCGTTAGCTTCTGACTGGCTCATCGTCGCGGAATCGTCGAGGCTTTCGTCTCTAATTCAATGCTACTGGCGTCTGGCATGCGTCTGGAGTCCCCGGATCCTTTCTGTGGAGAATAGAATATCCGTTCTGGGGTAAGAAAGTACGGGCGACCTGCCAAGGCCCCTCTCACCGGCTCCTCGCGCCGGAGGAGAGTCGAGTCGGATGTACATCGGATTATCTGCTCTCACATGGTCTGTCCGTCGACATAAAAGGGCGTTCTACTGCGACGACGAGTCCACAATTCCTGCCTCACCATGTCACTGCTGAAGATATCTGGCACGAAGATCGTCGATGAGGACAACAACGAAGTCATCCTGCGAGGCGCCGGTCTCGGAGGATGGATGAAGTGCGTTCTACTGTCTGGTTCAGAAGCCCCGTTCTAACGGCCTCTGGTCAGCATGGAGAACTTCATCTCAGGTGAGTTACTCTCATAAGATGACTTGGAGGTCGCTTACCTGTTGATCAGGATATCCTGGCTGTGAACATCAGATCAGAGAGGCTCTCACAGAGACTATTGGTGAAGAGAAATCCGATCTCTTCTTCGACAAGGTATTGCCATTCTCCTCTTCGGCTCGACGCAATACGATCGACTGTCTGTCCTCAGTTCCTCGAGTATTTCTTCGAGGAGAAGGATGCTGTATTCTTTAAGAGCCTTGGTCTCAACTGCATTCGTATTGCTTTCAATTATCGGCACTTTGAAGGTACGTTTCGCGTTTCCTTGTCAAGGGAGAGATGCTGATCAGATATCGGAAGATGACATGAACCCCCGCGTTCTGAAAACCTCCGGCTTCAAGCACCTCGATCGAGTGATCGACCTCTGTGCGCAACATGGCATCTACACCATCTTGGATCTGCATACTGTTCCCGGCGGTCAAAACACGGATTGGCACGCTGATCACGGCAGTCACATCGCGAATTGTCAGTATAGCACCGAATTGCTTGTTTACGTCGACTGATTCTTCTCTAGTCTGGAACTACAAGGACTTCCAGGACAGGGCTGTTTGGCTGTGGGAGCAACTTGCTGCCCATTACAAGGGAAACAAGTGGATCGCAGCCTACAATCCCCTCAATGAGCCTACAGATCCCAAGCACACGCGTGTTGTCGCCTTCTACGACCGTATCTATAAAGCAATTCGCGCTATCGGTGAACATTCTCCTCCTGTCCTCACCAGCCACCATACTCACCAAAACCTAGATCCTGATCATGCCCTGTTCTTTGACGCGAACACCTTTGCTTCAGACTTCAGCCATTTCGGTGACGCCCACAAGAACTGGCAGAATACGGGATACTCCATTCACGACTACTCGCTTTATGGGTTCCCTGCAGCGCCAGAAGCCTACGTTGGAAACGACGAACAAAAGAGACGCTTGCGTCGGAGCTACGAGAAGAAACGAGAGTGGATGGACGAACGCGGTCTCTGCGTCTGGAATGGGGAGTGGGGACCAGTCTACGCCAGGAAGCAGTATGAGGGGCCGAAAACCGACGAGATCAACGAATCGCGCTACAAAGTCTTGAAGGACCAGCTGGAGATCTATAACAAGGTGAAGCTTACAACTCGTTCAATGCGAGCATGAACTGACTCCTGTACGAAGGATCGTCTGAGCTGGTCCATATGGCTGTACAAGGACATTGGCTTCCAGGGTATGGTATACATCGACCCGGAAACACCATACATGAAATTATTCGAAACCTTCCTTGCCAAGAAGCATCGCTTGGCTACCGATGCTTGGGGTGCAGACGATTCTGCCGTCAAAGGCGTCTACGAACCGCTTGTGCAACACGTGTTGGAGGAAATTCCGGTCAAGTACCAAAATCTGTATCCGCACCCCGTCTGGAAGGTGGAAGACCGCGTCAAACGTCTGGCACGGAGTATCCTCATAGCGGAGTACCTCGTACAAGAATGGGCGGATCATTTCATTGGCAAAGACGAGGCCGAAATCGACAACATCGCGAAGAGCTTTAGGTTCGAGCATTGTCTCAAACGCGAAGGTCTGAATCACATCTTGATGGAGAACGCGAAGGCGGTCATCTAATACGGAGTTTGACGAGGTATGGAGGAAGCACTCAAAACATGTACTTGTAGCACACTCAGAATCAGCAAACTCTTCTTTCATTCGTACATGCGAACGCAGTTCACAGTGGTATAAATGTCAACGATACAGCGAGAACGAAATAAGGGTGAAATCATGATAATAAATATAAAAACCAACCCTCGCGTGCCCTGGCATGAGAGGAGGAGAACTCAATTCTCTGTCATCTAATGGCCTTTGCCAAAGGCCTTGCCTTTCTGCCCTCCTTGGCCACCAGCTTTTGACGATGTCACAGCAGTACCTGCGCTCGCAGTGGCAGAAGCACCCGCGACATCAGAAACGACAGCGGAGGCGACGTCGGTAGCTGACGCTAGCACAGCACTGGCAGAGTCGGTCGACGCAGCGACGGAAGCACTTGCGACATTGGAAACGACAGCGGAGGCAACGTCGGTAGATGATGCCACAAAGCTGGAAGAATCGGCCGACGCGACGGCGGTGGCGCTTGCAGCATCGGAAACGGCGGCGGAGACGGTAGCCGAGGCCACAGCTGCTGAGCTCACAGAGGCAGACGCGTCGGCAGTGGAGGATGCGACAGCAGCAGAAGAGGCAACAATGCCAGCAGCTGAGGAAGTGCTTGCGCCATCGTCGGTGACAGTGAACTGCACGAAAAACGATCAGATCTAGCCAGAGCTTGTTCAGAGGTTGTAAACTCACATAGACCATGTCATCCAAGCTACCGTGTTGAGCAACAGGAACGATGACTGGCTGATGGTTCGCGGCAGCGTTGATGGAGGCAAGCCTGTAGATGCCAGCTGGCAAACCAGCAGTAACGTCGGCAGTGACAACCCCGTTAACAGCAGCACCGTTGATACCCTTCAATTGAGCAATAAGTGAGTGAACCCAAAAGAGGCATCGTCAAAGTACCTTGAAAAACGCGAACGTCTTGGGGTTGGTAGGAGTCTTCGCGTCGAGAGAGTCGATCAGTTCGATGACAACGTGACTGTGGCCAATAATTTGTCCTTGACCGTTGAGCTGTTGGGGGGCAGCAAAATAGCTCTCCTGCGCGTTCACGAAGTTTCCTGTTTCAATATTCTGGATAGCCATAGAGATCGTGAACGCAGTGTTAGACTTGATGGTGCCAAAGTTTTCAGGGAACGTGAATTTGCTGCTGGGCATGTTGTCCGTGCTCGGAATTGTACCGATAGGTGCAGGATTGCAGCTACCCTAAAGTGAGAACAGGTACGGTCTGCAATAGCCGAACAATCACCTTCCAGTGGTGATCTGCTTGCCGTTAGTGATGGGGAGATCGGGGACCGTGAGGCAGAAATTTATGAAGTTGTTGGTCGAAGTCAATGAAGCGACTTGGCCTATTGGAATGTGATTGAGCATTTTAGCACTGTATTGTGCAAAAATGTCTTGAGCTGCTCACCAGCCGTGGGAACGTCCTGTCCATTGTTGGCGAAACCAGAAGCAATGACTTTAGGGTCGAGGGCTGCATTTCGGTGTCAACTGACTGATGGGTGCGAACATTCAGAAAGGAACGTACTCAAGGAACTCTGGGCATCGCCACCTGCAGCTGCAGAGCCAGTCTGCGCGATAGATGAGGAAAATGTCCGTGAGACTTGCAGATGCTTGACACTCACAGAAGTCGCCTCCGAGGCCGTACTGGTGGAACCAACAGCAGAGCCGGTCTGAGATAATCAGAAGTTGTTTCAAGGGGCGAGTAAAGAGCTATTCACCGCTCCGGCAGCCACTGAGGTCGTCGTGGCAGTCACCCCTGATCCAGATCCAGAGTTGTTCGACCCAGCCGCTCCTCCGCTAGAATTGTTGTTTGAGGCTATCCAGATAATCAGAAGGCCGTATGTTCCAAAGACGAAGAAACTGACCGCTTCCGGAGCCTGAAGAGGTGGAGGAGGCAGTGGACGCCGAGGAGCTACTGGATCCCGCAGAGCCTTTGGATCCTGATGAGCTAGTTGAGCCAGAGGAGCCCTTGGATCCCGATGAGCTGCTGGAACCAGAGGAACCTTTGGATCCCGTTGAGCTGCTGGAGCCAGAGGAGCCCTTGGATCCCGTTGAGCTGCTGGAGCCAGAGGAACCCTTGGATCCCGTTGAGCTGCTGGAGCCCGAGGAGCCCTTGGATCCTGAAGAGCTTCCAGAGCTCGATGAGGTGGATCCAGAGGATGAGGCACCTGAGCCGGAGGAGACAGCTGTTGTAGCAGCAGCGGCTCCAGCAGTGACAGTAACAGTTTGAGTTACGATGGAAGCCACCTAGTGAGGCGCGAATCGCTGATCAGTACAATTGAGCATCACTTGTCGAGGAGACACATACATCACATGACGCTGAAGCGCTGTCGAATTGGTTATTGAAGCCCTGATGGGGAGCTGCCTGGGCGGCAAACGACGAGAAGTAGACACCGAGAAGAGCATAGATGACTGCCTTGGAGAACATCTCGGAAACGTGAAGGATTGGGTTTTATATGAAGTGGTCTGGAAAGAGTGTCTGAATGAAAGAGAGAGAATGAAGCAGATGCGCGACACCGGTGTCGGCTGAAAAGAAACAGACACGCGCGCTCGGCGGCAACGTTGAAAGGGCAAGCTGATGAAGGGGAGAAGGAGAGGAAGAACAAGGCCACCTGTCTCTTTTCTTATACTAGTTATAGCCACCGCGTGTGTCTTGTGCCTTAAAATCGATCCCGGACCCCGGGTCGCCAATCAATCTGTTATTGTTCCATCCTGGTGGCAACGAACTCTCGGTATTACTTCAACCTCTAACGTCGACGAGGCCGCAAACCCGAGCGCTCAAGCTAGAATCATGACCTCAGCGCTCAGCGATTGGGGGTCCAAAGACTCGAGGAACTTTGCTTATCTGACCTCACGGCGTGCGGGCTAGGCCAGGTGGTCATACAGCCATCTGATCCTAAACGCCGTACGTATGGCAGCAGTACATATGGCAGTGCTGCTACTGTTGTATACATGCCCGTCACACACACTGTAGTAATGGATGGCCGTTGCGGGATCTGGCTGGTTGGGTTCTTTCCTCCAGCAGGGAAATGAACATTCGGAAGGTCATCACTTCACTTTCGTCTCAAACCATCTCAGTCTTGTCTGAGTCTGTCTGAAACAGAATTGAGAGATCTTCGTGTTGTTTCAGCAGAACTTATTCAACTTATATTGGGCCAATATCCGTGATGAGATGCGCACGAATGATCTATTATCCAGTCGCCACGGACATCTACCACCGCCTGACCACCGCGCGGTAAATGTTACCGTACCGACTTCTCCTGGAATTCTCACATCTGTGATCCCCAATCTGCCAACGACGTGTAAGACGAGGATCGCCAACGAACAAGTTGGTCACATCACGACAGACCGAGAATGATACACGTCTTTCAGATAGTACACTTCTGCCAGTCTGCCCCCAGATGGTTCCCTGGACAATCGCAAAACTTATGAGGCGCTCGAGAGTCAATGTAAAGGACGCCAAACAAAAACTGATACGTGACGTTCGAAGCAAGAGACTCGATATAAGCGTCGACTGAGCCAAATTGCTCTAGCGTCCGAGGTTGCTCCTGGTTGCTGTAAGGCTCAATATTCTTCGAACCCGGATCACTAGGGCTCAGTGATCAATCGATCGATTGAGTAACCATCGGTACATAACCATGCGAGCTCTCAATCTACTGTCGATGTTGCTATGGCGACCCACAACGGGACGAACGGTGGACTGTATTGGAGGCACACAGGGGAGTTAGAGAATTGATGTGAGAGAGTTGTGAGAGGTACGCGGAGGTTACAGCATTTTTTCGAGCCTGCATCACCGAGTGACTGAACGTTGAAGGTTCGAATTCTGAGCCACATGTGGGGGCACTTCAAACTTCATAGCGTCGAGTCTCTGATGAAGTTGCATGTGTGTAGTTTCCTGGGGGATACAAATCGATACGGATACGGTGTCATCAGAGCTATAATACAGAATAAGATACGCATGTCTACTTATTAGAGGTAGAAGTCCAAGGCATCACAACAGTCTAAGCAACATCCTCGCTCGGGCTATCCTTCCATTTGAGTATCGAAGCGTGCTCCCTCAAATCGGAAACAAGTTTCTTCAACTTGACATCCTTCCCCTCTTCGTCCACCTTACTCTCTAACCACTGCGCGAGATCATACACCGCCGTCGCATCAGGGAACACCCACCAGCCCTCCTTATCTCCGTCTCCGTCGTCGTCGTCATCCAAAAGTGCATCCGCAGGTCTCTGGCCCCAGACAACCACAATTGAGGACCAGTCGGAAGAGGAATCCGAGTCACCCTTCTTCCCGTGCCTAGCACCTCGGCGACGACTGGGTTTCTTCCCTGCGCCTGCATGCCAGGCGAGTAATGCTTTGGCGTACTGCCTATCACTAGCTCCAGGAGAGACTCCCCAGTACGTTCTTCCATCGCCATCGACGCCCAACGGACCACTTCGAAGGGCAGATTCGAAAGATGCGACTTTGAGAGCATGATCCAGGTCATCGAGAACTTGCTTGTGGCGGGCGCGCTTGGCTTTGAGATCAGATTTCTGAGGTCGACCGGTAAGAAAATGTGAAGCGGACGAGAAGAAACATCTACCTGAGCAGCGTTCTCTCCTCCCTTGATTGCGTCCCACTTCTCGTTCTCCTTCCTCGCTCGTTCTTGTTTCTCGCGGACAAACTCTTTGTGACGTTGCAATCCATCGTCGAGTTCCGTGCGGACCATTTCCGTTCCGAACATGGCCGTGACCAGGCCAACAACGGCAGGAACTAACTGAGATGATTGCGCTACGTACGTAGCTGGCGTAGACGGGCCATCATCTCGTGTGCTACGAGTGGTACGAATCACGGCAGACTCAGAGCATGGAAGGACATCAGGAATGGTGAAGGGAAAGGCGGGGTCTTGGAGGACGGAGAGAGCAGTCCATATCTTGTTGAGATTACAGCCGGAATTGCGAACACCATTTAGTGCAGCTTCCAACAGCTACAGCAAGAAAGAAGTCAGAATCCTCGACCCAATTACTACTGCAGAAATACAGAAATACCTTGGTGATGGTCGGATCATCGTGATCGTCTACAAGGACTTCTAGCAACCATGTAAGAATGGCCTTGAGACAGGGCTCGCTAATCCAGCTGGCGAGCTCGTCGTCAGCAGTGCGCTTGCTCCCGCCCACGAGGCTTAGCTCGTCAACATGTGTCTTAGCAAAACCTTTGTCAGGACCGAATCTAGCCACGAACTCGCGTATAAAGATTCGATCTTCAGCATCGCTGGGACTTATAGAAGTTCCCAGCGCAGCCCATCGCAGCCGAGGAACAATCTTGGGCTTGGGGACTTTGGGTTTCGCGACTGTTGGCACTGGCACCTGCTTGGTCGCCTCCTTTTGTTGCACCGGAGGAGCAACTGACTTGGAAGCCTGGGCCTTTTCCACATTTCTCCGGCGCTCTGCCAGGTGAAGATCCCTGAACAATCGTAATGAGACACTGGGATAAGCAGGGAAGGACTGAGTGCAAACCCCAGAGGTGGAAGCCCCTTAGCCTTCCTGCAGGCACGACAGTTGCAGATGTCTCGACACTTGAAGCACCTGGAAGTGGCTTGAGCACGACCGGCAATCTCACTGCAAGAGGGAGCATACTTGAAGGTGTATCCTTGAGTGCCACAATAACCCTCCTCTTCAGGTGACGCAGATGTCTCCTTGATATTCTCAAGGTCGTCGTTGTACCTATTGTGTATACAGTTACGGCAGAAGACAACCTTGCAAGGTATGCCAGTCACGCCCTTCGTCTTGGTGTTTCTCATCCTCCGGAACGTGCATTGTACACAATCTGTTGATGTTAGGAACTGCGACTCCTTCGCTGCACGTTTCACTCACCCGCAGGATCACGTTTCTTATTGCATTGATGACAGGAGACATGAGGCCCTTTGTCATCGGCAGACAGTATGCGCGCTTTCTTGACGGCAGGTTGTGTGGGTTCGTCGTCAGCTTTCCGCTTAGACGCGCCACTGGACGCGTTCTCCTTCAGTTTGCTGCTGACCAGCGGCAGCGATGGGCGAGAGCGAAATGGAGACGGCGGGATCTCTACGCTAACCGCCAGAAACCGACGCGCAGAGGAAGGCGTCGAAGTCATGATGGTGGTTCAAGTTAGAGCTGGATCAACAAACTGACGCGACTCCAAACGGCAAGAGTTACCTGGGTCCTCGGCAAACATTGACATGAGACTGGCACGTGACGCTTACTCTGGCCCATTGCAGGCAACTCGCGCCGCCTGCCGAAAAAAACCAGCTTCCTTCCGCCCAGCTTACCGCTCGCAACAAAATTACGCCATGGCCCACGCAGATCACACTCGCGACCCCTGGTGCGCTAGCTTGTCGTCATGGTTGTCGTTCCCCGCTGAAAATGCTCGGTTTACAGCCCATGGGTTATCCTCAATGACTTCGGTGGTGCCTTTGCTATGGGTGCCATTGGTGGCGGTATCTGGTACAGCATCAAAGGTGCACGGAACTCACCTCGGGTGCGCCGTACTTCAACACTCGTAGGCATGCGCTTACCTCTCCACAGGGTGAACGTTTTGTTGGCGCCATATCATCCATGAAGGCTCGGGCACCCGTAACAGGCGGCAACTTCGGCGTCTGGGGTGGCATGTTTTCGACATTTGACTGTGCGGTGAAGGGATACAGACAAAAAGAAGACTCATGGAATGCCATAATTTCGGGGTTCATGACTGGTGGCTGTCTAGCTCTGCGAGGTGCGTCATGCTATAGTCAGCTACTGTGCTGCCAGTGCTCATTTATCTTAGGCGGTCCGAAATCTGCTTTTGGGTCCGCAGTGGCTTGCGGTATCCTGTTGAGTGTCTTCGAAGGTGTCGGCGTGCTCGTCAACCGGGTCTTCAGCGAGGGTGCACGGCCACAGGCATTGCCCCCAAGTGCGTATCCAAGTTCGAAAATCAACGATGATCGCTCATGTCCTTCTCCAGTACCCGCCCAGCCCCAACAGTCCTCACCCGCGATTCCCGGCCTACAGTAATGCACATACTCGCCTTGTTCATAGCACGTCATCTTTATACGTATAATTCCACTCACTATTCATTCGTTCTCCGAGGAGGAAGAGTCCATACACAAGTATTGTTCGTTAGAAAGCGCCAATGCTCAAGTATGTCCGCTTGGCCCCTCTGTGAGTTTTATGCTTCCCCATTGCTTGCTCACACCGATCGGCCCAGGACATTCGCCATGTTCCTAAGGAAGTGTTTACTCACACCTCGTCAGTTAGCAGAACTGGGTCGGACGGCCAAGAGATATTTGACACCCTTACTCTGCTCTGAGAAGACCTATGATCGCGTCATCTCAAGATACTCTCAAACAAATCAATCTCGACAGACAGCACTCGTCGAGCTCGCCCAACCACGGCACTACAGGCATTTGAACTATCACTCGAACACACAATCGCACAGTGTGGATCCAGCTGTTTCCACTTTGTTTGTCGCCCTCCATGGTAGGCCCGCAGACGCTACGCTGGGTCTGCCTCTGCCCACAATGCAGCAAGAATACCATGCCAGTGTGGCCATCTCATCGCGGCACGACGAGCCTCAACGGCATGCAGGTTAGGTACCCAGTCGTGGATTTCCTCTTGAACCGCCAACCATATCGTGAGCCAACCTCCCATTGAGCGTTGATAGTGAGTAGTCTCCAAAACCTTGTCATCTAGGGATGCATCGCCGGCGCACTGCTCAATATTTCAGGCTAACTCGAAGAGAGTCTCGCTGCCACTATCTTCGTTCGCCTTCCAGTCAACCGGGCCGCCCTTCGTTGTCTTCTCCCTGAATTGTGCTTTTGGTGGCTCTGGTCTATCCTTGCAGGTCATTTACGTCTACTTGTCGCGATGCTCAAGCAAATGGGGCCTGTGCGTGTGGGCCCTCATTGGCATCGTTCTGGGGCTCCATCGTCTTACGCATGCCGGCCGTGGACTTCCGTGAGGCTGTTCTCGATTCTATTGGTCTCATGGTCAGTGCTGGGAGCATCGGCTCAGCCGCATGCTTCTTTGTGCTTGATGCTACAGCCTACAAAGAGGGGCATCGCGAGCATCCGCCCATTCTACGTCTTGTCTTTCCGTAGTCTGATCTTACTTTAGTCTCAATCCCCTAAGTGAAGCTTGCTCGCTCTGATGGCGATCCTCTTCGCGTTGTGGCTGCAAGTGGTGCAAGCTGACGTCAGGGAGTGGTTTGAGACGTCACCGCCCTACCAAGTGGTCATCCCAAGCTCGGTCTCCAGTATATAAGACCGTTGGTCCCAGCCCTCACGATATCACAACGCCCCTCTCAACATAATGTCCTCCTCCACCTCAACACTTGACCCTTACACCGCAAAGGCGGAAAACAACCACCACACTCCCCAGGAGAAGATTACACGTATGTCATGCCTCTTTACTGTCAGCACTACGTGGGCTCATAACCGCGGACAGAACTGCATTCCATTGTCAAGGGATGTTCGACCGGCATGCTAACGACTCGATCGGCTGATGGAGGACTGCATTCGCGGGCGATGGCGCCTTCGTCTCGTGAGCGACGCTGTCCCAGCGCGTCAACAGCTCGTGCTTATTCATGTCCACAGCATTCTCTGCCACTCAAGTGACGCTCGTGTTCATTGCAAACAACGCCTCTCACAAATTCGACGAGCTCGAGAACGACAACCACGTCAACGTCAGCTTCCTCGATACCAGCACCACCAGCTGGGCCTCGTACGTTTCGGCCTACGCTTCACTTCGGCCGTTGCTCACTGTCATGCCAGGTATTCTGGTCTCGCCAAGATCAGTCGCGACCCAGAGGTCATCAAGAAGCACTGGTCGAAGGCGTGAGTTCTCTTCTTACACTTACAGATCTTTGTCTAACGTGTGCCTCAGCATCTCCGCGTACTTTGGGGACCTCAAAGACGGCATTCACAAGGGTGACGAGTCTGACCCACGGGTCTCTATCATCGAAGTTATTCCCGAAGAAGTACGATTCTGGGTGGCCACAAAAGGCACGGTTACTCGCGCCATCGACACCGCCATTAGTGCTGTGACGAGCGGCACTTCTGTTCCCGGTGAACTAATCACCCTGACCAAGCCTGAGGTGTGTGATTTCTTGGAAAGTATAAGTCTATGTGTTAATCTTCTTTGTCAGATTCAATTGATTCAAGGGCTACACACCAAGCAGTAAACGTTCAGACTCAAAAAAATGTAATTGTAATTGTATCGCAGTGTCAGCTAAAACCCTCGGGCTTCGGTGTAATTCAAGCTTGAATACGGATGCCAATGAATTCCTTCAGCATTCTTTGTCTGTTGCAACAGTCCGGGTGCTTCCGGAAGCCTATAAGAAATTATCAAGGTGTCAGTGGATTCATATCTCTTGTACCGCCTAGTAAATGTGGCGTGACCCTACCTTAGGGTATAATAAGAACAATGTAGGGTGCGGTTCTGCGGGCTTCAAACAACTCAAATCCTGCGGAAGATCATTGCAGCGAACGCGATGGAAGATCGGAAGTTCAAGGAAGGCAGGAAGCCTGAACTGAGAAGGCCATTCAGTCACCGGCTTGTATGCGTTGCCACGTCAACAAGACATGAGACGCGCAATGACCTTGAATAGCTTCATCGCAAGTATTGTCACCGGTCGGTCATTCAAAGGAGGCGCCGTGTAAGACACCGCAAATACGCTAGAGTGTGAAGCTGCACGATACATAGGCACAGAGATCGCTGAGTGAGAAGAGAGGTGAGAAGAGTGAGAAGCTTGAGAGCCCGCCCGGGACGAAGATCGCCGAAGTCTGGTTCAGAAGTGTCGCGTCGAGAGCCCAGAGATGCCGGCTGCCTGGATCTTGAAGTCGAAGCAGCAGGCTCTCATGATAAGAAAAGAAATATGGGCCGCGGAGAAAACCTCCAGTGTCAATGGTTACCTGTATACATCGCTTAGCCGAGCCGAGCAGGATGATGGATACAGCTGAAGGCAGACAAAGAAAGATTAGGGCCAGCCAGGGCACTTTTAGTGCTGCAGAACCCGCTTTAGCTCACGTCATCAAATCCGAAGCTAGGACGAGTTTGGCCCTGCTTGGCCGCATCCTCGGACATACGACGTCGCAGCGTCCGAACTCGCGCCAGAGCGTGGTCGAGACAGGATTAATGCGCGCGTATTCGCCCCAAAGGAACTCTGTGCCATCAGCGGAAGAGGCTAATTGACCATGACGCGTCCATCCGTGTTGCCGAGGTCTGTTCTGCCAAAGGCGCGAGAAGAGCCATGGAGTGTGGCGGCGTTAGGCCGTCGCCTAGGTTTGGAACGGTCCAAATAAAGACCGCCTTTTCCTTCTCCTTTCTGTCCGCCACCTCCATCATGTCCTCTCACTCTCTGCACTTCTACGCGATACCTCCTGGCCTCTTGCTCGTCGTCCCGCTCATCTCCGTCCCTGTTGTTCTCGCCTTTGCGCGTCGTTCGCCGCGACGTGTTACACCTCTTCACATCGCCCAATCCTTCATCCCCATCTTCAGCATATCTCTGTTGTCTCTCCTTATCGGTGGCTTTGGTCTCGCCGGCATCCATGATTCAGACCTGGCGAGCACAAGCGTTGTCTTGTATATTCTCTTGAGACTAGAACGTACGCCGTTTTGCATTGTGTCATGTATGCGCTCTGATCCGCTGCCTTAGTCGCAGTTTGCTTCATGATATTGATATCCGATCTCAACGACAACTCCAAGATACCTCGGCGCGAGCTGTGGATCTACAACGCCATCCTCTCACTCTTACTAGCATGCGGTAAGTCTTCAAAGGTCCAATTACAAGCCTTTGTTCAATTCTAACATTACATCGTCCCTCCAGCCACCCTTTGCTCGTTCATTTCAACATTTCAACCTGAGCGAGTTCCGTCTCTTGTCTCCCCATTCTTATATCTCCTCTTTACGACCCTCACACTCCCGCTCGTCATATATTTGCTACTCGCACACGACCCGCAGCCGTCTCCCTCTCGGCATCATGATCCTTCTCCAGTTAGGCCGTCAACGTCCTCACTAGACTTGGATACTCCACCACCGTCCCCATCGAGCACGAAGCGGTCTTTTGCAATCCACCACGTAGACCCACCTCAGCCGAGTATCTCGCGACCGGCCAATATGTTCCTCTCCATTCCCATGCGGTTCTGCCAGCAAGAACAGAAGCGAACGAGCTTTGGCCGCGACCGACGCACGCCATTGATAGTCCTGCTTGTTTCAGAAACAGCGAGTCTGTTATCCTTCGCATTCGAGATCTGTGTATCAGTTCTCGTGCCCGATGCATACCCAGATCTATTGCACAGACTGCAAGACGAGATACAACTGGGTGTCTGGAAAGCTGCGGTCAGTTTGAGATGTGTCTCTATATTCCTCACGGTGGTTTGCTGCGGATGCACGATGCTAGTCTGGCAATGTAAGGCAACTCCTTGTTTCATGATGCGCCAGACGCTGACGACATCTTCAGATCGTGCATTCAGCGGGGCGGAGGTAACGCGCAGATCCTGGATACCTCCATTGACCCCGCATCGCGTACGCCATCGCCGGCAACTCAGCACGACATCTTCGTTTTGCTCTCCGGGATTTCGGTCGAAGAGTATGAGTCCTGACATGCCCTTACCCGTTCATCCACGTCCATCCACACCACCTACACCGACACGAAAGCCTCATCCGTCCAAGTTGCTCAAGGGCATACGGGGTAGTATACATTCCTACATGCAGGGCGAGATCGTCCGAGAGCAGACCTCGCAAGGTCCGAGTCGGTTCCCACCTCTCAACATTCCATTACCGACACGTCCTCCCGCTCGACGGCCTCGCCGTGTACAGCCTCCTCAGAGTCCTACAATGGACGCGTTCAACATGAACGATCCGTTTGCTCCGCCATCTCCAGGGGCTGTACCGCGTTACAGTGTCAATGTAAGGGATTCCGCCGCGGGTACCACGCGTCTCAGTGCATGGGGCACTCTCACACTGCCCGTCCCTCGCAACAGTCCCCCGAAGGTTAGGCGTACAGGGAGTAACAGAGTTCCTGCTATCGTAGAAGAAGCAATCTTGGCAGAGAAGTTGTTGGAGAGATTGGATTCCGAGTCACAGTGATCTGGCAGCACCTTGATGAGAAGTTGTTTATTTCTGTATTTGTAGTGTACCCGGAGAGCTAGATCTAACTACTATATTAGAGCCCGGCCTCATGTCGCCCTCTCATTGGCTGCACTATCCAGCCTTCTCATTGGCTCATCAGCTTTCCATCGGTCCGCTCCTCCTTTGCCGTGAACGACGACGCATGGCTTCCCACCGCCAACTTTCTTCTCCTTCACTGCTTACTCCAACGGGGCGGCGCCAGCACACAATACCTCACTGCCGATGTGACGCCGCAAATCCTGTGCTGCCTAAATTGCATTCTTTCCTGCTCTACTCCTCGGACACGACTTTCTTTCAAACTGTGTGTGATCCCTCCAATCCTGTCGGACCGTAACCTTTGGCCTTTTCTCCCTTCTGTCTCTAGAGGTATCTTATAATATTACCATTTGCTCTTGGTATTGACAACCATACTGTTCCATACATGTGTGTCTCCAACTACTCACTGCTTCTCTCTCTAACACTCATGATCTCGACCAGAAATTACGACCTGTAATCATGGTAGCTTGCTATCCAACGCCTTCTGTCCATTCCTCTGCCTCAACGTAACCTTTCTCTACATCATGAAAACTCTCCAACCACCACCAGCCTTCCACTCTTGAACACGTCTCTCATAGACTCTACCAGCCGTCTTCTATGTCCTCATTCTCGGCTCTGTTTGATTCGTTCCTCATTTCTCCTTCGAGACTATGCTGCGCTAGACCACCGGCATGATTATGTTGTGAGAAAGACCCAGGGCAACTCACGAGGAGCGGCCCTCAATGTTCACGCCAATGCATCACGCTTTCCTTACCGTACTTACTCGAAAAGTCGGGCACCAACGAGTACTGGCTCTCACGCTTGATGCACACGCGTGTCGTTTCCCGATGGACGATCCACCTCTTGAAATCTACTATCTTCACATCAGAAGTCCGTCGGCGACCGATGGATTGTCATTTGTTGTCACTCTCAAGCGGATACGGGATGATCAGTCTCATCGACATACATACTCGGGCTGCATGTGTCTGAAGCCCAAGTCGTGCTCAACCTACCACAGTATCCTCCGCGCAATCTTCATGACTGATGCTCAGGTGGAAGACTTTTGGGACCGCATCTGGCAACGTACCCGAGCGTTCGTAATCACTTCCATGTTCCAGAGGTGTCAAGCAAGGATGGTCCTGGACGTCGTCCCCGTGTTTCGCATCCAGCAAAGCTCTCGCAGTTCTGCGGACCTGTGACGTTGCCGCACGGATCTACGTGCATTTCTGCTTTGATGATCCCGATTCCCCATTCCTCGCTGCGATCATTTACGTGCGGCTGTACGTCGACAATCTCCCCCCTCTTCGCTTCAAAAGGAGAACACTACTATCCTTTGTAACACTACCCTCATCTACCTCAAAAAGCGGTTGTCTGTGGTTCTCAAAGAACACCACTGTCGAAATGCTTTAGGAAGCCTCGACGCCTATATACTCACTTGCTCCTTGAGCCATCGAAAACGGTAATGATCTTAGTACTTACCTGCTGTGGAAGAGGCTGCTGTGATACACCCCCGATGAGAATCAGTCTCAGGCCAACTACTAGATTGTTCTCAGAAATATGACGAGAGTTCTATGTGCACGTCAATCGTCCTACTTACTCACCGCCCACCTGTTTCCAGTACTGCAACAATTCTGTGAAATCAATGTCATTCTTCTATACCTCCGTCGCTCAGCGCTCAGTGCGCGCCATAGACATCCATCGGCCTGCACGTCGTATGAAACAGCAGTCACGAAACGTCGCTCACGGGTAGCTCCTAGTGTACTTTTATTTGATACAGTAGATCGAGTATCATTTCGAATCTGAACCACGACTTGGTCAACTGTGGCGCGGCGGAATGGCGGCCCGTCAGTTGCATTCAAAAATTTGATGCCCGATCATGACACATAGTTGGTGGCGCTGTCAGTGGGCCTTCTTACAGACTTTCAGAAGTGACCGATTCCTTCCCAAGTAATTCAGCTACTAATCGTAGCTCTGTGGTTGCCACCACCCTATCTGACCGTATGACGACTAGATGACTGCCTGTGTGTTGCATCATGTAGATATTCACGCTCCGACTCCCATTAAGTTGAACAACATTCCTGAAGGATACAAAGGCAAGGTGAAGGGCTTCGCTTCGTTATCACTGTGGTTTCCATGCTATTCATTCGAGATGGCAGACAAAGTGAACTTCAAACTTTGCACAGAAGCCCGAACTTAAGGTACACGATATAGTACATCTGGACGGGCTCATGCTGAGCTCGTGTACATAAACCTACTTTGACCTGCTGCACCGCCAGTCAGCCTTCACCCATGTCTTGAGCTTTTACTACGATCGTTCGTTCGGTATCATACTATCTGCAGACCTGTACGATTTCGAGAATATTCATCGCGTAAGTGTAGTATGATCACTGCCTTCTCGTGCACCTACCGACTTATAATGACGATCCAGATTAACCCGACAGAGTCATTCAAGCTCTGGTGGAAACACGTCCGACACTTGGTCAGCATGAACAAAGTCATTCACAATTTGAGTCTGTACACTGACACTGCGTTCTCTCAGGAAGCGAATCTCGAGTCAATGGCGGCGCCTATATCGGTCCTGCCGCCCGAAATCCTCTCTGAAATCTTTCTCGCTGTATACGCGAGCAGCGCCCAGTACGATATCGATGCTGACGCCACCTTCCAAAAGCCGCTGTCGCTGCTCCCCGTCGAGCTCTCCATCTCCCATGTCAGCACATTCTGGCGAGCTGTCGCTCACAGCACCCATTCACTCTGGCGTACTATCCACATCACGTCACAGTCGATACCCGAGCGCGTCTATGCGTATTTGGAGCGCTCCCTCGGATGCTTGCTTGATGTCAGGGTTTGGGGTCCGTACATCTATGGACGCGAGTTGGATCCCCTTTTAGTGCGCGCTGTCTTTTCTAGAATCCATCATTGGCGGCGTTGTATGATTGTCCTTGCCATCGAAAAACAGGATAATCCGGTCATCACTCGTTTGTGTGGCGTGGCTGCCCCCAACTTGACGTATCTCTCTATTACACTACACGAATCGCAATTCCTGTTCACTGCTCGGAAGATCCTCGACGACAGTTGCTGCCGATTATCATTCCTACGATTACGGGGCATTGCCATTCGTTCGTTCGCCCCGCCGCTCCACGCTATCAGGACTATGCACCTTGACCAAACAAACTACACAATCCTGCACTACCCATCTTTTCGCCAGATTTTGCTAGGCGCGCCACATCTTGAGAATCTGTCCATCCACGGAAACATGATCGGCGCCAGGCCATGGCCACATATGACTGACGAAGACAGCATTGAACTTCCCAGGTTACGCTCTCTTCGCATCTGCGGAGTCAGTGGCTTTGTGTACAGTGGTATCCTCGTGAACCTCCATGCCCCAGAGCTGCGCCATCTCACTCTGAAGGGTCTCGCAACACACGACCTCGACCCCTTCTTCGAGACGTGCATCACGAGATTCGGCAAGGTCCAGTCACTGACTCTCTGCGACTCCGACATGCCCATCGATGATGCCTTCGAGCGCCTGTCGCGGGCGTTTCCTTTGCTGCGCGAGTTGACCTGCTTCAACGCCGCCTATCAGACCCCTCACGTCCTCAAATTCCTCGGCAGACCCAGACCGACCTTGAATGCCTCTGCCATTTGGCCTGACCTGGAGACGGTGACATTGATACTGAACTTTGAGCAGCAGTCATTGCTCAAGGAAGCCGTTGCGTATCGAATTGAGACTGGACGTCCGATAATGAGGCTCAGGTTGATGCCTTGCAGTGTCGAGGGACTCGTGTACATGTCCGATTACAGTTGGCTTTCGAAGAGGGTTGTGCTGGAGCCCATGGAGACTTTTCCGGATTCCTGGCCAGAGGGTCGCGATTTTGATGACGATGACGATTTCCTCTTGCGATAGTTCTGTAGTGGTTCATATCTTGTCAGCATTTCATGCACACTACTCATCTTCCGACAAACATTTGGTATTTTGGATAATACAATAGTTACACATAGTTTCAATCAAACTTGTACACTGAGCAGAGGATGAGTTATAGCGTCGCAGCAGATTGACAGTGACTTACCACATGCACCACTGCTTGGCTTTGTGGCGAAGATGACCTCGTTTAGGCTCTCTCCTTTGAGGCCTTTGTATGGCGGGTAGGTGTCTCTGACCTTCGCAATGAATTCCTCGACGTGACCCTCCGGAACAAGAGATACTGTGCATCCGCCCCACCCTGCACCAGTTAATCGACTGCCAATCGCTCCAGCCTCTCGTGCCAGCTTGGTCAACTGATTGAGCTCCGGGCACGAGCATTCGTACAACTCTGCGCAGCTCGTCTGAGACTCGTTCATCAGAGCACCCAGCGAAGACAACGCCGTGCCCTGCTCCTGTGCACTCAGACACACCTGTCTGAATTTGAGCACACGCAGGGCCTCGGAATACACGTGCTTGGCGCGTTTGTAGATCTGGAAGTGGGTAGCCTCCACAGCGAAGCGAGCAAGGTAGAGGTCGTGGAAAGCGGGCGCGTCCAAACCGGAGAGAGAGATCATCTCCTCGAGGGTGACGCCCAGTTGGTCTGAGTTGTCTGTAGGTTCCGGTTTGAGTCCTTCGACTTCGTTGTTCAGTCGCTCCAGCATCTCCTCAAGCTTCTCTGGGCTTATCTCCTCGCCTGGCTTCTCGCCTGCAAGTCTCCCAAGGACCTCGCGAAGGGTGATCTTCTCCTCTGCACCAACTGAGATGCCTAGGCGACGCGCAAGGATACGTGCAGCGGCAAGAGTTTCTACAACTCGTAGGTTATAGCCAACCTTGGCCGAGAGCGCCTTGTCGGAGACCACGAGGGAGTTCGCGATGACGAAGACGGCTCCTTGCGGCAGAGGAACGGGAGAGGCAAACAGGTTGGGGAAGAAGGTGATGTACAAGGCCGATGAAGGACCGCAGATGACTGAAGCAGCTTGGTCCATGCCCCCGCTGTTGACACCGACACGCATCTCATTGGCAACAGCGAGTTTGACGAGGTCTCCCTTGCTGATTTTCGGACCTTCTGAGGATGCAAGATTTCCCTCCAGCTGGACGGAAAGTGTAAGAGCGATAAATTTCAGTATCGAAGCTAGCGTGCTTACCTTGCCATTCACGGCCAAGAATGCCAGAGAGGACGCAACCACCATTGCCGCGCTGGATGACAATCCGGACCCAGCTGGAACGGTGCCAGTGACGAGGAGATCGACGGGGACAGGCTGTCCTGATCCAGAACTGAAGAATTGATTCAAGACGCCCTCGAGAGAAGATCAGATTCTGGGTGCTTTGGTAGGGATTCGGTCGGACGTACATAGTATCCAGCCTTGACATAACTTTCCCATCGGAGCTCTTTGGTGTTGATATCGAGATGCCACTCTTCTGCGTGCACCTCTTCTTCACTTATACTGCTCACACTGTCACGACGCTTGGGGGAGGGAGTGAAAGATTGTTTGGTGTACTTGGAGACGAGATTGTCTGCAGTAACTTGCCCTGGGACGTTGCCTGAGCGTGGGGCGCATGCAATGAGAATGTCCCTCTCCACGGCAGCGGGCAGGACGCCGAAGAGACAGTAGTCGATATGTTCACCTGCACAGGCCGATTTGATTAGATCGGATGTCAACCGAAAGTGACATGATGAGGCGTACCGATCAAACTGCGAGAAAAATGAGTACTGGGGAAGAGAAATATCAAATCGATGCGTACTTGACACGTCCTGGCGCACGAGCAATGTACGCTGGCTTGTGGCCAAACCGTTTTTCGAATTCTTCGGCGAGATTGTTCCACCGCGCTGCGTGGTTCACTGTAGTGCCAAGACTGCCATAGAGATCGTTGAGTTCAGTGTAGACTGGGACTGGTTCTTGGGCGGCCATCTGTTCAAGCTGATGCAACGGACGAGATGACGATGGTTTTAAGGTCAACCGATATCCGCATGGATCATGACCGGATTATCCTCCCGACCCACGGTCCGGACTGGATTTTGCTTCCAAATGGGAGAGGATGGTCATGGGAATTTGACGACCGGGCTCATGGAAACTGGGCCACGGTCCACGCCAGGCTTTCTTTTGAAGCGTAGTCGAGGCCAGCGGGACGCCATGACCGATGGCCTCAAGATATAATTGCCTGGGTGCATGCACGGGACCCGGAGGTTCGGAACAAGTTGTGGAAGGTTGTGGAATTGGAACAAGAGGCGGCACAGCTTCGGCACCGGGTCCGAGTCCAATGTTTGGCCACGCATTTTGTTCTTGATCTCAACTTTGTCGCGTCGCGTTATGAAACGAGTTGCAGACAGACAACTAGCGAAGGGGGAGGACGAGGAGGAAGAAGTGGTAAGTCAATTCTCTGTAATTGTCTTGTTCTATCCTTACTTGATCAATGACTGCAGGAAGAGGTCGGCAAGGGCTTCAAGAAGGCGGACGCCGAGACACTAGCGACCAGAAAGTGTGTGACTCTAATCATCAATGGTACACAGAGCTTACCGCCGCAATAGAATAAGAGCTCTGCCAAAGAAACTTGGTGGTGCAACTCCGGCGCCAAGTCCGTCGACCAGCGAGGTAGCGACCTGTCTATTCCAACACGTCCAAGCGTTGATCGTATTCGTCTAGCCTGTATCAAAGTTCGGTGGCTTCAACGGCTTCGGCGACAAGGGCAAATTCTCCTTCACCCCGCCCCAGACCCCCACACCACAGAGCTCATATGGATCTATGCCAGCATCTCAACCCGCACCATCGACGCCACCAAATGTCTTTGCTCCTACCGCGACAAAGACGGCGCAGACGATCGGATCGATTCTCCAGTCTGCCTCTACGCCTACCTTTACCCCCAATCCCCCACCGCCAGGACCGAACGAGGCGTCTAAAACATATCTATTGAAGATGCGCGGTCTGAACCGAAGCTTCATGAAGCAGATGGCTGAAGTTCTGGAGGACGACCCTTTCTTGAACTTAGCAGACCACCATTTGGCGCTATACAAAAAGTACGCCCTGGCCATAGAAGCTGAACGAAGCACTGCAGAAGCGGCGGCCGCGCCTAAACCAGCGGCGCCTTCATTCTCGAAAGGATTTGGCGCGAATCTCACGCCGGCATCGTTGGGCTCGTCTTCTTTCAATGCTACTGCTGCGCCCTCTGCTGCATCCACCAAATTCACATTTCCCGCCTCAACTTCCGCACCATCGGGAGAAGCTTCCAAAGTCTTCAGTTTCCCCACACCACCGACAGGATCCGAGGTCAAAGCCTCCAACAGCTTCTTCGTCCCAAGTAGCACCGCCGCGGCGCCGTCGAGCTCTCCGTTCTCTGCCGTGCCCGCTGCTTCAGCGTCTCCATTCAGCGGGGGTCTGGGATCGCCATTTGGAGCTAGTTCTGCCTCTACCTCGACGGCTTCGCCCTTTGGAGTGAAACCAAGTACACCAACTCCCTCACCATTTGGGGGTCCTCCCCCCGCTGCCAAGTCAGCGTTCTCTTTTGGTGCTCCTTCCACTGAGTCAGGCGAAGCATCCAAAGCGACAGACGCGCCTCCCACCTCCTCGAGCACCCCATCCACCAGCTTTTTCACGACGCCTCCCGCAGGCAAGGGCCCGCTGAGTGGATTTGGCGGCTTCGGCAAGCCGGCGGGATCAGGCAGTGCAGTCGGTTTTGGGTTTGGGTTCGGTGCCACCAATACTGCGAAGCCAGCGGAAGAAGCTGGCAAGGAGTCTGAGGGACCGTCATCGCAAGATGCTGTTCCATCCGAGGGGTCGTCAGAGGGTCTCGCGGGTATGGTCGGGACCGGTGCGCATGACGAGGAAGGGGAGGGCGAACAAGATGAAGATACCACGTTCTCTCTCAAGTTGAAGGCGTTCAGACTAAATAAGGATGGTGAAGGGAAGAGCAACTGGATGGAATTGGGAGTTGGTGCGTGTGTTTTCCGATTTCATCTGACGCATTCACTGAAGTCCCATAGGTGTACTTCGGTTGAAAAAACACAAAGAGACTGACGCGCGCCGTATGCTGCTGAGAAATAGCTCATCGGGCAAGATCCACATTGTTGGTTTTCTGATGCCACTTCTTATCATTCCGCACTTCTGACCTTATATTCAGAACTTCAGTCTGTATTCCGGTCTCACTGCCAACTCCCCCAACAAGAAGTCGGTTTCTTTCGTCGGTCATGACGAGCACGGGGCGGCAGTATCCTACCTCTTACGAACCAAGTCTGAGGAACAGACCAAAGACTTGAAAAACGCGTTGGAACGCGAGATAGCTGCTATTAAGGCTGAAGACGCGTAGCGCAGAGTGTTATGAGCTTTGCAGCTGTATATAGGTAGTGCAGCCATTTCAGCAATCTACCAGTGCTACGATTCGCTATGGCCTAGTCCCACGGAACCTTGCCGCTGTCTCATCAGCAACGTCGTCAATCCTCCCAGAAGCAAGCAAGTACAATCCATCCGATTTGATCCATTTTATACACACAGGTTATTTGCCAGAGAAGTGACTTTGCGCGTTGTGCCATATTGAATTGAGCACGAAGGCTTCGCTGAGGAGCATCTCAATCTCATGGTCGCCCCATTCTTGCGTCGGAAGTGATTGTAGGAACATGATGATCCCCTGCAGCAAGAGATGGTCAGAATGGGGCGAGGCGCAACATGATGTGAACGTACCTGAAAGTCCATCTGGCGGAGCTTGTCGCTCCATTTCACGAGAAATGCGGAACAGACATAAAGATGGAACTGTGAGAACGCATCCGGACCCTCAGCCTTCGAGAAAGATTCTGGTAAGCCTGACCGAAACCGTTCAAAGAATTGAGCGCACCAAGTAGGTATCCCACATTCGTATGGTATTCTGGACACTGATCTCACGCATGAGAAGACAATTCATCCACCGGAAGGCAAATTGCATAAATTCAACGTTCTGGCTTTCCAAGTGTGTCGACAGGGGAGCTAGGAACAGTCAAGACGTTGTCCACGGCGGTGGGTAGAAGGGAGTCGTACCATCAATTCGAGCAACCAATTCAGCCATCCTTCGTACGCTACGTTGGATGCCAGGTTGCGCGAATATGTAGTTGTCCTGTATTCCATCTAGCAATCTCGAAAGACACCAGAATGAATCCGCTTCCACGGCGTCGAGAACGTGCTTCGGAAGGAGGCCTGGATCGAAATCCTCTGGGTTCGAGTCTAATGACGATGAGCGTTGTTCGGACGTGTTGGTCTATATACGTACCAATGTATGAAGATAGGAACACTTGAAAGAATGGCGTAACGAGGTCGTTGATGCCCTGGACATACCCGCTTGCTGGATGCCGTATTGCCCAGACATACAGGATCCGCTCCAGACTCTGTGGCGGGTCAGAGTGGTGTAGCGGCGGAGCGAGCGGATCACGTACCCTCTGCGTCGCAGCATGCATCCATAGTCTGACGCCAGGTCGCGTCCGCGGAACGTCGATTTCTATTTGATGCCATATCTGCTGGTCCAGTCCCTCCCGGTCCCGAGCAAATGCCACTTCGACGAGGGATAGATACTCTTGGCGCTTCCGTGCTAGTGTTGTCGTGCGGAGGGGAGTAGGTAAAGGTAAATAGCCCTGGACGAGATATAAGCAATGAAGCGAATGAGGTGCCGAAGGCAGATGGCGCTCACAAGGAGAAGCTGCCACGCCATGGGCCGGAGATCATCAGGAATTCCTGCCCAGGAAAGTTTTCGAAGTTCCGCTGTAGCAAGGATCAATACTGGCGAGACGTGGATTGAAGGATTGGCGCACTGATATTCACGTCTTGATTGGAGAGACAGTCGACGAATTTATGCCTGCGATTGCTTTTTATCGACTTTTCGCGCATGAGCTTCTCGGATTTGTCGTCGTCGCTGTGTGGGGCGCCAATGGGAGAGCGTTGAGCTGATGAAGAGCGATTCTGCTTGCGTGCACGATGATGTATTCCGCGGAGAGGATCTGCGAGGCTGGTCTCAATCAAGTAGGCCGGGGCAAGGGAAGAAATACCATTTACAACATCATCCACGTCGTCTCGGATTGTAGACTTGGGGGGCTCTTTCGACTTCGTGTTTGGCGCCGTGGCTGCCTCGACAGCAGACGTGTCATACTCCAGCTCGCCCAATATCATGTCGCCGTCAAGATCCGCGTCTGGCTGCGCATCGTTGGCTGCGATGTCGTCGAAGCTGTCATCCGGATTGCCCGGCTCGACCTCGTCATTGGGCCCTGTTCTGACCATCGTCCAGCCCGACTTTTGTGGCGGCGTGTACTCCTTGCGCGGTGGATATGAGCTTGGATTCGGGGCTGATACGTGGGTATAGGAAAAAGCCAGTGTTGAGGAAGAGGAGTTGCTGTTTTGCACTGGCTTTGGAACTGGGCGCGGTGCTGAGGTCTGTCGCGGGGATTCCGAGTCGGAGCCGCTGTCCCATGCATCGTCTTCACCCCAGTCGAGCGACGAGAAATGGTTGGATGGTCGGATGCCAATGTGAGGCCGTGCGGGAGGGGATCTCGCCGTCATGATGGTTGTGGACCAAGTGCTTATTGATAAGATAAGATCTAATCCTCGGCAACACTCAGTCAACACTCCAACTTGATTCCGTTGAGTGAACTCTCGAGGTTCAGGCAACAGAAGATCTAGAGCCCGGAGCGGCCTTTAGAGACCTGTGGACGAGCAGCCTTAAGTATGGCGTATCTGATCGCCGAGTGGGATCAACGGAGAGGCTATCACGGACTCATGAGGTGCGTTTTACGTTGACCTGGGTCGATCTACAGACGGGAAGCAGTTGTGGGCGCGCGAGGCTACGTGGCGTACAGCCCCGGATCACCGGTGCAAAACGACAACAGGAGTAACATAGGACTCATTGACATGCACAGATACGCAGTCGTGAACTTCGTCTCCCTGTTGCCGACGAGTTGATGAACGGGTCGCCGCTGGTCCGCGCCGCCTCTCCGCATGTTGATGGATGACGCATCAGTTCAAGTACACTTGTGATTGAACCACAGACTTGGCTTGTACTTGCACTCCCACCATGGCATCTGCCCTTGCTGCCTTCTCGACCTGCGAACTCTCAGACGCGCTCATCAAGCTGGGCTCTCCTCACGGTGGTTACATTCCCGACATCAACCTTATCTCCTCCCTACCAGCAGACACTACTGTGTGCGGCCCCGCATACACCGTCCGGATGATTCTAGCTTCAGACGAGACGGCTCCCAAGTTGTCCACCCACTTCGTAGACTCCGCTCGTCCATCCTCCGTCATCTTCATCTCTGCCCCACCAAGTTCGTGCTTCCCAGTTCAGCATCTAGTAGAGAGGTTCATCTGACCGCGAAGTGTAGACTTCAAGAACGCAGTCTGGGGCGGCCTCATGACTGCTGGCGCGCAAGCGCGGTCGGCTTCTGGTGTAGTCATTTCAGGGCGCTGTAGAGATCTCGCAGAACACGCCAACCTCAACTTCCCGGTGTTCTCTCGAGGTCACTCCACGCTGGGTCAGTCGCCCTTTACGCGTCCGTCTGCTATCGACGTGCCCCTCACTATATCCGCTGGAGACGATTTCCCATCGGTGACAGTGAATCCGGAGGATTGGATCGTCGGCGATAGAGACGGTGTCGTCTGCGTACCTCGCGAGTTAGAGACAAAAGTCGCCGAACTTGCTCTTCAAGGGAGGCAAATAGATGAACTTTGTATGAGAGACATACAACAAGGGAAAGGAGTACAGGCGTCTTTCAAGTGGCACAGAGGTAAAACTAGATTGTGAAGAGCATAAAGATAGGCAGAAAGAAGTCATGGGCTGTTGTACATAAATCAAGATCCCTTCCGCTTCTGCTTTCCCTTCTTCGAGCTGGTTTGTCCCACACTCGCTTCCGATTGCGCCTGTAGTATCACCCCTCGGCTGAGGCAGAAATCTATATGGTCATTCAACCCTTGGTTGTCAGTCAACAGTGTCTTGCCACATATAGGACAATCCTGCGAGGTCTTAGTGACGACAGGATCCGCCTTTCGGGGATGTACGGAGCTGCGCGGCTTGACAGAGACAGAGACCTTAACGGCCGTCTGACTAGAACGCGCAGGCTCTGAAACCGGTGGACGCGATACCGAAGGAAGGACATCTTCCATCGGGGTCTCATTATCTACGATGTCGGCATCCTCATCTTCAAGGAATCCGGGCATAGCTTCCTCCCAGTCGGCGGGTTCCTCGAGTTTCTGCCGTTTGCTCTGCGGCTGGTCGTCTTTGACTGGTTCGAAAAACTGGGCGCGAAGTTAATTGAGACTGTCTCATTGAGGTACTAGCGGCGATACTCACGCGCTTTATGCCGGACGTTGATTCGCCAGCACGCAGGTCCTTCAGCTTCGTCACACGTAGACCAATAAGCCGTAATTTCAAGGGAAACTCGGGCATGAGTAGATCTTTCCCAATCTATACACAGTGATTAGGAACAAGCGCGCATCCGGCAGACTACACACACCTTGAATAAGTCTTCTTTCTTCGTTATCCACCGGTCACAAGATTTGGCTCTGGTGAACACTAGACAGACGTAAGAAAGCTCGGCTATTGTAGCAAGCGTGTCGTCGCACCTTGGTAGGTATCCAGTTTGAACTTCAGTGTAATAGTCTTCCCTGCCCATCCATTGCTAGCCATATCGTCTTCTAGCTCAGCTGATATCTCCTCAAGCTTCTCAATAAGCTTGTTCTTGTCCTCAATTGGATTGAATGTCCTGGAGACTCGACTGTCGATTGGAAGTCACCAGAGAAGTGTGACAACACGGACCTCTCCGAACCGATACTTTTCCGTTCGTCTCGCTGAGTAGGATGGACAACATTAGATGCAATGCCTAGATAGGTCCGAAGCAGGAAGTGTAGACCGAATTGCTTGTCCATAAGTGACAGCACCGCGCGCTGGGTAAAGATATCACCACAGGTCTGAGCCTGGAGGTGAGAGCTGTGTCTACTATGCATACCGGTCGGCGTACCTTGATCCCGATCGAATCCAAAAGCCTCTCATTCACTCTGCCGATACCAGGCACCTTGCGTATAGAGAGGTCGTGCATGAAGGCTACAATATCTTCACTGCGAAATGGCAGATGGAATTGTCCATTCGGTTTGTTCTGCATTATGATAACTGTGAGAGACAATCATTGCGCTGGATATGTGACGTGCCTTATCAGAGCATATCTAGAAGCCGGAGTTGTTAGTTATGAAGTCAACGACAGATTGCTGAGGGCCTACTTTGGCCAACATCTATGTAGATGCCCTGTCAGTGAAAGACCAATCAAGGAATGAGTCACTGGCAGGTTAAGTTACCTTGTTTGGTGCGATTCCAGCACTGACAGTCAATTTGGTCTCTTCTGAAACCGTCTTGCGTATCTCTTCGACACACGTGTCGGCAGTCAGGTCATGTTCAGCACAATATGATGTTATACTGCAAAGCGGTTGGTACTCGTCGTCGAGCTGGGTCCTGACTTACTTTAAGTAGCCTTCGTCGCATCCCGCCATACACATGTTCATGTCGTATCGTCTGAATATCTCCATGACCTTCTGAGACATTTCACTGTACCGCCCAAAATTGTTCTTGATGAGGATAAGGTCAGGACATAATTTCTTTGCGATGAATCCTGTCAGATGTGAGAGGGCTTAATGAATAGAGTTTGAGATCACTTGCCTGGCATGCCCGAGCGGACACCGAATTTTCGGGCCTCGTAGGAGGCTGTGGTGAGAACGCCATGTCCGACCTAACGATGAACGTGAGAGGTGCATGGTTCCGTGGATTATCAAATCGTCGTACACCGAATGGTTTGCCCTTGAGACTAGGATCGAAAAGAAGTTCAACACTCTGGCAATGGAATTCAGGACTCGGAAGTGTATGTGATGCGAGCTTGATTGACTGACAGCATAAAATGCGTCCATATCTACGTGAACGACGACCTGGGAAAGGTCGCGCTGTTCCTCGAGATCGGCCAGCTGTATGAGGCTGAGTGGGACTGTTTATTTCGTTGTACCTCACGCACAAGCTGCTCGAGGCCTTGTTCAATCTTCCCTGCGTGATGATGAGTCGCGAGTCGCAATGTTGCATCGGCACCGGATGACTTACGCAGATCCACGCCCCGAGTAAGTTCTTCACGGAGCTTGAGTATCTTCTCGATCCTCTGCGTCAAGTCCTGATCCTTTCTTTTCTCATTCTGGACCAAAGGTGAGCGGCGATCCGGTTTGCTGACATGCTGCCGCGTACTTCGTAGAACTTGGAGCCTTTTGACGCCTCGGCGATAACCCGATTTATCTCTGTCTGGTCTTTGGCGAGTCTGGAAATATTGGAGAAGGCGGTTGAGCGCGGCGCTAGTAAATCAGCACGCGCCCACTCACCCCGCTTTACCGGTGGACGGACCAGCCAGACGGCGTACCAAGCTGTCGGGGTCATTGGAAGAATCAGGTGCCCTGCTCATGAGCTCGTTGTATGTGATGTCTTGGATAGGGATGTGGACATAACGAGCAATCAAGGTTGATTCAGGTGTCGTGGAAGTTGAGATCAGAGTCAGACGCGGTCAAGAGGCAACCTCGTGACTCGGCGGCAAAATAAATTATGTAAGTAATGATAATCATGTGTGGCGTACAGTACATCAAGAACTGCGTGTATAGAGCGTGTATAGATAGGAATATTACAAGCTCCGGAGCCGAGTGTTAAATACAGTTAAAAAACGATGTGATAGGTCAACGTCAAAGAGCCAATGACTGTCGGTCATCCCGAACACCCATTGCCCCGGGCTCCGCTGATATGCCCTTTTCTGTGAATACAGTCGTCGCAGTATCGGGTCGTCCTGACAGATGAAGCGCTATTTTTAGCGGCTTCAGTGCGGCAGACAACTTCTGGGCCCAGGACTGTGTATGAATGGACAGTGTACTGGCGGGTTTCACCAGGACCCAGCAATCAGGAGGAAGAGGTTGACTCGAGCTGGAAGATTTGCGATGCACGAAAGAGAAGGTGGGGTGGACCTCTCTAATGACAAAGCTCCCGATGGGAGGATTTTTCTGTCCACTATAATTATGGGAGTGAATAGAGAGAGCGCGACCCTTCTCAAGGCCATGTTGAGATCCGGCCTCTACACGAAAGCGCATTTCGTCGTAGATGCTAACCGGATGGAAGGCGGAATTGGTAACGAAGGGAGCAGAGTCAAAGACGAGACGAGAGTCGTCCCCAAGACACTCTGGATGCTGATCGTCGCCAACTTTGTCGGCGATGTTTTCGAGAAGCTGGTCATAAGAGATCCTAGGCAATGGCATGGTTTTCAGAGCGTCCAAGAGTGCCGACGTGAACTTTCCACCATCTTTACCCTCTGCGGCGGTCTCGTCCGCGCCGCAAGCGGCGACAAGTAGATGTGTCGTTATCAGCGTATTGTAGAAACCCGCAGGTTGGTGGGAGGAGGATTCGGACGTGTCGGCACGTTTCCACAGACAAGCTACGAGGTCGTCTCGAGTGGCTTTTTGCGTGGCAGTCCAGCGGATATTGCGACGGTGGCGTTTGTTGGACGAAGGGGAAAAGGAAGTATCGATGATGAGAGTTATGTTGTCGCCTTTGACGCGGCATAGCTCTTGCAGAAGAGCCTTCAACGAACGGTCTGACAGGCCTGCAACCCTTCCATGAGACGTTTTGGTGTCATGGTCATACGGACACAACACCTGAGCTTCATGCCCATGAGCCTCTGTGTCATTATACCAGCCGGGAGGTGTTTTGACGAGGCTACCATGTCCTGCGAAGTAGACAAGGATTGCATCGCCCTTCTGGATGGCCTTGTTGTGCACCAGATGCTCCAAAAAGGATGTCTGTATGTTCTGAAGGGTAGCTTCCTCGTCGAGGAGCACACGAACGTGTGATTTGGGAATGCCAAGGTCGTTGGTCAACCATCGACTCATCCTCTGTGCGTCGGAAACACAAGAGTTAAGGTCCCAAATGGAGCCAGACTTGTACCTATCGATACCAATGATGAGGGCAAACATTTGGCTACGCATGCTCTAAACAGAGAAGAATTAATTGACGCGTCCGTGAGAAACAGAACGATGGAGTACTTGCTAGTGTTGAGACTGGTTGTACTGCTTAGGCACTGGAGAGTAAGAGCGGCGGGTATTGGGGTTTTTGAGTCTTCCCCACAGCGTTGACCGATTCAGTCAACTGACCGCATATTTATAAGGGTCCAAACGCAAAGTCTGCCAGACGGAGTAAAAGTGGATCCTGCACGTACGTTAATGAAAGAAGCAACCCTGGGTGACTGACACTGAATCCGACAGTCGATGCGGCTAGGGCGTTTCAAGGATTTGCTACTAGACGCCGGGGTAATCGTAGATGAAAAGTTGCTTGATGTAGGCAGCATTTCAAGACGCCGAACACTTTTCTGCGCCAGGGACAGCGTTGGACAGTTGTCCAGAGACAGAGAGAAGACAGAGACACCCATTCGGCCAGTAATCACAGTCAGCTCTAGTCTGAATCAGCCCGGTATCGGTCGACTGTACGGGTAACATCTGGGTAACGTTGACGTTTGAAAGCAAAGCAGAGTGAGCGACGTCATATCCGGCCTGCCTGCGCGAAGTTCCGTCGGCAAATGCCATACGCCCGGCCTCGCCTTCTACTCGTTCCACAACGCCGAAACGTTCAAACCATCAACGGCAGAGGCCAAGTACGCGTCGCCATGAGTTTTGGTGGCCTAATATGCCAGCAATGCAAGGAGCCGCTGCAGGTGCGTTTGACATCATGGTCTTCACTGACAGCGCTGAGCATTAATGCTCCAGTTGGACGCCTCTCTAGTGGATCTGGCCCCCTCAGCATACGATATGATTGTATCGTCTGCGCCTCCGCCAATACAGTCCTCCTCTCATGCCAGAAACGCCTCGGAGACCGAAAAACTGGAGCTTCTACCTGCAGATTCGACCGTCAAGTCCGCCTGGAAGCGATCTAAAACGAGTACCGCGCCGTCGACGCTCTCACCGCGTGCCCAAGGCAAGCAGCCCATGGCGCCACACGAGTCCTTTGTTCTTCTTCAGGACAGTATGATTCGGAACATTCCAACGCAGACACCTCCCATGCAACAGCCGAAGAGAGGTCTAATGAAACGGAATCGGAAACAGTCCGAATCTCCCGCGCCAGAACCTGCGGTTGTCGACCATCCCAACCCATCTCCTTTATCTCATCATCTTCGGTCCACTGCACGGCTATTCAATACATTATCTTCTCGGTCGGAGATCGATCATCCCTTGTGTGCGGAATGTACCCAAATCTTGCTAACGCACCTTCAGCGTCAACTCGACGAAGCCAAGAAAGAGCGGGATGGGTATATCGCATTTGATAAAGAGCTACGGAAGGAGCGCGAACGAGATAGCCAAAGCGTCATGGCCAGGGAGGAGGCAGAGAAGAAGATCGAGAAGCTCAAAGTTGAGGAGCGATTGGCGGTCGAGCAACTACTGGAGGCAGAACGAGAGCGTGAACAACTAGATCATGAACTACATGTGCTGGGGCTTGAGGAGAAAGCTCTGGAGCAGGAGGAGAATGAGTGAGCTCTTCACCCTCGTGGCCTGCCGGGTGTCTAATTCTTGCAGCTTCTGGCGCGCCCACAACGAGCAACTTCTAGCCTTAGACCAACAGTCGATTCAGCTTGCTACTCTCCGCGCGGCTTATGCGACGGATTCGGCTACGCTTGAAAAGCTAGAGCGCACTAATGTCTATAATGATGCATTCTGTATCGGTCACGATGGAGTCTTTGGTACCATCAATGGCCTACGTCTTGGAAGAGTGCCAGGTGTCCCTGTAAGTGCTAACCTTTTGACATCAGAACTTTGCTGAAGCTATCGCAGGTGGAGTGGGCGGAAATCAACGCTGCCTGGGGTCAAACCCTGCTGTTGATGTACACCATCGCGCGCAAACTCGATTACACCTTCGAGAAGTCTGTCGCTTTCCTTAGCCCTCTGTTCCTCCCATCCACTGACTGATGAGCGCTAGTTACCGCCTGGTACCAATGGGTTCTTTTTCGAGAATAGAGAAGACCTCTGGCGACAAGTCACAATACGAGTTATATGGTTCAGGCGACATGCATTTTGGCAGACTGCTGCACAATCGACGATTTGATATTGCCATGGTGGCTTTCATAGAGTGTCTGAAGCAGCTCATGGACTACATCAAGTCACAGGATCCATCTATAGAGTTCCCGCATCAGTAAGCGACAGGCAAAGATTCTTACTACTCGGCGCTGACTGTAATCTCTCTCAGAGTAGCTAAGGATCGCATAGGCGATGTCTCGGTCAAGTTGCAATTCAACCAAGAGGAAGCCTGGACCCGCTCTCTTCGACATGTACTGCTTGCTCTAAAGATGTGCTTGAAATGGGCTACGAACGGTGCCAACGGATAATTGAGCCGCTGATAGGGCGGTCAACGCATTCTCCTGCGTGACGTAGTTATGCTTCTTGCTTTCTTGTGCCTCTACTAGTACCTACACCCACACCGTTGACTTGCATTGCATGACACTTGTTCATCGGCTCGAGGTACAAAGTCGTTATCGACGGAAGTAGAAATCTCTGTCAGCGGCGCCTTACAAATATCGCGCAATCGTTTGCCGATCTGACAAAGCGCTTGGCCGGCAACCACATTGTCCTCGCCTATCTAATTTGGCGGCTCGAAGAGGGCTTTATCTTGAGACTCTCTCGACTCTATCAACACCTAGTGATGGGCCTCTTGTTTCTCGGTACACCACTGCCATGGGAAGAGGCGAAAAAGTACGCCGATCACGTTCGATACCACGGAATCACACAGTTTCTGCACATCTGGAACCGGCTCAAGGACCGTCACGGTGATGAATTGCTCTGGGGGGATGAGGTCGGTCTCGCTCGCATCATCCAATTTTTTCTCTCATAAGCGGATTACTAGATTGAATATATGGTGATCTCCTTCGACAATGACCAGAAGAACGCGAAACTATCCCTTCGCCAAACGGAAATTCTACAAAAACTGGGAGCGATAGTCGAAGACATAAGCTTGGACTGCCACGAAAAGTGAGTGATGATTGATTTGAATCGATAGTGCTGCTCAATTCTCGTGTAGAGTTCCTGTGCCTACATTTCATCCGGAATATGGCAGGTTCATGCTGGAATCTACTCCCGGATCTCCTTATACTGGCTCTATATCAGATCTCATCTCTGTAGAGAGTAATATGCGATACCGGTGCGTGCAGTAGCATTCCGACGCCATATGAGAGGCCGACTCATCTCAGACGCTGTCTTGCCCGTCAACACCTGAAGCAGAACGAAATACCTTTAACGTTCACATCCTACCCCCGCCTTGGTGTGCCAGGTCAGTTCACCGAACCTTACTTCGATCCCAACGGCGCGGTCTCGAGTCACAGTCTGTTCCTTCCCGAGGAAATTACCAATCCTCACGTTCGTTTCCCGTTAGTAAACCTGTTCCAGCACCATGCTGCCTCTCATTTCATATACAGCACCCTCACGGCAAACATCCGTACGCGGAGAGGCTCTAAAGTGGCAATCAACCTTCCAATATTCTTCGATGAATTGACTCCCAAGCCCTTCATTGACCCCACCATCCCCTGGGACCGGACCATCTACGCAGAAGACAGCGGTATGTATTCTCATTTCCGTGAACGCGTCTTGTCTGAAACCACGATCCAGAAGCGAAGAATGGAGCTGCACTTCCGGATCACATCTACCTCGACGCGATGGGTTTTGGAATGGGTTGCTCCTGCCTTCAATTGACGTTTCAAGCGTGCAACGTCAATGAAGCAAGACGCATGTACGACGCGCTCATACCTCTTGGACCCATATTGGTACGCAGTGGTTTCCAGAGAATGAATCGAATTTTCCCTGATCGTGGAGGTAGTTGGCGTTGACCGCTGCCAGTCCTATATGGCGTGGATACCTTGCTGATGTGGACTGTCGATGGAACGTTATTGCTGGCAGCGTGGACGACCGTACGGAGGAGGAACGGGGCTTGAAGGTTTGAGTATGAAGCTTAACTTTCTCACTTCGATCTAACGCATGTATAGCCATTGAAAAACGATCGCTACAGGATCCCCAAATCTCGCTATGATAGCGTTGATCTGTACATCGCCAATGATTGGGCGAATCGGCCGGAATATAACGACACTTATGTTCCATACGACCAGGAAATATTCGACCGCCTCAAGGAGAATGGTCAGTTTCAACACTATTGATGCGAACACCCTTCTCATTCGGCACAGGAATCGACGATCTTCTCTCGAAGCATATCTCCCATCTATTCATCCGTGACCCGCTGGTAGTGTTTTCGGAGACCATTGATCAGGATGACTCTGTCAGCAGCGACCACTTTGAGGTCAGTGCCTTGGACGGATCACTCTTGAACGCTTTCCTCATGAGCATCATGCAGAACATACAATCAACCA
The DNA here is from genome assembly GCA_019915075.1 of Strobilurus stephanocystis. Lineage (NCBI taxonomy): Eukaryota > Fungi > Basidiomycota > Agaricomycetes > Agaricales > Physalacriaceae > Strobilurus > Strobilurus stephanocystis. The sequence continues at coordinate 1,050,870 of JAHLMI010000004.1, forward strand.
ACTGGCAAACTCTACGATTCAAGCCTCCTCCACCGAATTCTCCGATAGGGTGGCGCGTGGAATTCCGAAGTATGGAGGTGCAGATGACAGACTTTGAGAATGCCGCCTATGCTGCATTTGTGGTTCTGTTGTCGCGGGCGATTCTCAGCTTCAATCTGAACTTCTACCTACCTATTTCTAAAGTGAGACTCATCCTTGACAAATTTGTGGGGCTCACATCCTTGGCCAGGTCGACGAGAACATGTCGAGAGCCCAGCTCAGAGACGCGTCCAACTCTCAAAAGTTCTTCTTCCGGAAGAATGTGTTTAGGACGGGGTCAAGCCGGTCATCGAGTGTGGCGTCGTCCTGTTGCTCAGCTGACGGAGATGCACCTCGCAGGGAAAAGAGATTACGAAACTGCTTCCCGACAGCACCGGCACCGGAGAATGGTGTTTGCACAGAACCTGTGGACCAGGAGTATGCTGAGATGACGATGAACGAGATAATGAACGGTGATGTAAATGATTGTACGAGCTTGACCGAACCATCAATGACAATTTCTATTTCTAGGGAGAGCTGTTCCCCGGGATGCTGGGCTTGATAAACGAGTATCTCAATACCCTAGATGTCGAGCCGGACGCGTTGGTCAAAATCAACAAATATCTCGACTTGATCAGGAGGCGTTCTAACGGTATGCAAGTGCAGTTCCGAGACGATGCGGCTCACTGATCCTCTCGCAGGGTCTCTGTTGACTCCCGCCACCTGGATAAGAAATTATGTTCGCTCCCATCCAGCATACGCTCGTGACTCGGTGGTCAATGCTGAGATCAATTACGACCTTCTGAAAGCCGTGGATGAAATGTAAGTAGGGTCCGCATCTGTTGGTGTCTCCTCTGACTCTTGATCAGCGAGAGAGGTGTGCGGAGGGCGCCAGACCTTTTGCCTGGGGATTATATGGGCACTGAGAAAGACAAGGGTGACATTGGGCTGTGAAAGAGAAGAATAAACTTATCTCGACTAAATTATAAAATCATGTATAATACTAGTCTGCGTTCCTTCGACTTGGGTGAAACCGTGAATTACAGGTCGGTTGCTGCCGGTTTCGGCAGGTACGGCTATTACCGAAGAGGCGAAGCCCCGTATTCAACCGAGTTCTCTAAAGTCAGTCATCATGGCGTCTCTGCGTACCCTTGCCTCTGTCGCTCGACGCGCGCCTTCAACGCTTTCTGGGTCCAGGCGTGGATATGCTGCTGCCGCAGAAAAGCTGAGACTCTCGCTGGTCCTGCCCCACCAGGTATTTTCCTTCCGTTGTCGCCGTCCGTCCGCCAACCTCCAGCCAGGCGATTTTCACGTCCGCGGACGTCGTCCAGGTCAACATCTCTGCCGCCACCGGTGACATGGGTATCCTCGCCGACCACATTCCTTCAATCGAACCTTTACGCCCCGGAGTCGTCGAGGTCATTGAGGCCAGCGGAGAAGCCCCCAAGAAGTGGTTTGGTGCGTAATCACGCCTTTTGTACAAGCAAAGCCTCATTGTTGGCAGTCTCTGGCGGATTTGCGACCGTGCACCCGAACAACAAGCTGACAATCAACGCCATTGAGGCTGCACCCTTGGAGGACTTTGCGCCAGAGGTATGCCTCCATCCCATTGACTCCGGTACCCCTCGCTTAGTTCCACACAGACTATCCGCGCCAACCTTGCGGAGGCGGAGAAAGTGCTGGCGGGCAACGGCTCGGAAGAAGACAAAATGGAAGCAGAAATTGAAACCGAGGTGTACCAAGCACTGCAATTCGCTCTCTCGAAGTAAATCACTCTGGATAACCACTACGGCATCAACATAGATCCTTATTCCTCATCGCACGAAAGACAGTGTAATATATGAACGTGGTAAGCATGACATTGACATATATACCGCGTCTCAATAGCCTGGCCGTCTGGACTGAGGATTTGGAAGAGATCGACCGTCGTTGCCGCGCTGTTGCATAATGGGAGGCATCTGCTGCTGCTGCCCTTGATACGGCAGTGCAGCCGTCGCGAAAGGCTATAGTCCTCGGAGTCAGGTATATGACTTGCAAATTCTACAAGAACTCACGATGATCCCTTGCTTCTGCTTGGAATAGAAGGCGAAAAGCTCTGCAATTTGGTTTTCCATCGTCTGCCGCTCTTTGTATAGACGTCCCACTTCCTTGGTCATACCATGAACCTCCCGCTTCAGTTCCCTTTTGAACTCTTCCACATGGGCTGCGCAATCGAGTGGGCTCAGCATCACAACGCAGATGTTTACAGTGTTCCACTCACATTGTACATTGATTTCCGTCGCCTCCTTCATGGCATCCACAAAGCGAATCCTCTCCCCTCTGATCTCGCTTATGAGCTCTGGACGCGGTCAGCTGGGATTTCTTGACTAGGTCCCTGAAAACACGTACCCGCCGTTAATCCTTTGAAGAGAGCTTCCTGACTCTGGTGTTGTCGCGTCAACAGTTCTGTCATATATTCGGGCGCTATCAAGGCGTCAACAACGCACGGCTTCACAATCAAAACAAAGTACACCCACACAACGTCCTGCTTGCGTTCGCATTCTCGCCGATCGATGCCCTCAAGGCATCGAGGCTATTCTTTACATCTGAAAGCAATGCAACGATGGAGGGGCCCTCTGGAGGATCGCACCCTAGTCTATTGCGTATTTGCTCGACGGACCCGTGCATGACCTGGATCTGTGATGCGCCACTATTGACGAACGATTCCAGCCACTGTCAGACAGATGGTCAAAATATGTATGCCGAGAAGTCGACTACCAATGCAGACCGAGTTGAGTTCGTTGAGATATCGGACACTGTCTGTCTGTTGTTGACTTTGCAGACCGCGTTGCTCGATCTCCTCTCTCAACATCGCCACGATCTCCTGCATCTGGGAGTCTATGAGAAAAAGGATGACACTGTCAATGAGTACGCACCCCAGTATCACTGTTGGCAACCTGCCCCTCCACGGTGTCCAGTTTTGCCATCAAAGGTCCTAGATCAAGCTGTGGTTGGACAGGCGCAGGCGTCGATGCGGTTTGTTCAGTTGCAAGGGGTGATTGGTCTCCAGAAGCCGGGCGTGCTGCTCTTTTCTCTTCCAAGCCTTCCATGATATTCCTTAGCTCTCGGGAAAGAATTTGCAGCGTTTGCACAGAGTTCGCAATGTGATCGATGTGAGATGGATCCAAGGCAGGTTGTGTAGCCTCAAGGGTCGTCTGAATCTGCGGCGGCATCTTGGCGAGACTGAACACGGTCCTAGAGACTTCCTCCAAGAGAACCTCGGTACGATCCATTCGCGAGTTGACGGAGACGATACCTCGATCCATCTTTGTCATGCCAGAGGTAACCCCTTGTTCCAGGTCCTTCAAGCTAGCTTGTAGATTCTCCAATCCCTTCGAGAACGGTTCATCGTTCCTTCCGGGTCTTTCCGTGTCCACTAACGCGTCTCCGTAAGCGTCTACAATCGATCCAGTCGCTGACCAAGTACTAGTATCTTGTGGCGTCGGACTCGTAGAGGGAACCGGCAAGGGTTTATGCGGATTTAGCAGGGAACGCGTCTGCAGATAAGTTTCTCGAATCGTGGTAGAGCTAGGTTCTGCATCGCAAGGCTGGGCGGGCTGGGGTACAGGATTTGGAAGAATTTTATCTATGGCAATCGCACTGGCGTCCCAATGAGTAGGCAGACCGTCGTGAACGTCGGAGGGAATGGTGGGAAGGGAGCGATTGCTGATGTGGGATGTTGGTGTTTCTGGTCGTTGTTCTAGTTCAAGGACTTGCAGTGAACCTTTCCTTGTGCCTCGGCAAGACAAAACGGCGTCCCTACCAGCGGTCAGCAAGTGCAAGGGCAATTGACATTCCCGACGAACCATATCGAGCTGACCCAGTCTGCCCGTTCATGGAGCGACGTTACGGCGAATCGCTCTCTTGGTTTACTGTCCATCAAGATTTCGAAAAACCTCAGGTCTTCTAGCTCATAGTCCTTGGGCAAGAGTGCTAATTCCTCGGAGTCAAATTCGTGCGAAGTGAGAGAGCGAACGTCAGATACGTCTTGCAGAGATATCATCTGGGTATCTGGGTGTCCATTGATTGAGACAGAGGAGATAACGAGATGAGGCATGGCCAAAGACGCAGTAGAGGTCGTCCAGACAGGAAGAATAGAGTTCATAGAGACACCGTCGGAGACTCTCGCCATGTAGAGAACGGTTCCACTCATACCGACTTGCGATGCCGGAGCGGTGGTGCGCGAGCGCAAGGAATCCTCGCCGTAGGCTGATGATGCTCGTTTTCCAGAGAATACTTGATTGAGCTTGAATCTCGAATCGCCTTTCTTGAATATTCCCATAAGGTTTCTGAACGATTGCCGCACGGAGGATTTGTCTTTCTTGGAGGTGAAGTGAGGAAGGGCGGGAGGTGGCGAAAGTTCTGCTGTGTTGAATGTGGGTCGCGATTTTGATGGTGCTGCTGGTTGGGTAGCCATAGATTCGTAGCGAGATATAAGATGCTTCGTTGAGTTTCTGCGGTCGAGCGCAGCGAGATTGGGGCGTGAATCCATAGCGCGAGGGCCAATCATGGTCGGCAAGAAAGACGCGTTGTTGTGGCATATTGACTGATCCGAGTAAATCTAACCTCTGATTCGCTATACGGAGTAATCAATTCTCATCGATCATCACTCACAACTCTCAGGCACTTCCAGGCTAACCTGATTCCGGCGCGTTCAACATCTAACCGTGAATCCGTGTTGCATGTGACGGTCGGCTGTCTGCTGGACGCCCTTATGACTGAGGTACGAGGAGGCTGCACCGATAATGGGCCTTTAACTATGTTCACTACTTGCCTCGCGTGCCTACACATATTCCGATGTTTTGCCCGCCTCAAAAACGCTTGCTACTGCCCACAGTCTAACGGCCCATCACTATGCTCTGGTACTATTTGTCTCTGATTGCTGTCTTGAGCGGCTATGTCTCTGCTCAGTCTAGCCCTTACGGTCAATGCGGCGGTATCGGCTGGACTGGAAGTACTACATGTACGGCAGGGTAAGTTCATCCTGCCTGTAGTCTGAACATTCTTCAGGCTGAACGCGTCTGACAGCTGGGTGTGCACTTGTCTGAATGATTACTATTGGCAGTGCCTCCAGTCAAGCACCTCAGGAACGTCTACAACCACTAGCTCTGCTACTACTTCTGGCTCTACTACGACCACCAGCAAATCCACCACTACGACGTCTGCTACTGCTACAGCTACCGGCATTGCTGCCACTGCACCGACTGACCCTCCCTCGCCTGACACCGGTAAGACTCCTGCTCTGGGGTGAGCTTGCTTAGCATTGTTCGTGTTTATCGCCAAATCTCACAATGAAATGCAAGCTGGAACACCTGGAACGCGTACGGCTGTGGTATATAACGATCAGGTTGTCTTTTCGGCCTTCGACTAATATTATCTCCAGCTATCACTGAGGCCAAGGTCTTGGCGGCGGCCAATGCGTTCGTGTCTCTTGGCTTGAAGGCAGCAGGCTACCAATACATCAACATCGATGTATGCAGATTCTAACTAGATGAAAGCTATCTGACCAGTTCTTTCGTTTACAGGATTGCTGGTCTCTGACCTCCCGTAACTCAAGCACGGGAACTATCGTTCCTGATCCCAGCAAATTCCCAAACGGCATCAGTAGTGTTGCGACACAAGTTCATTCCCTCGGCCTCAAGATTGGGATATACGGGTAGGAGAATCTTCGGTTTTGCTGGGCCTGATCTTGTGCTCATGGAATCCGAAGTGATGCGGGGACTCAAACCTGTTCCGGCTTTCCAGGCTCGCTTGGTACAGAAGCTCTCGACGCAGCGACCTTCGCAGCTTGGGGGATAGATTATCTGAAATACGGTCATTTACTTCGCTCCTGTTCCTCATAGCCCAGCTGATCCTCGTGTTAGATAACTGCAACATTCCCAGCAACTGGAGTGACTCGGGGACCCCTCAAAATAATGATTGGTAGTGAGTAATGCTTTGAAGTAGGCAGATTTCCTGGGCTTTAATGGTGTCCAGCAACTCCAATTCGGCCGTAAGATATCGACAGATGGGGTCAGTCTACCGTCCATTCCCTATCAGCCAGATTTGACTCTTCCTAGCGGTGCACTGGCAAAACAGTCACGACCCATCCAATTCAACTTGTGCATCTGGGGAAATGACCAGGTCTGGACTTGGGGAGCGCGGGTGGGACATTCGTGGAGGATGTCCGGTGACTCAAGGTTGGGCATTTTCGGTCTTCCATTGCCATCTCAACTTCATGCTAACACCAAACTCAGCGCGACGTGGTCGTATATTACATCTATCATAACCACCAACGTCGCATACCTGTCCGCTATCAATTTCTATGCGCATAATGACATGGATATGATGGAAATCGGTGGGCATAACTCGATCCTCCTACCTCCGGATGCGTTCTCATTGACGTTCTTCTTTAGGTAACGGGGCTCTCACCATCCAAGAACAGCGCACACACTTCGCTGCATGGGTTTTCCTGAAGAGCCCCATCCTGATTGGCACAGATGTGAGTACTCTGTCAGCACGATAGCCAAGGTCTCATCATATCGATATCTAGCTCTCCCTTCTCAACTCTACACAAATCGCGATCCTCACGAATACCGAATTACTTGCCTTCCATCAAGACGCGACCATCGGCACGCCCGCCGCACCATTCACGCCATACAGTTCAGCCCCAACTACATCGCCGCCCGAATACTACGCTGGCGCGTCGTCGAAGGGCATCCATTTCTTCGTCATCAACACGTCTGGAAGCACAGCGACAAAGACCGTCACGTTGTCCAATATTCCTGGAACGGGGTCTTCGAGTAATTGGAAGATTCACGACATGTGGGCGCAGAGTGATTTGTCCGGCACTTACGCGAGGACCGCGAATTTCTCTGTCAGTGTCGCGGCTCACGATACCGTGGCGTACTTGATCACCGCTGCTTGATCTAGTTGTGCATGTATATACTTGTAACATAGCATGTTCAAACTCGCCTTCCATGAGCATTCTCTCCGCCACGCAACAACATCTCCTGTGTGACTGACAAGAGAAGCTTCTTGTGGTAAGAACCGTGGAAGATACCGGCCATTGTCTTGACAGAGCAACTGCGAACGGTCTTAGGCCAATTTTGATTGAGCGCAGACTTTCTAGATCGCGCTGCGTGTTTGTAGAATTGAATCGGGAAGGGACAAGTAAGACGAGACGTTCAGCTCCCTCTGCGGGTCTCCTCTTTCGAAAACCTGGCATCTGGTAGGCAGGAATGTCTTTCGGTTCTGCCATGACCTGGTGTTCATGGATCAAAGTTTGAAAGATGGACAGGAATTTGGGAAATCCCGATACATCAGATCCAGGCTGCACCTTCCTTACACGGTGTCGACGGAGCGCATTCATCCTTTCGCAGCGGGTGTGGCGGTCACCCCAGTTCTAACAAACGGCGAGAGCAATCCGGCCCCATCATGAGTCCGGGCGCAAACTTTGCCCTTTGTGGAGCGACGCGAGGTAGAGAGACCGCAAGGACGACGCGCCTCTGATGAACTCTCGAGATTGACAAGACCCCGGCGCGGGACGCCCTTCGAGGAAATACAAGGACTTCAGGTACTTAGAATGAAACTTCGCTGATATCGGTATCAAGAACCCCGCAAACGTTCCCCTTGCCACCTGGTTTTTCGAGCGCAATGGCCATCGCCGAGGTCAAGCATATCAGATACAATTCGGGTTATTGCCACGGGTAGCGGTAGGTTTCTATATCAATCTGGGACCTGCGTTTCTGGCACATCTGTCAAGCAAGAGTCGACGATGAAACCGATAGCTTGGAAGATAGAATCGGTGGTGTAGCGTGGATCAGCTCAGTTGAGCCATCCTCTTCTTCATGATCAGTGATGTCGAAAGCGCGATCAGCTTGTAGATGCTTTTCAGTTCACGACCCCTGGTAACGCGTATGGACGACTGACAAGCTTGGAGAAACCCTCTTCTTGAACAATGTCTTCGGCGTAGGATTGAAGCTCTGCCGGCGAAAGTTTGTACATTTCGGGCATCGTTAAGTCTTTCAGAGGAACTTTGTTACTTGGAGGCGGCATAGAGGCTGCAGGAAGTTCTGGCGCAAGGAAAGCTTGGCGTGGAGGGGCATCTAGAGGAAGTTGCGAGGCGGGAACAAGTTCTGGGGTATGAGAGAGAACCTGAGGGTGCATGACTCCAGAAGAAAATGGCATCACAAGACCTGCGGGAAGTTCTGGAGCACGAAAAGAGGGCTGGCTAGGATCGAAGAAGACAGAACTTTGATTGGCAAGAGCTGGGGACGAGGAGAACACGTGTCGTTGGTTGATATCTTGACTTGAGGATTGATCATGAAGCGGGAAAGCAGGGGATGTGGTACGAATGCTTTGACTGCTCATTAGGGTGTCCCAATGACTGGGAGGCGCATTGACGGCAGGAAATCTAGCAGGCATAGGTCGAGGATATGAAGACAATTGCGTTTCGGGTATCATAGACGGCATTGACTGCAGGCGTTGTTGCTGTTCTGTATGAATGGCAAAGCTTTGTTGCGTTGACAGAGAAGGCGGAGGTGTCGGATCAGGAGCGGTTCCATTGAGCTTGCAGGGGCAGACGTTCTGGACAGCAGTGATGAATTGGCTCGCTGCGACCGCAGAGGTGAAAGTCATCTGGAAGCGCCGATAGGTCTGTGTGTGATTAGTCCAGAGCTACCGTCAGGAACGTCTCCAATGACTGACTGGAGTCGCCGTAGGCTCGCGAGGATGAAGATATCGAATTCCTACGACTGTGTCTCGATAGACGGCCTTCAACGGCAAGCCTTGGTTGGGCTTTTGGGGCTTGTGCGGAGGGAGTGATGCGAACGATAGTAGCTCCAGGTCTTCCTGCCGTGACGTTCAAGTGGGTAAGAAGGGAACAGAGAGACAGTGTTCAATCAACGTACGAATAATACTTGGTTCACATTCATGCCGTCGCCATTGTCCATAGTCCAGATGATGCGTAGCCTCACCGATTCCAGCTCTCCATTCGACGCGTTTTTGGCATCGACGCTCAGCTGGATAGTCGGATTCGTGTAATGCTGCCATTCCGTGCCATTGTTGGGGTAAGAGCGTGAGTATTTCTGCAGGGGGAACGTCGACGTCGATGTGGTGGACGTAGAAAGCATTTGTTGACGTCTGTTGAGCGGCATACGGCACAGCAGCCCTTGCACCCGGCTTCCACGATGGCTGGCTCATCCTCGAAATGGCTCAACAAAATGCTCAAGAGTATCATGAAATCCCACCGGTTTCCCATTCCGAAATACGACCTGCCTCTGCGACTGCGGCCCGTACGCCTTTCTGTCATTGCTCTGGACATGTTCTGAATCCGTGCTAGTGCTTCTGCCTGTTCACCTTTATAATCATGATATCGCTGGCGTTGCTGGGATTCACCAATTTCGCGAGGTCTCTGCCATTGAATGACAAGATTCTACACTTCTTGTGCTTCTCTCTAGCGACCGGCGTGTTCTACTTCATATTTGACGTTGACGAGTGCGTGACTTCACCCCATTCGACCTCCACTCCGCTCACAACCGTTCGCGCTACGTTAGAGATGCAAGGCGCATATGGTTCTGGCGGCACTCTGGCCTCATATTCACGGCCGCAATATGCTTCTTCTGTGGTGGGATCCTCAGCGAGTTTGTTCAAGCCATGCTACCCGTTCGTCGCCGCTTTATTTCGCGTCAGATCACTTCCTAATAATCCGGCAGTACAAGGAGTTTCAGATTGGCGACATCTTTGTCAGTTTCATTGTATTGTCCGAATGCTATTGTGTGCGACGCTCAGCTTATCCAGGCTAATCTCCTCGGTTCATCCGTCGGACTATACATTGCTTTTCACCTCGAAAAGTATTACCGTCAAAGACGGGAGGTACACTCGGCTTCTTGATTCCAGGTGTTGATTGATATATCTCCAACAGATTGCCCGCCTGTATCTCCCAATTGCCGAAACAGGCTCTGACGATGAAGATGAAGACCAGGGGACACAACTCCTTCCGACACATTACACCTCTAAAGGTAAAACTCCCAGACCTACCGAGATATGGGACTCAAGGGAAGAGCTTTTTGGTATTGGAGATGATAGTGACGACGAAAGACCAGCGGCACCATCGACGACAGGTGCACATGGGAGTAACACCATACCAAAGATCCATGTTACATCCACCGGATAGAAACGAATGCACAATTGTAATATCAATCCCTGTGAGGTGTATCGCGTTCCTCAAGAGGCTGGCGTTCAAGTGCGGATACCTCTTCAGATAGCTCTGCAATTTGCTGGCTCCTCTGCTCAATTGCAGTGAGCAGTGTAGAACAGCCTTTGTCAGCGACAAGCAGGACCTGGTTGTCCACGATGTCTTGTGTAGATTTCTAATATGTGCACAGTTCAATCATGACTCTTCCTCAGAGAGAAACAACGTACTGTTAGATCGCGCTCGAGGCCGTCGTAGATCCGCTGCCAGTCTTTCCACCACTGCCTCTTCGAGCGTTCCCAATGTCCGATGGCCCATCTCAGACCCAGCACTGCAACAAGGCCCCCAGCGCCCATGAGCGTCGAAGCATCGACATGCAGGAACGAGAATATGGCCTGGCCACTCATCGACTGAACCCACCCCGCCCAACCCAGTGTCAAACCGGCTATCCCCGATCCACTTAGCCCAATTACCGAGCGCTGGGCGGCGACGTGCAGCCGTGCGGTGGGAAACTCGATCATCTGATCTCTTCTCTTCAAGAGCGGGCCCAGAAGGGCAGATGGTCCCACTGGATACCGTGGCGAAGACATTATCTGCTCCACCTCGTTTGCGAAAACGGAAGAGCGAAACGAATGAGGGACATGCCGTATCAGTGACACCGTTGAAGAGGCGTATTTTTCCTGAAGTTGAGAAAGCCGCCCTGCCTCGTATATGAGCTGAACAAGGCCGCAGTAAGGAAGATCACTCGGTGAGAGAAAGGGATGCGGACTGACATGTTTCTGAAGATCTAGGAATGAGTTCGCGACAGCTTTGGAGACGACCATGGTGATCCCATCGACGCGCGTCAGCATTGTCCAGAGACTTAATGCATCCATATCCGCTGCAATGATCCTCCGAGCGCGACTGGCCAGTTCCTCGTGTGATGTGTGCGATTCGCCGGTATTGTGCAATGTATGCCTCTGACGTTCTACTTTGTCTCGCAGCGTACTGACCTGTAGATACGTCTGATCACATTCACGCTGATCCTCCCTCAGCTGTTGTCGCGCAACGCTGGCCGCCGAATGAACACGACCGTCCTGGCTTTGCGTCTTGAGGGCAACGAGAATGTCCTCCGACTTGGTCTTCCCTGTGGCGGTGATGATATTCTTTATAACTCGGGGTATTGACGCGATGCCGGATTCAATGAAGCCGTCCTGGTATCGCTGGATGGAGAGAGAAGATTCGGAGTTATCCTTGAGAGCATCGAGCGCTGTTAATGCACGATAAGGGTCCACAAATAGTACAGTCAGGTTCTCCGCAAGGTCAGCGAAGCGCTCTCGAAGACTTTCCATCTGCTCCACGGTAGACGTATGCGCAATTAGGACTATTGTGTTGGGGTTTTTGAAAGCCGAGAGTGCTTGGAATACCTCGGTAGGTGATGTTGTGGTAGGGTTACATATGATGACCGGAATATCGGCCTCTAGGTATGCTCGAAGACTTGTAGCATCTTTTAGGAATGAGTGCGAATGTGGAGAGCTGGGAGTGGGGGGGAATTCTCCGATGCGGACAGGTACAGGGAATTGCTGCAGAAATGAAGAGGAACATCGAAACGTTCCAGGAGTATTGCTGGAAGCCTCCGCGTCCTTCCTATAAGTAATAAATTTCTGACCTTATGTGATATGGAAGGAGCGCAATTGCATACCGAATGATCAACGGCACCCCATCCGAAGTCTCTGTCCATCTAGCGGTAATTCGCTCGTCGATAGACGCGTCTGACGCGAAGACATCACGAAGAAGAGCGGTTACCAGCTCTCGAGAAGGTGACCATTTGTCGGCAGGAATAACTACGAATGCATCAAGTGAATGATGATGAGCTGAGATGATTTTACTGACTATTCAAGACCAGTTCCTTTGGCTCCGGAGAGCCAGAGAATACTTGGTTCCATAAATCCAATCTCCGCGCAGGCGCTGTATTCCCGAGTTGGCTTCCACGTTCGGGGAGTATTCTGGGAAGGAGAGCCCGAGTGTGCTCGAGGCTCAGGGATGGTGATGTATTGGTGCTGCCATGGCGTAGATAGGGAGAGGACACAAAATTGAGACGCAAAGACACACGCGGTCCACGCCAGCGACGCCGTTGGAGGAAACCAACGGGTCTAGCAGAAATGGTCATGGAGGTAAATGAAGAGCATCGAGAAGTCCATGGACCCGAAAAGAAACCCTAACCTCATATTTATAATAAGTCACCGGCATCAGCCGGCATTCTGAACTCAGAACTCGTGGCGTTTTGGCGAGCGCGTAGAAGTCCAATCTTCGACGACGAACGGATTGTAAAGGTTATGTTTTCCATACTGGTGTCACTGATAGACTATCTAGATCTTCAAGAGTGGATTCGTATCATCGGCTTTGCCTGAGTCCACTAAAAGTCCGCCGGAAACGGTTCTATCGCCCATTCGCCGATGACCAGGGATCTGGCGTTACTGAACTTGTGAAGGATGCCATCATGATTTAAAGATTAGAAGGGACCGGAGTCGTCCACCCACACCGTCCCGTCGTCCACCCTAGGCAAGAGTAACCGTTTCGCGATCATTGTGCCAACCTTGAAGGCCGATTCAGGTTACAGTCCGGGCTGACACTTATCGACCTCGGACTATTCTTGGTATCGATATGAGACCAGCCTCTACGAATCTAACATTGAAAGAGGTCGGACTGGTCAGACCGGTCAGGATTGACGTACCAAGTAGAATTCGCGTCGTAATCTCGACGTGGGAGATAACAAGTCCGAGTGCAGCCGGTCTTATCGTTTCTCAGAGGCAGGATAGACTGCAGGCTTGCATAGATTCCATCAGAGACGACAAAGACGCCCGCATTCAATTCGCACCAAGAGCTATCAATTGAAGGCTTCAGTTATGTGATGACAGAACGGGGTGTCCGGGGGCCAGCCGAGTCCTCGACCCCCCTTTTTGGGATATCCCTGCATGGGAATTGCACAAATTGGTACCCGAGTTACCTGTTGACGCTTTGCACTCCTCCTTCCTTCCACCGTTCAACATGTCCTCGTCGTCGTCCACGACGGCCACAGGCTCGCGTTCACCGTCACCCCGTACGCCAGAGTCGTCGGACTCGTTTGATCCTGCGCAGCCGGACATGGACATCGCCTCCTGGTACACACCAGAACACGACAAATCCGCCTATCTTCAGTCTGCTTGGAACACGGATTCTCTGTTCAATCCCGCGAAACTCGAAGACGACGCCATGCTCCAGCTGGATGACCTGATTGAACGGCACGCATACGACGAGTACGTGTATGCTTTTTGCATCGTGCACTACAATGTCTAACATGCCTGACAGCTCGCCTGCGGTCAGCCTAGAATCACCGTTTGCTTTGCTATCGCCTATGTCGTCCACCAACAACTCGCTGGCCGACTCTTCCACTCCCGCACCACAAACGCCCTCCACGTTCCATTCAAACTCGTCATTTCTCGCCATGGGAAATGGTGCTGTGCCCGTGACCAAACCCATACCACCGCCTGCCTCAGTTCCTCGAAGACAGGACCTTCTCACAATGAACCATAAGGTTGTTCATCCTCCCAGGGAATCTTGCGTCAAGTACGTGAAAGAACCGCTGCATTCAATCCTTAGCTCATCGTTCATAGTCTTCCGATTATGTTCCCGAGTATCCCTGAAGGCGGCACCAAGTCTCGTGTCGAAACTCAAGTCCGCGTCACTGTTGACCTAGCCGATCCGAGCGCTTCCTCGGATCCCTACAAATACGACCGCGTTGGCTCCTGGAAATGGTTGAAGTTACCTCCCGGCACGGCGACGAAGCGGAGGACACGAAAGCAAGGCAAGATAGGTGCGTCTTCTTTACATCACGGGTTCGTATCAGCGAACTGATGCCTTCTCAAGACCCAGATCCCCTGGACGTCTTGCACTTAAGTGTCAGCGTTACATGCGCGTCGCCCCCGCACAACCCGGTCCTTAGCTGCTCCAGCTGTCGAGCTCGCGAGGTACTTCTATCTCTCGTGTTCCTTCCTCCCTCCTGATGTTCCAAATCGTCAGGCTAAAAGGGTAGCCAAGAAACTCGCAGCTCGTGTCCGTCCGGCGCGTTCCGATTCGGACTCTGGTGACGACCCGAACAAAAAGTCGTCGAAATCCTCTCAGCGCGAGGACACCAGCAGCATCATTCAGTTCAACTGCTCCGAAGTAGTCGACTTCTCGACAGGCTCTGTAGTCCTGCCTTTGAGGATAACATGCTATTGCCGTCATCATCGCGAAAAGGTTGGCTTTCATGTCCACTTCACCATGATGGACCATACCGGCCGCATCGTTGGAGCTGGCTCTTCCCGTCCAATCATGATCACCGATGACCATAAAACTTCTACGACGAAGAGCAATGACCTGGCTGCCTCCAACTTCTCAACTCGAGACTATGAATGGGCACAATTTGCTGCGACACGTGGGGAAGCATCAACGGACAGCAGGGCTCCCTCAAAGCGCAAGAAGGATACGCCTTCCGGAGTGGGTGGTAAAAAGCGTAGCAAACCGTATGACCCATCCTCGAAGCCGAGCAGGTTGCCAGGTACACCAGCCTCAAGCGAGCCTTCACCATCGCCTTCGCATGCGACACTCCCCTCCACTCGTTCCCCAACCCCTTCCTCGTTCATAACTTTGGATTCAGCTATATCTTCGCACCCGCCATCCCTACAGTACTCTTCCTTCGAGTCGGAATCTTCCCCCGATGGTCTCATGACACCGGGCGAGCATAGCATGGATATCTCGATGACTGGCGTCACCACCGACAGTGACTTTTCAGCACCTTCGCCCGACGCCGTCCCACTTTCTCCAGCCGTCATGATGTCTTCGCATCCCAATCCTTTACCTTTCTTATTTTTCGACACAAGCCTTACTTCCCAACCCGTTCCCCCACCTATGCCTACCATTCATCGGCTAGTGCCCAATTGCGGTCCCACACATGGAGGCATCGAAGTGACAATCCTCGGTGCCAACTTTCACCCGGCCATGACGTTGAACTGCATCTTCGGTGATGTCGCCTCGAGCTCAACCCAGAGATGGAGCGACAATACTTTAGTCTGCGTCTTGCCCCCAAGAGCATCTCCTGGTGTGGTCTCTGTCTGGATAGATGGTTTCCCCAAAGTTGAGGAGCACAATGGTCTTCCCTCACCGTTGTTCACGTACTCGGATGAGTCGGATCGGGCATTGTAAGCACACTTGACCGTCGCTCACCGAGATGCTTATTGATTATCCGTCAGGATGGAACTTGCTCTCCAAGTGGTTGGTTTGAAGATGACAGGCAAAATTGAAGAGGCGAAGAGTGTCGCGATGCGCATTGTGGGTAACGCCGGAGAGTCGGACTCGAATGGCTCTGCATCTGCACCGAATGCCATGCAGTTGTCTTCCCAGACTGCTCGTGACTTCAGGCCACTGCTGTATCGCCGCGGTGGGGAAACAGAGGACTTCGAGAGCCTCATCGTTGACTGTCTGTCTATCATGGACACGCCTGTCGAGTCGAATTCGGCTGCCACCTCCACTGCCGAAGCGATCTCGCATGCCACATCGAGTGGTCAGACCCTCCTTCATCTGGCTTGCTTCCTAGGATTCCCATCACTTGTGCGCTTCCTTCTAAGCCACGGTGCGGACTCCGACGCTCGTGACCGCAATGGCTTCACACCACTTCACTTCGCTGCCCTCAGTGGTAATGCGGAAGCCGTCCGTTGCTTAGTCAACTCTGGTGCGGATTTGGAGATTGTCAACGCGTCTGGCAAAACCGCTCAAGAGATGGACTCCCGTGGTCTATTCGACGGACTCCAGTCACCCTCTACTGGCTATTATGATGCATCGGATGAGGATGAAGAGGCCGAGTGGGGTGATTGCGAGGATGAAGCCGTTGTCGTCCGTAAACCCAGCCTTCGAGGTCTCAACCGCAGGAGGGCTCGTTTCTCGGAGTCGTCGCGTCGTGAGAAGTCGCGTCCAGCGACACCGTCTTCTGACAAGAAGTTCGCGGCCTTGGATAGCAAACAGCCTCCCTCCTTTACGGAACTGATACAGAAGACACTGGCTCAGCTACCCGGTTCGCCGCATCTACCCCAGATACAGCTGCCCTACATCAAGGGCATGCCTGCCGTGTCTTGGGGCGCTCTACCTCAGATTCCAGTTTTCCCTGTTGTTGTCCCTATGATGCCTGCCCTCCCCGGGTTCCTTGGTGGTGGCAACAATCTTGACGGCTCTGTAGGTCAAGCGAAGGGCATGTTCACTGGTCTCGAGCTGCGTGCTGCCTGGGAACGATGGCTACTAGCCAACGGGGTCACAATGAAGGAGTCGAACATCGAGCCCCCGCCGGAGTACACTCCTCGCGCACAGTCGGAAGCCGGTCCGTCAGGGAAGTCGAACTCGGCGGAGCTCACTCGGACGCGCCGTTTCAATTACGGCGCCACATCGGTGACTGAACAAGAACTCAATGCATACACATACCAGCCGAAACCTCACAGGAAACGTAAGTTGCCGTACCTTTCCTTATGCTCTACAATTAACTTTGTTTCTCAGAGGACCGAATGCTGATGCTATTCTGGCTTCCTATCCTAATCAGTGAGTGTTCAGTGTCAATCAGCACTTTCCATAACTTAACATGTCTCTATCAATAGTTTCTCTCATTTGGGCCTGCAATAATGGCATGCGCTTTGCTTTGGCGGCTTTGCGAGGTATCGTTATGCCTCTGAGGACCGGTATGCGAACCTAGGCCTCGGAACTCTTGCACGGTGACGCCGTATCATATATCCTAACTTTATTCGGAATAGAAGGGAAATTTACCTCTTGCTTTCAGTAATTGACATTTTGTATACACAGACTGCTATCCTTTGCTTGGTTCGTTAACATTTCAGTAGTGCATTGTATGAGTACGTAGGAAGCAATTGCAATATCAATAGAAAGACATTGTATGGATTTCGAGATGCCTTGATCATCAGCCGCTCTGTCAGTCGTCGAACAAGGGATGGAATGTCTATGGGAGGATTGTTCGATGTTCAATATGAATCAAGGGAGCTAAACCCACCTTGGAGTCGTCTAGCTGCCGCGTCTGGGTGGGCTCCAGACTGATATCATCGAAGTCGTCAACCATGCCCTCGCCTTGAGGAGTGTCGCGGTGTGAGAACGTATCCTCCATGGCTTCATCCTCATCAATATCTGCATCGGGATCAAGGAACATCTCCAACTCTTCCGCGGTCATGTCATCCAGGTCTGGGTGATTGCTCTGTTGGGATGCGCTAGGAAAGAAGAGCGGAACAGGGTTTGGGCGAGGAGCAGAGCTAGACGGGAGCATGGGCTCGTCCTCCTGTCGCTGTCGCGAATTTGAATGCGCGGAAGGTGGCGGCATTGAAGGTGGTGGCATTAATTCCGCGTCGCGGAAAGATGGCGGATGAATTGAAGGGGGTATAGTGCTTTCTTGGCGAGAGTTGGCATGAGATGGGGTATTGTATCGGGGATTCACCGAAGTCTGCGGCGTGGGATGGGCAGCCTTCATGGGCTTTTTGGGACGAGGCGTCTCCCTGACAGCATTTTGGCTTGAGCTGCCATCCTCATCTTCTTCGCGAGTCCGTTTCCTCTTGTTGTTGCTGAGGATGACTTGTGGGGCAGCGTTACCCGCATTCTGGACTTGACTCGTCGATATCACGAACAGTGCCTGGCAGTCGTCAGATTCCACATCAATGAAGAGCGGAGCGGCCGGGTCTGTGAAGCGAAGATCCATTGTCACGCCTATCGCGTCGGTAAACGCGATAGTGGCCTGTAAATGCTGTTAGTTGAGGATTGCGGAAATGCTACATTAGTCACGTTGAATTCGCCCAAGTGAAAGGCAATAACGGTTGGGGCGGCATACAGGTTGTAAACGTCGAACTCCTCGGCGCTGATGGTCAATTCGGTGGACAGCTGGGACTTGCCTGAAGTTGGCTTCATCGGCATGGTACATGACTGCAGGATATGACTTACCCTTCGAATCAATGGACGATTCCAAGGTCTTCACCTCAACGTCGTGTTCTCCAAAGTTCCAGATGAGCTGAGAGTCTGCTTTGTTTCCCTTTGCCAGTGGAAAGTGCTCGACCATGTCCTTGATTGCTCTTGGACCAACAGTGAGAAAGGACTCTGTGGATGTGTCAGGCACGCCGGGAGCTAGAAGAGAGTTGGGCGTGGATAACAGCAGTCGATGCGTTTTCACAACACCTAGATGATATTTGTGAAGGGATTACTTTGCAGCACACATAGACGGACCATGTTTGCAATGAAGCACGACCACAAGTCTGCTTTCCAATCGGTCGTGTTCCGTGTCGTCGTCACCCCCACCTTCGATTATCGACATATCGCACTTTTCCACTGTTTTGTCGACTGCTCTATGCCTCAAAATTGACAGTAGTGACTGGATATAATGAGGGTGACGCGTCAAAAGAGTTTGTGGGTGTCGGACGCACCTTGACGAGCAATTGGCCCGTCACCTCTTCGTCTTCTCCCTGCTGCTCCACTGCATATTTCTGGAAGAAGGTTTTGTCATACTTGAAGCGTGCATATGCCGATTTAGATGAGTTGGTTGCAGACAGAGCCAAGGTCTGCTGCGTTGCATGCAGCGTCAGCTCGTCGCCGTAGCGCGCGATGCAGGTAAGAGCCTTGGTGAACGCTGGACAATGATGACTGAGAGCCAACAGGAGTTAAAAGACGCGTACGCTTCAGCGCTGAGGCATCCAAGGTGGCCTGCATCGCGCAGATGGTGGTTGATGGACAAACGCGATCGCTGGCTCAGGGACGACATTGCTTATGATTACCTGTCTTCCGCAGGCGCGCAGCTGTATCTCACTGTCTTACCTTCCACCATCGTCTCTCCCTCTCTCTGCGGTCCGCATTTACAATACTCTGGACGTCTGCTCTATCACTTCCTCGGTGACACGTCTTGGAGTCCTGCTCTTCCTCTGGACGATCAACTAGGCTTATCGAGTCAGGGCTCTGGACATCAGCTCACTGCATTGGATGACCACAATCTCGCTGCATCTAGCAGTCCGGCGCAAAAAGGCCTTACACGGTCGCATGCAGTGTTACAGCTCTCGGTACTTGATGACAGGCAATGAACTCGTGCTATTGACTGGAGGCTGTTCTTCGCATTGAAATCCGTTATCTTCAGATTCGTATCACGTTCTTCTCCCTCGATTCAATGTCGCCCGGTCGGACTTACTACAGCTTCCACATGCACTGACCGCACTCTCGACTCCGCACTGCCGTATTGGCATCCATTCTGACCGACGAAGATTAATAACAAATACCTGCGATAACGCGTGACGCGTTCATAATAATTTTGATGGGCGCCAAGGCTGTGTTCAGGCCGTTGCTCTTATACCGCGACCACGACCTCCTAGCCTCCAATTGGAACATGTTCGTTCCCTTCCTTTCGCGCAGATCAGCAAAAAGATCACAACTTGAACGCCGTAAAGGTGGTGGCGGTGGCGGCAAAAGCGGTGGAGGCAGTTCAGGCTCAAGCGGATCCAAGGGGAGTTCGGGCTCCAGTTCAAGTTCCTCTAGCAGTAGCTCAGCAGGATCTAGTAAAGCATTTCGCCTGTGACTTAACTTCAATAATCTGACATGAGCTCCCTCAGGCTCGAGGCGCACCTCGTCAATATCTACGTCGTCGTCGAGTACGAAGAAGGCATCATCATATGGTAACGGCGGAGGAAAGGCCGTAACAATACCCTCTGGCAGTCTGTTCGCTGGCCGTACGCAAGGTGGCGGTACTCGGAGCCAAGTATACGGAACGAGGCAAGCGCAATTGTCACCGTCCCGAATCGCGTTCTAACCGCCCCAAATTATACAGTGTCTATGGTAGTGGCTACCCTGGTGTGACTGGACGCGGTGTTGCGGGAAGAGGATTTCCCTTCTACTATTGGCCGTTGGCCTTTGGAGGCATTGGCCTTGGTAGCGCTGCCTACATGCATTCACACGAGGTAATATTCCATTCTTTCACACAGTATCTCAGCCAATTACTAATCACGAACACTATTGTGTAGTACGGCGAGCCTAACAACTCGAGTCGGCCTGGGGGTGTCATGACTTACGGCGCGCTTCCCTCGACCTCTGGGAACACGACGTTCTACGTGATCGCAGACAACAGCACCGTCGCCTCCCTGCTGACTGACCTCAAGACAAACTGCTCCTCTTCTGATTTGGACACTTCGAAGATGTCTGGGGCACCTATTGCCTACAACGCGTCGGATTCTACGAGCCCACCCCCTGAGTCGTCTGTTCAATATTACAGGGCCAGCAGTGTGGCTTTGACGCTCAATGGATACAACAACAGCGCGGATTTCGAAGCCGATGGGTCAACAAATACGCCGATACCATCGTATGTCGATTCGACACTGCTCAATTGCCTCAACTTCACCATTGGTGAGGCGACACCGCTCGTGGATGCCGCTCCCAGCCAGTTCAGTGCCCCCAACGTCGGCCTTGTAGCTTTGATCTTCGTACTGTACCATCTCTGTTCTTTCTGAGTTCGTGACGTATGCCTGTTGATTTTCTTGTATTCGAGTACATACGACCTTGTTCTATGTAGTGTCTTCACGCTCACGCTGCCATGCTTGTGTATCATACTCTTTCTTCTGTAAATTCAATTGTTGCGTCCTTCACGCCTGGCGTCCATGTAGTTTGTTACATTACTTTGCACGTATTCAATGACTTCTCGTTAATGCCAGACAAGATGCAATGCCAATGGGCTTGAAATTGCAATAAACCAAATTTGTGTACCGTACTCTTGATAGATCTGTAGTAATGTTCACAATGTCCGCACCACACCGTAATCCTTCAGATGATACAAAAGCACCCTCCCTCGTGTGTTTCCAATGGCCAGATAATCACTCTTGGGAGAAAAGTCCATCGTTGTAACATGGCCGACGGGCGTACTTGAGGTTGGCCAGTTCGCGAAGGCCGTTAGTGAGGGATAATGAATCTGTGTGACATGATTAGCGAGGTTGTATCGAGCCAATCAAACTTAATTACCAGCTTCATTGCGTCCTTCTTCTCCTTGCTTGCAACGGCCATGAGCTGTGCGTCATGGTTGAAAGTCATGGATGATATGGCGGTGGTCAGATGTCCCAAGGTCTTCTTCGTCTTCGGTTGTGAATCCAGGTCCTTGGCGAATGCATCTGATTGATATACATTCACCAAACCTGTGTTCGAGCCGATCGCAAGCCAATTAGCGGAGCCAGCCATTGTCCTTCCAGTCCCTCGGAAACCACCTTCATCTTTCCATCGCCGAATACATCTCCTCTGACCCACGTCCCATAAGAAGACCTCGGCGTCTGCGGTAAGTGTTGCCAGCGTGCTATCATCGGCCCACCACAAGGATTTCACCCCGCCACCCGCGGTACCAGGACATTTCATCGTGCCAACGACCTGTCCACCGCCACTTTGCCAGTCCACAAGATGTAGATTGCCCATCCGTCCAGCCACAGCCAACAGGCCACCTCCTGGGCTGAAGCTCGTGAGGTGCATGTTCTCTGGCTTGTCTTTGTTTGCTGAGGAAAACCGAGAGCCCCAGAGACCGGTCTGATTGATCACTTGGCCAGATTGCAGGTCGAATATTGAGTACGTAGGCCGCGTTCCAGTGAGAAGAAGATGCGAGCCTGAGGGGTGGAAGGATACTGATGTGAGGGGGAGTGCGGGGACATGTAGTGTTTGTAGGAGGGGAGATGTATGGCCGTCGATCTGGTAAAAAGTCAGCACAGTGAATGTCAAGAGCAGCTGAATGCTGCGTACGTTGTACAAGCGAACCCGTCGATCCCCAGTACCAACGGCGAGGACTGGGACACGGTCACTAGGATGGAACGCAATAGATTTGACATCGCCAGAGTTGGATTTCTGCGCTGACTGGTTCGCGTCGCGTAACCGTTCGATGGCGATAGTGCCAGAAGGGAGCGTAGGAGCCTTCCTTCGAGACAAAATACCCGTTGTCGATGTCAGCAAGTGGTCGATGCCATCCTCGTCCTCGTCCTCGTCCCCTTCGCGCCGCCGTTTTCGCGCCCAAGCCGGTGCAGGATTTATGCGTTCAAATTGTCGCCGGAGTCGTGATTCGTATTCCCGTCCAGATAGAACAGTCTCAGAAGGTGCATCGCGCAGTTTTCGTAGCTGATTGCTTTCCAGCGATACGAGCGGTGGATCAGATGGGTCCGTCCACGCTGGCGCTTTTGTGTGCTGTATTGGATGGGTCTCGTGTTCCTCTTCATCCGAGCTGTCGTCCTCGTCACTCTCATTCTCGTCTTTTTCATCATCTGAATGGTCCTCCTCGTCCTCGTCCTCGTCGTCCTCCCCATCGACCTGAGGAGAAATAATCGGAAGTCCGCCGTCGTCGACGAAGAAAAGCTAGACATATGCTCAGCATGAATGCCAGGTTGACATCAAAAAGTAGGCGCACATCCGCATCATTGAGGTTTTGCAATTCTTTCCCTGCCTCGTCTTCATCATCATCATCTATCTCTATGACATTCTTGGAGCCTTGTGGAACATAAGGGGTTCCGAACAGGAGACTTTCGAGTCTGCGCTCTTCGTCATCTTTGCTGGCGTCGTCCAATAATGGATTTGGACCTCTGGACTCGACTTCCGCTTTCGATATTTTCTGTCGCTTGCGACCGTGCTTTGCCATGGATGTCTGGGCAGAGTGAGTAATGCCCTCAATCGACAACGGTAGGCATACTTGCAGATGAAGTGCTGGACAGAGCTTTCTCCGTCTGTATGTGATGGCGAGCAACAGAGAAAATATCTTGGCCAAATCCGCTAAGTCCGTTCCTCTGTTACCTCATCCTGAACTGTCATAAGCTCATAAATGAGTGGATGGATCCTCTGGCTCAGTCTACTTCATCGGCCACCCAGAATTTATGATACAGTACATGGCTACATAGTGCGCCAAAGGCTGCCTCTACATGTACAATTGGTGAGCTATCGGTCCGCGATGATATTACTCCATATTTGGTACTTCTAGCGCGGTGCCTTCTACTTGTATATCGTGTATGCTCTCCAGTCCAACACCGCGGAGTATCTTTCCGAGCCCCTCTGCCTTGACCGCCTCCATCTCAGCATCACTCTTCACCAAGAGCATTCCCGCAAAACCAAGCGAATTGACGCTCAACTTGTCACCAGTTTTGGACAACACATATGTCTCCTCTTTCCGCGGAATCACGTACATGTGTTCCATCGTCAGGATGAAGTTGAAGGAAGGCCGCCCAGCGGGATAGTCCGGATCGTGCCTAATAGTGGAAATAGCCAAGTCGAGTAGAGACATAAAGGCCTTCGACAATTCATCCTCGATCTTCTCAGCTGGGAGGGATGAGAATCGGCGGGGGAAGCGATATACGTGGTTCGCGTAGGGTAGGCTCGAGATCGTGAACGGTTTGTCTATAGTTGCTTGAGGATTAGGAGAACGCGCAGAAGTGATAGAAGGATAGGACTTGCCAGGAATTTCTAGCTGAACTGAGCCTGCCAGTTTCTCTATAGGTGGTCCCGCATCATCCTCGATGGCTATTATCTGCAGATGTTTATGTGCTTGACTAGCACCGCTGAGGTCTCCACCTACAAGCAATCAGACCCAGCCAGGATGTATGCATATGATGATGCTCTCACAGTTATAGAACGCGAACATGGTTTTACGGGCCTTGTCAGCAGCAGAGAGTAGCGCATAGGTGTTCACAAGGTCATCGGGAGTCAGTGGCATGGTTTGGGACTGGAATTCTTGGTACAGAAGGGCTTAGTAGCGATACATAGAGGCCAATTTGAGGATAAGCACCTTTCGTCACAACGAGAAAGTGATCGCGGACGACCGAGTACTTGTTCATCTATCGATACGCTTTGGAAAGGTCTGTCATTGCTTGAACGGACGGAACGAACCAGAATGACATATTCCTCCTCTGTATCAGGCCCTCTCAGATAGCCAACGAACAGCTTGGGGTTATACGGTGGACGGAACGGATCCGGAGCGTCAGCTGGCTTCTCAGTAGGCTGTGCAGACTTCTTCTGGAGGGCCGGACAGAGCCTTATTTCGTACTGACGCGAATGCAAGACCGGATGAGAGATGCGTGATGAGGATCGCGACGCGAGGTGCGCACCTCGATACCGTCCTCGGTGTGATGATCAACTGTGGAAGGAAAAAAGAGGAGATCGCCAGATTCTAGGGCGGCGTCGAACTGAGCGGGAATCTTCGTGATGATTTCATGGGCCAACATGACAGTGAGAGAGAGAGACGTGTTCGGAGTGCGGGCCGAAGAGTTCACCGAATTCTGGGGAGTACTCAGTACTTCTTAGCGTGATATCATATGGTATTTGGGCGCCCGATAAGATGGCTAATACAACTAGGCGAGACCCACATCTCTACAAAATTTACCACTCTCCGCCTACATCTAATCGATTGCCTGTACACCATCGTACGCGGGCAGCCGCTCGCATGCCTGAGGCCAGTCAATGGTTCCCTCACACAAATCCGTCACCGTTGCGATCACCTCCTCAATGGATGAGATTCTTTGGTCCATGGTGTCTCGTTCACTGCAAACGTGTCAGTCGACAAAATTGCCACAGATCAGGGAGCAAACTCACCGCAGAGTCACGGTCCTTTTGCCTACCGCTATTTTGAGGTTTCGTTAGCAAACAGTCTCAAAGTCTCAGAATGTCACGTACTGGCGAAGTCGATGGTGATACCATAAGGCGTGCCCAGCTCATCGTTGCGCGCGTATCTTTTACCGATGGACGTATTGGAATCGTCCACGCGGGAAAATATGCCGGCCTTGCGTAGTTTGGAGGCTATTCGAGACGGTCAATCGATGGTGGTCACTAGGCGATGTGAAGCTACTTACATATTTCAGCAACAAGGGGGTCAAATTCATCTCTTGCACTGAGAGGAACGATAAGGACCTTCGTAGGCGCTACGACAGCGGGCAACGACAGAACCTGTAAATTGGTCAGCGACTGCACTTCATAAGAGCATGCGATACATACACCACGCTCAACATCCTGCTCTCTGCTCCAGAAGTTGTGTTCCAATAGACAATATAGAATGCGTCCAAGACCGAAAGAGGGCTCGATGACGTTGGGCGTGAATTCGCGGACTGTAAGAACAAATCAGGACTAGATAGCAGAAAGGTAGAAATGGTAGTTACTCGTCTGCTTGAGGGTCTTGCGATCTATCGTGAGGTGCTCCGATGTAAGTTCAAAGGTCTTTCCTTCGGAGACTTCGACCTTGATAGACCTGGCGTGAAATGGTTACTACAGAAATAACAAATGCAATAGATCACTCGCCCTTGTGCAAGCTCCTCCTTGAACTTCAACAGTTCCTCCTCACCAAGGGATTCAATGTGCTTCGTGATAATTGCAGCATCTTGCTTGAAAGCCTTGCCAACATTCTTCTTGTTGAGCTCGCCGACCATTTTCTCCGTTACTATTGGCTCCTTCAGGTACTCACGCACGATGAGAGGATGCCCAGTCCTCTTGGAGTGCACCGTCAAGTCGTACGCCGCGCGATCGGCACAGCCTACACATTCCGTCCAGCCATACGAATTGTGAATCTCGGCGTCCCAGCAGTCAGTAGCATAATGGGCCATCTCGTTGGCCATATGTTGGCGGAACCTCAGGCGCGCTGGGTTGATGCCGATTTTGAGGAGGTACTGGTAAATGCGGACCATGAAGTAGCCGAGTGTTTCGTTGGCAACGACGCCCTTGTCGACCGCCTCGCCAATCGTCATTCTGGTGGTCTCGACGCTGCCAGCTACCTGGACATGACGATCGAGAAGATCCAAGGAAACGTCGCGGACATCCTTGAAGCGATTGTGGCTCTTGTCGAGAGGATCAACGAAATGTTCGATTTCAGCCATGGTGAATTCTCGGACGCGTAAGAGACCCGCGCGAGGTGAGATCTCGTTTCGGAAGGACCGGCCGACTTGAGCTGAGGCGAATGGAACGCGACCGTTGTTGAAGTCCAGAAGACGTGAGAAGTTCAGGAAGTGGCCTTGCGCTGTTTCGGGGCGAAGGTAACTAGGGAGGTGTTTCAACGAGGGAGATGAGATACGGGAAGAAAGACGGCATACCCAGGGTGCTGACCAGTAGGCCCGATGCTGCTCGCGAACATGAGGTTGAATTGCTGGGGCTCGCCAACTTCATTATCAGTGTCAGGGTTGGTGATCTTGTGCTTCTTGCAGAGTTCGCCAAGCTCGGGGCCAGAGAAGTTGTCCAGCTAGACATTCAATTATGAAGCAGGTCGGAAATGTTCACGAAACAAGTCGACCGACCTGCGCCAAGATAGTGTTGTACTCTTTCGCAACTTCGGGCTCCAACGCGACCTTTGGCGGGGTCTTGTCTTTCTTCTTCTTCTTTGCGGCTGCCGCGTCGACGGGCTTGTTGGCACCGGTCCGGACTTCTTCATCGTCGGCTAGGCGTTGGGAGAGAACGTTCTTGACGAGATGATCGGCACGCAACACGTCGCCGGTCTTCGTGTCCTTGACCATCCAATCCGCAAATCGCGCGACGTGACCAGACGCCTCAAAGACGGGTGCGGGAGTCATGATGGTGGTGTCGAGCTCGAGCATAGATTCCTCGACAATGAAGTGTTTTCGCCATTCCGAGATGATGTTGGCCTGCAGCGATGACCCAGATGGGCCGTAGTCGTACAGTCCGGCGACACCTGCGACCACTGTGAGCGGAGGTAATTGTCAACATCAGTGCCACGCACCGCCGTAGATCTCGAAGGCAGGCGCATAGAAAAATCGCCTGCTCAGCAACGCTTCCAGGCGGCCTTTCTCGAAGGGATGAGCCGTCTTGTTGACGACGGACATGTCGGATTCGGCGCGATGGATGTGTTTGATTTGACGAGTCTGAGATGGACAAGATAGCCGTGCAGGAAAACGAAAGTGACACCGAAGCATGCGAGTCAGAAAAGTGAGTCGGGCCGAGACTCCGATCTCGAGTTCAAACTTTCATCTTCAATGATCTTGACCACATCAAGGGCTCTAATGGATATCGCTATGTGCTTCCTCCTCCACTTACAATCTTCGATACACAAATTGTGTATCGAAGATGTGACACAATGCTAAATTGACGTCGACATGCCATTGTGCAAAATGCTGTCAGATTGATTCGAAATTGCGCCGGCTTTTACTTCCGAGCTGGGATCAGCCATCGTCATATTCTGTAGTAGGAGGCTTGACTAATCCTTAGCATTCTCTGTCCACGCTTCCACCGTCTGCCAGCGCATCGCAAGAATTACTGGATACGTTTGTAGTTTACTAACATCGAGACGAAGCCTATACTGTGCCCAGGACTCCCTACATAACATCATGCCTGCTCTCTCCCAGCGAGGTCAAGAACGACTCGACAAGAGGCCCCCCATGGTTGCCTTTCCCAGGGGACTCTACGATGCCGTTACCAATCCCGATGGTCTGATAAATGTCGGCACCGCAGAAAATTCACTCATGTCGGAGGAACTGCTGGATGTGAGTCCAGTAGTTACATCCCACTGGTTGAACGATAGCTAACGACGCACGCCAACAGTACATGCATAAGCATTTCCATATGACCGTCCCACATCTCAAATATCGTAAGCCCTCTCGTCATGTCTATAGTTGCCTGTTCATTCGGACTGGCCTAGGAACGTCACTCACTCATGCGAAGAGCACGATCCCCAACGCGGACGATGCAATCCCTCGATATTTGAACAGGGCTTTGAAACCGCTTGTTCCGATTGAACCAAAGAATACAGTTGTTGGCTCCGGTATCGGTTCGATCCTCGCTCCTCTTATGTGGCATCTGTGCGACGACGGCGATGGCGTCCTGATGACGGCTGTAAGTACCCAAATTGTCTCATGATATCCCTGTAATTCACCACCATCCCAGCCTTTCTACGGTGCGGTCTTTCCCCCATCGTTGAGTCACAATTGGCTGAGGAGACTGGGGATGACATCCAGCCGACTATCTTCGAGACATCGTCTATCCCGCCAAAGCCATTCCCGTGGTCGTCCCCGTGCCTGCTGAGGTCGACTCCATGTCTCCCGCGGTGTTGCCTTACATACGTCAAACCATCATAGACTTCCAGAATTCTGGAGGCAAGCTGAGGGTGTTGTTGACATGCAACCCGCACAATCCTACTGGGCTAGTTTATCACCCAGAAACCATTCTCGGCTACGCTGCCTTAGCTGAGGAGGTACGGTTTGTTATAGCATTGTGGCCCCACTTTCTGATACAAAACTGCTACTCAGTTCGACTTACATCTCGTCTTGGATGAGGTTTTCGCCAACCAGGTCTTTCCTAGCTCGTATGTGCCGAAGCCGAGAGAGTTCAAATCCATACTCAGCATGGACACAACTGGCATCGCCGACAAAACGAGGATACACGTCCTAGGTGGGCCAACGAAGGACTTCGGGGCCTCTGGGGTGAAAGTCGGCGCCATGGTATCTTACAATGCAGATGTCCTTTGGGGCATTCAGGACGGATTGAATGCCACTCCCATTTCGTCTGCGGCAGACGCGCTGTTTACCCCGATTATGAACGACGAGGCCTACTGCGACTGGTTTTTGGGAGAGAACAGGAAGCGCCTCACAAAGGCCTTCGAGCTGGTCGCTGGATGGTGTGACTTTCACAAGATCGCGTTTGTTCTGCTTCTGCAAGTATCTCAATTTGGTCTGACAAGGGCTCAGATTCTTGCCTGCCGAAGCGGGTGTCTTCATGCTGATTGACTTTGCGCCTCTGATGTCAAAGAAGTCGGGCTTGACTCTCGACGAAAAAATTAGCATCTTCCTTGACATGTCCTGGAAGGCCGGCGTTCTCCTTGTAGGCTCTCGTTTAAAGATGTGTACATCCATTGACGTTGTCGCCAAATCTAGTGGTCTCCCGCAAACTCCCAAGACCCCATTGGCACAAGGTTCCGATTTGTGTTCTCTCTCCCCGAGCCGATTATGAAGGTCAGAACCTTCTGCACGATTATGGTCATCCCGTTCAAAAATTGCTGCTCAGCTGGCGCTGTATCGCCTCGAGAGTGGTTTCGCACTGCCTCATATGACAGACGCGAAGGACTCTTGAGTGGCGCAAGGTGATTGCATGGACGTAAGTCGAGGTGGGTTATCTGGGCTGACGAGTCCGGAGCAAAATGGAAGCAAGTTACACAAGACATGGGGTTTGATACAAGTGTAAAAAGAATGAGATGATATGAAAGACCGACCAGCGATCCAATTGCTGTCCCCACATCGATTGAAACCTCTCGCAGTGGGACAGCGATCCAAGATCAAGCCTGCCCACCCTTCCCTCTGTTAGCTTTGGCCTCCTCCATCACTTCTCCGAGTAACGTAGCGCGGGTGTAACAGAATATAGCGATGAGCGACCAAAGGGCCGAGTTAGTGCCCTGAGGTATGATGAGCGCTGTTTGAACTGATGACATCAAATGCTTTACCTGGTAGAAGAGAATAGTCAAGAAAGCCTGGAAGAATAACAACACGATCCGCAACACGAAGCTTCTATGTATAGCCATGGCCTTCATTTGAGGGAGTGGGTACTCCAACAGGATAATCATAATGGCGACTGGCATGGCTAAGATCTGAATGATGGGGGCCTTGACGATAAGCGTGATGAATACTGCAGCGCCAGGGGTGGGCCTGAAGAGACATTGAGTACGCGGTAGGCCAGCGAAGAGAATACGCACTGCAAGCCTCCCGGGTCTCTGATGGTTCCGCCAACAAAGTCCCAGAAGAATTTGCGGAAGAACAGGCCATGGAACGCAGACCAAACAGCGTCTGATGAACGTGAGATACTTCGGGCCACATAACGACGCTGGAGATGACTGACAAAGGCTGGCCGTGATGGAGATAAAGCGAGCGAGGTCGTGCCAAACGAGATTGCCCATGGTGCGGATGTGTGGTGATTCAAAGAGGAGTTGCTGATACGAGCTCTGCTCAGGCGGGATTCAGGTGAAGCTAGAGCGTCGGGAAGGCTGGCTTCGAGTAGAAAGAATAGGGGAATGCAGCGAAATGAAATGAACGAGCAAGAAAAGAGCACAGCTCTGGAGAGAAAAGACAGAAGAAGGTGGAGACTTGGTGGAAGTGAGGGAACAGGTGAGAGCAACGCCACTACTACGACCGCTGGCCTAAAGCGGAGTTCAACTGGGCTGATGGCATCCACCATCAAGCGAACCATTCTGCTGGAATCAAGTCGTTTGTGGGCCCGAGCTGGCCGTTTCATGACGATTGCAAGGGCGTAGGCGGAAACCATCAATTGATTGAAAGCATCCTTGCAGCTGCCAACCGCCAGGCGCCCATCACCGACTGATGGTGGCCAAATCAGTAGTTTGTGCGCACCAATTAGCGTGTCGCACAAAGGTGTCTCATTGTGAATAAGACGCGGAAAAAGACCATCGGCCGTTGCTTGACCTGAGGGTGGCGCGTGCCTAACAGGGCCAAATATAGTAAGTGAGATCAAGTCTATTTATCTATCTCTTCCTCCGCCACTCAGCAATGCCACCCAAATCCAAGGCGAAACCGCCGACCAAACCGCCCGCGAAAGCATCCAACTCGAAGGATCTCATCAAACTTGGCCCACGCGACGTTGCAGAGAAGCGTACTGGCAGGCGCGATGCGGAGGGAAACAGGATCGAACGACCTACCACCACCCGCGCCCTCGTCCTCCGCAACGGAAAGCATGGCGCCCAGGGCACCGGAGAGGTGGTTGCGGTAACCAGGCTATCTGGCAGAGAAAAGCTTGATCTTCTGGCTGGTAAGTTCAACGCGCATACCACATCTTAGGGATGTTTTTCATACTGCTCTCTTCGCAGAGGACATGGTGAAGCGCGCCCAGGGGATAGTGGCGACGCCATTCTCGCTTGAACAGTGTCTCAAGATCGCGGAGTCTCAGTTCAGCAGTACGCTTTTTCACGATCCATCCATCCTCCAGTCACACTGAGCGCCCCCGTCCAGGCTACCTCGACGATATCACCAATCTCAAGGATCATGAGCTTTTCCAAGGTCTGATTGAAGAAGAACTCAAGGCACGCACGAAAACCAAAGCCAAGAGCGAGGAAGATATGCGCGATCCCGCCTTCATTGCATCCACCATCGCAGCAAGGTGTGCCCTTTCCTTTCCTGTTCAGCAAAGTCCACCACTAGAACCCTGTTATCAAAGAATACATAATGCATATTTACTTGCCTCTGGGTGGAAAATCGTAGCAGACAACATTTTCGAGTTGCAAGCCCTCGGATTGCGCGACAAGGATGTGAGGGAACAGATCAAAGACGCCGATTTCCGCTCCCGTTATCTCGTTCTCTACGACATGGTGAATATCTTGGTCAACCTCTGCCAGAATAAATTTGCCACTCTTGCCACCACTTCACGTAAGATTGACATCCCCATCCCGTCAGACGCGTCCCTAACTCTGTCCAGCTCATTATTCGCGCTACTTTAAGCCAAGCAGTTCTGATGACTCTGAGGAGGTTATCTTTGACCATAACGCGTTGCGAGAGGCGTGCAAGTCGTTCTTGGATTCCATCATCATTGAGCTTTGTTTTCCGAAAGCACCTTATCCCAAAGTCATTCTCTATGAAATCCTCCATGATGCTGTTGAGGAGGCTCCCAAGGAAGCCAAACGCTTCCCGCAGTCTATGTGGGACGCGGTTGGTGACTTGTCGGTGAGTTGGAACGTTATCTCATTTTCCATACAGGATATCATCGTTCTCTAGGTGGCTGTCCAGCTTCAGGATATGATTGAGAGCCCCTTGCTCGGTCCTCACGAGAAAGAGTACAAGGAGACGCCTCGCACAATGCCTAAAGCTTATTCTCAGTGGGAAAATGCCGAGATCATGTCATATAAGGCCGCGGACCAGTTCGAAAAGCTTGAACGCTTCGTCACTCCCTTGTCCAAGGTGACCAACCGCACCGCGCTCGATAACGTGTGGAAGCAAGTCAAATTGGTGAGTATCATCGAACACGGCTGCTTTGTCGCTAACCCAGTACTTTACTTCCAGAACTACATGAGCGTCTGCAACAAGGATCCTGATGCCCTCTGGCAGCTGACCGAAGCGCTCAAGCCAGTAGCTCACTGGTCTTACGCTCTCGTACCACGTCGTGCGAAGGATCTCGATTCTGACTCCGAATCAGACGACGACGACGACGATGGCCCACGCAAACTTCCTGGCAAAGTCAGGAGGAAACCTTTGGCAATCACTGATGGCTACGACTCCGACAGCTCCATGCCTGCCCTCCAGGACGTCTCCGAGTCTGATGAATCTGGCTCCGAATTCACACCGTCCGACGACGAAGGCGACGATGAAGACGATGAGAGCGATTACGATACGGACGAAGAGGACGAGATGCGTGATATGTATAGAGAGGCAATGGATACTGCCATGGAGGCTGACTGGCTGGGTTCGACCAACACTACCAATCTGGATCCGCTGGAGGGCCTGGAGGAGAAGGCGAAAGGCAATTTCTTCTTGAAAGCGCTTGGATCCCTACGTGGTATGTTCACTGCTTTGGGCATCACTATCTTACCTCTAACTCACGCCCCTCACTAGGACGCTTCGTCAATAAGAACCCGAAGCTTTCCTCTCGTGCGCGCCCTGCCGCTAGGCCTTTTGCCAAGAAACCCCCCACAGGCCAGGCTCCCAAACGTTCGTAATCTTCTCTCTATATGGATGACCACTCAGTGATCTTGACTTTAGCAGCAACTCCAGCCTCACAACCCAAGAGCACGAAGACTACAGTGGAGGATGTCGAAGACGAGGACGACGTCGGAGCTGGGCCCAGCAAGAAGAAGAAGAAAAAGCCCAAGAAGAAGAAGAAGCCTGCTGCTGCTGGAGAGACTCCGACCGACTCTGCTCCCCCTGCTCCAGAACCGACACCCGCACCTGTCCCCGCTGCTGCACCGACATCACCACCGCCGAAGAAGGCGCCGGTCAAGGCCCCACCGAAGCCCACTCCTGTGTCGTCCAATCCACTGTTCACGTCCATCCCGCCTGTGGAGCAAACGACACCACAATCAGGGCGTGCGTACGCGGCGAACATCGAGGTCAAACAGAAAGTCAAGTCGCGTTCCGGCGCGGCGTCGATTTTCTCCAGCGCTGGTGTCCTTGAACGGCTTGGTATTGGTAAGGAGAATGCGCAGCCCGAGTCCAGGTCGACGAAGCGCTCGTGGTTCCAGTCTATGAACAAGAAGACGAAGCAGTGTTTGCACCAGATTTTGAACACTTCGGAGGATGTTACCAAGGGAAGCGCTGGTATGAAGTGGGATACGTTCGTGAAGGTAGGGCGTTTGGTGGTCGTTGAGACTTTCCCAGACTCACATGCATTCAATCTAGGTCATGAAGGATATCGGCTTCACTTACGTGCCTAGCACGGCAGGCTCTAGCGTGCGCTTTGACCCGCCAAGTGAAACCGACAGGGTATGTCTATCTGTTTTCCGTCTGGACAATGCGCTGAAATGTGCTTTCCACTTTCTTCAAAGTCTATCCACTTCCATAAGCGTAAGCACGTACCGCCTTGCATCTTGACATCAATATTGACAGCACAACAGCGCACCCAGACTCGTTCATCCACACCAAGATGCTCAAAGAGTTCAGCAAGAAACTTCGAAACTACTATGGGTGGATGCCAGAAGATGTTGAGGGGTGGTAGACCATATTGATGTGTATATATAAGTATTGACTGCATATTGCTCTATCGACGATGAAATGAATTTCTTGAGCCCTCCTACTGTGGCAAAAACACTGGATCTGCTTGACGGAAGGCTTTTTTATGTGGCATAAGAGGTGGCGGCGCGTCCGGATGTGACTCGAAGAAGAAGAAGAAAAACCTCTATTGACGATATTCTCAGTGGCTGCATCTAACCATATGGCAGTGGCGGGACGTAAGCGCGTAAGCCTAGACGTTATACTATCACGATCCCATGACTCCCTCAACGAGAGCTCTGAACCTTTACGGAGATCAGTGCTCATTGAGCGGCACCGAATACAAAGCTCTGGGGGTGCTCATGAAGCTATTGATGGTACGGGTCACTCAAAGCGCGCAATCTATACAATGAGTTGACGGAATAGTGTGGTGAGATTGCGGCCACCCTCAAATGCAACCGTACCTTCGACATAGACATATAATAACAGCGGTCGCCAATGGTGGGGTGCCCACTGGCAGAGTGTTGATTGCTCGACGAGCTACAAGGTTTTCCTCGTCAACACCTAGCCATGCATGTCCAACTCAAACTCTCATCTCTCACACTAATCTTTGCATGTCCCCAACCTGCATGACAATCAAGGAGCTCGGTCCGGGCACAACCCCCCAACCCCCGGGACAAGTCCCTCTCTCTCTCTTTCTTTGGGCTCTACATAACGTTGACCACTGGCCCCCCAGAGACTCTTGGGCCCGGACGGTGGAGTAACTGACACCGTGGCGATATGAAGAATTCAGTTGCGGGTGCGTCTCACAGCGTCCCTTTAGTTCGTATTAGGCTCACCTCCAGGGGCCGGTGCCGGACGAACTATAGAACATGCGTTCGTCCTATGAATGCCGTTGGCAGCCGTCATGAGCGGCAGCCTGCGAATATCTCAGCCTGCCTATCGCGCATGCCGTGTGATTAAGCTCGCAGATCTCCGCAATCATGTACAACTCCAAGTCGGATTGGAGTGAGGCGTATGCCAGTGAAAGACTAGGACTAGCAGCAGGACTGCATCAGAAAAAGGTCACCAGAGGAGAACGTACAACGCGCGTTTAGATACTACCACGATAGATACATTCAGTTCTTGAGTTTCTCCACTAGCTCCGGGATGACCTCGTACAAATCACCAACCAAGCCAACATCCGCAACCTGGAAGATGGGCGCATCGGCGTCCTAGGAGGGATGTAAGTGATAGCCAGTGCCTTTGTGGATGCCACGGACCTTGTTAACGGCTACTATGAGCTTCGAGTCCTTCATGCCTGCAAGATGCTGGATAGCACCGGAGATACCAAAGGCCATGTAGAGTTCGGGAGCGACGACCTTTCCAGTTTGACCGACCTGTAGAGAGTTGTCTGCATAGCCAGCGTCAACGGCTGCACGGGAAGCGCCAACAGCAGCTCCCAGGACATCGGCCAAGGGGTACAGCGTAGCCTCAAATGTCTCAGCATTCTTGAGAGGACGTCCTCCAGATATGATCCGGCTGGCTGTACCGAGCTCTGGACGATCTGACTTTGTGAGAGTAGTGTCGAGGTGCTCAGTAGTAGAATCTGAAACCTCGACAGGGTCTACCGCTTCTACTGATATTGAAGCAGCGTCGTCAGAGGAGGCAGCGGCAAAAGAGGTGTGTCGGACGGTGAAGAACTTGATAGGTATGGAAGAGGGTGCCTTGACGGTGGCGATGGCGTTGCCGGCGTAGATGGGGCGGGTGAAAGTGGTCGCATCAGAAGCGGAATCGTGCTCGATGGATGTTACATCCGAGACGGCAGGAACGTCCAGTTGTGCCGCGACACGAGGGAGAAGGGACTTGGCGAAGGAGGAGGTCGCGGACACGACGTGTGTGTAGGATTTATCAGAGAGGAGTTTGCTGAGAAGAGGAGAGACAGTCTCTACTACGGGAGAGGTGTAGAGTTCCGAGGTAGAATGAAGGAGTTTGTCGAGACCCTTCAGCCTGGGTATCACCGTCAAAATGCAGGCTGATTTGGTGGATGTAATGCGTACTTTTTGGCACTATCAACAGCGGCTGTCGCACTGTCTGGCCCTGAGATGAGGAGTCCCGTAACCTTGCCGCCCAGTTGTGTGGCGGCGGTGAGGGCGGAGAGGCAGGCGGAGTCAAGAACGCCCTGCCGATGCTCGAGAATGACGAGGGCGTGGGGGGAGGCGGGCGACGCGTATGAGCGAGAGAACTGGCGCCCGACGCGGACTGCCGACTGGCGGAGCATTGTTACAGCAAGTGGTGTATGTCGCGCAGGTGATGATGGCAGAGGACAAGCCGCTGAAATTTCCGCTCCGATTCGTCCGAAGCCGGGCTCAAATTTGAACGTGATTCTGGCTGAGGCCGTCGGCTGTGCCAACCCCACACCTTCCAGCTTGCCTTCATCACCCATCTTGAGTCGACGAACAAGCCTTCAACATGTCCTTCCAAAGCCTCGTTTCTGGATCAGAATGCGCGGTCGGATCCAACCCGCTCTCGCAGGTGCTCAAACACACCGACGGAGACCGTAGTCTACAACAGGTGCGGTATACTTCCTCATCTCTTGGGCCGCCTTTGACGATTGTTCACATTGCAGGATCGCTTAGCAGGCCCATCCTCCTCCCGAGTCAGTCCAAGCAGCTACCAGTCGTCCGCTTCCCTCTGACAACCCACTTTCATCAGCTCAATTTCCTCCCATCATCGTCGACGGCCGTAGCAAGCGAGACGGACCTCGCGCTCGCCCGACAGTTCTTTGAAGCAAACGGCAACGCGCCCGCCTTGCGGGCAGGACTCTCTACCCCCCGCTTACCTGGCGCAGGTCCTGAAATCAACGAGGCATGGGTGGTGGAACAGCAACAGCGCATGCTCTCGTTCCAAAGCCATCAATCTCAGCAGAGCCAACTCGCATCCTCTTGGTCATCTGAATTCGGCGCCTCCAGTTTTGCCCCGCCACAACAGTCCACCGTCTCCCAAATGAATACCCCCGCCTCTTCATGTATGTCCATATATCTAGATTCATCAAAGCGGCGGTCTCAAATATGATCACAGTCGCCCAGCAAATGCCTGTGTACAATTCTTCAATGTCTTACGGAATGATGAATCCGGGTATGAGTATGTACGGCGGGCTAGCTTCTGGCTATATGCCGCTTGCGTCCCAGGACAAGGGCAAAGGGAAGAACACAGAGGCCGACTTCGAGGCTGCGTTCGCGCAGTATACCCAAGAGTCTTCATCGAGTGCCCGCATTGTTGAAGTTGATGACGATAATGTCGCCAGCCTGAGCGAGGCACTGGAGGGAGCAACAATCGAAGAAACTACCAATTCAGAGTTCAAGCCGTGAGACTACGCATTGCTGTCATCCGTACGCTTGATTGACATTCTTCAGCGTCTGGGACACACTGCAAAGCTCCGACAATCCACCTCCACAGGAGGACATTGCCAAATGGGAGGCCGAGTTCAATAACATGATGAACTCCGGTCGCGAGGTCGACACGGATTATGACTTTGAGTCGTCAATGGCAAATGCGTGGCAGCGAGGGGAAGCCTTGGATCGTGGCGACGAAGCATCCATCAAATTTGATGGCGAAGGACTACCCATACTTGATAGCTATGTCTTCGGTAAGCTCCAGCATGCCTCTCACTTCCTCCGTACCAACTGTCAGTGATTAGAAAAAGACAACAAACATCTTGCGGCGCCAACCGGTTCTCATCTGGCCGAAGCCAAAGCGCTACTGGACAACAATGGGTCATTAACTGAGGCGGCGTTGTTACTCGAAGCAGCCATTCAGAAAGGGGAGCTTGGAAAAGGTGGATATGAGGCTTGGATCTTGCTTGGCGAAACTCGAAATATGGACGAACGCGAAACACTTGGCATGCGTGCTCTAATGGAAGGTGTACGACTGGCAGAGGCCGACGGCCACTCTGGGGATGGCATGCTGGTAAGCTCACGCATTGTTCTGATGTCAATTTGACTAACACATCTGCTAGTCTCTAGCGATATCGTTCACGAATGAATCGTTCGAGCGCGCGGCACACACGATGCTCCTGCGGTGGCTCCAGGCGCGCTACCCCGCTCATCCCATTCCACCAGAAACCCTTCAATCCACGCGTCACATGTCTTGGGATTCCAACAGCAAAATATCTGAGGTGTTCATGAGCCTAGCTCGCCAGCAGCATAGCCAAGGCGTCTTGGACCCCGAGGTCCAGATCGCTCTTGGGGTTCTTTCGTATTCCAACAGTGAATACGAGCGTGCCCAGGACTGCTTCTCAAGTGCGCTCTCCGTTCGACCGCAGGATTATCTGCTCTGGAACCGTTTGGGCTCGTCGTTATCCAATGGAAGCAAACCAGAGGAGGCGTTGGGAGCGTATAGGGAAGCTCTGCAATTACGGCCCACGTACACGCGAGCTATATATAACGTTGGTGTGGCGTGTAAGTGTACCTTGTCTACACATATGGCATGGCTGACTTAGTCCTTCTAGGCCTGAACATCGGCGCACATCAGGAAGCGGCGGAGCACTTCTTGAGCGCTCTATCAATGCAGGATGCCAACGGAGGACAGGGCAGCAATAACACCAGCGATCAGCTGTGGTCCACTCTGCGGCGAACGTTTTTCGCGATGGTGAGCTCTCATTCCAAAGAATTCCTTCCAATTTTCGTTGACCGACAATTCTAGAAACGCGACGACCTTGCCGATCGTGCCAAACCTGGTGTCAGCTTGGACACATTTCGTCGGGACGGTTTCGACTTTTAGTGGTGTGAAGAAGAATCTTGGATGTTCTAATTACCCTCTCCTGTGATCAGTAGAGTAGACACGAAATTGAGTCACTGCGATTGGTTCGACAGGACGGATGCTGTCACGAGAACGAAAGTCATCGGGTTCGATGTGCGAACTTCCAGAGTAGGTAGCTACGTAGCGAGCCGTCCATCCGATTTCCTACTCTTCCACGATGGCCTCACCGGATGTCCAAATGTACGTCCCACCGCGAAGTGTGGCACGCGATTTTGAATGACTCGGACGCGATATAGACACTCGATCTCCTCGCCCTCTGGCGTTGAGTCAGTCAAGCTGAACAAGATCTCTTGTCAAATCACTCAGAACAAGGTCAACTATTCTGTGCGCCTGGGAGTTCCGACTCATGTGCATCATAGGCTCGCGGCGGCGCGCAGGCGATGTGTGAGCATCAGCACCTCCAATGAGAAGCCAGTGCATCAGGCAGTTGACTTCGATTCTGAACAGTGTACGCGGTTGGATTGCAGGAGGATGACATGGAGAAGGCTCAGGTTCGTCTTGGGACTGGCCGGATTCTCTATCGATACGAGTGTTTGCAATGCAGGTTGGGATCTCGCCGATATGGTGGGAAGGTACGTCATGAACGCATGTTCATGTTCTACTGGGATAGGTTCACTGAAATGCGACGCAGGAAATCCATGCAACTCGCATCTGCTCACGCTCGCGAAACACGTCAAGGAGGGATGCGAAGAGGCTGGGCTTGTTGGACTGATCTTCAACACGATCGGAGTCAGGTATGTTATGTGCTTGCATGGGACTTCAACCCGATTCTCACGAACTTGTGAAGCGATGCTATTACTATGGGAGGAGACGGTATAGTATCTCGCCTTCATGATGTCGAGTGATTCACCCAATGTGTACCTGACAGGCATGCGATATTCGTACGTTCTGCTTCATCTCTGGGCCTCACACGGCTAAGACGCCTGGTATTCTAGTTTACCTAGTCGCGACATCATCGCGGATTCCATCGAGGCCGTTACTATGGCTCAGCACTACGACGCGAACATATCCATCCCAGGATGCGACAAGAATATGCCCGGCTGTTTCATGGCTGCTGCTCGTCATAACAGGCCCACTATCATCGTGTATGGTGGTACAATCCAGCCTGGCAGGCGTCACGTCGGTGAGGGATTTCTTAATTGAGATGTTCGCCGAGGGCTTATTACGAGTCAGATTGTCCTAGCATGGGTTATCAGAAGGGAGGGACTGTGAACATCGGGGACGCGTTCGAATCTTACGGTGAGCTTTCAATGCTATGCATGGCAATAGGTCGTGGTTCTCAAAATCATCATCTTCAGGCGCCTACAGCGTAGGCAAGATAAGCGAGGAAGAGCGGTTCGATGTTGTGCGACATGCCTGTCCGGGCGCAGGCGCGTGCGGCGGGATGTTCACCGCCAACACGATGAGCTCGGCTCTCGAGGTTCTGGGAATGTCTCTGCCGTACTCTTCCAGCACTCCCGCGGAATACCCAGGTAGGTGGTCGTACATGTTTCGTTGCCAAGCAGTACTGAGAAAAAATTGGGTCCAGAGAAAGCCAGAGAGTGCCGCAATGCCGCCAAGTACTTGAAGAAATTGCTGGAGAAGGACATCAAGCCGAGGTGGGACTTCACCTCTTTGACTGACTGGAATTCTCACTGAACCTGGATTCTGAAGTGATATCTTAACCCGCCAATCCTTCCTGAATGCCATCGCTGTCATCAACATCATTGGTGGATCTACTAATGCGGTGTGTTCCAGAGCAAAGGCAAATGCAAAATGTTTGATCGCTTACTCGTGAATTAGGTGCTGCATTTGTTGGCTATGGCAAGATCAGCCAATATTGAGGTATACATCCTTCGTGACACAGCCCGCAACTCGACCGAACTGACTTTTCCTGCAGTTGAGCGTGGACGATTTCCAGACGGTCGCTGACCGTACACCTATGCTTGCTGATCTCAAGCGAGTGACGACCCATTTCGCCATCTGACTTGAGACCTAACATTCTTTAGACCCTCGGGAAAATACTACATGGAAGACGTACACAAAGTCGGCGGCATCCCCGCCATACTGAAGTACCTTCTCAACCACACAGATCTCATCGACGGCTCGCAACTGACGGTCACTGGAAGAACGCTGGCCCAGAATCTCGAGGATGTGGAGGAGCTCTCGTTTGAGAATCAGGATGTTATCCGCCCACTGGAGAAACCTATTAAGAAGACAGGACACTTGACGATTCTGCGCGGGAATCTGGCTCCGGGCTCAGCGGTGGCGAAGCTGACAGGGAAAGAGGGCCTGAAGTTCGAGGTAGGGATGAGTCTGCACTCCGCGAGTCATAGGAGATACTTACAATTGTGTAGGGTACAGCGAAATGCTTTGACAGGTACGCTCATCTGCAAGCGTCAAGGTACACTGATCCCACCTACGAGCCAGTCTCGATGGCTTCTTCCCAGCGCTGGAGGCTGGCGAAATCAAGGCTGGAATGGTCTTGATTTTCCGGTATCAGGGACCGAAGGGCGCGCCTGGGCAAGTACACCATCCCTCCCCCTTCCTTTCCGCTGATACCCTCCTCTGCGCCTTCCTAGAATGCCAGAAGTAAGGATTATCTGTATTGCCGTGTTTGAGATGATTGACCCATATGCGATTGCCGCCAGATGTTAGGTACTGCGTTCATTCCTGTTGAGATACACAATTGACGACTTTGGCATAGGACCCACTGGAGCCATTGCCGGCGCAGGCTTGAGCAGCAGTACCGCTCTGATCACCGATGGAAGGTTCTCGGGTACGTCTGGCGAGCGACAGGCGTGACTGTGGGTGTACTGAAGGTTACCAGGTGCTAGTCGCGGATTCATCATTGGCCATGTCGTACCGGAGGCTCGCCTGGGTGGTCCAATTGCATTGGTGGAAGACGGAGACCGTATCATCATTGATTCGGAGGCGCGGACTATTGAGTGGTTGGTGGACCAAGATGAGCAGGACCGTCGCAGGAAGCAGTGGGAGGCATCGGACAAGGGGCAGCTGAATGTAAAACGTGGTGTTTTGTATCGATATGCGAGAGATGTTGCGGTGAGTCTTCGTGCAATTCGTCGAGAGACGTGTGCTCAATGTGTGCAGCCTGCGAGTGTCGGTGCATACTGTGACTGAATGATTGTTTCAAGTTCCGGTCGCTTGGGGCTGCCAGAAGAGAAGGGTGGCTGGAGACGGCTGGAGACGGCCAGGAGAAGAGGGATGTAGTCACGTACTGTATTGTCTATATTTGGCGGCAACAGCGGGCATTCATTCACTTGCTTGATGACATCCACATAATTACTCTGGGACACTCTGTCTGAACCTCACCTCTCCCGTCTTTCTCGTCGTCTGCGAGCAAGATGCCCTTGATTCCTGTCGCCAGCAGCTATGGCAAGCCTTTCTGACTTCGCATTGCGCATGGTGGATAAACCTCATACTTAGGCCCGACACAAACATTTGAGCTGCGCACGGAAACAGCGACTGGCGAAGCGTCTCTGCATGGGTATGCTGCACCGCACACGTCCCAGACGCCATTAACATCATTGCAGGCATAAGGCCAAGACGCCCATGATATCCGGGATCGTAATTGGCAGCATCATGGGCATTGGATACTTCATCGGCTTCACCGTCTACTTCATAAAACGATGCAAGCGCAAGAACCGCAAGCGCGCTGTCGAGGCAGGCAGGAAAAAGCCCAAGCCGCCCAAGCCGACCGCAAAGCCAGCTGAGCCCGTTGTCATCCCCCCGGATCCCGCTGTGCTCTTCGGCCAGCGACAGGCGGGCGAGCATGCGTTCCCGGAGAAACAGAAGGACTCGCCGAAGGAAGGCAAGCTGCCGCACTTTCACCCGCCTGGCTTCCATCGCCATCATTCGGGCAAGCAGGGGAACGGGGGAGTGCCTACGCAGAACAACGACTCCAACCAGACTGTGAACCAGGAGCGATTCTATACTCCCAATGATTCTCCCGTCACACGGCCGTTGCTGCCAAGTAACGAGCTTATAGAGAAGGAGGCTGGCTCCTAGGGTGTACAGACTGACGAATTCATGGTGCGTCTTGGCTTGTTCCATGTCTTGCATCCGTCTCATCACAGTCCTCCAGTTGTACTTTTTACGTTGTTACTGTCTCGATTTTAGGATTATATTTGCGCTACTAGCTTCACGTTAATGGACATTTTTGCTGCCAGCAGGCTGTTTACCTCGCGCTGTACATGTTCCTCTCCGCAACCCGCACTGGGCCCTCCTGCGGTCCGCGAATGACGTTGTCCCGTGGCAGATGCATTCTATATGGGTGCCATCCGGCGTCTAATCTAATGAAAGGGAACCGTCTATTCTACTGGCAATCCCACCTTCTCTGCCCCCTCCCACGAGCCCCAAGCAGCAAAGTCATTCTGTAGCTGTCCTCCGTAATGTTCTGGTCGGAGAGCCATCCGCCTCAGTGGTCCCAGTGGAGGTTCTGCGTACACTGTTTGTAACACTGGCTCTACGGATGTTGATGTCACAAGGATAGTTTTGGAGTTTGGATGTAGAATTTGTCGTAAAGTCTGGGTCAACTTTTGGTTTGTGACCTTTCGGGCGAGATGAGATACGAATGGTAGTTTCGCGAAGAAAGGTCGTACCTCGTTAAGGAATGGTGGGTCAATCACAGCGATGTCTATTGTTCCCTTCAAAGCCGGCGGGACCGTCTCTGGCTCGTCTAAGTCATAGTAGCAGTACTGTCTCGGTGCGAGGACAGCAAAGCGCTGGTCGACTTCTAGCAGATGGGCTTTTTTGAGCGGGTTGGTGTGTTGAAATGCAACAAAGACAGTGGGACAACATAGAAAAGCGATGGAAGTGGACTCGTCACAAAGTGAGCGAAGGCATTTGGCAAAACGCGTCGCGAACGGAGTAGAGTACCTGCATGCAAGAGATCAGCAC
The DNA here is from genome assembly GCA_019915075.1 of Strobilurus stephanocystis. NCBI lineage: Eukaryota > Fungi > Basidiomycota > Agaricomycetes > Agaricales > Physalacriaceae > Strobilurus > Strobilurus stephanocystis. The sequence continues at coordinate 1,094,436 of JAHLMI010000004.1, forward strand.
GACGACGATAAATGTGGATACTTTTGGCGTCCAATGGTCGGCCAGACTAGTGAGGGGATATGTCCGCGAGGGGAGCCATTCGCACTCACCAGAACTGACTGAGCTGCCAGTCTTCGCCAAAGGCCTGTCGGTATTCGTCGACGCTGATCATGGGTTTGTCCGACTCTTCGTCGTCGTTGTCAGCCAGCTGGACCTTTAGCTCGCTGAAACGCTGCTCCTCGTCTGCTTTGGCGGAAAGAAACGAGTCGAGCAAAGCGAGCGTGTCGGCCTCGAGGCAGAGCGGGGATGCGGAGCGACTGGACGACGAAGAGCGGGGTGAGTCCATGATGGATAGATGGTGAGTAGATGAACAGATAAAATTTCGTTGTCTATTCCAAATTGATCGCCGATCAATCCATCATATGTAGACGCGTGCGTCACCTGCTGCTTACTTCCATGTTCTACCATCCACTCAAGCCAGTCTCTCTCAAGAAGCCCTTGGTTCTGGTCAATTCTGCTCCAAATAACAGTTTGCATTATTGTCTAAGCCCCAACCAGCCCATAGTTTCCGCAGCAAATGTCTCTCAACTCGCTGCCGATCTGCTCATCGCATCCTTGTCGCTGCAACACATAGGCACTTTCGATCCCGGATATTTTGTGCCTATGATAGGTGGAAGGGAAGGCGATGAACTTGGTCTCAGTACTCCCTGCGAATGTATGTCAATTCCTCTGCAGAAGATGAACAGACCTTTTGAGCTCGGCGCGCAGTATACGGCAACGACGAGATTGACCTCATCGTGCTACAGCAGCGGTCTCCGACACTAAAGGTGAGAAGTCGCTGCTGAATACTATACAGGTCTTCTGCAACTTTTGCCCCAGTCGCGTAAACAGGAATTTGTGGACGAGCTTCTGGCTTTCATACAAGCATCTGGATTTACAACAGTGACCTTCATATCGGGAGTCGATCTTTCTAATCGTACCGATTCTCAGATGATGTGCGTACAGACATTTTGACTCGATAGCCCTCTGACTGAGCGTCATCCAGGACACCATTCCACCAAATTTCTCCCACCAATTGTCCTCAGTTCCCAGGCCTAGCAGAGCTGCCCATACCCACATACCTCTCTCCCGTTCCCCAATTCATTCAAGCGCAGGAAGAGTCCTCGATACCCTTCATCCCTGGTGGAGGCTTGACCAGGCGCATTCTCACGTCTTTACCATCGACCTGGTCGATACCTACAGTCTCTCTCCTCCAGTTCGTGTTAGAGGGAGACAACAAGGCGGACGCGCAGATGTTTGCCAGCGTCGTTGCGCAAGTGGGCAAGTTTCACGGTCTGATTAGGGAATGGAAACAGCCTAGCAGCTGGACTCCTGGGTTGTTCGGGACGCCACACGACCAGACGTTGTATGGATGAAAGCATGAGAATCTATAATGCAAAAATGTACTACTACTACAGATACCGAAGATCATCGCTTGCCAGCTACGCCCTTTCGCCCGCCGCGTTTCGATGCTTGTGAGAGGGTGAGGTATGCGTAAGGATCCACGCCACCCTTCTTGATGTCTCCGCCTGCTTTCTGCATATGGAGTCAATAAACAGCCACTCCGAACAACGAGTGTACACACCTTAGCCTTGAACTCGTGCCCGAGCTTTACATCGCTCCGACGTTTAGGCTTGTGGGCTTTTGTTGTGGGCTCCTCAGCCATCTCAACGTCCTCGTCCATCGCTTCCTCGCGTCGCCGCTTTTTGGTGTCCTTGTTGAACTTGATTCGGCCATTGGGACCCCGTTTGAAGCCGTCCACGGACGTCAGAGTTTCTTTGTACGCTGTACCAGCCACATCCATCGCGGCTGCGCCGTCTTCCGCCTCAGCCTCAGCGTCTTCATCATCGATGATCATCTTGCCGGTGTCATCATCGGTCTTGAATTTCGATGCGTCTTGACCGGGCTTGCGACGCCGGTTATTTGACGAGGCTGTTGTTGGACGCGTCAGGAGAGAAAAAGGCTACAGAATGGAAGGACGCACTAGTGACTTGGGTGGCTGCACCGTGCAGCAGATCCATGGGGTCGTCATTGTCCACACGGAGGCGAGCGCCTTCGAACTTGCGCTGATTCGAGGCCTTGGACTTGGGTTGCTGATGTTCCTCGTCATCGCTGTCGTCCAGCTCACTCTCGCTACCATACAACACATCCTCGAAGGCATCGCCGGTCTTGGCTTTTGTTGCCGGAGCCTAAGAAGGATGAGTGCGTCTTCGGACAGAGATGAAAGTGGATACCGACCTCATCATCACTCTCCTCCTCCCTGTTGGCCTTCTTCCTCTTAGCGCGCTCCTTGCGCTTTTTGATGTTCACCAACACCTTCGCAGCCTCCTCCTCACCCGCACACGAGTACACCTCGTCCCAGGTGAACCTCCTCAGCATACGCTCGAAGATATGCCTGACCTTTGCCTTGAAATGGTTCTTGTGATCGTGCGACCACCCCAGGAGCGCAGGGACGAGTTCGCCGAGATGTGGGCGGATGATGTCGACGGGAAGGGAATGGATGGCTAGTTTGATGAAGCCTAGGATGGATTTGACGATTTCGCGGTTCGCGGAGGTCAAAAAGACGAGGAGGGTCGTAAATATCTCCGTGTGCATCTGGGAGGATATGTCATCTTCATGAAGAGTCAGTTTCAGTGTAGAGGTGTGATATGAGGAGAAGTACTTTTGAACTCGAAAACGAGTCGAGATATCGCAGTGACGGTTGCACTGATCATATGCGGCGATGCACCAGCTAAACCACCGGCCATCATCATCATGAATTCCTCGATACTGGCAGTGGCTTGAGGAACCAGTCAGTCATGGGTTTCAACTCCTCTGTCACTAGGTGTACCTGTTTGAGCGTGCTCTTCCTCCATACCGTCAATCATGTCTCGATTGACGACACCACCCTGTGCCATCTTGTGTCCCATTGCCAGGACGAGGTCGAACGCCGCACTTCTAGCTTTATCAGCAGTCTCTTTGGTGCCCAGAACAGCTTCGGGAATGAGGATTGGAATCAAATGCAAAGCGGAGGGCCCCAGCTTGGAAACTAACGCCGTCAGAAGCACGCAGCGGTCCTACAGGATGTCAGAGGTAATCGAAGAGAACGGATAGTAAAAACCCTTGCCTTCTTCGCAGCAGGAAGGAGGCTATCCGACCAATCGGCGAGCTGCTGGATGACGGCGGCGGAGTCAACCGAAGCCTTGTCACCTTCCGTGAGGCGACCAAGAATCTTATAAGCGCGCTTCTGCACACCGTTGTCCTTGGAACACAGAACAGTCTGGGACAAACAAAGCTGGAACAGATTTTGTGAATCCGCAGGAGAAATGTAAGGCAGAAGGATGATAAGAAGATCCAAAGTCGTAACGACCATGGTGCCTTCTTGACCAGCCGCTTGGTTGAAAAGGCCAACAACTTTGTGATACGCCTTGGAGACGTTCTTTTCGCACTATGATCAGCCAGTCGTTGAGTGTGAGGACCGATTCGACTCACCACATCACCCGCAATGGACACCCAGGCAGCGATAAGGTCGCCTATTGTGTTGCGGCTATCCCTATTGACGCTCCCGAAGACATTGAAGAAGACAGAGAGCCAACTCTCGGTCTGCGTGCGCAAGAACTCGATGTTGCGTTGAGCGTGTTCGACCGAGATCCGACTGGGATTGATTGTCGCCTTTCCCTCCACGATGGCGACATTGGATTCGACAATGGCCTTCAACCCCTTCACGATGGCAGGCCGCAGTGTCGGCTGGCTGTATAGCAGCTGCGATATCAATTGCGAGAATTCCTTGGTGAGCGCCTGGGGAGGAAGTGAGACCTTGAGTTGGTGGCGACGGCACGAAGAATTACCTTGTCCAAGTCCGGAGTCCCATGGCAGTACGCAAAGAATCCGCTCCATGTCTGTCCAACGAGAACATCCCAAACCTTGCCCTCTGACTGGCGACCTTCTATCTCTGCCTTTTGTTGTAGATCAAACATCCTCTCACTCAACGGCACAAAATAGGACACAAAGTGTCCCAATGGAGAAGGATGTGGATGAGCGAGTAGAGGTAATAGGTATGCACGAGGTTCTTGACCAGCTGCCCTAGAAGCGTTTTCAGCGTCATGGTATCACCGGCATGAACAGAACACCAACCTGTCTTTAGGTTCCAGGTTCAAGGGCAAAAGCTTCAACAGGATCTCGGGACCAAGAGTCTGCATCGCTGCTGCGAGCGTGACGTCGGCGTCTTCTTTCTGCTCGAAAGTTTTCTCCGTGCGTAGGTGTCCGACGCGTTGGATGACGGGGGAGAAGAGTTTCTCTGTTGCCGTCAAGTCGATGGTAGCAACATTGGTTATCAATGCAGAGATTATCGACAAGGTCTCAGGTATGCATCGGGCGTAGGCCAAAGCATCGAGAGCCTGCGTGCTCTGTGATACAATTTTCCCCACTGTCGACTGCTCGTCAGATACCGCGCGCTGCACCATCTCCGCATTGAAGCAGCTGGACAGTACACTGAGTGTGTGGGCAGCTTCTTTGCGAACGGACGCCTCCTTCGACTCGAGGAATACCCAGATCGTCTTCCAGGCTTTTCCGACTTCGGAGGACCAGTCGCCTGTGCATATGGAGCGATACGCCACCATGGAAGTACCAATCAAATGGATCCATGAACATGACAGAGATGCGTCTGATCGAGCAGGAGGGAAGGAGAGGATGGCTTTGATGATTTCGGGTATGGCGTCGGCTGTCGGCTGAGCATCGTCTTCGTCTTCCAGTGAACAGAGATCAGACAGAATGGAGTACGCGGATTGCGAAAGGTATGAATTTCCCAATCGAGGTAATGACAGAAGTAGGGTGCATATCGCGACTAGAGACTGGTAAAAGTCAATGGGCAAACGTAGTGTGAGATGACGAACACTTACTTGACGAGGTATAAAGCCCAAAATAGGGCGCAGGAAAGCAAGAAGATGGATAGCATGGTCTCCATTTGTGGAAGCCTTGGCTTGTTTGCCGCGTGCGATGGGTCCTTGGCTGACTTCAATCAAAGCGTTGTTCACCCACTCGGCCACGCGATCTGCGTATGGATGGTGTTGTAACGGAGCAGGAGGAGATGCGAGGACGTCCTTCACCAAGTCAGCCGCACGCTTGCGGACTTTGGGCCGAGGATCGAGACATAGCTGCATTATCGTTGCAAATGCCTGTCGGACGCCCTGTGATTCAACCTGTGAGCGATCCAAGGCAAGGAAGACGGAGTAGTAGATGGTGAGTTGGGATCGGAGGGGAGGTGCATGAGGATGTAAGGCAGGGAATAGTGGACTCGTCAAGGTCAGAATCGTGGATAGATTGGCTTGGATGACTGCCTGGGGGACGAATGGGATGACCAGCGCCAGAAGATACAACACGCCTGGTAGGATGTCTCCATCCTCCATTCCAGCATCTTTCTTCTGCAAAGTGCCCTCCAAAGTGGTAAGCAGTACTGCAAAGTATGCTGTCGGCGTGGGGTCGGCCTTTTGCTCTGATAATGTCGATTCAAGGGCGGCGAGGAGAGTGGCCGGCGTCTTCTGATGCGGCAGAGACGAGAGCGTGTGCGGCCGTATTTTTTCGAGAGCCCGTTCCATGATGAAGCCAATAGTTGAGTGCGAGCAGACCGCGTGCCAACTTTTTTCATGATCGGGAGTCGGTCCGGACTGGCCGGTAGGTGGTGACACTGACGGCATCTACTTGCACCCACACCACGACGTGCCAGCAATCCCGACTGGTATGCACTAGGAGTTCGCTACGGCTCATGTCTACCCCAGAATCATGGTCCTACTTCTTCATTCGGTCAGACCTCACACTTCACGGTTGTCCATATACTGACTGGACTGGCTGTACATAGGTTACTGTTCCGATTTGTGCTTGAGACGTTCTACGGAAACATTGTCGTGGAGAATGCACACCTTATCCCTGAGACAGGCAAGGCGTGGTATGTCCACTCAGGCTTAACACACCTTCCTGTTGATCACTCCTCCAACGTAGCATTGTGTGTGCCAACCACACCAACTCCCTTACAGATGCATTGCAAGTCGCGCGTCCCCTGACTCCAGCGCCAATTCATCTCATTCTCTCAGACTTCTCGTGGCATCTGTACCAAAGAGCAGGAGGAACATGCTTCGCCTTACCGCCAAGGCTACCCAGTTTGGTCGACGGACGTTTACGAGCTGGCTTATAGAATCCGCGGGAACCGTACCCTTGCAAAGGAGGCGAGACTATCCGGATGGAACCGTTGACAACTCCCAAGTAATGGCTAAACTCGTCGACGTACGTTCTTCTAGCATTCGTCGCCCACGTATCTGAGAGTACCATTCCCCACGCAGGCCCTGGGTATCGGAGACGCCGTTTGCCTGTTCCCCGAAGGAGCGAGCAGGTACTTGTGATTCATACGCAAGCCCCATTGAGACTAACATTGTATCTGTACAGGTATCATCCGAGCATTGCCCCACTAAAGACAGGCGGTACATCTGTTCGAGGTTGTTTCGCTTTCGTCCTCTGACATGCTTCTTTAGTTGCTCGTCTTGCCTCGGACGTCTTGAACAAACATCGCGATGATACAGACTTTGAGATATACATTCAAAATTGTTCCATAACCTACATGTAAGCAGTCTCTCTATGCGTCATAACTGCGCGATCCTAATCTCCACATGTCTACTAGGCATCGCCAACATTTTAGGTCTGACGTTCTTGTCACGTTCCATCCGCCATTACGGTACTCTCCCAAGGTAATCACCAGCTACCTTTGTGTCTGTTCTCACACATATTCATATAACACCGTAGGACAATCCTGAATTACTGGAACCCGTGGATTTCAAGAACATACGCTCCGTAACAGCCAATATGCACAGACAAATAAGTTCTGGCACATATGACTCTCCTTCTTGGAGTCTTCTCAGGATCAGCAAACTGGCCGCCCGGATGTACTCACCTTTGGGAACCAGAATGTCCCTGGGAGACCACGTACGAATGACGCGTGCATTTCTGGAGGCTTTCAAAGTCGTCCAAAATGTTGACACGGAGGTTTCGGAAGACGAAACCGACGATGCTGAAGTCCATGCTGCGATTGAAGCCAAACAACTTCTAGAAGATCTCAAAGTAAGAGAACTTGACGGTACATGATCGCTGATATTCACCTCTTACAGGCCTATCAAGACCACCTGTCTGCGTATGGTATCAAGGACGATCGCATAAGGCGTCCCATATCTCGACGCAAGACCCTCTACCGAATGACAATCCGTCTATCCTGGTTCTTGATCCTTATGACGATTTCTCTTCCTGGACTTTGCCTCTGGGTGCCGATATTCGCCACCACCTTCTACGCGGTTCACAACTTCAAGAAAACGGGTCCCATCTTCGATACCTGGGACGAGATAGCTCAGTATAAACTCATCTACGGCCTTATGTCTGGCCTTTTGGTCTGGTTTGGAGCGGTTGCGTGGACATATCCCATCGCCTTCATAACCGTCTGGGCTGTTCCTCTGCTCATGTGGATCACCCTCCGATGGCTCGAAGATGCTATATCTTCGTTCCGCGCCTGGACGGCCCTCTATCGAATGCTGAAGGTTGGGCGTCCCGCTCTCAAGAAGTTGTACGAGGACAGAGCCAACCTGCATAGTAGGGTCATGAATTTTGCTTTGCGGCTAGAACTGCCAGCAGATCCAGAGCTCTATTTTGCCCAGAAGGGTGGCCCAGAGAAAGGGCGTGTTCGAGGCAAGTGGGACAGCGGGGCGAGATACTTCTCGATTATACGGAGGAGGAAGAGAGACTGGAACGAGACGTTGCGGCTGTACGACAAGGTAGACTATCCAGACGACGATTTATTTGCTTCAATATGAAAGTAATCAGTTTGAGACTTGCTGTGCAACGCTTGAAATCGCGAGCTCGCTGATTTGATGGATTTCGATCAAGCCGGGGAGTTTCAGGGCACCGGGCATGCACGTGGCTCAGAGATTTCCGCAAGGATCCTGGAAAGTTTTTTTTTTATGGTTGCTCACACCTTTCTCCTCCGTACAGCCATCTGTGCGCCTGTACACCGTCCCCGGTACCGACGGCACTGCGAGGACGACATCTTCCTGGATCCCATAGACTTGCTTAACGACTTGTAATTCTCGTCTTGTATCTTGTAATCTCCATCTCTATCTCAAACTCCACGGATCCACCCCACGTTTATGTCTCCAGTAGCCATGTCCACCGCGGTCGAAACGCCCTTCACATCGCTAATAGATAACCTGCGATCCGCCCCCACGGCTCCTGGTTGGTCCCCCTACTTCATACCTATACCATCTCAACTAATCATCTGCTCAGATGCCAAGGGTGCTGCTGATAGAATCGCCAGAGAAGTAGCCAAGAATGGACTTCAATCCCTAGAGTGCGTCTACATCTGTGACAATGCTCATGTTCTTATCGTCTCTCCAGAGACTATGGTCTACTCAAGACTTTGCATTCATTTGCAACCAACAAAAAATCGGGCTTCGAAAGAGAATCCGCCCCGATTGCCTTCCAATCCCTGGCCACCATCCTTGGTCCCCCGGTCGGCCCCATCCTCCTCCCATCCTTACCTGTCATCTTCGATCTTTACATGGATAAAGGCGATGTAGTCCGGGCTGCTGCCGCCGCCGCGACAAAGGCTATCCTGAAACTCTTCCCTCCCGAAGGTGTCCGTATCGTCTTCGCTGCTCTCGAGCCCATTCTCGAGAACGGCAAATGGCGGACGAAAGTTGGCGTCTTGGATGCTCTTCGCATGTTTGTGGCGCCGGCGCGTGATGCCGTTGCTGCTGAGCTTGTGAACATACTCCCCAAGGTCGAGCGTGCCATGCACGATACCAAGAACGAGGTCCGTGTCTAGTCCGTTTCGGCCAATCGCTCATAATAACATTTTTCAAGGTTTCATCTGCTGCAGTCAAGTGTGCAACGGCGCTGTGTACTACTCTTGCCAACGCTGATCTCGCCCCTCACATTCCCGTACTTGTCAAATGCATGTCAACTCCCGACTCCGTACCGGCATGCATCAAGGCTTTATCATCCACCACTTTCGTTGCTGAAGTCACTGCTCCCGCTCTCGCCGTCCTGGTACCTCTGTTAATTCGTGCTCTCAACGATAGAAGCATGGAGGTTCAGCGAAGGACTGTGGTGGTCATTGACAATCTGGTCAAACTCGTCCGCGATCCCCAAGTCGCTGCTGTCTATCTCAGTCCCCTTGTCGAAGGCACACAAAAGATCGCCACGGGAGCTGCTTTCCCCGAAGTTCGTGCTTTCGGTGAATCCGCCCTGCAGACTCTTCTCAAATCTGGCGCATCCACTGAAGGACCCCCCGCCACCCACCGCGACATCGAAGGCCAGACCAAGGATGCACTGGCCACCCTCCTCACTTTCCTTCCCGAATCATTACGTGGGCCAGGCTCCTCTCCCAATGGCCCACACGCACCCATGTACTCATTGCTTGGTCGTTCACTTGACTTTGTGTCTTCCATGGTCGCGGACCTTGTCAACGAGCGCAGGTTCAAGGACATTGTGGCCTGGAATCGTTGTGTTCGTGCTTATCTCATTCCCTGGGCTGACGAGGCCCAAGCGACATCTTTCACCGAAGCTGTTTCGGGCCACTACTATGCCATTGAACAGTCCAAGTATGCAGTTGTACAGAACGGAGCTGATGAAGGCGAAGTTCTGTGTGACACTCTTTTCTCGTTGGCATATGGTGCATTGCTCTTGTTGTCGCACACTACTCTCCGTCTCGTGCGTGGACGCCGGTATGGTATTTTGGGTACCAACGGATCCGGAAAGTCTACTCTCATGCGTCAACTACGTGACGGAAAGGTCGAGAACTTCCCGCCTCAGGATCAGCTTAGATGCGTTATGGTAGAGCATTCGCTCCAGGGTGAAGACAATTCACTTTCGGTCCTCGACTTCATTGCCGCAGGCAAGTCCACAAATTCATTGCTGCTCTTGATGGCTTGCTGACCTCCCCGTAGACAAGGCGTTAGCCGATACGCCTCGTTCAAAGATCCGTGACCAGCTAATAGAAGTCGGCTTTGACGATGCTCGTCAAGCTGATACCGTAGCTGGTCTATCTGGAGGATGGAAGATGAAGCTTGAACTCGCGCGTGCCATGCTGTACAACGCTGATCTACTCTTACTCGACGAGCCGACCAATCACGTACGTTCCGCACTATTTAATTTCCCTCGCGTACTCACACTATCTCAAGTTGGATCGTGCTTCCGTACAGTGGTTGGAGAAGTACCTTATCGCCCACGACAGAGTGACCTGTCTTATCGTCAGTCACGACTCTGGGTATGTCCTCGGTGTTTCACCCTTCCGACTCTCGTATTGACCTAGTCTGCAGTTTCCTCGACAATGTGACCACCGATATCATCCATTACGAGTCCAAGAAAGTCTGTCAACCGAGCATCTCGTTCCTATTCGTCACACTGATGACATATTCTTAGCTTGTTACCTACCCGGGCAACCTTTCCACATTCGTTGAGCGCCACCCAGAGGCGAAGTCCTACTATACCCTGGCCGCTACTTCCGTTAAATTCTCCTTCCCCCCTCCTGGCTCTTTGATGGGTGTACGCAGCAATACGCGTGCTATCCTGAAGATGACGAACTGCACATTTACATACCCCGGAAGAAGTGTACCCTCTCTTTACAACGTGAGCTGTGCGCTCTCCCTCTCTAGGTGAGATCTTCTCTCATCTCTCTACATCTCCTTCCTTAATTCATGTCAGTCGCGTGGGTATTATTGGGCCCAATGGTGCCGGAAAGTCGACCTTGATCAAGCTTTTGACGGTGGGGTGTTTCATTTGAACTTGATCGACCGCAAATTGACAGGTTCATTTAGGGCGAGACTGTTCCTCAGGAAGGGGTGGTTTACAAACATCCTGCGCTTCGCGTTGGCTACGTATCACAGCATGCTACCCATCACATTGGTACGTATCTATCTGACTTGTCCCCTTCCCTTGTGATCTGATTGTCTGTCCGTAGAACGCCATCTAGAGAAAACTCCCATTGGCTACATTCAGTGGCGATTCCAGGACGGTCACGATCGTCAGTATTGTATCTCGTTATATTTGAGTAGCTGAGGCCAACGGCTTTCAGGTGAACTTCTTGAGAAGACCACTCGTATGCTGACGGACGAGGAGAAAAAGGCCCTTGACACTGAATGGGTTGGCAAGGACGGCTCCAGGCGCAAACTCGAGGTTCGCTATCATCGAAGATGCTGTAACAGTTTGCTCACCTTCATAACAGCTTGTCATGGGTCGCCAAAAACTCAAGAAAACCTTCCAGTACGAGGTCAAGTGGGCCGGCTTGGATCACAGATATAACACTTGGGTTCCGCGGGACGATCTGATTGCGAAGGGTTTCACGAAGCTTGTACAGCAATTTGATGACCTTGAGTCATCGCGCGAGGGTGCTGGTACTCGTGACACATCCGCCCATCTCGTCCGCAAACATCTGGAAGATATCGGCCTGGATGGCGACATTGCACAGTATAACGAAATCTCCGGTCTTTCTGGAGGTATGCATTCATTCTTCGTGCTAGAAGCCGTCTAAAATGCGGACAGGTCAGAAAATCAAGCTGGTCATCGCCGCGTGTCTATGGAACAACCCCCAGGTATGCATCTCGTCGTGGATGTTGTGCGACCTATTCATGTTCTTTAGATATGTGTGTTGGATGAGCCTAGCAATTTCTTAGACCGTGAAGCCCTTGGGGGTCTCGCTGTTGCCATCAAAGAGTGGGCAGGTGCCGTCGTAAGCTGATTCCTATGCTGATTTCTTTTGTCTTTTAATGTTGATGCGAAGGTCATCATCTCCCACAATAATGAGTTTGTGTCCGCATTATGTGAGCCATTTACGGGACGCTTGTCTGTACGTTAAACTCATCATGTCTTTGCCAGGTCCTGAGATATGGCATGTCGACGCTGGCCGCATGACCCAGCAGGGGAAGGCTGCCGTCGTCGAGGATGCCTTCTTAGACAAGAAGGGTAGTGGAACCAGTACGCCTGCGCGATCCAGGCTCCAAACGCCAGCTGGTTCCAATGCTGGAACACCAGCTGGCAGCGGAGCGGAAGACGCTGGTTCTTCGCCCGGTCCCTCCAGGAAAAAGAAAAAACCTACTCGCAACCAGATGAAGGCACAGGAGGAGCGAAGGCGGCTGAGGAAGCTTCACTGGCTTACGCATGGAGGGCCTAAACCCGAGGACACTGACAGTGACTAGGAGATATATAAGTCCTACATTAGGTTTTTTTCGTGATTCTATGTACAGCGTGTTATCCATTAGAGTTAGTTTTATCCACATTGTAATCAAGTTGCAAACATCGCATTCCTTTGCATATTATCGTCTAGGCTAAGGTATAGGTATTGCGTACAGATGGGTCCAGCATGCATACATACTTATGTAGGTCAAAGAAGAACTACTTAAATATCTGGGTAATAACCATAGTGGTATATATCGTATAGTGGCATAAATAATGAGCGAGTAAGTATACAGTCCGTGCATGTATGCGATAAGTTAAGCATGACTGGTGATGAAGCATTGGAAGCCGTTTTGAAAGATGTCCAGTCGTAGGGAGATTCAATACCCTCGGGGCCACTGCCTGTCTGCGGCAGCCTCCTGGCTACGAGGACGACGATGCGACGAGCTCGACGGATGCGCCTCTGGGGATGCGCGTGGAGTGTACGGGGAGCTGGTATAGCCCGACGACATACCCGGCAGATCATCGCCAGGATCCCCAGTCAGGGCAAAGGTCTGGTGCGTGCTGGATGACGACTGTCGAGTCTGTCTCATTGACTGTCGCTTGTTCTGAAACCTGTCCATGCATGAGTTCGTGCCAGCAATAGACCAACAGCTGATTGACTGACCATATTTGTACAGAGCGCGCTGACATGTCCAAAGTTTTCGCCAACTGAAGCCGCTCTTCCGTAGACGGAAAAGCCGTCCGGGCGTAAGTCTCGTTCAATATCTTGAGCTGAGCAGCGTCGGCGCGCTTTCTCTTCTTCTTAATGGTTGGGGAATCCTCTGGCCCTGACGTAGGCGAGATGGGAGGAGGGGTATATGCAGGTGGAATATGGGGTGGATACGGAGAGGACGAACGACCGTCAGGACCGGGCAGGTGGTGACCATGGGACGACATGGGGATTGTGGCGTCGTGCGGGCCCATACTATAACCATACGGGTTCGCAGACAATGAATAGGAGTGGTATGAGGCAGGATATGACGCTGTCGGGGACCTAATATGGTGGCCGCTGGCCATAGAGGTCGTCGCATAAGGCGTCCCCCATCGATCATCTCGACTGCCGTTGGGGGTCGTACTCAGAGGAGGGAGCTTCCTGGAGTCGCCTGGCGCATGTGATGAATACATCGAGTAGCCAGAGCCTGGATAACGGACATCCTGGCCAGGGTAGTAATCGTAGCCTACGAGAGAAGTTCGTACTTGAATACAGTGTCTGAATAGAACATGGGAGAAGCACGCACTGGGCCCGCTTTGGTGCCATTGAGTACTGTACTGGGACTCATAGTCCAACCGCCCGGGGCTTGCACGTTGCTGCGAGTAATGAGGGTATACCGGCACTAATGATAATGAGCAAACGAGAACGACTATACGAATATACAGTAACACGGACCTGTGGGACGTGAGGTTGGAAATGAAGAAGAAATTGGAGGTAGTATAGTGCGCCCACCCTGACCAGTTGGAAAAAAGCCGCTTGCTTGCGGGTCGACCGCGGGAGTCTTAGACCTCCCAAGACCTGAGTACTCTCTGGAATTTGACATACGGCGAGAAATGAAGAAGAATTTCTAGAAGAATAGAAAAAGCGATGATATGACTGTGGGCAAGGAGGAAATGACGCCGAGTTATATATGAAGGAACACGCCTGATGTGCGCAGGCGACGCTGTGGAGGAGAGCAAGAGGCGATGCGATAGAATATCAGGAACAGTCGGGCAACGAGGAAGGCATGGAAAGCAAGGCGGAGTCCACGAGGCGGAGCGTAGTTGGGCAAGGGCGTGGAGAGGCCACGAGTTGTTGGGCGGCGCAGATCCAGGCTCAAGGAGGTAAGGAAACTGGCGGTGAAAACGATGTAGAGGGCGGGCACTTTGCAGCAGCAGAGACCCTCAAACTGACTGAGAGAAGCACAACAGAGGACAAGGTTGCGGAGGATAAGACGGAGCTCTAAACGGGACGCCGTGGACTACTAGTAACACCGAAGCAGCATGGCCAGATTCGTGGGTACGTATGTCACAGACGTGAAATGAAACGACCCCGTCCGGCAGCTGAAGAGGAAGCGGAGCCATCATCAATATTCTATCTGCTGGATCAGTTCCCAGCGGCTCTATCAGCTCCCATCTGTCCAGTTGTGGCCCGCGTAAAAAGTCACCGCGTACGTACGATATTCTTGTGTGGCATGCCAGTGCCGTGATAGCGCCCATTGTTTTTGAGAGTGCTGTGACTCTGCGCTTACCTGTGAGTCATCCGAATGATCGGGGCTAGTACGCGTTGCAGACAAATGAACGAGAAGAGGACGGGCGAAGCTTAAAACAGGATACGCGTCTGCCGCATGATGTAACTGCGTCTATGTTGGACGCAGCGATCATCATCACGTCGTCCTGGACGGAGGCAGACAGACGTGCATGTTGCAGGGAAGACACGATCGGTTGCGAATCTCGCCGCCACTCTGACAGTGAAACGAGGTGTCTGCGAACAACTCACGGTGGGAGTTTCCATATCCGGAATGATGGGACCAAGTCACCGTATTCGACGTCACCTTTTCGACTTTCTCTGCTGTTTGCTCTGCACTGTCTGCTGCCCGTCTCTGGTCTGCGATGGGCTCTCGCAGGCCGCTTCCTACGCCTCCTGCGCCGCCCACGGGATACGCGTACAGCCAATATACCCTTTCACGACCGTCGGACATGTATTCGCCTACAAACCCCTATTACCCTTACTATCCCAGTCCTGATGTATACAGCCAGCCCACAACTACTCTACCAGGCGGAACATTACTTCACAAAGGCTTCTATGATCTCCTTTCGATGATACCCACCCCGGCTTCGCCGTCTCGTCTCCTACAGCAATGGACTGGCACCACTCAATCCCCTGATCATGACACCGTTGTCGCGGGCCCGCGCTACGAACAGATCGCTGCTGGTCCTTCCCCGATCAATGTGGCTGCACAGAGCCCACCGTTGTCTCCCGTAGGCAGGAAGGGGCGTAGGATCAGCAAGGATATGGTTTCAAAACCGACTGGTTTTGTGTATGTCACAGGCTTGCAGATCATGAAGGCGGCCTTTAGAGCTAACATATTATGTCCTTCAGTCATCTGGTACACGCGTCGGACGCGGATCAAGCCGAGGCGTTACTCACTCGGTGGGGTCCTGACGGCCTAGGAAAATTGGGAGGTCAGTCCTTGAGCCCAGACGCTCTGAACAGTCTCTAATACTACTCCAAGATCCACGCTGGGCAAACCCTATAAAGAACCGCGTTCGCTACAATAATCAAGCCCGTCAACCTCCCGTCGAGATCGCCCCATCGCTGAGCAGTAGGATCATCGATGCTGGAACCCTTGGCCCTCTCCGTGTGGTGAACGGCATCAGCGCGACCACGGTCACCTCCTCCACCCTGACCACTGCGGCGCGTGAAAATTTCTCCACCGCACCCACGCCAGTCGACGGGCTGCCCGTTGGACGGCCAGGCAACTCCGCTTTACGGTGGGGAGGTGGGCTTGTACCCCACCCAGAAGAACACGATGAACACAACGCTTCTCATGATGAAACTCCTCCTCCACAAGCACCGAAGAAAGCCATTACTCCATCCCTCGCCACCCTCGAGAAGGCTGTTTCAGCCAGGATCTACTTCGAGAATCTATACTTCCCATTATTTCGCCACACACCGTCCCGAGAACAGAGACGCCTAGCTATGGAGCGTGACATGGCTGAAATGCACCTCAGCAATTCCCAGAGAGAAAACCTCCGTGCTCGCTGGCGTCAGAATGAAACAGAGTATCTTCGTGATAAGCGGCGTAAAGTGGACGTTACCGCCTTCAAGAAACTTAAGACGATTGGACACGGTATTTCCAGCCTGGCTCCAGTCTAGCTCAATGCTGATGCCGACATTTCCCAGGCGCATTCGGTGTCGTTTCTCTCGTCAAAGAACGTTCGACTGGCCAACTTTATGCCATGAAACAGGTAAGGAAACGGCGCTCCTATTATTGACTGACCAGATAGCTGACTTCTTCCCAGCTACGAAAGACTGACATGTTACGCAAGGGCCAGGAGGGTCATGTTCGTGCTGAGCGAGACATTTTGAAGTCTGCTTCCATGGTCGCGTCTCCGGGCGGCGCGGAATGGATCGTCAGACTCTATTATAGTTTCCAAGATCGCGACAATCTTTACTTGGTCAGTCTGTCGTATCGTCGATGCCTGCACATGTACTGAGCCTCGACAGGTTCTCGAGTACATGGGTGGCGGAGATCTTCTCAACCTTCTCATCGAGCGTGACGTTTTTGAGGAGGACTTCACTAAGTTCTATATTGCTGAAGTGAGCCTTGTCTGCGATACTTGGCAACTGCTGACGACTGTCCTTGATCCAAGATGATTCTGGCCATCGAATCCTGCCATAAGCATGGGTTCATTCATCGTGACATTAAACCTGACGTGCGCATCATGTCTCTCCCCGGATTTTCATTAAGTATATCTCTAGAATTTCCTCTTTGACCCGGATGGGCACATCAAACTCAGCGATTTTGGCTTAGCGTACGTTTTCGGATTGATTGCGACACAGCAGTGACCCAACAATGAACAGAACTGATCTTCATTGGGCGCACGATACCTCGTGTACGTTTTTGTCTACGTGTACGAGCTTCGCTAAATGTTAGTCTAGACTATGAACAGCAGCGCTTGCATCTGCTACATAAACATGGTATCGATCTGGAGGACAGTAACGGTATAGCCGACGGACGAAAGACGAAACGCATGACTCGCCGAGACGTAGAGATGATCATGGGCGGCGAAGGCGAGGGCGGGATCTTTACCTGGAGAGAAAAGAATCGCAGAAAAGTTTGTGGTTCACCTTGGCTCCTCGCCTTTCTAATCACCCTTCCAGCTTGCCTACTCAGTGTAGGTTTTATACGTCTATGCATAGTCATCTTACTTACCTTCATACCCGACAGCTGTGGCACCAACTCCTATAGTAAGGTTACTCGCACACTCGGACAAGACTTTTAACTGACATGGGTATCAGTGTCGCCCGAAGTCATTCGCGGACACGGATATACATACTCGTGCGACTGGTGGAGTCTGGGTGTAATCATGTATGAATGTCTCTATGGGTAAGTCAACTTCATTCCTGTCACAGACTCGACCTGACCATTGAACAGGCGCCCTCCCTTCATGGAGAAAACGGTATGTGTCAATCACTACACTCAGGTTTTGCATGCATAAACAAATTGCGACAGCGGCATGCCACCCGACAGCAAATCTTGAACTGGAAACATAGTCTCCGGTTCCCCTCTCGCCCTCGGGTTTCGCGCGAAGGAGTGGATCTGATCGCACAGCTACTTTGCGAGCCTGAAGATCGACTTGGATCTCAGAGCCCCGCGTCGGTCTCGAGACCAAACTCGTTGATCGTCCAGGCTAGGAAGAGTGGTTTCGTTGTCCCTGGCAGCTCTGGAAACATTGATGGAGCGGATCATATCAAGGTACTTTACGCATCCATCTGACGTGACTTGAACTTGAACGCCGCTCATTGCCATTGATAGGCTCATCCTTGGTTCAGAGGCGTTGATTGGCTGAATATACATCGCTACGAGCCTCCTTATCATCCCGAACTCCGTCATCCTGAAGATACACGCCACTTTGACGACGATATCCCTGCGGAGGTCAGGGATCATAACCGTTTTCTTTCTCGTCTCTGACATCGGTCTATCCCAGCCTCTTGAACCCGCAAATCGTGGACCTGCGGACGCAACTCGCGATCCACTCTTACGCGATGAGAAGCACGGGGCGGAGATCTTGGACGTCCGCAAAGCCCTTGCATTTGCGGGCTTCACTCACAAGAGCCCCCGAGCAATCAGCTACGTCAGGGCAGATAAGGCATTCGACCCAGAGCCCGATACCTACGGCCATGAAGAGACTGTCAGAGGCCGCTCGACCGTCCGAAGCAGTCATGAGATTGGCAAAGGACGCGCCATCTCCATGTAACGAACCCAGCAAGACACCATGATGACCACTAACTAACGACTTTCTGTGCTGCCCGCCATTCCGAGTCAAGCATTTAAATTCATTGCATATTTAACGTTCTGTTTGTTTTGTTTTCCGACTGTCGCGAAGTGTGCTGTAGTCTCTCACGAGGTGGTTATATATAAATAACGACATAACAATAATGATAAGCTCTGCTTATGGATGTACAGATGTGGCGGACAATAACAATAAATACGTGGCGCAAATGCAAGTCGATGGGCATAGATAAGTATCTGAATCATGACAGAGTTCGAAGTCTCAATAAGGTTGATGGCGATAACGGTGCCGCTTCTCTGAAGCAGCGTCAATGGTGTCCTCGTCGGCGTCGTCGATGTCGCAAGAGAGACTGCGACTGCAACGGGAGCTCGCGGAGCCCACAGAAGAGGCGGTGCTACCTCGACGCTGGATTGAACCCATGGAGGACTGTGAAGAGGCTGAATGAGGGGGAGTGGATGGAATCTCGCTCCCTTCGTCACCAGAACTTTCTGGCTGATTAGTGCCCTGAGTGTGGACGCGCATATGCCGGCGCATGTTTGATAGCTCAAAGAGAGAATGGGTCAGCCGGAGATGTTGTAGGAGAGATTGGCTGTAATCACCACACTGAAACTCCGGCCACACCCTTCGAAAGTGCAAGCGAATGCTGAGTCAATATCAGCCACGGAAAGACGAGCTTTGGACATCGAGAAACTCACGCTTTTCCCCTGTATGACTATTGATGTGAATCTAGTGGATGTTGAACGTCAGACTTGCGCTCCCACCACCAAAAATCCGGTAACAGCACCTTGAGACTGCTAGGACGATTGAACCCTTTCCCGCAGTATGCACATTCATACTTGAATACAGAAGGTGAGGCAGCGTTCTCGATCGCCTTTCTGACATCTGGGAGCGATTTATGTTCGAATGGGGGGCGGTTGCCTCTGGGTCGTGCGACCGGCGTTGGATCGTCATCCTCGTCTGTTCGACGACGAGATTCCAAATCCGTGGTTATTGCCTGAGGCAAATGACGGTCACTCCTACTCCTGTAAGACCTTCTTGGTAGAGTCTCCACATCCAAAGAACGTCGCCTTTCGTGGGGAATGATGAATGAAATATCAGGATGTGTCGACCGCCGCTCGACCTTGTAGGATGGTCCTTGAGTTCCACTCCCATGACTCGGTTCAAAGCGTGATTGAGGTGATACGAATGAGTTCCTAGAGCGGTGGGCAGATTCCAGTGGTACATGATCCAAGGCACCAGTGCTTGTCGTTTCTGGTACCGACACGGAGAATATCGAGTCACGCCATATTGGAGCTGAACCAGCATCCTGACGCCAAATTCGTTAATCCTTGATCCTGTAGGCCACACCAAGCCCAATCAAAACTAACCTTAGAGCGATGACTCCCACCGGGACCCAATTCGTGGACTCCAGTGTGTCTCCCTCCCTGATCCCTCACCGTAAGACGCGCAAGAGCCATCGAGGGTGACTCGTGGCCATCTCTGGGCGGACGCGACAGTTCATCTAACAATGTTAAAATCATAAGCAGATTCGAGTGAGTTGAGCCGAGGGAACAATTTACCTGCAAACAAATCGCGAATCGGAGGAAGAGTGATTCGTGTACCGTCTGAGCTCCCTGTGTTTCCAGCGAAAGGAAGCATGCTGAAAAGGACTGCCGCGACCGACGAAAAACGAGGGAAGAGGAAGGAGGGCGTCGACAGGTTTCGCGTGCGTTTCTCGGTTATATCGAATTGATGGGGAGGTTCCTGAGATTCGGGGTGGTTTTCTTGGGTTCGCAGTCGCCAGATGGAGTGATTGGAGTGAAGGCACCGCCTCTGAGTCAGTCTCGAACACAGAGACAGTCAAAAAGCTGATGCGCTCTGAGGTCGGTCGGAATAGCGATTGATCTTTTGCTGCTTGCGACTGTGTGATTGTCATATGGTCCTTTAAATCATGAGAAAGACTGTATGAGCATCGGTTCGCGCTCCGGACAGCCAACGCCTTCAGCACGTGTTGCGTGTTTCAGGTGTCGTTCCGACACGCAGTAGAGGTTCAAGACTGGTAGATCCCTTCAGGAACATCAGCGAGATGTTTATTTTGTACGGTATAGCTCAGGAGCTGGACGGAGCCAGTGCTACTTCAGAGGACGTCTTGGTTTTCAAGCTAATTGAGTGCAACCCAGCTGATAATTCCGAGGAAAGAGCAGAATAGATCATACGATGGCGCTGCATTGTTGGCTTGGGCAAGTGATTAGTGCTTTGACTCGAGCAAGAGGAGCGTACTGCTACCTTCCCGTTGAAGGCATCTGAAACTACTTCGATGGTAAAGTCTATGTTAATGAAGTTGCTTGTCAGTGGTTTAGAGGAGTCAGAAGGACATACGGGTCTCCATTACACCGTCGACTGCACTATGATCACGCATAGCGGCATGGTGACGGTGCTGCCACGAATCATTGCGGATAACCAACGATGATGGTTGCAAAAGAGATGTTAACTGTTTCGATGCTATTTGTTGGCCATTTGAGTGGATGATAGAAGGCATACATACTTTCTCTCTCATTGACGCCTCTATAGGCCCTGAGGAAGTCGTAGGCATGCTATACAACCTTCTCCCAGCTCGAGCAAGGCTACGAAACATGAGAGTTTGAGGAAAACGTCGTTGATCAGCGGCAGTACGTAAAATCAGGTAAGGTACATAAGGTAAGCACCAGGGTCCGATCACATTCTCCTTCCTTTCCTGCCACCTGCGCGTCGACCACCACAACCCAAACCACCACCAACCACCACCGACGACGACCACCGCCTGCCCGCCCCTTCCACCACCACCTTCAGTCACCCCTACGTTGGGGCTGAGTGGGGTTCAGTCCTATCGGAGCCTCCACTGTTGGTCGGTTGTCTGTCTGCCCGTCTGCCCGCATCGCCGTCTTATTTGCTGTAGCACCCTAGTCTACATTTCCTTTGCTCTTTCTCTTCGTTGCTAGAGACACGACCCGAGCTCGATAGGCGTGTTCTAGTTTTCTTTCTCGCTGCCTATTTGCCCGCCTGTCCACGTTGTTCCACGCCCCGCCAGTCCTCATAGACAGACCGCACACACCTAACATCCCTCCGCACGCGCACAGTTCCGCAACATACCACCGTCCCGCTCCCTCCCTCCCAAACAATCATACCCGTACTCACGCGTCCTTGCCGCCGTCCTCCAGTAGACTTTTTTACCTACTCAGAATTTGCACTACCTACCGACGTCGCTCTTTACTCACACTGGGGTTAGCCATCGAGAAATACTGTCTCCGTTTGTTTTTCTGTCCGGTAGTGTCTTCTTGGAGTCAAAGGCTGCTATATTCCCGCTGTGTGCTCACCACCGTTAAAATACGGCCTACGCTAGTCGCCCCTCTCAAATTGGCTCTGCTCCTCCCCGTCCGCCTATTTTTAGAACCGCCGGTGGCTTGACCTGCTATACAGTCTGCTGCGGCCATCACGGCAGGTCTGCTAACGTCTCGTAACTCCTGACAAAGACCTCGTCATCCTAAAAATTTTGAACAGTCGTACACCCGTCCTCTTCCTGCTCTGGTATTATGTCTTTGTCGCCCTCCAAATCGATGCCTGCCTTTGGCGCGTCCAACAGTAACAACGACGCGCAGTCCACGCCCCCGGGCCTGACCAAGAAGTCTGATGCATCGATGGATGATGCCGGTATGCCTGATATGCCCGTTGAGGGTAGCCTGCCATTGACGTCTTGCACAGATGTCACCCAGGGTTCGCCCGTCCCTGCCAGCAAACCCAGCGCCGCGCCTGCACCTGCCACGACGGCCATGTCTCCCGACGAAAAATTCCTGACGCGCCTGCCTTGGGACGTTCTTGACCGCCCGTATGCCACCGCGGACGGAAAGTTCAACAACGAGCCGATGGCCAGGGAGAGCTTTACGCGCACCGACAGTCTTGCCAGGGCCAGCGCGGCTGCCTATGCCGAGCATCACCAAGAGCGCGTCGATACTGCCTCCGCTATTGCGGCCGTTCGATCCAAGGTCGATAAAGTCAAGGACGTCGGCAAGACTGTCAATCAAGTTACGGCACGTGTAGGAACCCTCGAGACCAGTCTGTTCGACAAAGACGCTGGCTTGAAAGCCCACATCACGAGGCATGCGAAGGCAATCAACGCGTCCACCGCGAAAACGAAGAAGCTCGCGGAAGAGGGCGAGAAGTTACAGGAGGAGGTCGACTCACATGGCGAGACGCTCACACAGATTCTGACGCGCATCGCCCAGCTCGAGTCTATGTTGGGAGCCTCTAGCAACCCAGTCGTCGACGAGGATCTTGAGTATGTCGACACGCCCAATGCTCCTACCCCCGACGCTGCTGCTCCCCCGCCCGCTCCTGCTCGCGAAACTGCTACACCCACTCATGGTCATGGTCCCGCTCCACCTGCTTCCAGTCGTGGCCGTTCTTTGTCTCCCCCCAGTCGTCGCCCTGATCGTGACTACTCTCCTTCCCCCCGCCGTCGCAATCGTTCCCCGTCGCCACGCCGTCGCGAGCGTGAACGCTCTGCATCCCCACGCCGCCGCCCTCACGAGAGCTCCCACCGCACCCGTCATGACGTTGAAGGGAACGCTTATAGCCGTCGCCGATACGATGAGGATGACATTGAGCGCATCCGTCGCACTCGTGACATGAGGGACTATTCTGCCTCCCCGCCCCCACGTCGCCAGCGTAACCGCTCCCCTTCGTCTGACGAGCCGCTCTACGACAGGAAGCGACCGTCCTCTGCGGATGCGCCTCGTCGGTCCCAGCGCACGCGTGTCGAGGAGGTGTTAGATGTGGACACAGGGCCAAGCATTTCCGCAGGACTTGCGGGTCTGCGTGGCGGCACCGTCACAGCCCCTCCCACGATGCGGCTACCGTCTAGTCTAGTGCAGCCAGGCGCGATCTCGTCTGCCACGGGGCCAACTGTCGGCGCATCAGGTCTCCAAGCTGCCTTGCGTGCAGGAGGTGGGGGATTTTCCCATCCGCCCTCGTCGTTCCAGCACATGTCTGCTCCCGGTTTCAACCCATTCCAGTCGTCCGTCAGGTCCCTTCGTCCTCCGGCTAGCCATTTCACCGACGAGAGGATTGTTGCTTTTGGACCGTGGCCTTGGCCGAATCAAACAGCGAGGGATATGGTCCTAAACATGGTAGCTGCCGTTCTCGGACCTGACGCTGCCGCCCTTGTCTTGAAGGTATTCCAGAAGTGGTCCGAGTCGCCGTTGGTTGCCTATCTCTGCTTCGAGAGTCGTGCCGTCGCTGAATGGTTCGTTGGTGAATGGATGCGTCCTGGCATAGAGCGTGGGATTTATCAGAAGTGCGAGGCCGATATGAAGCTCTCTTTAAATGCTTAGGGGCATCGCCATGTATTAGTTCGTCGTCTACAGTGTTACCTGACATGCTTGGCTGTACTAGTGAAGATTCAGATAGTGAAGAGTTTGAACTTTCTGTACGATCATGGAATGTCAATGGTGACTTTGTGGCGAAGATGGCATGCCCCGAATTTAATGAACTTGTAAAGGATTATGACATCAACTTCTTCCAAGAAACGCACCTTCGTCCGGGACAGGAAGCGACAATTAAAAAGGTGCCTGGATATAGGATAGTCTCACGCCCGCGGCCTCTCAGTCTCGACCTTGCATCGCCATGGGGTGGTGTTGCAGCATTGATCCCAGTGTACTTGAACGGCACATGGCGTGAGGAATACAGCGGCCCCGACTTTCATGTCTTCCAGATTGGTGACACGCTCTTCTACAATATCTACCTGCTGCCTGAAACGACACCATTCGAAACAACTACGCTGGAGGATGATCCGGCTGAATGTCTTCACTCATCTATAGTGCGAGCACGCAGAGCGGGACTTAAGCTAGTTATGATGGGAGACTTGAATTGCCGGACGAAAGATAAAAGAGCCCGTCTATCTGATCCCATCCGCCACTCGGCAGACCTGAAGGCAGCCTCTACTCGTGGTAACTGGCTTGTTGACGTCCTTGCAGAGAACGACTGTATGATCCTGAATGGTGTTTTGCAGAAAGGGGCATCCGCTGGCCAACCAACATCCTTTCACGGGAAGTCCAAAACAGTCATAGACTATGCCCTCTGCTCTACAGACATATATGATTCCGTGTCCGGCTTTGAGATCTTGGATCACGATGACGACTGGTCTGACCATGCCGCCCTAGTATTGTGTTTGACGCTGAGTGGTGCTAAATTGAAGCCAGCAGTGACACGCTCACGGAGACGGCACCAGGCGCAGGTCACCCGAGAGAAGGTTGCCCTCCCGGATGAAACACACCTAGATAAGCTGCTCATAGCAGTGGTGGATGCTGGAAAAGATGATAAGAGACGTGCCGATCTGACGTTTGGGAGAACGTTAGTCTCATCGGATCCTGTCAAGGTTGCTGTCTGCGGCGCTACTACCGTGCGGGATGGCATCACCTATGCTGCATCAGCCGCCTTCTGGGGTCCGGGTTCTAGCCGGAACCGTGAGCTAAGGGTAGACGGAGTACAGAACTTCCTACGCGGGACACTTACTGGCGTGCTGATGGCTCTGCTTGGGACACCAATTACAAAAAGCCTACTCATATCCGTGCCTAACGAAGCTGCCATTCAGACAATTGTTTACAACATGGAGCGCAACAAAGCATGCGGATGGAGGTGCCCGAACGGTGATCTACTTGAACGCATTTGCCTAGCTATTCAGCAGCGACTGGCACCAGTTGAGTTTAGACTCGTAAAATCTCTGCCCGCACAGAAAGACGGTCATTTGGCCGCAGTACAGCGGATGGCGAAGAATGCATTGAAACTCCCGGACAATCGTGTGCTGCCCCCGAACGACTGCCCTGCCCAAGCATATGCATACAGCCGTGACACTACCATTGACGGACCTAGTATTGCAATTCCGAAGGTGTCTACCAGTGTCCCAAATCCCCGTGCTAGGGCAAACTGTAATGATCGTTCGTTCGCCAAGGGGGGAACCAGGGAGATGAACCCGAATGAACAGAGAAGCAGGAGTGCTCAATATAAGCAACGTAACTTTGAAAAGCTTCAAAATGCGAAATCAGTGAAGGAGTGGTGGCAAATTGTCGATAAGCTCATGGGTGTTGAACCCGAGCCAAGCCCTGTCACCGCGGATGATCTGAAGAGGGTGTTCGTGGCTCGTCTTAACCCGCCGGAGGTGTTCCCGCCGGACTTTGATTTTGCTACATATGAACTGAACAATACTCGTGCTTGGGCGATCCCTGAGGCCACCAAAGATAATTCCAGGGATAAGCTATTCGAGGGCGAGATCACTCTGGATGACATTGAATGGGTGAAAGCTCAGCTTGTCAAACACGGTCAGTTCGATAGTGCCAAAGGTAGCGATGGTATCTCATACGCCGATGCGATGGATATGCCAAATGAAGACCTCGTCATCCTAGCGAATGAATGTCTCCGCAATAGGGATGCACCAACAGCGTGGCTCAGGAGTATCATTGTAGGCATACTGAAGAAAGGGAAGCCGGCTGAGAACCCCGACAGCTATAGGGTCATTAGTCTTGAAAGCTGCCTGCTGAAGATCCTGACAATGATAGTGCACCGTCGACTAACACTGTGGGCTGAGAGCGAAGGCTTGATTCCCCCTTGGCAAAACGGTTTCCGTGAAGGTTATCGGACAATCAACAATGCATTCATTCTGAGATGTGCCTACGACAGGGCTAAAGCTAATGGAAAGCCGTTGTTTGTCGCAATGATTGATGCCACAAATGCTTTCCCATCGACGGATCATTCCACACTGTGGCTTAAGCTAATAGCGATGGGTGCTGGGGGTGCAATGTTTGACTGGCTCCGATTCCTGTACGACAATATGGAATACTGTGTTCGCCACGGAGACAACACATCAGATAAGTTCCGCTCGCTCATGGGTCTGCTCACCGGGGATCCCGCATCGCCTGTCCTATGGAACCTATTCATGTCCGATCTCAAAATGCCACAGCACAAGGATGACGTTGGTCTCATGGGTAAGGCCATAGACATACTCGCACAAGCCGACGACATTCTGCTATTCTCGACGTCGGCCGCGGGTCTGCAAGAAAAACTTGATGCCCTGGGCGTGTGGTGCTCAAAGAACTTCATCGAGATCAACATGCTGAAGACGGTGATCTTGGTGTTTAATGAGACAAAGAGAACTGTCATACCCATGTTCAACATTGGCGGCCATCCGCTTCAACGATCCACAAAGGAGACATATGTTGGTGTAACCATCGATACAACGCTACCACGGCCGTTCAGCGCACATACCAAGAAGAAAGCTAATACTGCTCGGTACTGTGCGCATTGTACCCTGTCGTTGCACGATAAAACCGGGCGCCTGACGCCAAAGCAACTGCGTACCTTGTACATGGCCAGAGTCGATTGCCATCTCATACACGGGTGCGAGCTGGTACCTGATGTTGTTGACTCCGATGTGAAACAGTGCGAGGACGTCCAGAAATGGTACATACGTCGGATGCTACACCTGGGAAAGCGTTCCATGAAAGTGCCGCTGTTCACAGAGACGGGCATAATGCCAATACGTATCAGACGTTCCTTACTTGTACTGAGCTTCCTGCAGTATGTTCTGACCCTAGGGAATGACCATGTTACAAGGCTTGCCCTCGAAGACAGTCGACGACTGTGTGCGCTGGGGAAAGCGTGCTGGCTGACGGATGTTGTTGATGCTGGGGCGAAACTACCCTTTGACGTACCACCGTTGGACTTGCTGACATGTGAGGCGGTCGATATCGAGATCTACATCAAGGAGCTTCAGAAGGCTGCCGAGGAGTGGCTACTCAGGGAAGTTGAAGATCAGGACAAGTTGTACATTATCCATGGGCGATGTGACGCGAAGAGACCGAAGGAGAGGAAGAAACGAACGGCTCTGATGTTGAGACCGTACATGAATGTACCGGTCTCCAGGTACCGCGATGCAGTAATCTCCGTGGTATTCTCGACACATCAGCTCGCGTCCGAGAAGTTGGGACATCACGTACAGAACAGGGCGCCGGTACCTTATGAGGAGAGATTATGCAGGCTTTGCGAAGAGGTCGTTGAGAGCCCAGAACACGTCCTGTTTGAGTGCGAAAATGATATTGCTGTATATGGCCTGAGGGAGGAGTATTGCGAGAAGATACACGAGAAATGGCCATTGCTTCCAAAACGTGGAACATGCGGACCTTTGGCTCAATATCTGCAGAACCTGCTGGTCATCTCGGACGACGGCTCCGCATTGCTAACTGCTAAGTTTATTCATCGAGTGCTCGAGTACGTCTACACAATTCCTATGTACTACCCCAGTGAATAAACAAGAGACGAGTGAAATGAACCTTTTCTCTGGTGCTCCTACCGTCTCCTCTAAGTTCTACCCCAGGCTCTGCCTATGGGTTCCCTGGTGAGCTCGACTTATTGGAGGCGGTAGAGAGCGTGGCAAGACGTACAAGCGATGCTGTCGCCAAATGTTCGGCGATGACGTCGCTGTGTGCGCACCTTCCACGTCCGGCGGGTCCCGTGGATCGTGCCGTGTAACAACAACAACAACAACTATCGAAATGCAAGATCTGCGTCCGTTCAGCGTCCGTTCGCCAATTTGTCGTTGCGTGCGCCGGTATATGGTCCACTGGATTGCCTAGACCATGAAACGTGCTCGCCGTTTGATCTACCAAGTGCCAGTGGCTGTGATGACCCGACCAACGGTGTCCGACTTTGCAGAGACCAGCCTCAATGTTTGATTGACTGGGTAAATTTCGCAGAAATATGTAGCAGACGACAGATTCATAGCAACTCCACGCTATTTGGACTATCATCAACACCGCGTGGTCGGGAGACTTCGCACCCTCACTCAAAGAGCAAATCCTCGACGATCCCCGGTCCTTCCTCATTCTGGAGCGTCAGAGAGGACGCTTTGGGTGATGCAGATTGATATAAAGAAACGGGAATGTACCCGATGTAGTGACGGCTGTCGGTGATCAATCATCTTCACTTTTGCCACATCGCCACCAACTTACCCGCCAAATCCTCCTACAAAGTAAACACTCTGTTGCAGGATCAGGCTGATCCTGGAGAATGACAGAACAGAGACGTACTTGTGGATCGAAGCGAGCCCAGTAAGACTGCGGAGAGAGTGTGAGGTATACATGCAGGAATTTCCAGCCATTAGCTACTACTCACGAGGTGCGCTCCATTGTCATCATCCGGAAGCCATCTCTTCGCATCCGGATGCGTTGCTAAGTAGCATTCTTTGATCTCTGAGAAATCAAGCATTTGACTGGGCCCATCGAAGATGGTAATGTTTCCCAACAACGCCACCCGAGGCAGGTTAGCAGCCGGGGTTGTTGAAGTGATTGATATCGAAACGACATGAGATCTCGACGCCAGAATGTTCTTGCTGTGTTGAGAGATCGGAAGGAAGAGAAGTGATAGCGAACCGTTCCGAAAGCAGCTTTGAATTCCGTGTTTGAGTACGAGGTTTGATGTGGGCATATGTATCACTGCTCACCTTGCGTAATACTCTTGCAGTGAGAATGGGTACCCTTCATTAATGGGGTCAGTCACGAAGGTTCCAGTCAAACTTAATGTTGAGCGACCTGGGTGTACGGGATCATCTGTAGGAAAAACGGTCGCCATCGTCGCCACAGAGGTTGCGGACAAATCAACCAGGGTTCGAGCTATGACAGCTGTACGTGCCATCAGTCAGTACCTATAAGCTTTGCAGGTACCGAAGCTTGCCCGCGTCTTCGACCGTCTCACGACAGGCTACGTAGTAAGGGTTCCACAGGCAGATCAAGGAGACAAAAACGCAGAAAAACCGGTTCATGATGGTGGAAGTACGGTGACACCTGGGTGACACCGTGGATCATTCTTTGATCAGTCTGCTTATCGCAGATTCTCGTATCTTATCTAGTGCCTGAATCACATGTAGGTATACTGTAAGTCTGCTCGTGTGACTATCTACTCAGACTTTGTCTTGAACTGCAACTAGGCTAGTTGTAGTGTAGTTTGAAAGGAGTGCCAGCTGTGTGCTAAGTGCTGCTTGCATGACAATCGTGCCAGATGATTAGAGGGACGTGTCCGACTCGCTATCGCCAGCGTCGCTCAGGTCAGGATCTCCGAGTTCATCTTCAAGTTCGTCGTTTCCACCCAGGCTGTTCGAGATGCCTGGCTGATTACGATAGATACCGTAGAGGAATGCCGGATCGTTGGCCTGCTGGATGGATTTGTCGAGGCGGACCTGTAAGAACCGCGGAAACCGGACACTAAGGCCCTTCTCAGAGCCTGAGATGAAGCCTCGAGCCGCGATAGAGACAGGACTAATCGTTATGCTCAGGTAAAAGTCAGCACATATGTGGGGACAGCAATCCACGCAAAGACTTACTCCGCGCCTCGTATCTCCCAGACCTCTTGAGGTCTGAAGTAGACCTGCGGGCGGAACCCTGACAATCGATTAACATGAGAGGGGTTGGAGGGAGTTTTCATACCTCCAACGTCACAGTCCCAGACTGATTTTCGGGAGCAATTATCGGGGTCGTCTAGGGAATATTTCTTGATGAGATCCTGGTGGTAGATGAATGAGCGATGGAGATGACAGCAAATATTGATAACAACCTTATAGAAAGCATCAGAAAACCCTTCGAAGAGAGGTCAGGCGTATGGAACGTCAGGCGACATAGGCATACATACCCGACATGCACTTGCAAACAGCGACAGGACGACCTGTTTCGGGGTTCCATAGTCCAAGAAGAATGGGACTCCACCACTGCGCCTTGCGTCCATTGCCGTGCCAGGCTCCAATAGGTATCACGTCAAGTGTATCGCCCAGGTTGCTCACATAATCCTTCTTCAGTTTGAGCCACGAAAACGTCCGTTGGTCGATGTTATACTTCGCCAGCAATTTCTTTGAGGAAGAAGTGGAATCTGGGTCGTTACCACTATCCAGTAACTTTCTCTCGCATTAGTGATTGCACCGACGGAGAGCAGACTTGATGTTCACCTTGATCATCAGGCCCTCACTCTGACCTTTCACGGCAGAGCTCCAGAACGCCTCCATTTCCGCAGAGCCTTCAGAGCTGTCGCACCTTGTGACATGTGCGAATCCAGAGTGCTCCTTGGTAGGGGGCCGAGACTGAAAGTGCTGGGAAAGCAAATCACGTCTTGTCCTGAAGTCATCGTCCAGCAGAACCTGTTCACTAAGTTTAGAAAGTGGCTCAGGACTGAATTATAGCACTCACAGCCCCATTAAGATACATGATGTCGAACGCAAAGACCGAGACGGGAATGTCGATATTCTCCACATTGACGTTTTTGCGTGCTCGTCCGGACAAATCTTGAAAGCTCTTCAAGGCCCCAGTGTTGGCATCGATCGCCACTATTTCAGAATCGAGGATGACAGATTCCAACTTTGATGCCTCGAAAAGATGCTTCATGGTCGCCACAACATCAGGATACTTGGTACAGGTTAGAGGGACCAAGTCACGCAGGGATGTATGCCATACCTTGCTGGTCATGTCTTCCAGATGCCGCGAGAATATGCCCACATCAAGCCGATCTCCTACTTTGCGTGCATGTATCTGGGCACGCTGGCCATCGTATTTCAGCTCTGCACTGAACTCAAGATCACCGAATCGCTCGTAGATCTCTACGAGAGAGCGGACGGGAGTTCCAAGGGTCGGTTGAAGAGGTATACCTATCGAGCAATTGTTGAGAAAGCTGTGGAAATGACAGCACGCGCTTACCAACGGTCAAAGGGACGCTCTCAGACAGTCCAGAAAACCCGACTGTCATAAGAGCAGAGATGACATGCTCGTAGTCTGGATGAATAGCGAAGATACGCCGTAATAGACTGTCGGCCTTCTTGAACCGATCATTCAGACCACCTCGAGCGCCATCGCGGTCATTCCGGGCATCTTGTATGAGCGAACTTGATGCATACCAATCCACGTCCGAGGAAGAGGAGCAGGACAGATGTGTAGGAGGTGCGAGCACCGAAGCACGTGCAATTGCAGTAAGAATTGACGTCCTGACGGCGCCCACTCGCAGATTCTGAGAAAGAATGCGGACAAGAAATCGGGTCTCTTCTCCTTGAGCCGAGACCAACAGCTTCTCGACAAGTCTCTGTCTACTCTTAGACGCTCCCTGACCTTTACACTCAGCAATTTGTAACAACGTACGGTAGACGCCCGAGACCGTAAGAACGGCGTGCGGCATGAGAGTCCGTACGTTGGACTTGGCCACAAAGGCAACATCCCCCGCATCGCCAAACTTGGTATAGAGTTTTCGCAGGGCTGCCGATGTGAGACCTGAGACCTGCTGTATTGACTGAGACAGAGCAGAAGGTCCCAGGCCCAGTTCAACTTGTCTAAATGGCGGCGCAAGAGTATTGGAAAGTAGATATACCGATGGAGTCAAAGACTGGGGATGATGGGCAGCCACGATTCGGAAAAAGTTGGTCAACCCATTGATGATAGCAGTGCGAGAACGAGTCTGGCGTATCTCGGCCAGCGTCCGGGCAAGGAATGAGAAGTCGACACTATTTTTGTCCCGTAGGAATAGAGAAGGATCCGCGTTGAAGCTTATCACATCCTGCACCAAGGACTCGTATGGAGGGGTGGCTGCTGGGGAGGCTACGCCACGAAGACCGATGAAGTTGGGTTTTGACGAAGTAGAGCCAGTAGAAGGCGTCACTGGTGAGTTCTTCTGTAATTGAGAACGCGAAGACACAGAGTTCGGAGAAATGGGCAAATGGGATTGAGTCACGTCTGTGTCCGAGTCCAAGAGGTCGACATCGATTACGACCGGTTCTTTAGGCGGTTGCGTTTTCGCCTTTTTCGGAGTGGTTTTCGGCGATGATGAGCTCTTTGATTTGGCGTTGTTCCGCGGGCCGAAGAAGGACTCAAGGCTGGCCTGTGAATCATCTGTGCGTCGTCTTTTATTCGGAGACGGCGTTGAAGAGGATGTGTGTTTACACATGGAGGTAACAGAACAAGTCGAAGAAAGTGACGTACTCGACTATCATGTTCTCAGAACTGCCGGCGGCAAAGCGACAAATAGCATCTGTGGCGCTGCTTCTTTCGGCCACTTACATCTTCACCTCAACCAACTCGCTTGCAGATCGAAGACCAGCGCATACCGGAGCCCAGCCATGAATGGTACTTGTCTCAATACAGACCGTCGAAGCAAAGTCTCAACGATGCCGACACCTGAGGCTTACGGCTAAATCACAACTGCTTAGCGTACAACTTACTACAGGTCTTAGCACTGACTTATAGCGCGCAT
This sequence comes from Strobilurus stephanocystis, assembly GCA_019915075.1. Lineage (NCBI taxonomy): Eukaryota > Fungi > Basidiomycota > Agaricomycetes > Agaricales > Physalacriaceae > Strobilurus > Strobilurus stephanocystis. The sequence continues at coordinate 1,126,944 of JAHLMI010000004.1, forward strand.
CATGTGCGGTTGCTAGCGTTGCCGTCAAGTCGCCCTCAGGAGTACATGTGAAATGCTCATCAAGAGGGAGATGATTCGGGGGGTTGTCAGCCTTCAGGTAAGTGACAATTATTCCTCTTTGTGATACTCCCTTTCAATCCCCGTTTGATACTGTAGATCCAAAGTCTTGTGTTTGCCACACTTCCGTCCTGAAACTATCGTCTTTTCGAGGTTACTCTATTCGTCTGTCAACTCAATGACCCGTCACACGCAAGTAACAGGTTCAATTCGGACTAGCTGGTTTTGGAACTGCTGCCATCGAAAACAAACACAGGGTACATACCCGGCCAGCAAGGCACTGCGCTGTCAGCCCTTTGATAACTCTAACGATCTCAGATTCCGGATGGTTCCTTTGACCTCTGATCTCAGACTCCTCCTTAGATAACACCTGTCGACTAGATCGCGATTCCTGCAACCAAGGCCTGACGCTAACTTTCTTTAGCATGCCGGCCAACGCGCGGAATTCGTTGCACTTTTGGAATGTTTTTCCAATCAAACTAATCATCAGGCACAAATCAATGGACCTTCAACTTGGCATTATCGAATATGAACTGTCGTCAGCCAGTAGTTCGGTGTCATTTCTGGTGTCGTTCTTTCCTATCTTGTCCATTGCATACTTCTGGACCCATAAACAGTTATATCAACCATTGACGAGCTCGCTACACTTCCTTCCCGCCAGCTACCATGTCCGATTATCCCTATCCTCGCGGACAGTACGCCGCTAACATGACGGACCCTAGGCCTGGACAGTCGTATACCTCCAATAATGCCGCCTCTTACTCTTCCTCCTCATATCCTTATACGCAACATGCCTACCACAATGGTCGCGCGCCGGATCCTTCTTACACGTCTTCTGAAGGACGGTATCCCTCTTCGAGTGCCCCCTACTCACACATGCACCCGGGCATCTCGAAAGGCCATCCGCACGGACATGATCACTCTGCGCCGCCGCCGACACACGTCGGGCGCAGCTCATATGACTATCATCACGGACGATCGCCGGTGTCCCCACACTCGCCTATGGGGTCCGAGGCGCACGCCTACGCGCCACGGGGAACATCGCCCTACCATCCCCATCCATCTTCCCCCACCTACTCCCAATACTCCCAGCCTTATTCTCCCACACACGGGTACAGTAGCTCCCAAGAGCAGGCAATGATTTCGCCGTATGCGCAGATGCCCTTGTCGTCCTCCCCACCGTATTCGTCGGATTATGGGGGCTCACTACCTCGAGCTTTCACCTGCGACACATGCCCGCTATCCTTTCATCGCCAGCACGACTTGAAGCGGCACGAAAAGACACACTCGGGCTCGAAGCCCTACACCTGTAATGGCGGATGTGGGAAAACATTTACCAGAAAAGACGCGCTCAAGCGCCATCAGGTGCGTGTTGCCGCCATTTCCAACATCATTGACTCCTGACAAGCATGCATCACAGTTGGTGAAGAAATGTGGAACTTTCGATGACAGTTTGACTTAAGTAAGTTAAGATATCTTGGACATTTAGGGTGACTTGTGGGCGCGATCATAATCTCTTCATCTTTCCGACCTTAGCGTCAAAAAAGCTATCAACGCGTGGACCGCGTATTACGCGTCAAACAGCACATCTACCCCGCATAAAGTATCAGCAGAAGGTTCTATAACTGTATTAATCGCCTAACGTTTGTAATACACCATTGTCCACCTTCAATGTAATATTAATCAACCTACACTATGCACACGACAGACGACGCACCGGCTAGAATGTTTTCTCCAGGACCCAAGCGTCGTGAGGAGATATTTTCTTGTAGTAATTTTCGTTGACGCCGACTTCCTTGAAGCCGTGGCGTTCATAGAACTGCTTGGCCCCGGTGTTGGACACCTGAACATGCAAATAAATCTTGTTTATCTTGGTCTTGATGTAGGTCGATGCGGCAGCCAGAATGAGTTCAAGGCTTTGAGATCCCAGGGTCCTTGAACGATAAGGCTATACCAATCGGGATCCATGACTGCTGGAATCGAAATCGACACGAGAACTGACCGCAAGTACTCCCATTGTCATGAGGTATAGATTCGTTTGATCATCTTTGGTTTCGAGGCGACAACATATTGTTCCGACTGCAGGGCGCCGTTAGGCGTCCGCCGGCCACAAGAGCGCATCAAACCTACCTGGCACATCATTGTAATAGACTGAATGTAAGGGCGCGTCAATATATCCGTAAGTACCTGCGCTAGCGAAACTAACCAAGTTTACAAAACTCTTCCAACTCTGGATTTAATATATCCTGATAGAACTTTTCCGAGTACTTGATTGGAAAGATGACGGAGTTAAGCTTCCGTACGGTCCCCAGGTTGTTCGGGGTCAGTGAGGCGAACGAGACACGCGAGTTCGTGGTCATGGAGAAAGAACAAGATGGGATGCCGTTTAATGCCGGTGCTGCTTTGGCACCCCGCGATCACGGATGATGTATGTCACTCTAATGGCCTCGTCCAAGGCGCTTGTATTCCAGCTGCCAGGACGGAACTACAACTGGACATATGACATCGATTTCTGCGAAAAACGCCGCGTCGGCGCCGGTTCATTTGAATTCCTCCAAAGTACTAGCTCTGGTCTCCGCTCCACTTGTCGAGGTGAGCATCGATATACCCGTATATAAATCACCCCGTTGATGCCTGAGATCTGAGAGGCTGAACCTTGTAGCTTCCAGAAGTACGACATACGGTTACTTCTCCGACTTCATTCATCATTGTATGGCCGATAGAAAGACCGCAGGGGCGCCTTGGTGCACGCTCTCAGGGTGTCGGTCTGTCTACACATCCTCGGAGCCAGGAAACTTACGCTACTTGCTGTTTCGCTTGTGTGATAGTCATTTCGCGTTTCGTATCAAGTCACACGGCCTAGGTTTTTTCGGGATGCTCGCGGTCCTAATCTCGTCTGGACATTTCACATATGGCCTACGCAATGAGTCCAGCTCCTTCCAAAACACGGGCTGACTGTTGCGAATCATTATCATTAGCCCACCCACTGGGTCCAATCGATTGCTAATGCGTCTATGCTTGCAATCACACCGGCTCCGGCTCCTCCAGAAGCCTCTCCTGACACCGCACGTTGGATGCAGAATGCTGCGCAGTGAGCGCTGATGGTTGGTATCTGCTCTACTGGCCTCTCCTGGATACTTCCGAAAATCCCGCACTTTTCTCGCACTTCATCATTCGTCAACGTCGCAGAAATAACGAGGCCGGTTTCCCTGTTGAATTCATCACTGACATCAGCCTTGTTCGGACCAGCACCGTTGACTCATGTCAAAGCTCAGCACTAGGTAAGCTGTAAATCTTGCGCGCTCAGGTCTCTGAGCGGCATGTATGGAAATTCTGTGTGTCCAAGGATGCCCAGTGCATGCCTTGACACGCATAGTCTATGATATCATCGGTTCCCCATTTGCCCATCGTCGACGTTCGGGAAACGCTGGGAGAATGGAGAGATAAGTATGAGCGTGTACTTGACATGCAAATTGCTCTAGTTTCCTATCGATATCAATCCCGTGATGTTGTCCCGGGCTGCGACTGGGTTTCAGGTTGCGGTTGCATTGAGGACTGGGAAAATCAATACACACACGTACGTAGGATGGGCAATGCTTCCAATTCATACTCAAACTGTATAGATGGATACAGGATGATGTTCACGGGTTGAAAGGCGTTATCGAAAACGATCAAACATCCACGACAAGTCCAGATGGCGACTGTGTTCGTACCAAACAAGAATGGTGATATGACACGATAACAGGCCCTTGACACTGGGAAGGCAGATAGTAGATACGACCGGAGACTGAAGGTGTCAGTTACGAATGTTCAAACGTTCTTCCAAGTCGTCCACGTTGCCGATTTGTAGATAATAGCTCCAAGTGTGACCGGGCGCATGTTGCTCAAAGCCTAATAGCAAGGTACTTGGCAAGTCATTCTTTGTCATTCTCCCGTCTTGACGTCCGAATGACCGTGGAGTCGACAGTATTGTGATGTTGACAGTTACGCTTGCGGTCTAACGGCCAGTCCTACCCTGCAGCTCCCGCGAAGCCGAACGAGCAAGACAAGCCACGAGGAAACCTGTCACATACGCAAGGACACGCAGCCGGACACACGATTTCGTTTCTCCTCATGGAAATGGGGTCGCTGGTAGGGAAGAAGCGCCCGCATCGCATCCCTATCGTGTTCAATCGCATCTAAGGTTTGAACTTGTTATCCTGGACCTCGGTCTGGGGTACGCGACGCGTCCTAAACATCCAACACTTGAATGATGACGGATGCCGTACCGTTGAGTTGAAGATAGCTGTCCTACTCTATGTCCGTTTGACCAATGACGATGAAAGAGTGCTGGCATTTTCCACCGTGCCCTGAATCAATGATACAAGGAAGAGGGCTCAAGCACTAGAAATAGGCAGGGCTATACTTGCAGGGGTTCATGAAAGCCCTCCATGAAGACCCATCCTCTCCGTCCGCCGCCGATGCTAGACGCCGCCGCCCGCGAGAAACCGTGTAGGTTGATACGTGCGCATGCGGTCATACGCTCGCTTCGACAACTTCATTCATTCAAGTCAACAAGATGTTGACCACTAGTCTCCCAGATGACCTTGTCAGTGAATTCGTCTTCTCCCGCTGTGACCTGATTCTCTACGGATCCTGAACCTCATCCTGTCTTGCGACATTGTCAGATCTTTCCAGTCTCCTGGATTGACAGTTTTACAACAACAACATTGGATGTTAGCGATAGCAGTACACATAAGTAGGAACCTTGGGTGACGGTACAGTGGTGAGTAAGTATACAAGAAAGCATTGTCGAAAGCAGATGATGATGGACATGCAGCGCAGACTATTGAAGCGTCTTTAAATATGTGATACTGATGATGAGCTCGAGACAAGACTGACAGTACTCATTAGGGATATTACAGACTCTATGACGAATGACTCACAAATCAAGACCAGGGGTGTGGGATTCGCTGCTTTTTGGGAGAGGAACTCGGCGTTCTGAACTGCTTCGCTTTGCGAGGCGAGCGCTGTAACGACTGCAGGTAAACATCCTCATAACTCCGGAACACGCAGACGCCATCTGTCTCGTCGCGATCCTCGAGCATTGCCCATACACAGTGCCAGCGGGGGGAGTCCGAGAACTTCAAGGCAAGAGCGAGGTGATCTTGATCCCACCGTAGATCTTCTGAAGTTACACGATCGCCACTGGACTTTTGCCTCCGCTCGAAGGCACGATCGGAGAGAGTGATGAGTGCACAGTCAATGACTGTCAGGTCGAGAGCAGCGCCCTCTGCAAGAATATCGTGGAAGAGAGCATCGAACTCTAGTTCTTTGGGGATACCAGGATAGAGCGGATTGTAACCGTCGACTAGTATCTGATACGTTGTGGAGTCGGTGAAATCAAGAGTCAAGGCTGGATGCGTTGGAGAACGTCGTAAATTCTTCAACGTTTTCCCTATGAGATTTTCCGGAGCTACTCTAGAATTATAAGGTGGTTGTCAGACTCGTGATTGTGTGATAAAGGACAGGAGGTCCTGATTCCTGAAGGACTCACCCTACGTGGTCCATGCGCAGAGAAGGAGGTCGTGGACGGCGCGCTTTAGGCGTCGCCATAGACGACTCGGAGGAGGCGGTGGACGCTGTGTCCGAGCTGATCATCATTCAAATTGGCGGTTACAATGAACGGGCGCTGGCAAGGGCCACTGACGTTCATACCAAACAGGTACAAGCTCGGCGATAGGTCTCCCGAAAGGGAGGTCAGATGTGAGCTCCATGGTAGCTCAGAAGGGGTCTGCCGTTGCTCTACGTCCGCAATTTTCAGAGGAAGACTGCCATGGGCGTAAAGCTGCTGAAGTGGCGCGGTTTAGCGGAATCGATCTCGGCCGCTCTTCGGCAGGCTATAACATCACGGAGTTTTCCGTTCAGTGTACTAAGTTGAGCTTCAACCTCAACCTCCGTATTGCGCGAATGCCCCACAAAGGCTCATGAAGCGGGTAGTGTTTCAACCGCAGAAGACTGCTTTCCCAGGGCAATATTAGGATGTCTCATAAGTCTCACGATCTTTAATTGTAGTAAGTAATCTCTCAGGCTCCGAGTTCTAGCTGCGAGACTCGTGCTCACAGTTCGATATCCCCAGAGCTACAATGAATGCCTAAAACGCAATGGCAATTGCTCCACGGCAGCAAATGTTTTCTGACCAATGCGGAAATTCTTCCAAGGAGCAGCGCTTGGTCTCGAGTCTCGACTCACTTGGCAAAAATGTTTGACCTGAGAAAGCAGCAGACCTTCTCTATGCGGAGGCTTCTATCTCATATCCAACCCGTGCTCTAAGCACAGGGCCACACCGTCTTGCCAACAGGTATATGTGCTCGTGGTCATGGGCTTCTGCGACTTACGAGTATGGGAATTGGTCTCGCCCCAGTTCCTGAAGGACGCTCATCGATGACCGTTGTTCAAACTCTTGCAATACAAGCGCGAATTTAACGTATATCTGTCATTCTGGGGAACCGGAAGCAATTCCCAATAGGTGTCTCTGGGAATAAGAAGGTCAGATCTCCTCGCAATCTCAATCTTGCGAGGATCAAGCAACTTACTGTGTGTATGCTGTGGTCTAAGTGACTTAATATAGCTACCGCGGCCCCAGAATAGCGATCTGGCCTTTCTAGCCTCGTTGATTGCATTTTCTCAGAGAATTCAATTGTGAGCGTCGCCTCAAAGACATGACAGCTTCAGGACCACCGAACTACTTGCTTGCATCAACATCTTGCTCTTCCACCTCGACTGAAGCTTCTTGTAGTCCTCGTGCATACATCACGCCTGTCAAACGCCCAATTCCTTGACTGACTTGTAGTCCGCGAGTGACGGCCTTGAAAAACAAGTGTAAAGTAGCTCACCACGGCATAGGGTTAGGGCTTGTAACTTGTCGGCATCAACAGCTATTATGCAGGCGCCCGCGCGGCCTATGGGGCCACGGAGCATACGCTCGGCATCGCCAGCGCCACCTCTCATCAATCTGCCTGAGACGAGTCCTCTGCAAATCCATCGGAAAGGGAAGCCAACGCTTTCGCCTCCGCCGCTGCTCATCCCATCCAAGACTGCATCTCCAAAACCTGTGATCCATGTCTCTATCCCCGCCCCCAACCCCTCCGACAACACCTCGGGCGACTCTCCTGTATTCGACTACTACGGCGGCGGCCCCCGCCTTTCAATCAACACGGCATCCAAAGACGGCGACGACATGACAACCATCCATCCATCGCTCGACACAACCCGCCCTGCTCTCACCCAGAAACCCTCCCAGCCCATCGATGAAGTCCGCGAGCTTCTGGGCGATCTGCAGATCCGGTCAGCGCCCGACGATGACGTCGGCGTCATCCACACCGTACACAAAGCACCTGCCTTGCAGTACACCGACGACGACCTCGAGGAGATCGGACGGCTTGGTGAGGGTGCAGGCGGCGCAGTCCACAAGGTCAGAGACAAGCGCAACGGCAAGGTTATGGCCCGCAAGACCATCACCACCAGAGAGGCACCCATGAAGCAGCTTCTACGCGAACTGTCCATCATCTCTTCCACCGAGCATATCAACATAATCATCTTCTATGGCGCATACATGTCCCCTTCATCCAGCGAAGTGAAGATCCTCATGGAGATCTGCGAGGGCGGCAGTCTCGAGGCGGTCGGAAAGCGCATCAAAGAACGAGGTGCTGTCGTCGGCGAAAAGATTGCAGGCCGGATCGCAGAGGGCGTGCGTTCATTTGGCTGGCTGCAACGTTCTGGTCTCAAAATTCATGCAGGTTCTTCAAGGATTAGCATACCTTCACACCAAAAAGACGATACATCGCGACATCAAGCCCTCCAATATCCTTCTTTCTCGCGAGGGCATCGTCAAGCTATGTGACTTTGGCGTGTCAGGCGAGCTGGTGAACTCTCTTGCTGGAACGTTTACCGGAACAAGTTTCTATATGGCAGTATGTCTGTCGGCATTTGTGACTATTCGACTGTCCGACTTACTTTCATCTTAGCCTGAGCGGATATGTGGTCATGAGTATACTATTCGCTCTGATGTCTGGTCGACCGGCATCTCTCTATTAGAGCTGGTCCAAAACCGTTTCCCGTTTCCCAATGATCTTCCGCCGATTGAACTCATGATGTATATTACCGCTGGGGAGGTACGCGAAGATCTACTTCTCGCCTCCTGCACGACTGATCGGCGTTTGATGTAGCCTCCGCGTCTTGAAGACGAGGGCGGCGTGGAATGGAGTGATGACATGAAAGATTTCATTCGACAGACGTGAGGCATCAGACAACTTCCGACCTGATCATCCCTCTGATCTGATTTCAGGTTGATTGTCGATTCAAAGGCTCGGCCGCGGCCTCAGGATATGCTACAACACCCTTGGATCGTCGACGTGATGAAGAAGGAAGTGCACATGGCGCGATGGATACGTGAAGTGTGGGGATGGCCAAAATCAAGTCGGCGGTCGAGAGATCAGTCAGTCACATCTTTCACTCTAGTTAACTGCGACTACGTATTGATGAAGAAGCAGAAATGGTTCCCGACCGTCCTCTAGCCAACACACTGATTCATCCGGCAACTCTCCGCGTGCTTTCGATGCACCTCCTGGTATACCAACATAATCACGGACATTGTAAGAAGTTCATCTTTGATCCCAAAGCGCAGTCGATTCTGATACGCGTTCGGCAGAGTTTTGTTTTATCGTAGTACTGCTTTCGATTCCTAGCTTTTTCGTTGTCATTGTCAAATGTCGATCATTTTGCGCTGCATTCATTTACCTGTAATCTTTCCTGCTCAATCTGTTTGTCTTTAGGTTACGGCCAATGCTGCCACAAGGGCTCTATATGACTGTGTACATCTACATATCCACTGCAAGACGCTAGTACCTTCCTTTCCTTCGTGTCATTGTTTTCCCCCATCGTCGGACTGCTCTAGATTCAAAATAGTCATACACAACAGACCACTCGAATATCTCCGAACACAATGTGACTACAGTTCTGACTCGCGCGTTGTACAGTATCATTATGCCTCCAAGTTTCAGCAACGGGTTTGAGTGGGTAGCCATCGGAGGATGCCCGCTCTTCGTGCAATATTGCTAGGCTATGGAGGACAATTAGTCGTGTCCCACATCGGCGTTGTGTATTCTAGTAAGACAGGCGCGGCGAAAAGTCTACGGGCGATTTCGGCTCCGGCTCGTTCGTTGCTGCCTTGTATTATTGGCAAGATGAAGAAAGAAGTTTTGTGCTAATTCGTGCGCACCCACATTCGGCGAACGCGAAGATTTGGGCCGACCCGTCCCATGCGTTGACCGGACTTCTATGACAATTTCTATCTATGAAGCAATGGAACACTTATTCTGTATTTCACAGGCCTTGAATCACCAGGATTATCTGAGGAGATCCGTCTTGAGGACCGAAACAGGTGGTCGACGCGTGGCGTGTGTCATAATCCGTCTGCTCTGCCAGTGCGCTGGCAGTGAGCTGGCAGTGTAGTGTTGTATAGAGTACAGAACCAATGCCGAGAACCCCGGTATGTCCGCAGACTCAAGAGCGTTGGTCGCCCAGATCTGATTGAGTGGGTAACACGGTCATGTTGCTAGGATCCGCTCCAATGAACTGCATTTGGTAGAGTTAAAGAGCAGAAGGTTCGTCACGGTGTCCTATAATTTGCTCATCGCTCAAGCACAAGGCCGGTCCCCACAGTCGTCGCAGATCCTCCGGAGTAACAGAAGGTGTGGACGAGGTGCCAGAGCCCAACCTGAAAGTGTACGCTGGTGTACGTTAGGACACAATAGTGGATAATGTCAGGATAATGTATAATGGTGCCTGCTGCCAAACCGGCGGTCGAAGATGCAAGGACCGACAAAGGAGCAATCGTCGTACATGGCCAGAAAGTGGTGTGGTTGTGAAATCCGATCCCCTGTCAAAACATGCTGCTTGTCAATTTACCGCGTCACTCCTCACAATCATGGCGGCTAATGCGGATTGTCGTTGTCGGTCAGAAAGAAATATCTAAGTATGGTCCTTGTCAATCACGCGGCGTCAGGTCGCGTCTTTAACGAGTGGATGTTCCGCGAAACAACATTTCACCAAATGCGAGTTGCGATCTCGTGGCCACGACGTCGGGGCGGACTTCCAACTCAGACTGTGGAGGCAAGCGATCCTTCCCTTTTCATTATGGAAGTGCTTTAGCGAGAGATGCCCTACCTACGATGAAGCGATGCAAGCGAGCATCGACAGTTCCTGACAATTGCCGAGCGTCCAGGATCAGAGATTGAGTGGCGCCGACAAGCCGCCAACTCCGCGACACTATCGAACCAGACCTGAGGTCCCCCGTTGCCCATTCGAAGCAGACAAGTTCGGACCAAGGCTATGGAAAAGCTGGTTAAGCGATGCGAGATTTACAGTGAGCCCCCATCACAGGACTGCAACAACTGACCCTAATAGATGGTGTGATATTCCAAGTTTCTTCGTTTCGTACGGCAGTTGAAGTGGAGTGCAGACCCTTCAAGACCCCGATGTCCCCGCTGGCGGGCATCCTCATAGCCATTGAGGTTCAACACACACACGAACCCCGTCGCATCAGCTCTCCCTACAGCACCCGACAGTCAATTATGACCTGTTTCCCGACATTCCTCCCAATACCCAGGCACGAGGCTGATGTAGAATGCAACGGTTTAGAATTAGAGGTGATTGTTACCTCGTCTGGGTTCCTTGGGGTTCCTTGTCAAGTGACGAGTGAGAATTCATTTGGTGTCAGCGGACCAGCGTCTCCCTCCTCGGACATAGGTGTGTACGCACCCCGCAAGAACATGTTCTGTCATCCCTTTCCAATCTGTACCGGGAGCCTGTGTCTGGCCTAAGTCAAATGATCTAACGGGAGCAGAAGCCTGTCGGTTCCGTCAGTTTAAGCGAGAGTGCACAGGACGGACCCACATTATAATATACGCCACAACAGCTGTACGCAAAGAAAATCTGATCGGCCAGCTTGGTTCAACAGGTTCAGTGGCAGTACTTATTAGGAAGTGAACCGACCGGTCTGACGCTCCACTTGTTCTGACCGGCCATCAAATATTGCAGGGGCTGTGGATCTACTCGTCCGCCACGAACCACAGTGACATTAGGCCACGCCAGAGGGCCTCGACTCCTGGACCTATGAGAGAGAACCTTCAGAATGAATCTGATCACGATAAGTCGAGACAACACATGACGGTTTGTGTGTAACGTAAGGCAAGGGTGCAAAATCGATGTTTTTCCTCCGCTCTTGCGTTCCTAGCAGCTTCGTGATTGGATGTACGGCGATGGCGCTCTACCATTCTGTCTGTGTTGGAGGGAGGGAGGTGGCGGTGATTGTGTACTGTGTCCTCGGACTACTATGCTTCAAAGAAACCCGCGGTTATGTACCTGTGCAGAAACACATATAGTCGGTCCTCCGTGGAGTTGCCTCGGTATTTGGATAATTGTGCTCGGGGTAGCCAAAAGCCAGGGCACGACTGGTGAGAAACACGCCAGTAAGACAGTTGTAATCGTGAAGATGTCTGTCTGCGTTGCACACAAGGCAAACAGGCGCTGACAGACTGAGTGCTGAACGCTGAGCTGTCGTATATTTACGTCGTCCTGTTAGATCGCAGAGGTTATACACGTTGTTTCGGTGTGTAGAATAGCAGTTCCGATGACAAAGATGTGGGTATCATGAGCCAGAGAAAGAGTTCCACGGAATGTACAGAATAAGGATGCTGTCCGGGCAGGACTAAGAACTATACCACCGCGGGGAACGCGCGGAGTTATGACCCTGCCTATCAGAATATGTGAGTTCTTGGTCTCGTACGGCCAGAAAACCAACAAAAAAATCAGAACAAAAGACAGAACAAAAGAAGAGACAAGAGAGTCGCTGCGAGTAGTCCACAGACCGAAAGATGAATCAGGAAGGATGAAACAAGGCGTGTTCTTGATCGGGTCAAGCCGCCGGAAGCCCAGATCGCAACATCAAAGCATTGACCGCCTTCTTAGCACTGGCCTTGATATGGTTTCAATCGGGTTTCAATGGTTGAATCCGTCACCAGTGCAACGAGGTGGTGTTATCTTTCTTTTCCCTGTTCTTTATTACACTTGCTGCGCGCCACCAACACGCTTTACATCGTCCGTCCCAGTCTGCTGGACAATCATATTGTTTCCATCCGTATGTCTGTTATTTTGCCTCCGTGGCCACACTACTTACGACCCTTAGATCTGATATTGAAGATCACCCTTGGCATGTCATACCAGGGCGGCCTCAGTTCAATTTAGGTTTGCTACTTACTTGAAAACACTTATAAGTTAGACGATGCAGCCGAGGAAATCCTACCGTTCCCCATCTTCTCAACTCTATAGCCGACGTTATGTCTTAGTTCGTGCTTTACCTTGATCCTCGCCTGGCTCATGTTGACCTCTGTGCCAGCTCGTCTCAAGGTCAATACCTTTCGCCGCCACAATACCTCGCTGCCCCGCCGCCATCATCGCACAGTCATGACCACGGCCACTTGTACAATGAGCATGTTCAGCTCGAGCCTTCCATTCCGCGTCAGGACCCAGCTCCCCAACGCAAACGTCCCAAGTACACAAGGAGCAAGACGGGTTGCCTCACCTGTCGTCAGAAAAAGATCAAGGTTTGCAACGATGCATCTTCGAGGATTCCCCCCGCTCATGTCTCCCCGCGCAGTGCGACGAAGGTAAACCAGAGTGTCAAAGATGTACCACCACAACACGCGAGGTTTGTCGTCTCCTCTCCAAATACCTCACCGCCTCAAATCCATGCAGTGTACATGGCCAGAGGGCATGCCTGTCAGGCGAAGGTCGCACCAACAACGGAGCGAGTCCACGGACGACATACCTTCCACCGCGTGCTCTTCAGTATCAGACGAGTCGAGCCCTTCGTTGCGCCATGCCTCCCCGCCGCCTCAAGTAGCTTCATCGCGTCATTACGATTCCCATGTTGAACACCTACCACCCCTTGCTTCACGCCGCAATACGTACGTTTTTCTATGTCTTGCTGTCTCTATAACTTCGGTCTGACCTGCTGATTCTCAGAGACCCTTATTATCAACTGCCTCCAGTCCCTCAGGACTTAGACGATCGCCGCCAAATGTACGTTCATAGATACAACTAGTCAAACGGTTGTTGATGAGCATAGGTCGCGTACTCCGTACACCCACGGCGTCCATTCCGATCCTATCAATTCGATCCAGGCAATGCCAGAAATGAACACATATACCTCCAACCGTTACGACTCATCGTACAGCCATCAGCATGAACACTCCCTAGCTACCCTACATCGACCGATGGTCACTGGTATGCGTGGCATGGGTCATCCTGACTATTGGAGCTCCTCAGGCCTTTTGCCCCCAATCGAACAGCCTTATGTGAGTTGGTTCTCATCAATGGACTAAACCGTGCCTGATCCCCATCTAAGCATTATCCTGTCATGCAAGAGAGAGGTATCGTTGGGGCGCCAGATCACCGCTATCAGTGAACAAGTCAATGGACCAATGGAAACGCTTGCTTTGTATCTAATACCGCTTTGCACCTATTGTAGTAACCCTTCCAGGATCTCGCACCTGTCAGTAGAGAATTGTGCGCAAATTCGCTTTTGATTCGGTACACCACAAATTGTTATAACTTCGATGTACATACTGTAACCTAAAATAATGCGAGAGAAAATCCCACTTTTTGCCCTCCAATATCCCACACGCTGGAGAAGTGCTTCAGCAGGCTTCCTCCTACGATGTTGAAACCATCATTTGCGTTGATAAAGGTTTGGCACAGAGACGCATTGTCGGCGAACGGTCCAACACTGAGTTCTTATGAAGGGATGGTGAGGTTAAACGGCGTTCCGCTCTGCGACGTGAATGTCAACGCAATTTCAGCTGGCAAAGAGGAATGAGATCGCAGGCGATTTCGTACGTCCCGGGCTCTGCGGGATTGGGTTGGATATCAGGCGAAATCAGCGAGTAAATGGCCTGTCAGTTGGAGGGGAGCATTGTTGGGTTCACCTTGTCATATAGATAGAGAAGCTTACGTTTGTGGTATTCGTTGAGATAAGCATACTGCTGGTCCCACTGTCGAATATCCTGTGGCGCGTAGTATTCAGGACACTGTTCGTTTTGGCCGTTCACAAATGAATCATCAAAATCCGATTCCCAGGCCGAGCCGTGAACGGCATTTAGAGCATATGCGAGCTAGTCTCTTCCACTCGGAGAATCTCATTTGTCGGGTGTGTAAACCATCTGCAAACGTCGACTTACCGAAACCAGCGATGGTCAACCCGGCGCCTCCTACTGCAGTCGGGGTGAGAAACATGCTGATCGAACTGTCAAAGGCATCATTATCCACGAAGCCTCCATTACTCTAGATTGACAGAGCGCACTCGGGAGGCCTAGTTTGATCAAACCCGAGAAAAAAGACTGAAGCGTAAGCATGCAAGCCTATGCGAAAGGCGCCAGATGAAGTCGCATTCTCTGCAGGCGTGTATTTTATAGACTCTGGATACCATGCACGGGTCGATGGCGAAGATTGGCGTGCAATTTGTGATGAGTAGATGAGGAGCAAGTTGATGCCCGTGACTGCGAGACACCCGACCGTCACCGCGTCCGAGGCGCTTCTCAGCGCGTGCTGATAGTCATCCCCCAAGACGGGATTGACGCCGGCTCCGGTACTGAATGAGCCTGGTCTCACGGCGGCGGCCATGATCAACAAAGGTTGAACTGTGTAGGGTAAAATCAAATCTGGTTAGAACAAGCCGCTCAGAGAGTATCTGTAGGCAACTTGAGTGAGTTTGGCACTCTAGAGGACATTGAATTCACTTACTTGCAAACTCTAGAGTGCTTCCGAGTCTACCAGTGTTAAGCACGACCTGAACACTCCTTATGATGAGTTGACATGCTATACAGCAACCTGAAAGGCGAACAAGGATGTCCTGTAGTAGAGTCCCAACGAAAATGTGTTCATACCATCTAAGTCGTAAAGGTGTCAATCATCGAACCGACGGTAACTTCAATGTTCACGAATTACTGGAGGTCAGTCCCTACGAAGAAGTCCGCCGAGGGAGTATCCATGAGCCCCAAGGCTCCGCATCGAAGAGAGGAGGGCGAGAATGCCTTCCTGGACTGCAGCTGAATCGTCTGAGGTCGTGGACCCAGAGCAGTTGCCCCGAGTGAATATTTGGCAAAGGGTACGTACATAGAGCGGATGGACGTATCATGCTGGAAGTCTAGGGAGAGGAAGAGAGATGTGCAGGTAGACGACTCGAAAGAACGACGTATTCATGGCGAAGGAGAACAAGTCTGGCAAGAGAGCCAGAGACTCTCCTGCTTTTAAGAGCTTGAAGAGGAGACCGAGTTAGTCTCCCTAGTCAGACCAAGTGTGCCAGATTCTTTTCGAGACAGGGAGGGCAAAATAAGACCGACTTGCCACTGACTTGGAGTCGATGGTTTCGTGCAAGATCTGCTCGGGCCGGAGTTCCGGCTATCGATGTGCAATGTCACTTACGTGATTCCGATCCTTAGATACCTCACCATCAGCACCTCACCATGGGTATGCTTCATCCGTCAGTAACAGGTGCTCTAACTGACATCGTAGCAGCCTCAGGCGAAGAGCTGACCTTCAATGCGCCACACAAACCTCTGGAGAACTCCTTCGAAGCATTTGGACACGTCGTAGGCCAGATCAAGTTCGAGATTCTCAAATCGCGTCGCCATTGGGACCAGCACGAACCCAAGATGTGGCGCAAGGCCAGCGGTCTTTCCGACGACGAGCTTGTCGGGTTCAATCTTGAGGTACACGGTGAATGCGCCAGCGTAGAACCCCAACTAATCACTCTTGGCAGGAAGACCTTGTGCTTGTTCGCAGTGCTCCCACTTCGTATGGGACAATCATCTTGGGCAAACTGCGCATTCCCGCCCTCGAGGATGGGTATATTCATGTCAGGTGTGGACGCTTCCTCTGTCTAGATGCTAGTCTTTGACCTTTTCGGGAAGAATCCATGACCCTCCCAACAGAGGCGTGGAAGATGTCAAGTTCCATTCCCTATTCACCGACGAGGGTCACAAGAAAGCGGATGGCCAGCCAACTACTTGGGATGCCATCCAAACTCTCGAGACACCTCTGGAGTTCTTCAACGAGTAAACCATATGATACTGTAAGCAAAGACGGATATGTAAATTGTACATTTGTGTTACGACTCTGGAATCTGGTTCACAGTTTCCCGCATGCGAGTAGGATGGCCCTGCAACAGGTTTTATATCTCAGCCCATGGGTGCACCATCAACATCATCATCCAAAGGCTCCCCATTGAGCGGTTCACCATCCACGTCTTCCATCGGCTCTCCGTCAACATCTTCCATAGGCTCCCCGTCTAGATCCATCATCGCCTCGCCATCTACATCGTCGTCCATCGGTTGACCATCAACATCGTCGATGCGAGCACCATCACCATCGTTGAGAGGTTCACCGTCAAGGTCGTCCATCGGAAGACCATCAATGACATCCTCCTCTGGTTGATTAGAATCGGTCACATCGCTGGTGGAAGTGACGGTCTTGAATTTGTTTGACGAAGCCACATTGACCTCTTCGGGCCTTTCGGAAGCCTCCGATGTCGTTATAGCAGATTTCCCCTCCAACCGCGAACGGAGCTCAGCAAGGAACTCCCCCGGAAACACGATCCAATCGTCCCATATGTCAACGACAGCGACGATCTGTTTCTTGAAGGTTTCCGCGGTTATCCTTCCCGGAAAGGAGTGGTAGATGTTCGCAAGATGGTCAAACACGATCCCAAGTCGAGATTGGAACTCCTGCCGGAATTTCCATGCACTAGGGACGGATGATGCAGAATTGTGCAGAATGTCACAAATGAGGTGCAACCTCGCGACCTTGCGAGGTACGGGCGTTGCATCGACCAAGAGAGATGAGATGATGATATCAGCTACCTATACGACGGTTAGGGTGAGACTAGCAGTAGCGAGTAGTACACATACCTCATGAGCAGCCTCGGCATGCTCAAGACTGAAAACCATACACCTTGCGACGTCTCCTCTCTTACCAGAGAGAGCACGCAGCATAGCTTCGAATCGTTTGCGAGCATATTTTCCAAGGACGGTTTTCGCACCGTGCTCACGTTCGGACTCCTCCGCAGAGTCCGTCGAATATATGGAATTATAGCCCTTGCAAGGACAGTCAGATCAGCCAGTGCTGGACGCTAGTGCAACACACCTCGTCATCGAATTCCGGGGACGCCGCTCGTCTGTCTCGTAGCCATTTGCGGTACACATGATGCCGACGATTCTGGAATTTGCGTCAGAGATACGCAGAAACCGAGGCGAGGCAACTTACATTAGGATGTAGGAAGCCATATTTCGGGTTGTTCTTTTCTCGCTCCTTCAAGTTGGCTTCATAGCCTTCATCTTGAGCCTTCACTTGTGCTGCTACCGCTCGAATGAAGCCATCGGTCACTAAACCAGCGTCATTGGAGGGATCCAGATCCGGGCTTCGGGAACGCGAATAAGACGGACTACGAGAGTAATCGCGTCTTTGTCGTTTTGGTGACCTGGAACGGCTTCTGCTCCAAGACGGACTCCTAGACTTGTTGTATTTTGTTCTATCTCGCGATCGTCCCCGAGTTTTGGTCTTCGGGAGATTTGACACTTCATGTGAATATTGGATGAGCACTGTGAAGGATGAGATTGAGGACATGTTCTCACCATACATCGCGCGCGCCGCAACCGGTACTGCCTTGCTCCATCCGACACGCAGGATAGTGCCACCCCACTCGAAGCCATCCAATTCACGAAGCGCGTCTTCTGCATCCTCACGACGCATATAGGAGACAAACCCGCTGAGACCTGTATTCTTCACGCGCCTAGAGGCGGCCATATCTGCTCCGGGTCCAGCTGTCCCATCTGACCGGGGCCACATTATTTTGACCTGGAGCTTGTAAGCTTATGAGTGCAAGGTCACAGAAACCACCGACCGATCCTACGGGACCCATTTTTGCGAAGAACATGCCCAAACTCTGTTCAGTTACATGTGTGGGCAAATTCGCTACGAAGACGTTGGATGTCTGTGAGTAGGTCAGGACTGAGAGAACCTTGCTGCTTGAGATAACGAAGATGAGCTACCTGGGCATCTCCACGGTCTCGACTCCCACTTTGTCCGTCGTAAGCTGGATGGTTGAGTATGTAACATGGTGATGCGGAATGAAGTCCCACCAGCTAGTGCTGTTACAGATGTTCCGGGTCCTTTAGCTAGAGACGGAGTCTTGAGACATGATCAGATACAGAGGCGTGAAGTAGTACCTTGTCGAGAGTATTTGGCTTCGCGGACTGCCTGTTCGCTGTTGTAGGAATACTATGAGTGCAACGTGCTTCAGCGAAAAGATGGACGCGCACCGTTTGATTTCCTCCAAAAACGAGTCCATGGCTCTTTTCCCCTTAGGTCTAACGGACGGCATCGACGGAGAGAGTGACTATCAAGGACATGAGTATGCATTGAGAATGACCACATATTGGGGCAAGCGCACCCGTCCCATAAATCCTCTCGCGCCACCCATCATAGCAGATGACGACGACGAGCTTGGGCCCGCCTGAGCAGAAGTTCCTGCTTTGACGAAGGTAGATCCCGATTTTCGTCCATCGCCCTCGAATGCGTCGATGAATTCCGCGTATGCTTTGGCCGCCTCTGTCTCCTCCTCGCGCTTCTTTGCCTCGGCAGCCTCTTGCTCTTTCTCGCGCCGCGACTTCCTGACCACGCCAGCGGTATAGTTATTCATTTTTGCATCGTCGACAGTCTTGGGCTGTTGTATGGTTATGACTGAGAATCAGAGATGAATGCATGATATGGGCCGCACTGGAAACGCAGGCTGTTCGTCGTCGTCGTTGTCAAAGAATCCGGCCAGGCTGGCGGCGGCGAGGCGAGACTTGGTTTTGTCCATGAAGGTACAAGGCAAAACCCGATCACCGAGGTCTCTCACGCCAACCCACGCTCTAGCTTCCACCACCACCTGGTCACTGTGTCCCTATGACGGTGCGTCGCCGTCGCCGACCGCGTTGGCGGCTAATTGATCGTTCCGCAGGACCATCCCGCCGACGTGAACATGGAGGACGACGTCCTGAGCGACGTTGTGCCGAGCAACGTGATTTCGCGCCAGGTAGGAATTCCAAATTCAAGGGTAACCTCCCAACTCATTCTGGACAGCCCAGCGAATCCGCAGAAGGTGCCGGCGATGACGATTACGACGCGCGCGAGTCCGAAGACGAACATGTCCGTCCATCCAAGCCTACTTCGCGTACCGCGCTTACTTCTTGTCAGCAGGAGCCGACCACATCAGCGGCGGGCGCGAAGACAGACAAGAAGCAGAAGAAGAAAGACGCTGAAGGGAAGCTCCATGCTCAGCGGCAGGAAATGGACAAGGCGAAGGTGCGTCTTGCCCTTCAACGACGCGCGCCACGCTCACCTCCGCAATCAGCTGTCCGACGCGGTGAAGAGATATTCGTATCTCCTTGGTCAAACGGAATTGTTCAAACACTTTGTCGACATCAGGGCAAGTGTTTCACCCGCGTTGATGCGTTCCATCATCTAATTGAACGCAGAAAGCGCGCGATCCCGAATATGCGGCGATGATAGATGCTCAACCCAAACCCAAAGGTCGCGGTCGCAAAAAGGCTGGGTTCGTGTCTACTCTTCTCTTTCTTCTCCGACAACCGCAGATCTGACCAGCGTCCTCTTGGCCAGAACTGACGATAATACGCGCCACCGTCGGTCGGAGAAGGAAGAGGATGAAGAACTCTTGAAGGACGGCGAAGCTGCCGCTGAAGGGAATGATCAGCCATACGTGTTCGAGGAATCCCCAGCTTGTAAGTGGCCTGTTCGCGATCTCACCGGACTCGCGATCTCACTGGATGCTACAGTCGTTACCGCGACAATGCGGGCGTATCAATTGCAGGGACTGAACTGGATGGTTTCCCTACATCATAATGGACTCAACGGTATCCTAGCAGACGAAATGGTTTGTGAACCTCGTTGGTGTGGGATGTGGGCTCATGGACTGTCTCTAGGGTTTGGGAAAAACTCTCCAAACAATATCCTTCCTTGCGTACCTGAAGCACCACCGTGGAATCGTTGGGCCTCATCTTGTTGTTGTCCCCAAGTCCACCTTGCAAAACTGGCAACGCGAGTTCGAGAGGTGGACCCCAGACGTCAACGTTGTTGTCTTGACTGGCACAAAGGAGGAACGCGCCGACATCATCGCCAACAGACTGATGCCACAAGACTTCGAAGTTTGCGTCACGTCTTACGAAATATGCCTCATTGAGAAATCCGCCTTGAAGAAGTTCTCCTTTGAGTATATCGTCATTGACGAAGCCCACAGGATCAAGAATGTCGACTCTATCCTCTCTCAGATCGTTCGCTCTTTTATTTCGCGAGGTCGTCTGCTCATCACCGGCACACCTCTGCAAAACAACCTGAAGGAGCTATTCGCGTTGTTAAACTTCATTTGCCCCGAAATCTTCATCGAATACTCCGATCTCGATAGCTTTCTCCACAAGGATGCCAACAGCACGGAGGCAGAGGAGGAAAAGAGCAAGAAGGTCGTCGAGGCCCTTCACAAAATTCTGCGGCCTTTCCTACTGCGTCGGGTCAAGGCGGATGTGGAGAAAAGTTTGCTTCCTAGTACGTCGCTTCAAACGAGACTGGTGACTGCACTAATTTCTCTTGTAGAGAAGGAAATCAACATCTATGTCGGGCTTACAGATATGCAACGGAAGTGGTACAGATCGATTCTCGAGAAGGATATCGATGCTGTCAATGGTATGCTAATTCATATAGACAAGAACTCACGTCTAAACGCGCTCCAGGGCTGACGGGAAAGAAGGAAGGAAAGACACGCTTAATGAACATGGTCATGCAGGTAGGATGTTCAACTCAGTCAGAGATGAGAGTTAATTGTGGTCAAGCTTCGGAAAGTTACATGTCATCCTTACTTGTTCGATGGTGCAGTAAGCTTGTTCTTGCCTCCCGCGTTTTCGGTCGTCTGAGAGGACCGATAGGAACCGGGGCCACCTTATACCACCGATGAGCATCTCATCGACAACGCTGGAAAGATGATCATTCTCGACAAACTTCTCAAGTCCATGAAGGCGAAGGGTTCCAGAGTCCTCATATTCAGTCAAATGAGTCGGGTACTCGATATCCTGGAGGACTACTGTCACTTCCGCAAGTACGGTATGTATGGAACGCTTATCATATGCTTGTCTGCACTAACTGACCGGTACTTAGAGTATTGCCGGATCGATGGAAACACTGCACACGAGGACCGCACGATGGCCATTGACGAATACAACAAGCCAGGAAGCGAGAAGTTCATTTTTCTTCTCACTACTCGAGCTGGCGGTCTTGGAATCAACTTGACGACAGCCGATATTGTCGTATTATACGACAGTGATTGGTAGGTTATTCGTGTGTCGTGTTGCGTGGAAGCTTCTGACGCTTGTAACACCTTAGGAATCCACAGGCTGACCTGCAGGCCATGGATCGCGCCCACAGAATAGGACAAACGAAACAAGTCTATGTTTTCCGCTTCATCACTGAGGGTAGCGTCGAGGAACGTATGCTCGAACGTGCTGCTCAGAAGCTTCGACTCGATCAGCTGGTCATCCAGCAAGGACGAACGCAACAAGCCAAAGGTCAACCCCTTCAACGTTCATTGAGTGAAGTACTGACGGCCTTCAAGCGGCTAACAAGGACGAGCTCCTCGAAATGATTACCCATGGTGCCGACAAGATCATCAACTCTTCTGCGGACGAGTGAGTCAAGTGAAGAGAGCGTGTCGGAAAGTGTTTGCTGACCTCCCAACCTTCGGTAGGGGTTTATTCAACGATGACATTGAAGAGATCATCCAGCGCGGAGAAGAGCGCACCATGGAGCTCAATAGCAAGTACGAGACTCTTAACCTTGAGGACTTGAGCAACTTCAAGTCTGAAGCCTCTGTCCAACAATGGGAGGGCGAAGATTTTAGGGCTGGGGTGAGTTTACCCTACTCAGTCTCCGATCGTTTATTTACTCCAGGTCCAGCAACGGCAAAACTTGGGATTGGAACTACTCAACGCGCTCACTAAACGAGAGCGTAAAACTAATTATGGATTCAATGCGTCCTCTAAAGATGCTCGTGCTGGGCCTGCAAAACCCGACAAAGGACCAAAGCTTCCGAAGGCACCCAAGCAGATCGTCATGTCGGTGCTGTTCGTCACCTACGCCTTCCTGAACTCATGCCATATGCAGTCATGATTTCCAGTTCTATCCACCACAGCTGGCGGCCCTACAAGAGCGTGAATTGAACTACCACAAGGTAGGGCCCTATGATTGTGAGAGTACCATCTTTGACCCGATGCATAGAAAATCAATGGCATTCCTGCCACTGCTCGTGAGTCAAATCGACCTGAAGATACTCCAGAGAAGTTGGAGGAGGAGCGTCTAGCTGCTCAAGCCGTCATCGATGAAGGTACCGCTACATTGAACCAAGCAACCACCGCAAACTTACCGTTAGTCAGCCGAGCCGCTTACCGAAGAGGAGATTGCGCAGAAGGAGGTCTACATCTCACAGGGTTTCCCGGACTGGGGCCGGAGAGAGTTCCAACAGTTCATCAAGTCCTTGGAAAATTATGGATGGTGAGTTTAGATGGCTTGTTCCGGACATCCCGATTGACCTGTGATGTAGGGGACAGGACCCTGCGGTATACGCCTTGGATGTCCAAGACAAGACTACAGATGAAATTGCCAGGTACTATAAAGTCTTCGAAAAGAAGTGGAAGACCGTAGCGGGTGAGTGCCAAGTGCAACATATTGTCCTAATTATCTGATGATTACCCAACAGAGTACTCGCGCATCGAGACGAGAATTGCAGAAGGAGAAGCCAGGCGTGACAAGCTTGACGCTCTGGAGACCATCCTGGAGGCGAAAGTCAAATCCGTCGCATTTCCCATGCAAGAGCTGGAGCTTAACTATCCGGCGACCAAAACCAAGGTCTTCAGCGAAGAGGAGGATCGTTATCTCCTCTGCAGGTTGAACCACTATGGCATGAGAACAGAAGACGTCTACGAGAAAATCAAGAGGGACGTCTCCGAGTTCCCGGTATTCCGGTTTGACTGGTTCCTCAAGAGCAGATCGCCACAGGAACTGCAAAGGCGATGTCATACGCTTTTGGCTATGCTGGAGAAAGAGGCCGAACAGGAAGCCTTGGCAGCAGCGCCAAAGGGCAAGGTAAGCATGTTGTCCTGTCATCGGGATAGCTGCGATCTAAACTCCATAACAGAAACGGGGATTGGATGACTCGAAAAAGGAGTCCGCAAAGTCCAAGAAACCTGCGAAGAGACGAAAGACGTAGACGTAGGGCTGGGTGTACTTATTGTTCTTTCTTGATCCTTGGTGGTGTATTTATGAACCGATGTTTTTGTTACTGTAGATTACTCACGCCAGCTGTGAATGAGCAGCGCAAATGTACATTATACCTGTCCTATCACATCATCAAGCTACCGAGGCCGCCCTGCACATACGCCATGGGCTTCATGGCCGGATGTGGGCTAGCGTCGAATTGGGTGTATGTCTGAGTTCCTGCAGAGTCGATGCGGATCTAAAACGAGTCAAATGCGAGCACATGCAACAATTGAATGTCAGCTCACAAAAGCACCCTTGTTCCCGGCTTGGTCGACGTAGTTCGGAGCCGAAAAGACCTAGCACAAATCAGTCCTGAACGAATATATCAGCCCAAGGCAGGTTCAATCACCGTTGTGCACAGTCCATCATGTTCGATCTCATATCCATCTGGATGTCACTCGGTCAGAAGTCCCTTCGCAGCACAGTAAGATGCGATGCTATTACCTTGTCGAACTTCGTGGCTGCGAATGATGCCGCTAACACCATTCAGAGTGCACCAGCTTTTCGTGACATCGGGCCCAAAGGCGATGCCAACGCCCTGGACAAATCGGTTAGTCACGTCCTCGATGTCCTCATAGCTCGTACCCTTTTACTTGGTCCCCGACCCGGAGCGAGTTGAGGATCAGTCCATAACAACTACATAGGACAGTTATGAACAACGATAGAATAACTCCGATGATTGTTCTTACTTCACCTGCAGAACGAATGTCAACATGGACGCGGCACGAAGATGAAGCTACTCACACATTAATCCCTCTTGGCCCGGCTGTCTACCGATACGGTCAATCTTCCGAATGTCATCCAGCGTAACGCCGTCTTTGCTGAACAAGCCTCCGTGGACAACAAAATACCGCTTCAGACCCTGAGGTGAGAGTATGGCCTTGCCCTTGGAGGCAGGTGGCTTGGTGGCGCTGATTAGAGTGGCGAGTGGTACTACACCGCATTAGGTTAGGTATAATGACAGAAGACTAGTGTCTCACATGCAGTGAAAACATGAGCGAACAGCTAGAAGAGGATATGAGTAACGAAGCCTCTTATCTTACAGCAGTCGCTACCTTGTATGATTGCTCGCCATGCTTGCTTTTGGCCTCACCCTCGAAGCCGTACGTTCGATTCATATCCTTTGCTTCATGATTGCCGCGGTTGATGTACATATACTTGGGGTACAGCCCTGTAACGAGCATCAGCCTATAGACCGTCCACCAGAGCAGTTCATGCTTACACTTGTACGCGAAAGCAGTCAAGATCACCTCGATAGACCAAGAGCCTCGGTCGACGAGATCTCCATTCATGAGAAGGTAATGCTTCTCTGACGGCTTTCCTGTCATTCCGTACAAGTGCAGCATGTCGTAGAATTGACCTAGAGGACGGGAAGGCTGTGTCAGCATGGTCGAGACATGCACGCAAAGCCTTACCGTGGACATCGCCAATAACATCGCATGTGACGCCGTCCTCCAGCTCAACCTCAACTAGACTCTCCTCCTGATTGAAATGACTGTATGCTCCAAGAACTATCTCCCAAACATATCGTTTGGGTAGCATTTTGCCATCCTTGAACCACTCAATCATGTCGTCGACGAACTCCTTCGTGATGCCATACTTTCCATCGTTCAGTGTCAGTTTGGGACCGCTATAAGAGGCATCAACATCGCATCCACCTACGTGTGGTGTGAGCTTCATGGTCAATTCGAATATGTTCTCATCACGACCGCACCCTCCGCAATGATCTCGTTACACCGCTCGACTGGATCTTTCTCGCCCTCCACCTCGATGGCCTGGAACGCGAATGTCAATAACGAGTCCCAGAAAGAGAAATATCCAATATGCACCTTCTCGAACTCGATCCTCCGGATGAGTTTTTGCGTGGCGGTCATTTGACTGCGGACGAGGTCATTTTTGGGCTCTAAAGCGAGTACTCTCTTGAAGTCGGCGACTGCAGATTGCGGTTTGAGGATCTGGAGATAGCACGTAGCCCGCCTGGGGTGAAAAGTCCGTCGGCCAGCGCGTCATCCCAGGTTGCGACAAATACCTGTAGTAAGCTTTGGCGTATTTTGGATCGACCTTGATTGCCTCGGCTGTTTGGCGAGATAGGCGATCAGTGCACTGGGAGAAGGGAGCCACGCAAGACTCACTGGCATCGGCAAGCGCGTACCCGAATTCCTCCAGCTTCATCCGGGCGTACGCGCGATTGCACCACAGAGTCGCATCGCGTGGGTTCTTCTCGATGGCATCGCCGTAGAGGTTCGCCGCGCCATTGAAGTCGTGGCCTTTTGATCCATGAGAAACGCGATGAGGCTGGGCAGCGCAAGGCAAAGAACTGGGACAGACTTGTGAATGCTTTGTTAGCCTGTGCTTTCAGCTCCGCCGCACGAGCCCTGTCCGCATCGGAGATTTCCTCGTCGCTGAGCTTCAGAGCAGAGATTTGCGGCGAGGGCACCGAAGACGCCGGGGTCGAGGCAGAAGGGACAGGCGAAGATTGTCCAGACACAGTTGTCTCGGCGTCGCTCATAGTAGATTAGAGGAGAACCCAGGTTACTACTGCCGATCGAAATCACAAATCGATGAACAATTATAGTTGCTAAGATAGATGATAATGAAGCACTCTCTCTGAAGGTATAGGGTATGTAGTACGTATAGTCTGTGGCACGATGCTCATCTAACAGGCGTTAAGGTTGAAGTACTTCCCAAGACCATCTTTATAGGCGTTCTTGTTCTGCATCCACCCGTTGAGGAACTGTTGGAGACTGAACAAAGGATCAATCTACTTTCACTCATGAGAGACGATGTAAAAACGTACTAGTCAAGGTTGTTCTGACACCTGCAGCAAGAGGTCCACCGAGCGGCCGTAGCATCATTCTTGAGATATGTGAGTGTCCAAGTTTGAATGGAAGAATCGCCCGTCATACATAAGTCATGCCCTTGTACCAGCCGTTGTACTGGCCTATGGGACCCAGGACAGAGCCGCCATGGTCATTCACCATCTTAGCGAAGAATTCTGTCGCCCGCATGATATTGAAGTCCTGTGAAACACTCAGTTGTCAAGATGGTGAGCATGGCACTGTGGATGACGAACAGGATCATAGCAGTTCCCGTCTGGGGCGTCATAGCATTTGTCCTTGGTCAACTGCATCAATCCGGCTTCACCTGCGCCTCCAGTTGTTGCCGGGTTACAAGAGGACTGTTCAAGGATGCTCAATTAGTCCCGAATACGCAGCGTTGATGAAACTCTCTTTCCTCTTGCAGCGCGAACGACGCCATCATGATGGGTGGGATATTGTGCATATTAGCTAGAGACAGTCAGAGATCCTCCTTTGTTGGACATAACTCGCGTCGGGACTCACCGTACTTATCGAAAAGGTCCACATAAGCGGCACAAGCTTGGAACGGACTTCCATCGACTTTGATAGCATCATCGAGAGATGCAACCTGCAAGTCGGATATGTAGATGTCTGGCGGCGCCCATCCGCCACCGTCGATCCCGCAGTTGAAGAAATCAATTGACCCCATGGGCCCGGAGGTAGATGTGATATCCTGCGTGGACCCGGAGCTGCCACAACTGCCAGAACCCTTGAAGATGCCCGAGCTGCTGGCGTTGTTGCTGTCCGCGCCCTTGCTGCCTGTGTTCTTGCTGCCGCCTTTCTTGCTGCCAGTGTTCTTGCTGCTCGCTTGAGTGCTGATGGCGTCGACCACAGGGGAAGGTGAGGCTGATGCAGCTGTGGTCGAAGTAGGGGTCGATGATGACGATGACGATGCATACTGACAGAAACAGAGTCTCAAGATATGTTTCGGAGACTGGCACGAAGGTGGATACCTTGTTGGTACGGGCTGGGCAGCGCCGTTTGTCAAGAGACCTAGAACCTAGGTTGCGACTATGCATAGCATGCCGGTCGCGCCGGACAGCTGGCGAGTCGTCATGAGAAGAGTGGGCTGTGGTAAGGAGCGACGAGGAAAGAACGGCGAGGAGAACGAAAACGACGCGCATGATGATGAATGGCAAACGGACAAGCCAGAAGACGGGAGAATTTGTACTTTTGTTACAGATCCGAACCTGTGACAGGATCGCCAAAGCGAGCGCGGCAATAATTACCCTACACCATGAATCTCCACAAGTTCAAGTTGATCGAGCAACGTGGGGGTATACGATTCGTGTATATGGAACCCTGAGAGCGTACCACCTAGCTGCATCCTGGTATTCTCTGAGTGTCAAGCAGCCCAAGTCAGTTACCTTTGTAGCAGAGAGTCTGTTCCCAGCGTGAAGAAACAATTTCAGGACAGAGAGCAAGCGCTGATCTCGAGATCGATAATCTCCGGTCTTGATTCGCCTTGGCAACCGTCACCCATTCCGCCGGCTCCTGTTAGTGGTGCTCAGGTGGTGCTAATCACTTGGTCCAGTACGCTCTGAGTACGCTTTAGCCGGACCTAAAGGATTCCCAAGCATTGTAGTGTCACACGGATAGGATGAGGCTGAACACTGCCAGTGGATGCAATGGCGCACATACGCGCTTCAAGATGTACATGCACATGTGCACATGTACTATGTAGACACGAGATTAAGAGATACGGGATAGAGACGCCTGTGTGCGATAGATGCGCCTCACGGGATGAATGGATACTCCTAGCACAATGGTACTCAACTTGAGAGGGAGTACTGCAGGTATGTAAATGCCTTCCACGGATTCCTGCTTCACCAGTGATGGACGGACACAGTGTACAGGCGTGACGCGTCGTCGGGACCCGGAGAAATCCAAACATGGCTGTATGGACACGCTGCATGGAAGAGTTGTGATCTACCGTTCATCGTATTTCGAGATCAGTTCGAGGTGGGTATCACAATGTATGAGCGCTATGAGCACTCACATCCGGAGCAGACTACAATACGGAGAGGACCAATGCCATGGTTCACAATAAGTGCAGAGGCTCGGCATGACACCTGGCGAGGGAATATCAATCTTTCACGCGGCGGACACGACCAATGATACCTACGGTTCGACTATTTACATCATATTACTTACCAGAAGCTCTGCACATAGACTCATCTTTGAGTTTCAATGCAGACACGTATGTGAAGGCCGGTGAGACCGTTAGCCCATCGCTGAATCACTCCTGCTCACTGATTTCCCAAAGAGGTCCGATATTTTTGATGGCGCAATATGTTGTGGGAACCGAACAATGATCTGTGATGGAGTGAGTCAAAGTGTATCACCGCCCCCGGAGCCCGACGGAATGACTGATTGTCGAGGTCGACCACTGCAATGCGCACAACTGGACAGTCTGAAAGCCCGGATACACAGATGGGGAACGAGCGTCGCCGAATTTGAGCTGAGGCGGCAGTCACAAGTTCCGCGACAGTCTTCAATCAATGACAACAGGGGCAGATGTCCCACATAAATACGGCTTCGAAGTTCGAGCGCGTATTCGACTCGTCAATCTGACGCCTGGATTCGCAAGATGACAGCGGGTGGAACCGGTCAGTGGCGTCTGTATGGACGCCCACAAGCCAGGCCTCGTGTCTGGTGACTCATTCCGATGGCCACTATTGGCTGACACTCCAGGTTGGCCGAGCTCCGGACAGGCTCCGGGTCGAAGGAGGATTCCTTCACTTTGTAGAAAGCAGTACCACGGCCCAAGATGCAGAAAACATAGGCAGATAGCTGTGATACGAAGCACTTGCATCGGCCGAATGTGGCAAAAATAAAACCAGGAGCAGTTGAGTCGTTGCGCGGGCTCCGAGTCAATGCAGTATATGACTCCGTGGTCACGATTAGCTAAGGCAGTCAGGCGTGGCGGTACATAGCGCTGGTTCTGATTCACCTGTCCTCCCACAACCGTCGCATATATCGCCACTCTGCATCTCGCCTCAAACCTCTTGACCAGTCTTCCGCACAGCTCTCACCTGCAAGGTCTTATCGCTCGGCGACAAGGCTTTGCCCCCGGATCGTCCTAGTCCAGCAGCGACAGGACATCCGCGACCCCCACGCTCACAATGTGCGACCCACGCCAAATTCGTTACCCACACCCGAACCGCCAGTCCCGCCCCGCAACCGTCTCCCGCCTCTCCTCCGCCCGCACCACCACGATTACTGTCATTTCTGAAACCAACTCTACCACCCCCACTAATGTGTATTCTATGCTCTGCTGAATCTCCCGCATTCTCCACTACATTACACTCCCAACTCACCAAACCAGCAAACTGTTTTCCTTAACTCTTTTTTCCTCTTTGGCACTATATGCACTCCCTTCAGTCCATCGCCCACCGGGCACCACCTGCTGCCACTCGTACCAGGGTCCGCTGGCAGCCATATGCTTCCACATCGTCTATTCTTCTTTCCAGCAATACCACCGTCTCGCCTCCGACTTATCTGAACACGCCCACCTCATCTGCCTCGTCCTCCCCTCCGCAATCAGTTTCTGACCCCGAACGTGTTCGCCATGCCCCTCCCGTCCATCAGCAATCTCAGCCGTCCTTATCCTCCATTCCCCGCGACAACAGCAAGACGAAGTATGCCCTCGGCTTAGTCGGTTAGTTCGACTCCCTTCGGCGCACTACTTCCCATTTGGAACTTACATCACCCGCTGTACAGATCAAGCTGTCAAAGTACTCGGAGACATATGGCATCCACACGATATCCCAGAGCTTTTCACGACCACTCGCTCGTCAGCGAGTGCCTCCCTATGCAGCGATCTTACGGTCTCTATGGTCCATACGTCTATTGCTGCCCAAACATGCTTCACCAACGGAAGGAACTCCCAGTTGCCTTCCCCGACAACTCCGTCCCATCAATACCTATCCCCTCCTTCCTCCCACGCTGTTGTGTCACCTGTACACACATACGGCCAAATCCAAATCGAACAAGCTCCCGAGTGCCGAAAGAGCCTTGTACCGATGCGCGCCTTCGTCCAAGAAGTCCTCAAACGTTCCAAGACCACCGGGAGCGTTCTACAGACCGCATTATGCTACCTCGAAGCCATCCGCCCCGGAGTTGCCAACTTGGTAACTGCCGAGAAGGATGGCCAAGGCGTCAGAGGCGAGCCGGAATCGGGTGATAGAATCGTCATGGGTACTCCGGAGGACTTCATGGCTGAAGCCAACCTGGGTATGGACTACAATCTTCACAACACTGGCTCCCAAGCCACTGCAACCGCTTCGACGGCGACCGTCGAGGATCATCCCTCTAAGAAGGCCGGCATCAGTTTGCCCCCACTCCCGCCCCTCCCCTCCCCACTCCTCTGCCCAAGACGGGCATTCCTTGCTTCACTCATCCTTGCATCGAAGTTCATGCAGGACAAGAGTTACTCTAACCGCGCCTGGGCAAAGTTGTCCGGTCTCTCTGCCAGGGAGATCAGTCGATGTGAGCGCGCCCTTGGCGATGCTCTCGGCTGGCGGCTGTGGGTTGGAAAGGCTCCTGTTGCTGACTCTACGGCGACCGCCGCTTCATCGCGCGGGATCGTTCGATCCCGCAGCGATAGCAATCTGGCCGCCCATGGAACATTCCTTGTCAGTACAGAGCCGAGTGATGCTCGCCCCCTGCGTCGATGCTCGACGCTGCCGAATGCTCTCACCCCGCCGGACGTCCGTCTTCCGGGGCAGACTCCCCAAGTCACCGTCATTGGTAACGAACTGCAGAGTGAATGGATGCCCAGTACTCTGCCACAGACTTGCTACAACAGCTTCCAGGTAAAGCCCTTTTTTGGCGGACTACGGATTGTGTATGCTAATCTTGGTCCGTTTCTAGAGCGCGGGTGTTTCTTACATCAGTCCTTCGACACCTGGATTGTCCGACTCGCCTTCATCGTCTTCTTCTGGTGACTCCGGTGGCGATAAGACGATTCAGATGTCGTCCCTGGACGATCTGACGCCCACGGCGGAGCAGTGGCCTGATGTATCGAGCTGGGCTATCCCGGGGAACATGAACATCGACGGCGGGAAGGGCTTCTTCGCTCACTTGACTTACGACCCATCGACTGGATTGTCATATAACTCTCAAGGGATTGTTGCTATCTGAAGGCGAACACGTTTCACTCTTCATTTCCTCTTTTTCTCTCTGTCTTTTGTCTCCTCTATAAATGTAAACCCACTGTGATCATCTTTTTGTTATGATACATGCCGATTTTCCTTTGCGATATCTCTCCAACCTCCAGAAACTTGCCTCCTACCCGTATATCTTTCTGTTTGATGTTTGATGTATTGAAGGAAAAATTTGTATGCGTCTTTACTCAACTATGCTATATGTAACCTGACTGCTTCATTGAACTTGCAACGGATAGAAGAAGGCATGGTTGCAGAAATTTTTACAGGTGAAGTCGAAGTTGTACTATGCCATCTACTCTCTTATGTTCCCCCAACTCGACACGGTGTCCCTTACGTTCGCAACAGTCAGATTATTGCGCGGAAAACCGCCCACACCGCTCTCTCCTCCAAGGGACCCCGGTCGGCTGAGCCGGTGCCTTGGAGACGATGGTAGTCCCGAGACCGCCTTTGGAGGGGGCTGTACACCCGTGTCAATGACGGTGCCGAAATCGGAGGTCGATGCATGAGATAAACGTGCAGAGTTGTTGGAGGATGCACCGAAAGCGGACGGAGAGAAGCCTGATTCCATCCAGGAAGCGGCATCCCCTCGTATGTCCATCACTTTTCCAGCAGGACTCCTCGGGGAGATAAGGTTCCCAAACGACGAGCGGGCCCCCGGTGTGCGCTGGGCGCTCATGCGATTCTGGCTCGCAGCGGTGTTGAGCATGTCCTCGATGTTGTCTATCGCCACGCCCGAGCGCATGGTTGACCGGTGTCTGGTCGATGTCGACATTCTCTCCGACCGAGATACGGGATTGATGACGTCGCCCCAGGACGACACGCTCCCTCTGGAGAAAGACGCCTCCGAAGGGGAGTATTCTGCCTTTGTGTACAGAGGGTCCTGCACGAATCCTTCGGCATAGGTTGGCTTGGGCATGGGAAAAGGTGCCACAACAGGCTGGAACCCCTCTTGCATGAAGGCCTTCTCTATAGAGTTGTGCGAGCGCTGCCGATTGAGATAATTTGAATCGAAGGCAGCAACGCTGGTTCCATTGCTAATTTTGCGTCGACGTTGCCGAAGGACGTAAAGAAGGAAGAACACTGAAATCAGGACCACAAGGCCACCGCCAACGCTCAGACCGATGATTGTATTGCTGGAATGAATGTGAGATCTTTGTCATGACAGGCGGCAAGTGGTGGCATACTTGGATACTTTGTTAGTTGGATCAGCCATGTCGGAAGCGTTGTCGTTGTCGTTGTCGCCGCCGCCGCTCTTCTGAAGACACGCTGTAGAAGTGGTAGCATCACCAGCGACTAGTGTTGATCAGAACACTTTGTCGCGTCGACGTTGATTGACAGGACTTACTGTGCAAGAGATCCGTGGTATTTCTGCCATTTCCTCCATCCAGCGATAAGACGACATCATGCTGGCGGGGAAAATTCATGAGATATGTGGCGGTCTGGGCCTTGGTATTGCTAGAGGTGAGATTCAAGTTGAAGGCTTGGCCTCGGGGCTCCAGTAAGCGAACGGTGGGTGGTGCGGACGTGTTGTAACCGATCGTGAATTCCTCGCACTGGGTGATGGAGTCTGGAATAGTGAAGAGCGGAGGAGTCGAAGACTGAGTTTGGGGTAGACAGGACTCGTCCGTAGAGCTCAAGACCGAAAATATATCGGAAACCTTGGCGCTGTTGTCTCCTGCAGCATCATCCAAAGACGCGATAAACTGGGTTCCTGCCTTCAAGGGGAAGAAGGTCACCTCTACGCCGGTTGAGTTGACTTCGGCATTGGTGATGGGGATGGTCAGAGGAGGTGCGCCGAGAGGAAAGAGCGTGAGGGTGACTGGTATGGAGTCTGCTGGAACCACATTTCCAAAGGTGATGAAGACCGGCTCGCATTGGGTGACGTTCTTGAATTTGAACGTGAAACTCTTCGCGAGGACTGCCTGCTGTCCTAGGGCAAGGAAGCCCAGGAGAAGCGCGACCACGGTTCCAGCCATGAACTGTGAAAATAAGAAAAGAGCGCCTCAGCTAGATCATGCAAGACCCAGCCGGTCTACACAGTAGACTATCCACAGGACAGGCGGAAAGAAAAGGAAAGACGAAAAAGAAGGACGAGGTGAGGTAGCAGATAGGAAAGCACTTGGCAAGCAACCAGATACATAATTTCGCCGACAAGCCCATCAGAAGTCTGTCCCTGGTGAAAGCGAGAATGCCGGCTGCACACGACCGTTCATCAATTAACTTCTCGAGATCAATCTTGTCGTTAAGCGACAAAAGTGCTCAAAGCAGTCACCAGGCCCACCTATGTATGATGACAGAGGCACAACCAGGGCGCAACGTCGGGACTCGCTCGGCAGCAGGTACCAGCCGCCGCTTCGGGCCATGCGCCGGTTACCCCGCATTTCCACGTACGGATCTTGACCATCGACCACCAACGCGAACCATGCTACGAGCGACGACAGCCGCGTCCGTGAGAAGATGTACGCTCGTTCGCGCGGCAAAGATGTCCACAAAGGCCCCCGAACGTCTTCCCCATACACAGTCTCCAATCACACCTGAACTCAAGTTCTTCAACTCTGTGACCCCAGAGGGTCAACAAATACCTACATATCGCGTTCTGGATGGGACAGGTAAGATTGTGGACGGGGCTGAACCTTTCAAGGTGCGGTGATTTCTTTCATTGGCCGCTTCACGTCTGACTACTTGTGGAGATTGATGAGGCAATGGCGCGTAAGATGTAAGCATCTGGCCTCCTCCAGCGTTCGTTGCTCACTTCCCGTTAGCTACGAGAATATGCAGGTAACAGCCCATAAGAAGGCTCTTGTATCGTATCCGACATCTTGAACAGCTTTTGCCAACGCTCGATAACATCTTGTACAATGTTCAACGCCAAGGGAAGATCTCCTTCTACGTACGTGTTCAACATTTCGTCTACGCTAAACAAGGTGCCAATGATTAGTAGATGACAACAGTACGCTTCCTTTCGTATGATCCATCCTCATAGCGCCCAATGAAAGGTTACAGTACGGCGAAGAGGCAACGATAATAGGTTCAGCAGCGGGCCTCAACCCGGACGATGAGTGAGCTTCTAGGTCCCCGATACAGAAACACACGCTAACAACACATGTCCTCAGAGTTCTCGGTAGGTGCTTTCTTTGCCAAGCTGACCGCGCCTGACTTCCCAAAGGTCAGTACCGGGAAATGGGCGTGCTCCTATGGCGTGGCTTTGGATTGGATAATGTCATGGCTCAGTGCTTTGGCACTCAAGACGATACATCCGGAAAGGGCAGACAGATGCCCGTGGTATGCCAATAACGGGTAGTCGCTTGACCTTGACTCACACTTGAGCAGCATTTTGGTTCCCCTGCGCATCACTTTCATACCATATCCTCACCACTTGCGACCCAGATACCCCAGGCCGCCGGCGTTGGATATGCTCTGCGTCGAACACCTGAACGCTCCTCATCTGTTGCTGCATGTTTCTTTGGTGAAGGTGCCGCGTCCGAAGGAGGTGAGACTCTCTCTCTTGCATCTGTTCTTCTTGCAAGTAGTTTGATACTCGTTCTCCAGACTTCCATGCAGGTCTTCTATTAGCATCGACTATTCCCTCTCCGGTCGTGTTCATTGCTCGAAACAATGGTTTTGCAATTAGCACTCCTAGTACGGAGCAGTTTTATGGAGACGGGATTGCCAGCCGCGGTCCAGGCTATGGCATCGATACCATTCGCGTTGACGGGAACGATGTCCTTGCCATGCTGACTGCCGTCAAAGAAGCTCGCAGACGAGCCCTCGAACAAGGTCGTGCTGTCTTGATAGAGGCCATGTCTTACAGGTGCTATCAGAGTCTTTCTCCCCTGAATTCGCACTGACAGAGGTGCAGAGTCGGTCATCATTCGACTTCCGACGATTCTTTCGCGTACAGAGCAAGATCCGAAGTCGAGGATCGTAAACGAATCGACAACCCAATTTCTCGATTTAGATTATACATAGAATCCCAAGGATGGTGGGACGCGACTGCAGAGGAGGAATTGAAGACTCGTTTGAAGGTGGACGTTCTGAAAGCTTTCAAGAAGGCGGAGGTCATGCCCTACTGTGAAGTTGGGGAGATGTTCACTGATGTGTACGGCGGAGTGTTGCCTTGGAATTTGGTTTGTCGCGGCAGATAAATGGTTTTTCACAGCTGACCAGTATCTGCAGAGAGAACAACGGGAAGAGCTCGCACATCTGCTTCAGAAATACGGCCAAAGTTGGACGCCGTGGAGTACGCAGTTGAAGAAACACAAGAACAAGGGGGAGGATCTGATGTTTGATAGACATAGTCAGCAGTAGTTTGACCCGAGCTTCATCCTTGAGAGCAAGACGGCTCAACTCTGGCTTATACTCGAGTAATAAGGAACAACCTGTGATCGCCACAGGATCGCCACCAGTAGCGCTGCGGGCGTGACGGTTACTCTTAGTCATTGTGCCATCACACTCTTGGTCTTTCCCACCTCCCTCGTACTTTTCTACGCCGTCGTCGCGGTTCCCGTCCATGACCCCACCTGAGCTATGATTATCCTCGACGCAGTTGATCAGCAGGCTAAGCTCGAGCGTCCCGTCGCTGGCCCGACATTGCGCATTCCCGATAGAGCGGCGGGACGCTCTTTCTCTCCGCTCCCCGACTACGAAACATCCCAGGCCCAGCATGGCCTCATCCCCCAGAAGCCGACACAGGCTCGAGCAGACCGCCGGTTCTGGCGTGCAACACTCTACGCCCTCGTCATATACGTCCTTTTGACTCTCGCAGTGGGGCTGCCCTTATTGGTGCAGCGCTTGAACAGGCAGCATCATGGGCCTCCGACGTGGCCTCGAGGAGAAGATGTGACAATATCGTCCCAGAGTCAGAAGCTCACTGGCGCAGAAGTGTTCATGATGGAATCAGAGGGGTGTCGAGCATGGGAAGACAATCATGATGTTCCTTCACAATCCTTCTTCAGTGCCAGGTGAGTGCCCAGCACTGGTTTTTGACGGCCTCTCACAGTTCTTGCAGTGTATCCCACACTTTTCAGCCGCAAGGCTCCCTCTACATCCGATCCAATGCTTCACATGAAGCCGACAATGTCGTCGGCGTGAATGGAAAGCTAACGGTAGACATCAATCCCGACCCCTCCATATCCACCGTCAACATCTCAGTCTCAATATCCACCACCACTTCCGATCTCCGCCAAAGAACATATGCGTGCTTTGGAGACAAAGGCAATGACGCAGGCCTCACAATA
Source organism: Strobilurus stephanocystis (assembly GCA_019915075.1). Classification (NCBI taxonomy): domain Eukaryota; kingdom Fungi; phylum Basidiomycota; class Agaricomycetes; order Agaricales; family Physalacriaceae; genus Strobilurus; species Strobilurus stephanocystis. The sequence continues at coordinate 1,163,724 of JAHLMI010000004.1, forward strand.
TATGTGTGTGCTCCCTTTGGTCTCATTGTCAAAAATGGCGTTCTGATTCATCCTCAGATTCCTGGAGACCTGCAGAAGGACTCTCTTTCACTGGACATAACTATGCTATTCCCGCAATCCACCTCACCGCTCTCCTTTGACACTTTGACAACATACTTGCCACTGTTCTCTCAGGCACTTGGCGACCTGAGTCGCAATATGACCTTCAATAAAGTCAGCCTCGAAGGTGCTTCCAAGGACATCTCATGCGACGTGAGCGCTTCCTCATCATGTGGTGGACTTGTGCTCATGATCTGTATCTAGTTCATTTCGGCCCCCAAGATATCAGTTAAGAATGCACTGGCCGGTATCTCTGGCTCATTCAATGCGACGGAAAGTCTCGTCCTTGACACCGTGGGAGGGTATGTACTCCCTCACTGTTTTGACTCATGCTGAATGTCATCTCTCGGTCTTCTCAGTCCTATATCTGCGGATATCACGATCGTCCAGGGTTCTGAGCGAAGAGGCCCCACTTTCTTCTCAATGGACACTGGTAACAGGTACGTCGTGTGCTCTTAGTCCCAAGATTAACCTCGAACAAACCGCGTGCACAGTGACATAGACGCAAATGTCACCTTGCAAGTATTCAGCCGGCTCTCTGACCCTTTCAACTTTATCGGCAACGTGAAAAACTTCAACGGACCTCTGTCCCTCAATGTAGCACACGATGCGAAAACACCGCCGGCAGCCTTGGATCTTCACGTTCAGAACAATTTGGCTGCATCCAATGTTACCCTCGACTCCAAATTCGTCGGAACATTCGACGTCCAGACTAAACTCGCTACGCTTGATGTCAAGAAAAGCAAGGAAGACCCATCTTCGGATCCTTACGGAGAGAATCAGGAACGCAGCTACATCGTTGACTCGACATCGCCCGACAGAATACGAGGATGGGCCGGCTGGGGCAAGCGGAAAGCCAAATGGGATCCCAAAGCGAGCCACGTTGAGGTTGTATCGTCACTGAGTCCCATACTATTACAGATAGGTTCCGACCCGTCAACCTCATGACGGAGGAGGTCCACCTTGTAATACCAGACATCTGCAGCATATCTCATTGTATTTTATCTTTGGCAATCTCTCTCTCTCTATATACTACACATTCATTATTGGGACACACTTATCGAGATTTGCTACTTACACTCCTTGTACTTTTGCTACATGTTTGTTGGGTATACACATGTACGGTCACATGTGGCGCGCCCGACTTGAGCAAATCAGAGTAACTCGAAGATTGTGTCTCATTAAATTTGTAATATATCGTCCACTCACTTCAGCTTCTCTTACAACTCTACGTACGACGGGCCGTTGGCCTTACTCGACCCAGAGAATATCGACGACAGTGCACCGGTGGCCTTACCCCAGACCCGCACGAGAAGTGCCATGCAGCCAAGCGTGCTATCTCTACACACCCTGATAACTCGTTCGCATGTCTCCCTCCATTTGGCCTCGTACTCCCGACCGCCCACGCGCAGTGATGTTTCAGGCTGGAAGAGATGTTAGGAAGATACAGTATGATGGGGAGGCACCGGCCACTTGCCTTTGCTCCTGTCACGGTGCTGTGCGCTTCTGAGATGATATCGTCCTTAGCATCGTTTTCTGACCACATGCGGCGGAAGGTGTTCACTGCGTTCAAGCTTTCGCTGAACCGGTGAAGGGTGTTTATCAGAGCGACCACTTCCGATCGTTGCAGCAGGTTGGCGTTCGCGTTCGGGCTTCGCAATTTTTGTCAGCGACAGCAACAAAAAGAAGGCGAGCTTGAGGAGAGAGGAGCTCACTCTAATGTACGTTCATCCAACTCAAATAAGATCTTCAGAGCTGTCGCAACGCCGGTGGTCTGAACCTTGCCCCACAGACGACACTTGTCGCAGCCGATACAGTCCATTATCCGTGAGACATTGCGGAAATGAGTCTTGAACTCTTCTTTCAAAATCTGGCGGAAGAGTCAGATCAGCAGCCGAGATAGAGAGTTTCGTCACTCACATTCGCATTATCACCGCGGAACAAGACGCCTTCGTCGAATTTACCAGCATGCTGGGCTATATCAATGACTTTGTCGAGCTTGACGCGGGTGTCCAAGTCATCCTGAGTCGTTCCGGAAGAGCAGTAGTCATAGGCGGATAGGTAAGGGCTCAACCGGGACACAGCACGAAGCATGAGAACGGTGTTGAAATAGATATACTCTAGTCGTTCCGGATGTGCGGCAATGCGATTCACAAAACATTGGAGATTAGGCTGCCATTCACCGGTCGTTTGATTGAGCCATTCCAGGCAGATGTGTGTCGAGATGGATGCATGAAGACCTGTCAATGGTGGTCAGCTGAGAAGGAATGAACTTGCATGTAACTTACCGGAGACTATTTTGTAATACACACGTTTCTCCAGGCATTGCTCCGTGTCGTCCTGTTCCGAGTTAGAGGCGATAGTATCGGGTACTATTGCAGCTGCAGCCTGCTTTCCGGCTACAAGGTTGGCCTCTGACAGACCGAAGCAATTCTCGCGATATATTGCGCTCCATACGGCGTGGGCGTCCTTCCCAGAATAGCCGGTGTAACGCTCGGGAATGTCTGAGAGGTCATAGTATTCGCCCTCTACAGATAGAATTCAGTAACGAATAACGCAACACTTAATGAGACTCTGCAAGCACCTGAATTGTCGTCCAAGAAGCAGAAATCCGAGTCTCTATAGTAACATCCAGGTAGTTCGTGTAGCTGAATGCTCGGTATCAGTGACGATGGACACGTAAGCGATGAAAGGCCGTACATCCGGTGATCCAATCTTACTCAGCGCCGTAGCTCTGAATCGTTCTGGGACTTGACTCTAAGGGTGCCTTAGTGGCGGTGGATGGAGACGCGTGGATGCTTGCTACGGACCTCGTCAAGGCTTGTAATTGCGCAACCCGGATCACTGCATGAGCCATGATCGTCCCAGAAGGGACACTCGCGATACAGGTCGGCCTGAGTAATGCATGAGTATGAGAAGTGTATGCTGGTAGGTGCGAGTACTTGAAAGTATTTGAAGAAGGGCGTTGTAACCAGCTCATGGAGGTTCGCGTATAACTCGTCGTTTATACTATCCACAGTCTCGAAATCGCATGTAGTTGTGTCGATTGGGCCCGTTGGCTGTCCGAACGGATTAGCAATCCACGCCGATCATAGTTTTTGAGTGACGAACCACAGGCTTCTCGCAGGAAGGCTCTTTCACTGTCTGATGCTCGAGTACGTTTTGCACTTTGGAATCAATTGATGCAGGCCCCTTGGAGAAGAAGAGAGACTGGGATGCCGGGACAAGGGGTAGCAAGACCTGTAGTATGATGGCATACCGGACTAGGCGGCAATGCATGACGCAGGTGGGCGGCGCTGAAAGGAACGAGATCTGCAGATGGTGGTTGCAAGGAAAGGGGACAAGCTTCGAAGTTCCACCACATTCGCAGACGTGGAGATATTCTGGATCACGTGTGGCCGCGAATTGAGCCAGGAGCCTCGAGACCAGGCGCGCCGTTTGCAAGCACTTGATGCACTGGTTTCACGGAGCCAATGTATCATTGTATGTGTGGTCTGGTCAGCCGAAACTCAGGGAAGGACGCAGGACAGCATCGTATTGAACGGGCTCAATGATACCATCTTTCATGCGGAACGTGCGCGCGTGTATCCCGGAACGGAATACAACTTGCATTCATCTCGAGGTAATTGACCTTGAAGCAGCCTCAAGTTGGTCCAACGACATGGGACGTACGAAAAGTGTACAAACAAGCAGGGCCATGCTCGGCGCGGAATCATGAATATCGACACGTCGGCACGGCCGTGTGACTTTTTTACACTCTTTCTCGTCTACCATCACCACCGTTTCCGGTTTTATTCGCGGTCGAGTTCCCGCTCGTCGCCCAGGTCTTTCCCCGTCAAAGGCTTTTCGCTCCCCGGACACCCGTCATGGCACTCTCTGCAGCTGATCTCCAAGTAAGCCTGCCATTCCAGGCCGCCGCATTCCGCTGACCCGCGTGCTGTAGAGGAGACACGAGCTCGAAGGAACGCCAGATCCTTTCCCCTCTCTCTCGGATACACCCGTCAAGGCGCGCCCTCAGGCCCGAAGTCCCACTGTGAAGGACTTGGACACCGACTCGCAGGCTGCGTTCCCGTCGCTTGCTCCCGCGGCTGCTGCTCCTTCCGCCCCGAAGTCGGCATGGGGCGCCTCCAATGGGCCCCGTCTCAAGCCAGTCAACAAGGCTCCCGTCTTCACCGACTCCTTCACCTTGTCAGTCATTGACCTGTCCAGTGCCGGCAAGGACGGCAAGCCGACCTCCTTGGGCGAAGTCATGAAACAGGTCATGGCCAAGTACAAGGTCAAGCTTGACGCCTCCGGTAACCAGAAGACCCGGTACACCTTCCACATGAAGGCTGACTCGCAGAAGGAACTGGACAAGGCCAAAAGGAACCTGCTGGCGCTGTTGAGTCCCATCGTATGTCATTCTATGCATTTCGCATAGCCTTGTAGCTAACGCGCCTCCCTGCAGATAACGGTCACTGTGCAAGCACCTGCTTCGACCATTGCTACCATCATTGGTCCCAAGGGTATGTGTGCCTTCTTTCTTGCCTTAACGTTATGTTGACAATACTCCAGGTGCAACTCTCAAGCAGATTCGCGACCAGACCAATGTGAAGATCGATATCCCTCGCAAAGAATCAATCCAGAATGGAAACGGCCACGTCAACGGTAACGCGTCTCCCCACCACGATGACGAAGAGGACGAAATCCTTGTACCCGTGACTGTTGTCGGACCCCAGCCGCTCGCCTATGAGGCCGAGGCCCTTCTGAAGCAGATCATTGCGTCCAAGACTTCGAAATCTACTCAGCGCGTCAAGGATATCCCTCCCCACATTTTGCCCTTCATCAGAGGCAAGCAGGCGCACTTTGAAAGTGTTGCTGGTCCGGAGGTCAAGCTGACCCTTGTCGCTGCTGAATTCACTGCCAGTGGCGAAAGGGAAGGCGTATCTCGCGTCATTGAAGATGTCAAGAGCTCCATTGAATCTCTTCAAACCGGTCTTACGTCCTTGAAGATGAACCTTCCCAAACGCCAGCACCGACTCCTCACTGGTCCTGCCGCAACGGAGGTGTTGACCGCGAGCAAGTGCGCAGTCATTGTTGCCAAACACGATGAGCCCAGTGATGAAGTTACTGTGTGGGGTCTCCAGAACGATCTCCCCAACGGTCTTGCTGCTGTCATGACTCAGGCCAACTCCAAGTACATCCACGAGTTCCCTCTGCCTGGTCCTATTGCTGTCTCTCGTCAACTTCTGGCGTATATGTTGCGTATCAACTTGCCAAAGAAGCTCATGGCTGAGAATCCTGGCGTACAAGTGTTCACTCCCGCCCCTGCTTCGATTGCCACTCTTCCCTCGCTTACCATTGACTTGGTAGGCGACAAGCCAGCTGTCGATGGTGTGGTAAGGCAGGTTTCCGAACTCCTTGGCAAACTCATTGGTGCTACGACCGAGGTTACTATTGATTGGCTCCTGCATCGTGTTCTTTTGGGCAAGAACGCGAAGAAGTACGCCTCTTCCTTATTCTTCCTTGGACATTTTCTCACCGCGTGGCTCCTAGAATCAAGCAGTTCGACGAGGCTCACAACGTCTCCGTCTACTTCCCAGACGAGAAGTTAGAGCAGTCATCGGTTCTTCTCGTTTATGATCCTCTTTCGCCCAACGCCTCCCCCGCTCCCGACGACAAGAAGAAGCACCTTGAAGATGTCTCCAAGGAACTCTTGAAGTTGTCGAAGGAGGCTGCTGATGTCAAGACAGAGAAGATTGAGGTTGAGAAGCGCTGGCACGATGCTATCGTCGGTCAATCGGGCACAACTCTCAACGCGTATGTTGCTCATCGTCCGTGTTGACTGCCATCCTGACAGCTGGCAGAATCATTGGCGAGGACAAGACTCTCTCCATCAAGGTTGGCGCGGACGCTCATGACCCGGCCGGAGAGGATATCATTTTGGTTCGAGGTACCAGCACAGATGTGGACCGCGCTGTCCAGGAAATTCGCAAGATCGTTGAGGACGCGAAGAATGACGAGATCCAAAGCAGCTACGTGAGTAACGGTCACTCACTTGTTCAAACAAATCTCATCATTACACAGTCGACTGAATTCGACATCGAGAGGGAATACGTTGGACGCATTGTTGGCGCTCAGGGGTCTGGTGTCAACAAGCTCCGTGACCAACTTGGAGTCAAGGTCGACGTTTCTGACGACATTGACGAAAAGGAGAAAGAGGCCAAGAAGAAGAAGGCTGTCCACCAGAAGTCCAAAGTCACTGTATGTGGCTATCATTCACTGAGCTGGGAGATAGGCTCACCTCTTTGAAGATCACCGGCAGGAAAGAGAACGTTGAGGAAGCCAAGAGGCGTATTCTTTCTCAGGTTGAGAGGATGGTGCGTCATCTATCTTCATGCCCGGTTGTTGTACTCATGAACCCAGGCCGACGAGACTTCGGAAATCTTGAAGATCCCCAGTCAGTATCACTCTTCGTTGATTGGTCAAAGTGGAAAGTACGCCATCCGGTTGGAAGAGAAATACGCAGTCAAGATTACTTTCCCTCGTCAAATGTCTGAGACTGGCGAGGCCAAGACTCGTGAGCAGCTCAAGTCCGACGAGGTCCTCGTCAAAGGCGGCAAGAAGGGTGTCGCTGGCGCGAAGTCCGAATTGCTCGAGGTATGTTATGGCCTAGAATTACCATGCTCGCAACATTTATCTTTCCCTCCTCCAGGCCGTCGAGTTCGAGAAGGAGTCCAACAACGTCGTCAAGTTCACCGTGCCCACGAAATCCGTCGCCAGGATTTTGGGTCGCGGTGGAGCCTCTATCAACGAGATCAAGGACAACACCGATGCTCAGATCGATGTCGACAAGGTTTCCGACGATGCGGCACTCACTAACATCACGGTGCGCGGTACCAAAAAGGCCATCGCTGCAGCGAAGGCCGCCATCTTGGTGATCTCCGAACAGGTCACCGATGAAACCACCGTTACCTTGACCATTGAGAACAAGTACCACCGCACCCTCATCGGTGCAGGAGGGCAAGGTCTGAAGGACATCGTTGGTCGTTGCGGTGGACCTACTGATTCTAAGGTTCTCGCTGGGTTGATCAGATTGTCAGTCGTCCTTTTTCCTTTCTCGTCGCCGTTTACTGACTGACGTTCCGCCTCAAGCCCTCGTCAAGGTGAATCCGGTGCCGCCGATGAAGTTCGTCTCCGCGGCGAACCCAAGCTCGTTCAGAAGGTCAAGGCAGAACTTGAGAAGGCGGTGGCAACATTGCGTGATCGTGTCGTTCTGGCTGTCGACATTCCTGCCCCACAACACAGAGCCCTTATTGGCCGCGGTGGACAGAATTTGAACGACTTGCAGAACCGCTTTGGTGTTCAAATCCAGTTCCCTGGTTCTCGCTCGTATGGACAATTCGGAGAGGCTGAAAATGCTGCTGATTTCGCCGCCGCTGATCAAGGTAACCTTGTCAAGGTTGCTGGGCCTCGCGCGGCTTGTGAGAAGACAGTCGAAGAGCTCAAGGTACGCTTCGTTTGCAACAGAGTCCCTACGTGTTCTCACATGTCATCAGGGTATGATCAAGCCTGTTGCACCTGAAGGCGTCACTGCCAAGGTCGACGTACCGCTCAAGTACCATCATGTTATCTCCCAGCAAGGCAGCTTCTTCCGCAACCTCCGCTCCTTCGGTGTTCAAGTCGACCAGTCTGTTCATCCCAAGCAGTCTGCAGTTCCTACTCGTCCTGTTTCCACCGATCCAGCAGCAGCCTCTGCTCGCATTGACGCTGATGAAGAGGAGGCGGCTACTGAAGCAGTCTGGGAGGTCACACCCAATTACAAGGACGCTGAGGAGGGTGTTTCGGTGTGGACTTTGAAGGCCCGCGATGAAGCTGGACTTGAAAAGGCTCGCAAGGCCATTGACGACGCCATCGCTTCTGCAGAAAAGATGACATCGGTCGGATTCTTGACGCTTCCCGACCGATCCATGTTCCCTCGTATCGTCGGCGCGAAGGGCTCCAATGTCTCTCGCCTTCGTAACGAGACTGGCGCTGACATCACGGTCAGCAGGGAGAACAGTACGATTGTGATCATTGGTAAGTCTTCCTCGCTTTTGCTCGTGTCCAGAGCTAACACGATGCACAGGCTCCGAGAGTGACATTGTTTCCGCCAAGGATGCCATCCTCCAGATGGTCTCGGCGCCCAACGGCCGCTCTCAACGTCGCTAAACAAACAATATGATACTACCCACTTACATTAACTTTGCATATTTGACAATAAGGAACGGTTGGAACACTCATCTTGCAAGCTAATGGTAATCAGTGATTTGGTCTCAACATGTACCGAATGTAAGTAAGCGTGCTCACTGCTCCCAATACTAAATTTAATGTCTTCGGTCGTATGCGCCACACCACACCACGTGACAAAGACCTTCAATGCTAACACGAACAAACGGATGCCACTGAAAGAATTTGTCCGACGCGTCTTCTGTCCAAGAAATATTCGTGTAATGTCCAAACGTCGCGCAACGCCAGACAGCGACGGCGAGGGCTCGGACGCGGCCTCTCCTGCCCCTAAACGGAGCCGTACCGACGACGCCTCACAGGATCCTTCGCGAGCCAACGGCAAGAGCAAGACTCAGTCGCGTCGTAATGTGAAAGATGAAGATGATTCCGACGACGACGTTGATATGGACGGCGAAGATGACGCAAAGTTCGAAGAGGAGCATACAGCTGAGGTTCTTGCTGCCATGCAGGCGAACCGCGGCGTTTCTGGTGTATGTCTCGTGTCTACTACGCGTCTGCGCATCTAAGTCTGTTCTAGGGAATTGCCGACCACGGTATCATCGAGTCCATTGAGATGCACCAGTTCATGTGTCACAAGTATCTCACATTCAACTTTGGTCCTCAAGTCAACTTTATCATTGGCACGTCTTTATCTCCACTGTAGCTATTGCGTGCAGCTTATCGATCTCCACAGGTCACAATGGCAGTAAGTGCTTTGTTCTGGTTTCGTGTCATTGTGCTCAGTCGCGTCGTAGGTGGCAAAAGCGCTGTTCTGTCTGCTATCACAGTGGCACTTGGTGGCAAGGCAAATTCGACCGGTCGCGCCAATGGACTCAAGTCGTTCATACGAGAGGGTCAATCGTAAGCTTGTATTCCTTTTTGACGATCCCTACCGCCAATGACACTATCATGTCAGAGTCGCCGAGGTCACAATCCAGATCAAGAACCAAGGCGAGGAAGCATTCAGGCCGAAAGAGTACGGCAAAAGCATTGTCATCACTCGGAGGTTCACGAAAGAGGGCAACTCCTCCTGGAAGATTAGGAGCAAAGACGGCAAAGTGATCAGCACAAAGAAAGAAGAGTTAGCAGCCATCTGCGACCACATGAATATACAAGTGGACAATCCCATGAATGTGCTCACGCAAGGTGTGTATATGGGCAACGTATTTGGGAAATGCGCTGACACTACACCTAGATGCTGCTCGACAGTTCCTCAGTGCTTCACTCCCGACTGAGAAGTACAAGGTAGATTAATCTTTTCGACTCGTCTATCCTCGCTCTTATGAACTATACAATTCTAGTTTTTCTTGCGCGGAACCCAGCTTTCTCAGCTCTCAGACGAATATAACATTTGTCTCGATAACATCGAGCACACTGCGAAGGTGCTGAACCAGAAGAAGGAGGCATTGCCTGATCTCCGTGTCACTTATAACGAAGCACTTACCCGTTATGACGAGGCCAAAAAGGCGAGGGATCAAAAACAGAAAGTTGAGGATCTCAAGAACGAGTTGGCGTGGTCATACGTTATTCAGAAAGAACGTGAGCTGCAGACTTCTCAAGATGACGTCGCGAAACAGGAACGTCGCCTACCGAAGGTCGAGGAGGGATTACAAGCCTCCGAGGTATTGAAATCCGATACGCCACCCAACAGCTATTAACGATTCTTAGGAAATTGTCCGTAACACCGCTCAGGCCGTCGCAGAGGCGGAGCAAATTTACAACGATTTCGGCAATCTTGAGGACCTTAATGCTCGGAAGAAGGAAGTCAATGACAAGATACGCAGTAACCGTCTCGATCTCAATTCGATGGCTGTAGGTATATTTTTGCCGGTTCTATAACATATGAGCTCATGCATGCTTCCAGACGGAACGCAAAGCGATGTCTGATAGCTTCCACTCGGCAAAGGTCACCATTGCCGAGGTACAACGTCAGATCGACTACGAGACTCAGAGACTTGCTTCAGACACTCAGGCCAAGCGCGATGAAACCCGTCGCCAAGTCGAAGAAGCCAATAGGAAACTCAAGGAGGCCAAGGACGCTCTTCCCGATATCCTCAGCAAACTCCGTGATGCTGACAGCCGAGCTCAAGCTTTGAAAAATGATGGCGAGGCAAAGGAAAGGGATCTAAGCGCTGCGCGCGACAAAGTCGCTTATGACCAGCATATGATACGCCAGGCTGATGAGCAAGATAAGGATCGGTATGTGGCATACGGAAGGAATATGCATCAACTGCTCGAGCGCATCAAGAACCAGCGCTGGCAAGGAGAGATGCCCCTAGGCCCGCTCGGAGTCAATGTCAAGTGTAGAGAGCCAGAACAGTGGGGAGAGCTACTTCGCAAACAGCTATCTCATCTGCTTACTGCTTTCTCTGTGACTGATGCCCGCGACTCTCACGTCTTGAAGAGCATGCTGAAAGCATCTGGAAAGTGAGTATCGTTCGTTGAAGGATAACCTCCCATCTCACCGGTTTTTCAGCGACAACATCCTTATCATCATTGCCGAACGCGACATGTTCGATTATTCTTCTGGAGAACCCCCAGCCGACATGTTGACTGTACTGAGGGCGCTGGAGGTAGGCTCATATTCCGTGATTATTTTTTGAAGGCTCAAGGTCTGACCAGATATCGGACCCATACGTGGCACGGATTCTCATCAATCAAGCACACATCGAGAGAATCCTGCTTGCTAAGACTCGTCGCGAAGGCGAGGATGTCCTGCGTAATTATGGTCGGGCAGGCAACTGCTGGACGGCAGATGGCTTCTCATTGAGACGTTTCCCGTGCGGCGATACTGATTATCCGAATATTTCTTAGTGCTGACATGATATCTCCAGGGAAGGAGGAGAGTCGACATCACCTTTGTCCAGAGGGCGAAACGACAATACCAGCCAGCTCTTGACCGGACGTGACTCTGCTGCCCAACGAAGGTGCGCAATCTCGACGTTCAACCTCTCGATTGGTTTATAAGATTGCACAGACACTTTGGTGACAAGCTCAAAGAGGATGAAGCAGTACTCATGGCATTGACGGCTGAACTCCGGACCATGAAGTCGAACTACAAGCAATGTCGCGACGAGGGGGAGGCACTACGCGTGCGTCTGCACTGTTCAGCCTATGAGTATCCTGATCTTTCCTTTAGGGTCAAGAGAAACGAGCCCATATCGCCGTTAATCAAGCACAAAGTAAATTACGCCAAATCGAAGATGCCGCTCAAGAGGATATGCCAGCGAATGTTGCCGGCTTGGAGGCAGCCAAAAAGGTCATATATTTATTGCAGACATTGTCATATCAAGGCCCTCTCATCTTGCACAGGAAGCGGAAGAGGAAAAGGAGAACATTGAACGCCAATTTACCGCTCATAACGATCGTAAGACCGAGATCGAGGAGAAGCAAACGGCACTCCAAGCTGAGATGGACGAGATAAGACGCCAAATCGGCGATTTTATGAATCGTCAAGCGGAGCTTCAGGTGGACCGCTTCTGTTCTGATTCTTCGACGCGTTCTATGCTTACATTTCCATTCTATAGGACAGCGTTCTGAGAGCAACGGAAGAGCATACCAAGGCCCAGCACGAGCTTGACTATATGCAAAAGAAATTGCAAGAGGAAACAGTGCGACTGAATACCCTGAAAGCAGGGGCGGTTGTGTTGCAAGAAGAGTATGAAGTATGTGGTTTTCCGAGTGCTGTTCTGAGTTATGTCTGACCTCACAACTGCGACAGTCATGGACCGCTAAAGCGCTCGAGTTTTGTCCCCGAGTGGAAACCAATCGCAGAAGCCAAGACATTCAACGACTGCTGGACTCCACTCAAGCGGCATTGAAAGAAAGGGAAAAGAGGTACGTTGTCAATGAGCCATACGGTCCGACCACAAGCTGATGGTGGTCCACGCTAGGCACGGCGCAACTGTCGAGGAAATGATCGTTGAGCTCAATAGGGCCAAAGAGGCCTTTCAAAAGGCTGAAAAGGGGTGGCGCCACATGGTCCAGTTGAACAAGGTACTTTCGCTTGAGATGCGGACATTCTTTGGTCCTAAGTCTATCTTGCACAGCTACTGAAGGCCTCTCTGATAAAACGCTGGGGAAGATGGCATGAGTTCCGCCGTTACATCGCCTTGCGATGCAAACTTGTGTTCCAGTTCAACCTTTCGCATCGTGGCTACTACGGGAAGGTTCTCTTCCATCACGAGAAGGGCACGCTTCAGCTCAAAGTGCAGACGGACGATGTTGCAGCCACGCAAGGGCAAAAAGGCTCTAGGGATAAGGATCCTCGCTCCCTCAGTGGTGGCGAGAAGTCGTTCTCTACTATCTGTCTCCTCCTCTCTCTCTGGGAAGCTATCGGGTGCCCTCTTCGCTGCCTGGGTAATTGAGAACATTTTATTTTGCACTCGATACTCACGATCCCTGCAGATGAATTCGATGTGTTCATGGACGCCGTCAACCGACGTATTTCAATGAAGATGATGGTGCATTGCCTCTGCCGACTGCATTTTTCTGGTGTTGACATCTCCCTGTAGATCGAAACGGCCACCCAGTCGGATAAGAAACAATACGTCCTTATCACACCTCAAGATATGAACAACATAACTGTGGGCAATGCAGTCCGCGTGCATCGTATGACAGATCCCGAACGTGGCCAAGGTACCTTGGCCTTCAGTGGGTGAAGCGTTTGCCATTCATTACCCTGCTACATACATGGTCTTCCGTCCTTCTTGCATGGCTTATATTATACGTACACTTATGTTCCGTGCTTCTTGCATAGCTTGATACTATACGTACATTTTGATACTTACTTCGTTACAACTTCATAATTTCTACCGCTATGGTTCGAGAGCTCGCGGCTCTCATTGATGCCTGACATATCGTGACTGTCTCCTGCGGTGTACATCTGGACAGTACAGAGGAGTTCGACTATGAGCATTGAGCACGGCGGCCAATCTTTTCGACCATCTCGCTGCATGGCAGCGGCAGTCATGCCTTTTGTCATCTCCTTCGAGGTAACTTGGCGGTAAAAGATCATGGCGGTGGTGTTTGCGTGGATGTTAACGCCGTAATAATCATCTGTACCGCCTCCGCGGTGTTTGGAGGAAGTGACCGTGTATTCATCCAAGCCTAGATCAAAACGGCCTCCCAGTCTGACAAGAAACATGTGTTCTCGACACGCCTCATAATATACAAGGGCAATCGACTCGCGTGCATCATGTACAGAGAATCCCGAACAAACTTGGCTCTCAGTAGATGAGCAGCCAATCTACATAGACGGATCTTCGTTTTCCTTGCATAGCTTACTGTATATGTATTGCTTCGCGTTACAACATTCGCCTTGGGAGGTCCGAGGCGTTGAGGTCAAGTAAATGCAACAATTCCTAGTCCCGTTCGAGAGCGCTCAATAACCGCCTCCACCGCCGTCATCGGTTCGATGCGAGGCCATCTGTCTGCGCTGAGTTTCTTCCAATTTCGGACAGTTGGATATTCCGTGGCCGAGACCTTTCGAGCACGAATGATTAGCCAGATGTCTGCACACAGAGGAGAACTCGTACCTCCACAAACAGGACAACCCTTGAGGGAACCACCGCGTCCCCCTTGTGCATCGCGGGGATCCTCGATAGATGCCAGGAACGGCGGTACTCTGATGCGTCCATCTGTTCAGCATGCGTGCATCCGACTGAAGATTGAAGACCTACTTTTGACCCGCCTCCATCAGCAGGTACTTCAAATCCAACAACGTCTGCTCCGGCGTGTTCATATTCACAAAAGTCGTTGCAATTCCCGTCTTCCCACTACGCCCCGTTCGTCCGATTTGGTGCACGTAGTCCTCGATTTCTTTCGGCATGGAGAAGATGATGACGTGCTGAATCTCGTTGAAGTCGAGGCCCTTGGAGGCTACGCCGGAAGCGACCATCACATCCTTGGCGCCAGATTTGAACGACTTTATGGCATACTGGCGTTCTTCTTGTGCTACGGAATCGCGCGTCAGTGTGCAGTAGCAGGATGAGGGATGGGTCAAGCGTACACTTCGAGCCATGGATTGAGACCGCTTCCACGCCTTTCAAAAGTAAATATTCTTGGATGTCTGAAGTGTTTGTGAGTACCAAGCAGAGACGCGCACAAAAAAGACAGCTCACCGTCGACTTCATTCTTGATCTCACTGAAGATGATCACCGGAGGTGGAGTCTTTTGCAAGCATTCCAAGAGGTATACCATCTTGGCTTCCTGCTTGACATACTCTACGACCTGCAAAACGTCCAAGTTGGCTGCACCAGCTCGCCCCACGTTGACCAAAACAGGTTTCACAAGGGACTGCTGAGCGAAATCTTGGATCTTCCGAGGCATCGTCGCGGAAAAGAGTAGAGTCTGTCGCTGCCGATGGAAGTAACTCATGATGTTCCGCACGTCCTCCTCGAACCCAAGATCAATCATTCGATCCGCCTCGTCCATGCACATGAACTTGCAGTTGTTGAATGTGAACCGCTTCTTCTCGAGCATGTCCATGAGCCGACCAGGCGTGGCGACGACGACGTGTATGCCCTTGCTCATGACATGGCTCTGGTCGTTCATAGAGATACCGCCAATGCACAAGAGGGTATTCAATTGGGGATATTTTCCATCCTTGTGAAGAGCAGCACACCACGCCAGAACGTTTTCGTACGTCTGGTTGGCAAGTTCGCGTGACGGACAGAGTATGACGCCGACTGGTCCTTCTCCGCGAACAAATGGAAGCTTCATTTCCTCCTCGAGAGCAAGCATGATGAGCGGTAGACAGAACGCGAGAGTCTTTCCGGACCCTGTGAATGCGATACCAATCAAGTCTCTACCTGAAAAGCTAGAATACGTGAACAAACTGGAAGATATACTTTGACGTGCAACTCACGCAGCAGGAATGCCCTGTAGTTGAATGGGAGTGGGGGAGACAATACGCATTGACTTGAGGTATTGTACTATTGGGTCGGGGATCTTCATGTCTTGAAAGTGTTCAATTGGAGGAGGTATGTCATCTCCTTCGGCCAGAATGTGGTATTTGTCTCGTATCCGCTCGTTTTCTTCTGGCGTGCGATCGCGAACAAACTTTGGCGGTCTCCAGCTTGACGTTTAGAGTAAGCGGGGTATACTAAAGAGTTGATAAGCCAAACACCTTGTTTTGAGAGATTCTGTATATTGGATGCCTTTCGCCAATTCCTTGTCAGATGCAAGGACCTTGTGGCTCTTGATTGCGTTGAAGATCTCGTCGTCAGCTTCTTGAGCCTTTTCTTCTTCAGTCTTTTTTGCATCTAGCACCGTTAGTCAACGTATGGGCAACCAAGAGGATATTACCTTGAGCCGCCTTCTTCGAGTGGACATCCTGCGCCTCCATCAGCAGTGTCCTTTCTCTTCGGAGGCGCTCCTTTCGCGCCTCTTCCTCGTTGGCCTCGTCCTCGCGTTCCTGCAGCTCTCGCTGTACTGTGGCGTCATCCTTGTCCGAGGAGGCGCCCAACGCCGCGAATTTGGCGAGCTTGGCCTGCCGACGCTGAGCAACGGGAACGTAAGGCTTGTAATCCTGATTGTCCTCGTCGTCGAGCTTGTACACTGGCGGAGAAGGTGACCGCTGGACGCGACGGCGTTTCGATGGTTGTGGTGAATCCATGAGTTATGTCCGGAAGCTCGGTCCCGGAAGCCGGTCCGAATATCTGGCCCGCCAGCGCGTCTCCTTCGCGCTCAGTGTATCGGAAACATCATGGAAGGCAGTTCTCGCCCGGGCCTTGGTGTATCATTGAACCGGGAGAAACATCCAGATCATCGGCCATCTTGGTACTTTAGAGCAAGCGATTCCACATGCACGCGCATCTTTCGACGTGCACCACCATGACCGAGTTCAATCCTTCGGATCATCCTCATCGCCGCTGCAAGTTATCGTCGCCATCTTACAGCGATCCTTCCTGACCAGCGCTCCCTAGTGAATCCCTTGACTAACGAGCATATCCTGGTCTCACCTCACCGTATCAAACGCCCATGGCAAGGCCAAGTCGAGCCTCCCCAAGTCTTGGATCTGCCTCAGTATGATCCGAAATGCTATCTATGTCCCGGAAACTCTCGCATTGGCGGAGAAAAGAACCCAGACTACGAGCAAGTATTCGCCTTCGAGAACGATTTCGCCGCCGTCCTTCCTGGGCCGATTCCGACCGCGCCACCGCCGCCCCATCCGCTTCTGGTGACTGAGCCTGTCGGAGGAGGATGCGACGTGATCATCTTTGATCGCAGACACGATCTTACTTTGGCGCGTCTGTCGGTTCCGAAGTTGAGGGAGATTGTAGAGGAATGGATCAGGATCTACCATCGTCGAGGCGCCGAGGAGCACATCAAATACGTCCAAATCTTCGAGGTAACACGCTCTTGAGCTTGTGTTTTCTGTATTCCTCTCTGACATACTGCTAGAATAAAGGGAGTATGATGGGCTGCTCCAATCCCCATCCACACGGACAAGTGTGGTCTCTTTCAGCCATTCCAACTTTGCCTGCAACCGAGCTCGAAAACTTGAAGCGTTACTCTGCGACAGATGTTGCGGCATCGGATGCGCCGAAAGCTGCCGATGGTTCGTATTTCTGGAGGCAACTAGTCCACTGCGAAACTCAGTATTGTCTCCAGGAAAACCATGCATGCTATGCGAGTATGCGCACGCAGAAGTCAACGTAGACCTCGAGACTGGCCGTGTCGTCTACAAGAACGATCACTGGGTAGTCCTCGTCCCTTGGTGGGCCACCTGGCCATTTGAAGTCCTATGTAAGTCCTCAAATTCGCCTTCACAATCGTCATTACTCACCATACACGCTCAGTGCTCCCTTACAAACGGCACATACCTTCAATAACAGAGCAGACGGATGACGAGAAGACCGCGTTGGCCGACGCTATCGCCATCACCACCAAGAAGTATGACAACCTCTTCTCGTGCTCCTTCGCGTACTCTATGGGTATGCACCAACGGCCAATACCCCTCGCAGAGGTCCCAGAGGGCCAAGACAAATTCGATGAAGCCCACCTGCACCTGCACTTCTCGCCACCTCTGTTACGCAGTGCTACTGTCCGAAAGTTCCTAGTAGGGTACGTTGCAAGTCCCGCATATTAGCCAGCGTCTGACCAAGATCCAGCTTCGAACTTATGGGTGAAGCTCAGAGGGATTTGACCGCTGAAGGTGCCGCTGCGCGCCTCAGAGCTTGTGACAATGTCCACTACTTTGACAAGATGGAGGCCGAGAGCAAGTAGAGCGCGAACTGTTGATTGAAGTAAATGAAAATGTAGACTGTACCGCAACTCATGTGGCCTGTGAATCACTTGATTGCACATCAAGAAATTTCGGGAAATGCTTTCGGTCGGTAGTGAATACATCAAATCTACAGGTAGGAATTAAATAGGCGATAACAGAGAGAATCGTGAGTAGCCGCACAAGATACTTTTGAACTAAATATCCCAGAGAGAATAGCTGTGATGGATATAAGCCGTCGACACGAACAGACGACAGGAAGACCTACATCATGCTGGTGCGGCGTGACGCTGGTAAACCGCAGAGACCATAGCGTGGTCGCGCTCGTAGGGCTCGAGGGGCACCTGTTCCAATGGCCTGAATTTTGATGCCTTCAATATCGCAACCTCGTTGGCGAAGACGACGTCGGGAGGGGCGGTGGAGTCGATACAGCTGGCCTTTATTGAGATGACGACGTGACCGCCGACTTTCAAGAAGTGCTCAGCGTTGTGCGCAACGATACGAGCTTGGTCAGGTTGTGCGACGTCAGCAAAGATGACATCGACCTGTGAGACAAGCATGCGGTATTTTTGAGGGAAACGGGCGTCTTCAACGATGGCTACAGGAGAAAAAAAAATGAGACGGCGAAACGGTTGACTGCGCTGTAAACTTACGGATAACGTTTGTACGCTTCTTGGCCATGCCAATCAAGTCACGACCGGAGCGTAATGAGAATTCGACGGCGTAGACGACTCCTTCCTGTGAAAAAAAAAATCAATGCCGTGGATTTTTGGCCTGCAGAAGTTTGCTCACCGGTCCAACAATGTCGGCGACGTGGCTGACACTGGTTCCGCTAGCAGCACCGAGATACAGAACCTTCTTGCCAGGAGCAATGAAGATTTCGTCCAATCCACTGAGCACACCGGCTGCAAGCTTGCTACGGAAAGGGTTCCATACACGGTATTCCACCTTGGTGCCCTCAACAGCGCCTTCCACGGATATCCTCTTCTCGCCGTAGACTGATTCGCCGGGGACCAAGTTTTTCGTGACGAGCAGATGCTCCTTGCCTTTGGCGATGAAGACGCCGGCGTGTCTGTGGGGCTCCAAGACGGTGTTCGCACCACCGCGGGCTCCTCCACGGCCACCACGGCCGCCCCGAGGTGCACCGCGGCCACCACCACGACCGCCAGGAGCACCGCGTCCACCTCCACGACCGCCAAATCCGCCTCCACGGGGAGCACCTGCCAGGTGATGTTCAGTATTGAGCAAAAGAAAAATGGTGCATTGCAACACACCTCGCCCTCCTCCACGTCCGCCGCCTCGTCCGCCACGGTCGCCACTACCAAATCCGCCACGGTCACCACCACCAAATCCGCCGCCTCGTCCACCTCGTCCACCACCAAATCCACCTCTTCCGCCGGGAGCGCCTAATCAACGTCAGATCCTGGATAGAGAAGAACGGCAAACGAGGCGCACCAAATGCCATTGTGATAGGTATACAAGTGTGGTGTTGTCCCGCTCGCTACCCTGCCCGTGAAAGTTCAAGTCGAAGTGGAATTTTTTTGATGGCGATCACGTCAATACTGCAGTCACGCTCGTGACATAATGTAACGCTGACTATCATTTACCAGCCTTGACCAGGTCAACGTTCCAATTTACAACTTAAAAAGCAGCTTCAAGCTTCACCGATTTAGCCCAAGCTACCGCAGAATGCTCGAGGTGGCGCATAGCGTTGTATCCATAAATAATGTATAGCATTACAGATTACATTCAGGTACTTATGACGACCAATCTACTACAACAACTCTATGAAATGTAACTACACGACACACGCTCATAGCAGGGCGTTTGTCTCCAGCAATAATATGATGCCTGACAAAAGCAGGTCAGTTATAGTGTGCAGGTGGGTAGCGTGTCCACTTACTGTGAACAATTTCGGGTACTGTCTGCGAGGTAACATCGGCAGTCAGGTCAGAGAATGAAGGTGCTTCGAATTCCTGGTCGACGCCAGGTAGTCCGGTTATCTCGCCGGAACGTGCTTTTGCGTAGATGCCACGTCGGTCCGTCTTTTCACAGTGTTCCAGAGGAGTAGTGACGTTGATCATGAAGAAGTTGCCACCGGCACCTCCCTGGTGAGAAATGAGGTCCTTTGCAGCCTGCCTGGTGTGATCTTGAGGCGCGATGGGAGCGACAATGACAGCAGCGCCAGCGCGAGCGAGCTCAGCCGCAACGTATGCGAGGTTTTGGGTGTTCTGATGACGTTCTTCCGGCGTGTATCCGTATTCTGTTATGACTGGTCGATCATGGAGCTGGAAAGAGAGGTGAATAACTTACTGCCTTCATCACCGATAGTCTCGCCGAGGAGGAGAGAAACGCTACGGCCACCCTGCTCATTTAATGAGACTTGGAGTGCCTTGGCAATCTGTTCCTTTCCAGAGTTGTGCAGACCGGAAAGGAACAGGACGAAGCCCTGTTGGGTACGGGGAGGGTAGCTCTCACGAAGAGTTTTGACCACGGCGCTGGAGAACAGTCAGGCTAAGCGCGAGAGAAAGACGCTGATAGGCTCACTCGTAACTGAACCAGTCGGGAATGGGAGCACCAGTCTTCAGGCGACGGCGTAGTTCTGTGCCCGAAATGTCGAGGGTCTGAACTCCCTTTGGCACCTCGTCGATGGGCTGGTACTCATCCGTGGATGGCAGATAGGTCATCATCTGGAAGGGCACCATCTCGATTTGGAGCTCATCGCGATACTGGGTGACAAGGTCTTGCGCATCGTACGGTCCGTAGAAATCCTTGCCTGCAGAGTTCTTGCCAGGACCTGCGTGGTCGCGTCCCACAATGAAGTGAGTCGCGCCATAGTTCTTGCGAATGATAGCGTGCCAGACGGCTTCGCGGGGCCCAGCCATTCGCATCGCCTAGCCAAGTCTATTAGACTGTGGAGTTCATGTCAAAGCAAAGCTTGTACTCACCAAAGGCAGCAGAGCCAAATGACCCATGCCGTTAGGGTACTTGGCCATGATGGCTTCGTAGACACGGACACGAGTGTAGTGGTCGACATCACCGGGCTTGGTCAATCCGACCACGGGGTGTATGAGCACATTGGCTTGGCGTTGACGCGCCGCACGGACGGTCAGCTCGCGGTGAGCACGGTGCATGGGATTCCTGGTTTGGAACGCGACGACTTTTCTCCACGAGAGCTTTTTGAAGTGGGCGCGCAATTCGGCGGGGGTATCTGCAAGGGATGAGCCTCAAGCCGGAATGATAAGTCATGGTGCGTACATCTGAGGGGAACGTAGTCGAAGTGATTGGGTGCTTGTATGGCTTGCACCTTTCCGCCAACATAGTAGTCTTGAACGCGGCGCCGAAGGTAGGATACGGAGGGGTGTGCGGGATCATCGGCGCCGAATACTTGTATCGCCTCCTTGACAAGATCAGGCTTGTAGATATCCTCCACTACGTCGTGTTGTTAGCGAGGATATCAATTGATGCAAATCAAGAGCCTCACCGGTGATGATAGCCAAAGCTTCATCATCACGAGGGTCGCGCAATGCGATTCTTGAACCGCTGGCGATGTTCAGACGTTCGATATCGCTTTTGGACACATCTAATGTGATCGGGATGGGGAAAAGAGCACCGTCGGCGAGGCGAAGCGTGTCGACGACACTGGAAGGAATTAGAACAGGGATACGCATGCGAAGCAATTAAACTGACCTGGTGTAATCTTTTTCGTTCATGAATCCTTCCACAGGACTGAATCCACCATTGGTAATGAGCTCGAGATCACAGAGTTGACGTTCTGTCAGGACGATGTCAGGGAGTGATTGGGCCTCCTCTTTGAGTTGTTGGGATATGTGGGCATCGCGGGCCACCAGATCCTTTCATTGAAAAGTCAATCAGTGAAAGATGGAATGATGATGGCAACTCACTTTGAGAACACCGCCGTGAGGAGCGTTAGCCATTTCTTTTTCCGGTTTTAAGAGGGTGGCGGTACTAGATAATGACGAGCGTAGAGTCGGTGCACCAAAACAAGACGAGGTCAGTACATTTTCAGCGGGTCCCTATATATCTGGTCGATGATGCATAATCACGCAATCGTCGCATACGAAAAACTTCGTAACCATTCTGAATCGAGCGGTCGATCAGTCAGCCTCAGTGTGGTCCCCGGTCAGAAACAGATGCGTTCGCGGAAACATGATCATTGAATCCAAGAGTCGGTGAGGTGGAAGTTGGAAGGCTGTCACTGACTGGAAACTGCCGAACTCGAAGAGCAAGGCGCCGGTACATAGCTGGGAATGTTCATGTACGTCATGCCCGAGGTCGACCCAAAGCAATTTGGGACAGTAATAATGAATTAGTGTATAGGTCTTGTATTGTCCTCTGAGCTCTCTTCTTCGTCGCTGTCCTCTTCATCGTCATCATCAGAGCCCTCTTCATCCTCTGACCCATCCCCGGGGCTAGGGTGACCGCTTCCTCCCTTCCCATCTTCCGATTCATCATCCTCTGATTCTTCTTCTTCGGAATCCTCTTCCTCCTCGTCATCATCGTAGAACTGCTCCAGATTCTTCTTCCATGATGGATGTTGTTTAGATCTCTGAGGAGCACTGGCTACCGCACGCGGTTGACTGAACGAGGCGCTTGATATGGATGTCGGAGGTGGGGGTTGGCGAGCGACGATATCATCCTCGGAATCTCTCAAAACGCCCTCGACACCGTGCTCCAGCCAGTCCGGCAGGATTGGCTCGCTCATGGACCGTCTTCCCGTGATTGCGCTCCAACAGCCGATCGTGGCCTCAACTGTCAAGACAAGATCTCAGTGAGTCATATCGGCTGCAGGAAAGACGAGCTACTCACATGTCTCTTCAGGTTCAGCGACAGTCTTCTTCCCTTCGAACAAGACCATTCGGACTTGCTCACGGCGTAATACTACACCTTCACGCTCCGCTTCCTCCATAGTCGGATCCAGACCTGCCAGAAGACCACTCAAAACGCGAGCTCGATCCCTCACATCCCAATCAACATCGTATCTTGCCATCTGCAAGACATATTTAGTCGACGAAGCTATCCTGCTATCGGTGGATAGGACAGTCAGCTTCGCCGCCATTGTCAAGACTTGCAGCTTGACTACCCGCTTCTCCTCTTTGAAGCTCTTCGCCATTCGCCGCAAGACATCGGGAGCATAGATCGCAAGCCCGTCGACGGATGAGGTGCCTTGAGCGTATTGACCCGCCAACCAGACCACCGTCGCTCTGGCATTGGGGTCCAGAATGGCATCCAGTCGACCAGCGAGTCGCTCAACGGTGGCGGCCGGAACGAGGTCCTTCAGCACCACGACTGCCTGGTCATTACCGCGATCAACCATCCCAAGCAAGGCGCTGACACACTGTTCTGCGCATTCTGGTACGCGCACAGCACAGCGGCCAATCTCGTATACCGCTTCCTGGTCTACCAGTTCGCGTAGGATGCCCGCGTGATTGTCGAGATTGAGAATAGCAAGGAGGAGGCGGAGTTTGGTAGCTCTGGTGTCCGGGAGGTCAGCATAGGATGTCAGGAATTGGGTATAGTGCGCTGAAAAGAGAGTGGGGTTGGACGCTAGGATATACGAAAGTACAATGCGTTCTACCTCAGGAGAGAGGTGGAGTATTCGCAGGAGGGGGTCGACAATTTTGGGATGGTAAGATGGAGGGCCGGCGTAGTATATGACTCGTACTGCTGCAACAATCACTGCTGGATTCCTGCTAAGAAAGAGTGGTTCGGCAGATGTCAAGAGCAGATGCAGATCCTTGTCGATATCCTCCTCTTCCCTGGGTCTAGGCAGCATGGTACGTGCATAGCGCAAGAGTAAATTGAGGAGTTCCACCTGTCCCCATTCATCTATCTCTATGAGAGCTTTGCATAGTCGTCGATAGGGTTTATGTAGGATATCCAGACGGGTCGGACAGACGGCCTCAAAGGCCACAGCGACGGTTCCGATGCTGAGTGGTGATCGATCCTTCCACATGGGCGCGATGACCTCCACCAAGCTCTCCTGCAGTGTGGGATCCAGTTGGAAGCATTTGGGTATTGCGAGAGCGGCGACTTTCCGCACATACGGACTGGGATCAGCGGCACACTTCTTGATAGCGAGAAGCACGATATTGGCAATCATTGGCACTTTGATGCCGCTGAGTACACGGAGAGCCATCGCGCGTATGAGGGGGTTTGGATCGGCCAGGTCCTTCTGGAACGTATTGATGGATAGCAAAGCGAGGTCGGGCTCCTGCTCTGCGTACCGCAGGAGGAAGATGTAGACGAGCTTGCGAAGTTCGAGGTTGGTCGATGCAACGTTCTTCACGACGGGTGCAAAGTAGTCGGACATGTTGCGCCCTTTCGATGTCAGAGCAATGAGCAGCTTCATGGCGACGAGTTTGTCGCGGTCGCTGCTGGAATCGAGCTGTTTGCGGATGTGCTTGGTCTTCTCATCCGATGCATCCTGGTAGGTGCTCCTGGTGAGATCGCGTGTGTGCTCGGAGAACGACTCCTGCAGGCGCATGCCCAGGCGAGAGGCATTTTCCGTTATCGAGCTGAGGTACTCGCCCGACATGGTGGTAGGTCGGATACGTCATCGTCGGGAACGTCGGGCCTCGGTGTTGAGACGCGATCGTCACTCCACGTGTCTCGAGTTCCAGTGTCACGACGCGAAGCCTTCACTCTCACCATCATCATGCAAATCAAAGTAGGAGTCCTTCCTGAAGGTCAGGATTTCCTCTCTGGCTTTCTCTCATTGCTTCCACAATCTCCAGATATTCTGCAGTCAAGCTTTGCACAGCTTGAAGATGCGCAACACGGTGTTAGCCACCAGTGGCGCTTCGTGAAGCTTCTACACCCAAGGACTGGTGAGAAATACGCGTCAGCTTTCGAACTACATTGAATTATGCTGTAGGACTCCCCTCGCTATTTCATCTTGGTCGCGGAAGCAGTGGTTCTTTCGAGCAGGTCCTAGAGGTCCAGGCCGTTTCGCCTCCCAACAAACGCTCGTGGTTCATCGATCAGACTGTTGTCGAGGGTTCGCAGTGCTCTCTTCTTACTCCCAACCGAAACTCAGAATACTGTTACAGACGGCAAGATGCTTGTGATGACGCCAGTCGATCCTGCGTTTCTGTTGATACCCCTCCTCGGACTCATTGCACCGGTACGCGATTATGTCGCTCAAAGTGTCTCGAGGGTTCAATTCCATGACAGGGAAGCTTTCGCACCGCGGAGGATATCTTCGAAGAATGTGTCACACGTCTGAAGGATGCTGAGGGCTCTGCTGATATTGTGGACACGGACGTATCGACATTTCTCAGTATGCCGTGCGCGGAGTCTGCTTTGCACCGTATATGTGATACAAAAGGTGTGCCCTTCTAGCGCCTCAACTTTTTCGGCTGCTGACCTCTCTTAGATATCGCCTCTAGCATAACGGTCTTTCGATACTCGTCCGAAAAAACCCTCTCATATCTCCGACAAAAAGTAGATCATTTATCCCAAGCACCTATCACGGACATCTCACGCTCGATAACTCGCAACCTTGCGAAAGATGGACTCTTTGAGGATGACAAGGAGGAACTATTGAATGGTTAGTGCCGCTCAAACGACAAATACGTAGTCTGACCATGAGATGACTCGGAAGCTGCCCGTCTTCGAGTTGCATGCAACTTGATTTCTCATTATCTCGTGCCGGAATTGGCGAGTAGCCTATTGGCGTGCTATGAGTGGGTCTCTCGTTCTTGCTGTCGTGCGATGTGATTTCTAATTGCCATGGTTCGATAGATCTCCAGCGCTGGAAGCGTATCTCACCCAGTTGCACGATCAGGAAACACAGATGCCGCTACCAAAAGGCAAGAAGTCTGAAGCTCCTGCCGCCTCTGACAAAAAGCGCAAAGCCGCGAAAGGCTCTCAGGGTGTCGAGAAGCTGAAAAAGGTCAACGTCAAGGGGATGTCAAAGCTCTCGACATTCTTTACCAAGAAAGCTTGACTTTATTATGTATACCAGATTCCGCTAATGTAAGGTCTATGATTATCGAAAGAGCAGACAGAGAGAGTAGAAAAGCGAAGTCTATGATCATCGAATGAGAAGACAAAGAGAGTAGACAAGCGACAAAAGCGAGAAAAATGCAGTCCCCGATAATCCTGTAAGGGGTTGTGCAGAATTGCTACTAACGGCCCCCTCCAGAGCTGGTGCTGCTACAATGCCGCTGGCGGTGGCACTAGCTGATGATGAATGGAGAGAAGACGATCTAGTAAAGGCATCAATACTAGCAGTCGATGACACAGTGACAGTGGCATCCGCATAGTACGAGGTCATAACGACAGACGAAGCTGGCGCGTCACTGTCAGTTTGAGTGAGATTAGAGGTCAGAGTGAGATTGGAGGTCAATTCGGTCGGTCCGAGGTCGGTGTCCGTGATGAACTTGGCAAATACGTCCTGCGCTACGTGGGGCTGGAATGCGGGCATAGCATGGCCGGCATGAAACACGCGTCTTGGATGTTATGAGTACCAGAGATATCTCGACTTGTGGCGTAATACACTTACACGAAGGTGAGGTTCTGACCGGGGATGGCCTTGTACTGACCGACGGTCTCGCCGTCCAGGTCCAAGTCTTGGAATGGCCAATCCGGAAACAGGACTTGTCCTGGCCACTCCATTTGAGCGATGATCTCGTGAAGGCCCAGCCAATCAGCTCTGCAAATGCGTCAGTACTCACGCGACGGAAACAAAGTGTGCAACTGACTTCATATCGGCGTCTCCACCCTGGAGGGGAGTAAGCTGGTTGTTCAAAGATAGTAGACTTCCACTTACCCAGAGCAAAACCTTGACTCGCCCTCCCTGGACGATATTGGAGAGGTGTTGAATGAAAGTGTGCCCTGTCTCTCCAGAGTCCGCGAAGGCGAAGTGCGTACTTGCGTCGCATTGATCGAAGGTCGCGCTCTTTCCAGTTCCCGCGCCAATCAACTCTTTCACTGTCATGCTGTGGATAAAGTCGGTATAGAAGGTTGGCGGGAAGGTGACACCGCTGGATGAATTCTGACGGAGATCATCCGGATCTCGGTCTCCAACGAGAGGGAGGAAGACGTGGTGGGTCTAGCGAAAGAGGTTAGAGTCAATCTTGGACGTAGAGATATGTGCATTACACATTTGACATTCGCGTCCCGACAAGTCTTGGAGTCAAGAGTGTCATAGCAGTCCTGGATGGCAGGAGCGCAGGTCTTGTTGTACGCCTCCTCCGCTTTATCAATCACAGAGCTATTGGCGAGAGCTCCATACGACGGGGCATCGCGGGAAAAATCTATCACACTCTTGAACTGAATCAAGGGATCGATCTTCCCACTGAACACCGTTTCATTAGATTCCGTGTTGAAGTCGACGACGTGAATGAACTCACTTGCTAACAATCAGCTTCGACAGCTCGATTCTTGTTCCGTTGATTTCACCGCTGTCAATCTTGTCGTTCTGGTCTAGAAAGTATTCTGCAAAGACAGCGCCGAAACGGGCGCCATACGATTCCGTCGCGATAATGAATCTGATGTGGTTATCAGAGGCCGTCTCAAGCACATGGCGTTTTATACCCACTCTCTTCCTTTCAAAGACTCGAATCGTTCGTCTTCGTAAAATTTTTGGAAGGCCTGCCATATGAATGGGGCGGCCTGAGCAGAGGTGTTGACCTGCGTTGAGCCTGTCGAGAATCCTGCGCCAAACGGTTGGTCGATGTAAATCACTGCATGCAAGGAATCATGAATATCGTGTGGACTCGGACCCAAGCGTGGGCAGGACGCACTGTTACTGTGATTGTTCCAGCTGTACGGGTTGTACAAGGTGTTTTCACCGTCGGGAGCAACTGTACAGGGACCGTTCTCTGCGAAAGGGCCGGTGAGCTCGTGTCCCGGCCACAGATGGCTTCGGTGTCTGCACCTTCAAACAAGCCAATCATGGACGAACATCCCGGACCACCATTGAGCCACAGCGTCAAAGGCTTGCTATCCGCATCGCTGCGAGCATCGAAGTACCAGAACCAGAACGCGTCGTCGTTATCTTCATCTATGGTGATGTATCCAGAGGCCTGGAAGACGTCCGGTGTTGACTCGCAGACGCCGGAGTTGGCAGCTAGGGACAGGGATCTGGAGAAAGCGGGCGATACAGCCAGTGTAAGAAGAGAAAAGACCGTGAGGAGAAGGATGGACATGGTGGGGAGGTGCAAACAGACTGGAAGATCTGCGCGCCCTTCTGTCAGGGTAATATACCTCACCGCCTGGAGTATAACATAAAAGAATCATTTCGGGTTAGTGTCACCTTGACACCGGCCAATGCGGCCATATGTAGTTGGAGATCGAAGGAATCTAGAGAGCATGCATGCAGACCAAACACCAGCTGCTTCGAAGTCTGGATCCCAGATGATATTATTCTTTGCGTGAGAGACAGACTGTGAACTTGGAGGTGATAGAACGGCCCAAGATTACCATGCGAGTTTGATCAGGGTTTGATAGGCGATAGTCGCGTACACGGTACAGCCGCGCGCTTCAACATGCCGTCCCTGTGCCGGTTCTTTTGCGGAGTCTCAATGAAAAGCCACGCGCCTGGAAATCGAGACGCTACTTTGTCCTCCTGCGGTCACGACTGAGACGCGTCTCCTGGAATGTCAGACCATCATCCCAAGACGTACGCCGACTGCGCTATCCAGACCGACCTCCCGCCACTGCCTGCCTTCACGCCGCCCGAAGACTGCAGCACCGACGAGCCAATCACTGACTTGGCACAGGACGCTCCCAGCAACAAGTCCTCCGTGTTGGAGACCTCATCGCTATCCCGCCATTTCCAGAAACCGCATTTCTCGTTGAATCTGCCCTCGTCTTTGTCTACTTCTCTCACAAGCCGCATCGTTTCCCTCCCCGAAACTGCTCCGCCCGTCAAATTCAAACCCAGAGGCAAAGACCGCGTTGTATCTCTCACGGAATCGAAGACCTTCCTGTCTGATGCCAGAGACGAAAGCGCGACTTCGGACTCTGTCGAAACCTCAATATCCACCGATCTTTCGCACTCTTCTTCAGATACCAGTGTTCACGCCGTTCGGTACACCCACACTCATCGAACCCACTACTCGGCGAAGGCTACTATTCCGTGCACGCCATCTCCTCCCTCCTCTCCGGAATCTGTCATGATCATCGGAAATGACATGCAAGTCTCTGACGCGTTTCTCAACCGTCAAGGTGCTATTCCTCGTGCTTCCGTTTTCAAGGAAGACAACGGTATGCTGCATCTCGCTCTACGTGTATCTCTACTTAGGGAATCACCAGGCTGGATGACTTGGAGCAGCTCACCTCCAAGGCCCATTCCCGCCCTTCATGGACCGCTTTCCTTGCCGTATGCTAGATGTCCATCGTAGGTGCTTGATCTTGGCTGCGTATATGCGCTTATATTCCGTCTCAGAGGCGCTGAGGGGACTGTTATTGACGGAGAGAATTTTTCTCGCGTAGTTTGGGGCTTGGGCGCCGAACCTCTCTGTGCTCCTAATGCCTCTGGTCATCCGGATCACACCAAGTCAGTCTTATCGACAGAAAGAGCCGACCGATATCAATACAACGCAACGCAGCCTGCGCCTCGTCATCTTGAGGCTAGATCGTTCGGCGCGCATGATCTATCAAAGCACACTACCCCATATTCTGGATCCACCGCACCCTCCCCCTGCTTGCCCAGCAATACACAGCAGCCTATCCCAAAGCGGCGCGACTATCAAGACACAGCAGCTCGCGTCGATGTTCGAAGGCCAGAGCCCTATAGTAGTCTTGGACTCCAGTTTTCTGATCCGTCTAACCACCGACCTCCTCCTCAACAACAACAACAGAAGGACCACTTCTTTGTGCCTCCTAGACCGACTCTCATCGACCAAAGTTTCCCCAAGACCAACAGCCCTCGCATCTTCATTGACTCTCGCGAGACTCCTGGCAAGACTTCCCAGGTTATCATTGCCAGTGGACCCCGTCTGTCGGCCATCGACATCGCTCAGCAATACCGACTAAAGCAGCAAATCCAAGCACTACTTACACCTCCCGACTCAGCAGGACCTGAATGGACCTCCCAATTTTCCCAGGACCCCATCTCTCTCCATGATCTTGAATATGATGACAGCAACCAATTGTACTCGACTATACTGCGCCGCCCCCTTGCATACCCTCAACGTAACCCCCAGCACCATCAACCACATCAGCAGCCTCTTCAAACCTCTCAATACGACGTTGACGATTCGCAGGAGTTGCGTGATTTCGTATACAACCAGATCGCCTCCCCTCAGTTCTCCAAACGATCAAGATACAACCCAGGACGCGAGGAGACACAGCTATACGATAATCGTCAAGAATTGCTTTCGCCCCTCGGCCAAGCTCCGCGCGCCTTCTTTGCACCAAAGGACCCGCCATCACGTTCGAATGTGGATGTCTCTCAACAGGCGTCAACGCGATATGTCCCGCTGTCCCCTGTCTCTCCGGAAGTGCAGACATTCGTGCCGGTTCCTGCCCCTCGGATGCCGCGTTCTATCCCATTCGCGCGTCTCATGCAACGCCGCTTGTCAGCAGTCCCCGAGGAAGAAGAAAATCCCAAGTCCTACTCGCAAACTTCCAAAGAGCGTCGTCCGCGCCCAGCGCCTATGGTGGACCTTGCTAATCAAGACGGCAGCAGAGGATTCAAAGCATCCAATCGCTTCAACGGTCCCATGCCCTCGAAGGACTCTGTACAACTGTCGGTGAAGCCCATGAGGTTGCCTGATTCTCTGCCAGCGAAGCCAACAAAGGGCCCTATCCGGAGGTTTGGAAGGGACAGCCTTGACAAGGAGAACGGGTCCAGGAAAGCGTGGACCAAAACGAAATAATCATCTTAGCAGGTCATGGTTCTACTTTTTCCGCACTTGTATCCAGAATCTTTCCCCTCTCCTCAGGTACTTCACTCGAAGCTCTCGCAGTCATCGCAATGTTTTCCCTCTGTTTTCGGCTCTGTACTTGTTTTCAAAGTCTGTTCGACTTGTTTGTTTTGTTGGAACGGAACTCGATGTTGTATAATGTTATATCAGATTCAAGCATTGTTATTCGATTGACCTCACGGCTTGACAAACAGGTCAGTGAACTTGTCTACTGGAATACTCCAGAAGGCATTGGAGTCACCGGTGACGGTGTCGAGAATCCTGCAACGCATAAGCCACATAAGCTAGACAACGCTCTGAAAGACACTTACTTCTTCTGGTGCTCGGGCGTGTAATGGTGAGAGATATGCCTCTTGAACTTCTCGATCAGAAGCGGTGTACCCTCGTCCCTCCTGCGCTTGTGTCCAACGGGATACTCGACTTCGACCTCTTCCAACACGGTTCCGTCGTTCAGTTCAACCAAGAGTGCGTTTCCGATGGAGCGCTTGGCGGGGTCGTGATACTCGACGCTGAAGCGTTTCTCTTCGACGCAGTAGATCTTGTTACGGAGAGCGTCGATGCGTGGGTCCGCTGCAGAAGCGTCGGTGTAGCTTTGTGACGTGAGTTCGCCGAAGATGAGAGGGTACGCAACCATGTAGCTGATAGCGTGGCTGGGGAAAAGGCATCAATGTTTGATCGTGACCGTTCCGAAACTGGACTCACTCCCGGTCAGCAAAGTTGTCGAGGGGTCCTTTCTTGTCGATGATGCGGATGGCAGCTTCCTGCGTGCGGATGCGGACGCTCTTGATGTCCTCGGCAGTCTTGCCCAGTTCCTTCAGCTTGGCGTGGAGGATATAAGCGCATTCAACGGCTGTCTGAGCGTGGAACTCGGCTGGGTAAGAGATCTTGAAAAGGACGTTCTCCATGATGTAGGAAGAGTACGGGATCTGGAACTCGAATGGCTTGCCCTGAATTGGGATGTGAGTGTGCAATTAGTGGAAGGGTGTTGAGCAGACGCGCCTTGAAAAGGACATCATAGAATCCCCAGGTCTTGGCCGTGAGAACGGAAGGAAGACCCTTCTCGCCCTTCTTGACGAGCAACGCGAGGTTCACGGCGCGTGAGCAAGCGTCTCCTGCAGCCCAGGACTTGCGTGGGCCGGTATTGGGCGCGTGGCGGTATGTGCGGAGGGACTGTCCGTCGACCCATGCCTGAGAAACCGCATCGATGGTCTGGTCGCGATTGAGGCCGAGCATCTTGGACACGACAGCGGTAGACGCGACTTTGACGAGGACGACGTGATCGAGGCCGACGCGGTTGAAGGAGTTGAGGAGGGCGAGGCCGCCTTGGATCTCGTGGGCCATGATCATGCCCTCGAGGAGATCCTTGACCGTGAACTGCTGTCCTTGACGGGTGAGGTGGTCTGCGACGGCCATGATGGCGCCCAGGTTATCGGAAGGGTGGCCCCCTGCAAATGAGCTGGTTAGCGGTGATGGTTGGAAGAGCATATCGGCGCGATCTCACATTCGGCGGCAAGGAAACAGTCGTTGAAGTCGAGCCAGCGGATGATCGTTCCGATGTTGAAGGCTCCGCGGATGGGGTCCAGCTGGTAGTTGGTGCCGATAACCTTGGTACCTGGTCGATGGTTAGAGGACGTGTTGCAATTCATTCTTGAGCATCTCACCATTAGGAACTATGGTTCCCTCTACGACAGGCCCCAGCAGCTTTCGGGCAGTGTGAGTGTACTGAATGAATGATCAACGCGACTGCATACCTTGGTGCAATCTGGAAAGCGTAGACCCTCGAGCCCACAGCCAATGGTGTCAATGAGACAGAGTGACGCGGTCTTCATGGCCAGCCCCGTGGGGTCAATTTTGAAATTATGGACGTAGTCGGCAATGTCTTGCAGAACCTTGTCGGGCTCTGGACGCAAGGTGGATTCGCCGCCATGGGAGGACATGTTGCGGGACTGGATGGCGGAAGAGCAGAGAGCGGGTGCTTTGGGGAGTGACCGGGTTAAAGACAGCGAGGACAGACGCGAGAGGCCCTGTTTCCGTGCAGAGAAAGCTCTGAACACGGTTGGTTTGGCAAGCATGTCCTTGTGGGGGCGACGCTGGAGGAACGGGCCACGAGACTATATAGCACTAGACGCCGGTTCAGAATAAGGAATAGCCGAGGTCACTTGTCCGAAAATCGGCACCCCGTATCCGGCTACGTGCAAGCAGGAGCCCTGACGCGGTGCACATGCAAGCCCAGTGTCTGCCTCACCTGAACCACCATCACGCGCATTTCCTCGCGCTTCTCATGGCTGATTACGCGTAACTGCTCTCTGTCTCCCCAACCCACTGTATGCCGGACCAAGATAACACTCGCTTCTGCAAGGTCTGCTGATTTTCCTTGGAACCTCCAAGGGCGCTACCTCGTCCTTTGATACCCATTTCCGATTTTGTGACCCACAAATGACATATTCCGTGTTCTTAAGATCTCATATCACTCTTTTCGCCCACGAACTCTCTTCTACGGTCTCACCATGCTGGCGGTATCGATTTTGTTGGCCGTCTTGCTGGGTTACTTTGAAACTAGACATGGCGTAAAGGCTCAGAGCATCGATGGCGCAAACGTAACCTTGGATTGTTCGTCCTCTTTCCGAACACCTATACATCCAGTCTGTCTCACGAGTTCTCACAGACGGAACGTTCATCGGCACCGTCAACGAGACTGCTGGTATCGTTTACTATCGCGGCGTTCGATTCGCCGACCCGCCAGTCGGTATACTACGATGGCAAGCTCCAGTTACGCCTCCCACTGTGAATGAAGGCGTTGTCAATGCTTCAGATGTAGGTCTCGTCTCTCCATAGTCACGCGAACCATTCCTTCTCACTCTGAAACCGCCTAGTACGGCCCCATGTGCATCGCGACATCGACGACAACTATTCCTAGCGACCAGTCTGAAGATTGTCTGTTTGGCAACGTAACCTTTCGTACCCTTATTGAGGAGCACACAATGACGCGCTCATTTGATGCCAGGTCTACGTACCCATAGGTGCCACCAATACAAGTAACCTTCCTGTGTTGGTTTACTGGCATGGAGGCGGATATCAGTCCGGAAGCGCGCGTTCGGCGCCTCCAGAATGGCTCATGGGGTCGACCAAGGAGCCTTTCATCTTTGTCACTTTGCAGTATCGTCTTGGCCAATTTGGCTTCCTCGGTGGGTGTCCACAACCCTCGGGGCAACCTCGCGTCAAACTGAAGTATCTACGTTCCCAGGCGGCTCAGCCGTTTCCAATGATGGTGTGGGGAACGCAGGACTCTTGGATCAGGTTCGATCTCTTCGCACCACAACATTTTCTTGATAGCTGATCGTGATCATAAGCGCGCGGGATTGCGATGGGTTCAGCGATACATCACGTATTTCGGTGGGGATCCAAGGTATGTTTCAGGATTTGGCTTGAACTCGAATGTCTGTGCCAAGCTTTTCGGCAGTCGCGTCACAATTTGGGGTCAATCTGCTGGTGCAGGCTCGACTATGTTTCAAGTACGTGACCATCTCACGTCCTGCTCGATACCTGACGAAGGCGTTCTGCACAGCTGATCGCAAATGGAGGCGACAACGAGAATCTCTTCTTTCAGGCCATGGGAGACAGCCCAGCTCTTAGCGCAATGCCGCTGTATAATTCGGCAGCGATCAACGATCTCTTTGATCGTTTTGCCACCCTTGCGTACGTTTTTCACATCAATTCGAGATGAACGGCTCGCTAATGTGCAGCTACATAGAGGCTGTGAAGTACTATCGCCTTACGTTGATGTCATGCCTTGCCTTAGGTCGCTCGACGTCTCGGTACTAGCACTTGCAGGCAGCGAAAGCCTCAAAGGCTACCCCAACAGACTCTTTCCTTATAGCCCGCATGTCGATGGAATATTCATACAAGAAGCTCCTGTTGAAGCATTCCACAATGGCCATTTCGCCAAGGTCCCGACGTTCTTTGGGTACAAGAATCGCAATCCTCCTTCATGTAACTTCCACTGACTACCAACGTCTAGGTCGAACACTAACGAAGGAGCTCACTGGTCGTCAGGATTAGCAGACCTCATCGCCAACACGGCTACAGCAAACTCGACCGAATACACTGTCTACAAGTTCCTCGCCGGGCAATACTTGGACATGCCGACGGAGACATTCAAGCAGGCGCTGAAGCTCTACCCACTCCAGGACTACAACAACTCGCACGACCTGCAAGGACAGCAGATGTACGGGGAGATGCGGTATATATGTACCCCTCACTTGATCACCGGGGCGTCTGAGGCGGCGGGGTTGGACGCGTATCAATACCATTACGACAATCCGCATCTTGGCTCCTTCCACGGCTATGAGCTGCAGGCGTTGTTCGCGACCAGTACGACCGATTTTCCTCCGGATGCACAGGACCTTGCGCTCTTTGAGATCATGCGCCAATACTGGACGTCGTTCGCCACCGAGGGTAAGCCGGTTGCTGATGGGGCGCCGGATTGGACTGTGGGTCTTTCAATTCGCTTGTACTTGGAAACATTAGTGACGATGAGTCACAGACCTCGGATGTACAAGCAACGGGTAGCCCCAGGATACTTCTGAATCCTACGTCGCTGCAAATGGAGGCTATCGGTGATGCGTTGGCGGCGCGATGTATATTGTGGCACAAGCGTTGGAGGGAGTTGCAGACGTGACTTACAGTTAGCTACGTAATGGATTGTGATGGACAGGACACTGATCATGAATACAAGCAGTCGGAGGATTTTCCGGCGCAGGAATCCATCGAGACAACGACAATGACAGACTGAACATGATCGAGTTGACACGATCGGCGCCGTCGCGTCGCGTCTCGCTTCGAAAAGTGACTTATTCGCCGGTCGCCATTCCCTCTACGATTTTTCACACCCACCGTTCTCTCGTTGGTGGAAGTCGTGGGCTTGACAGTGCTTCCAGAAGTCCGGTCCTGACTCCGCGTCAAAGGCGCCACGTCGAATCAAGATGTGAAGGTCTATCTATATATTATTTCGCCTATATACAGTGGCGGCACACCACGCCTGAGTAAGAGCAAGATCAGGATGGGCCATCGCTAGCGCGTGGCAAGCCGGGACACTTTTTCACGTCTTCATTTTTGCCTCCCTCTCTTGAAATTTACATATTGTTCCCAGTATTTCACAAAGCTTATGCATTATCAGACATGACTTTGCAGTGCAGTATAATAATTGCAATTTCTCATGCTGTCTCCTTTTGGAAGTTTAAAGTTCTATCTCCTTGCAACTGCCATTTTTGAGTTATGTTATTCCCTTTTGGAAATTAAAGGTGCCCTCCCTCCCTCTTCCCTTCCAATTTCTCATTTTTTGAGTTATACTATTCCCTTTTGTAAATTGAAGGTGCCCTCCCTCCCTTTTCCCTTCCAATTTCTCATACTGTCCCCTTTTGGAAGTTGAAGGTACTCTCTTTTTGAGTTATACTATTCCCTTTTGGAAATTGAAGGTGCCCTCCCTCCCTTTTCCCTTCCAATTTCTCATACTGTCCGTTTTGGAAGTTGAAGGTTCTATCTTTTGATTTTCCTGCAATTGCGATTTTTGAGTTATGCTATTCCTTTCTGAAAATTGAAGGTGTCTTCCCTCCCTCTTCCCTTCCAATATAACATTACATATTATATTATTGCCAGTAATCTCTCACAATGAACGCTTATACATTATCAAAGATGCTTTTGCAGTTCCGCATACCAGTAACTGTAGTTGATTCTGAGTGTAATCTCCCTCATTTTGTGCTAACCGTCTCAAATATCCATCATATTTCCATACTATATCATT